>CM021765.1:7665233-7792377 GCA_011076525.1 Nettapus auritus
CTCTCGCTTTCTCTCTCTCGCTTTCTCTCTCTCGCTTTCTCTCTCTCACTGGCCAAACACCATCTCTGTATTTTATTTTAAAACAGCTTTGTTTCCTGTTTGAGTTTGCTTGGCATCAGTTTTCAGCACTTGTTTCTTGTTATTTTTCCTTCATTTCACAGCCACATTTTCCTTCCTGGAGAAATATTTTGTACACTTGGTTCTTCACACCTGCTCATCACACCCTGTCTTGGCTACTTTTCTCATAAATGAAGCACACCAAGTTTGTAAAATCTCTTGCTATCACATATTGCTCTCAAACATCTGAATACTTTTCTGAGTCTTTTTCTGCAACCTCTGTAACTTACTATCTTTTCTTAAAGTGTGACATCAGCTTTTTTTTTTTTTTTTTTTTTTTTCCACTCTAGATCGTTTTCAGAATTATAGTTTCCAAGGGACATTCTTTCTTCTTCAGGACTGGCCTTCATCCCATGCAGTACCTGGCTCCATTCATTATGTTTAGTTCCAGTGGGACCAGTTTACCAAGTGAATGAAGTTGCTCTGTATTGTATTCCCATTCCTCTTAATCTTTGTCTTTTCTACCCTTTACCAATAGTGATTGTATAGTTACTTGTATATCACTGATGATCATCTTGCATTTTGGAACTCCGATGTCGTTGCCTAGAGAAGTCTGGAGTCATACCACATTTGATGACAATTTGCCATGGCCAGATAATTTTATAATTAGTTAGTTAAATATTTTTTAATCCAGAGTGTGTACTTAATTGATATGACACTACTAACTCTTTAATTAGAATCTTGTGGTAATTAGCAAAATACTTGATAAATTTACATAATTTTCTTTAGCAACCAAATTCATCAGCACTCAAGGAATGAAATCAGATTTGTTCAACAGGAGCTGTTCTCCATAAATTCATGTTGACTGGTACTTATTATGTATCAATCCATTAACTGTAACTCATCTTCCACTTCCCCTTTTATTTAATTTGCCCCATCATATTTGTTGGCCATTTCATCATCTGGTTCAGTTTTGTCCTTTCTGGATTTCTACAACATATTTCCTCTCTATCAGTCTTCTGGCATTTCACTATCGTTAAATGCTCTATTAAGAACAAATATCTGTAGGTGGGAGATCCCATTCGGTCACTGACAGGTATGAGTTTGTTAGTTTACAAGTGTGCACCCCAAGTAGATAAGAAAATCCTCTCTTGCTAGGGGGGTTGGAAGAATGAGGTGTTCAGTCATTGTCTTGGAAAGCAAGCAGGTAGTCCTGATTTTTTTCTTAATACAGAGAAAGGATATCAAGATCTTCTGCTGTTTTTTCTTTACTACAATGGTTACATTTTAAAGTGTCTGAAGTTTGCCTTTCCCATCCATAAGGTATATTTTATTTCTAGTATTTCTAAAAAAGCCTCAGACTTACAATTTTTCTAGTGCTGCCAAACACAAGCTTTTCCCTGAAGTCTTTAGCATCCATTATCATATTTCTGTAACTCATAACTTTTGATTTAAATATAGTTTTATTTGATTCTCTATTCCCCCTCCATTAAATTTGTGCCAATGTTTTTATTTAAATTGCTTCTTTACTGCTATTTGGATCCAAGGTGGACTCTTAGTCAAAACTATCGTCATTCTTGAGAGAGTCATTGTGCTTTTTAGCTATCTAATTAATATCTTCCAAGGAATAACATTTTTTTCCCCACACTTGATTTTGCTTCTAGTGTTCTTATTTTTGGGAAATGGCACTTAGGGATGCCAACTGTGCAGTTCTGCATATTGAATAGGAATATTCTCTCATTGCCTCTGTTGAATATATTAAGGTCCCTAGGAGCTATCATCTTCCAGTATAGTGAGTAACGAATATCTGTCTGTTGGGTTGAGATCCAAATTTAAGTTACTCTGTGTTAGATGCAATGTCTTTGATGGGAAGAAATGATCATCAAAGTGATTCCTGTGTGTGTTCTCAGAATGGAAGCCCTGCCACAATAACCTGAAGTCTTTCTCTGCATGTTCCTGATGGCTGCTGCAACACAGCTAATTTTTGTTCTGTGTTGATATGGTGCTTTGCAAGCATCCTTCACCTGCATGACCACCTCAGGAATGTTAATGGGCACATCAGTCCCTGTGCTTCTACGATCACAGGCTCTGAATTGTTCTGAGAATGCAGCCAGGTTGCCTGACCTGTTGCAAGAAAAAGAAGAAAACTCTTTTCTTCAGCCTTGCCCATCTTCCCATCAGTTGCTGGCTGCTACCACCTTGCTTCTATTACACTTCTAGTAATTGTTCATCTCACCAGGAGAATGCAGCCTGTCCCATTTGTACATCTCCCTCTTTCTGAAATGTTGCAATGCAGCACCAATATTTTCTGTTCTCCGGTTCATGGGATTGGAAAGACATGCGAGAAAGTGGGTTACTTGAATTTTCCTCTTTCTCAACTCTCCTCCAAAATTCATGCAGACCTGTGTTATTCTACACATCAGCCTGTCATTTGTTCCAAAATTTGCCATCAAGGCTTCTCTATGAATCCATAATCCTTCTGAATTTTGTCATTGCATTTTTTTTCCTGCAATACTACAGATTGCCAGGGGTGTTATGATTATGATGTGTTAAAAGTTATACATACGAGCATCATAGGCAAGACATATGCTCTGAGCAGTTCGTTGGATCATGTGATTTCTAAAGGTTCTTTCCCAACCTAAGTTATTTTATGATTCTGTAGTGTCTTCTGGTAAACTTAAATTCAGACAACAGAGTATAATCAATTTGCATTGGTGTTTTTTGATTAATTTTTATTTCTTTTTTATCTGTATGCGGAAATCAGACAGTATGAGGAACATACAAATCTGCAAAGTTCAGTTAGACTAAAGGAAAATATACAATGTATAATAAGGTCATGAAATGCTGTTATGTGAGAACCATACCTTGCAGACTGGGAAAATATTACGTGTGAATTCCTCAGAAATCCATTCCTATCTTGTTCCTTTTATTTTTATATGTTACTCAAATTTTAGGAGCTACTGTTGAAACAACACTGGAAAATATCAGTATCAAGACAGACTTGCTTGCTCCTTCTCCAAGCAAAGTACCTGATGTGCATTTCTTTTACAAGTAGGTAAAAAATACTGTTTATTAATACCTCGACTTTCATTTGTTTAAAGGAAACTAAAGGTGTGAGGGAAGATCTTTAATCCACCTTTAAACTTTCTCACTTTAATCACTATCTGGCTGATATTGATTGGCACATTGAAGAACATCTTTTGAAATCAGCCAACGCTGTTTACTCAAACCTAAATTACACTTGATGTGTAGACAAAGTGATACCAGAACTTTGATTCATCTAAGTGCCATTTCCAATGTCACTTTCCATACATTCTCCTATATGACTTTGATATGACCATTTTTCTACATTAATTAGTTTGTTATTAACATAGTTATTAGTTTATGTTGCAAAAATGATCTGAACAATGTTAAAAAGAATTGTTCCAACCTGCACAGTTGTTGGTATGCTTTTCCTATTCTTCACTTTCCTCCACATCAAGAACATCTAAGTTTGGGTAAGAACTAGCTCAAATATCACCTCAATTAAGATGTCTACATGCTGGTGTCTACACATGAACTGAGTTTCTAAGTTCAGTCTCCGGAGCTGTGGGACAATTCAAGTTATCCTAAGGCACATGCCTACTTCTGTTGCACTGATTGTCTCTCTGTGTTGGCTTATAGTTTTTAATTGTCTATACCACTTTCAATATCAACACTTCATGCACAAACATTTAAATTTAAGTGTCTGATTCTGCCGATTGAACCCCACAGTAGTGACCCTACTTTGAACATATTGTTAATTTGGCCTACAGTGTTTGTCTTGTTGGAATACGGTCCAGTTTTTGAATGCTCCTTGCCTTCTGCTGTTTCAGGACAGGGTGATTCTAAAGTTTCTGGGCAAAGACTGAGACATCATAAGCCCTCCATCAAAGTTACTCACCATACACCGTGGCAGCAATTCTGTTTTTAAATCATTCTATCCTGTTTCCTTGGCTTGGCAGAATTTGAACAGAGCAGCTCCCTGAGTGACATCTCAGAGCACTTCTTCTGTAGTGGAAACATATTTGTGACTGCACATTCTTCCTCTTTTTTATATTAGGTCTTCAACAGTGACAACCTCCTGTGAAAATGGTCGTGCAACAGTTGTGACAATGAGATGTAACCCCAACAAACCGGACCAAGGAGAACTCTCTGTGCCCAGGTATTTAAGTATTTGTATCCCAGTAGTGCCTCAGGCAACCTTTACAAAATCCATTAGTGACTTTGCTCAACAATGAGAAGTGCTGTCTCCCTCATCAACCTGCCAGGAGGTCTCGCTCATTTCTCCCAGGTGAAGGCCTTGTGCTGGGGACCTGTGTGCCTGTCACCTTCCTTCAGACCAACTGCAATTTAAGCTGTGTGGAAAGAGAAGTTGTAGGTAGCTCATGATTTGAGCTGTGACAGATAACTCACCTGTGGTGAGAGTAGTAGCCTACCTTGCTTTTAACATCATGAGGATAGGTAGAAACAGCACACAGATGATATGACATACTGTATCTCATGTCTTGATGACTTCTCCCTTCCTAGTCCCCCTTTGATTAGCTCAGAAGTCAGACAGATGTTTTCAAACACTGAAGTACCTGATAAATGTCATATAGTATTGCATGTAACTCATTGATCCTCCAGACACTGTTTAGTATCCTGTGAAGTTGCAGCATAAGACAAAAGAGATGAAAGAGGAGAAAGGTCTGACAGTGCTCTTGTCATATACAGCAAAGCAATATTCTGTAGTCCAGAGAACATAGCTATCAATTATTCTCTTCTAGGTTTTAGTTCTGTGGACTTTTCAATCCTTCAAATCGGGATAACAGCTTTCCAGATGATACAGAAAAAAGTCAATTTAAGAAAAAATTAAGTTAATTTTTCTGTATGGGTACATTTCACATTTACACAACCCAATTTTGTGCACGGACTTTTGGTCACTGCTGCTGTTAGAACTGATGCAGTTGTCAGGAGCAAAAGCAGTGTGAAAGTCCTGGCATTGCCAGCACAACTTTGTTCTGCTGGCTGAATACATAATAGGTCCATTAGTCTTTCGTAGACTAAGAGAAGCTGTTACCTGTTCATTAACTGATGAACATCCTTCTAGTAGTTAACCGTGACAGGACAAGTACATTCCATATGGGTGGCATCACCCAGACATCATTGTAACAACAGCAGGAACCGATCGTTACATTCATGTGGAACAATTACCCAGTGCAGGTGAATAGTGAGAGAGGCACACGCTGCTCTACCCTGTGCTGGTGAAACACTGGAGAAATACTGCTGGTCTCCAAGGCTTACCTCTTTTTCTTCTCTTCATTGTAGTTGTGTAGGTAACACTCACTGCCAGGAACTCTGAACTGTTTCTTTAGACCTTTGACATCTGTCCAACATCTGTTTTCCCTTGTGACAGCACTTTTTAAATGGAAAAATTCTTCCCCTAGATTCTTCCATCTGCTGACATGGTGGATGTTTACCCATTTATTGTACTTACCACTACAAGTCTTCAGCAACAGAATATAGAGTGAGGATGCAAAATCCAGAATGTTTCATAAGTGATAATTAAGCTTCTCTCTCCTCCTAGCTCATGTCCTGCTGGCACCTGTGATGGATGCACTTTCTACTTCATGTGGGAGAGTGCAGAAGCTTGCCCTCTGTGCACGGAGCAAGACTACCATGAGATTGAGGGAGCCTGTAAAAAAGGATTTCAGGTATAGCACCCCCAGCTCCAAGTCACATGGGTTCATTTGGGTAAAACTTGGATGCTGTTGAAATTCTGTGTGCAAATGGACATATTAAGAATGCAGGTAGATTTGAGGAATCTCAGTCCATGCTGACCTGGCTGGGTGCAAGCCCTATATCAGTCAGGAGCTGTGTTGAGACTTAGGGATATTTGTGCCTGTAACCATAGGGTTCCTGAAGGAGAGCTGGGTTGTGCTTGTATGGTTAGGGAACCAGACTCTGGATTCATTCATATGTGCAGGCAAGCTGTATGTACAGGAAGGAGTACTCAAAGAACTTAGATCCATAAACAGCTATAAACATCAGGCAAACTACGGAAGGGTTCAGAATTTCAGTTTAGAAATTCATTCTGCTTTGGTCACAACTTTTTTGTTACTGCCTTCTCTGGTCAAATATTTGGAAGTCCTTTTACTCTTTCAGAACTGTTAATAAACATCTCCAAAGTGGGCACAACCTATTCACAATCCTTGTTCAAACCAAACTGTGTCAGCTGAAGATCAATAATGATGAGGAAACCATTTTGCCATGTCTGAACCTGCAGTCACAGTCAAGGGGACAGTAGAGCAGACAAATACGACTGCATGTAGAATCTGAAAACCTGAAGTACAGGCCTTGGTTTGTTTTTATTGAAAAGACGTCTAACCTAAAACTTGCTTGTTTTCTTCAATAGTTCCTAAAACTTCCTAAACTTTTTGTTTATTCTATGCTTTCTGTTTGAAAGGAAACCTTGTATGTATGGAATGAACCAAAGCATTGCATTAAAGGGGTTCCCTTGCCAGAGAAAAGAACCAGCACTTGTGAAACGGTGGATTTTTGGCTAAAGGTTGGAGCTGGTGTTGGTGCTTTCACAGCCGTTTTGCTCATAGCCTTGACCTGCTATTTTTGGAAGAAGAACCAAAAGTAAGTACTGCAAATTGTATTGCATAAAAAAGTAAGTTTGGTGTAGTGTACAGAAAGACATTTCATAGATCTGGACTTCTGACAACGTTGATGAAAAATGATGTGTTGGATCAGTTAATCCACCAAGATGAGATTTCTTCTAACAACAATGGCTATCAAAAATGCTAGCAAGGAGTATATAATAATTTGTTATAGGATGATTTCCCAATAGGAACTGTCTTTTTAACCCCTGAGAGTTTGAATTTGACTTTAGGTCCTGAAGCAACACGGCTTTCTCAAGGTCTGAAGACCAAAAGGATCTCTCTTCAGTCTACTTCATACCTTTCAGTGAGGTTGAAATAAGATTCCTGACTGTATATTGCTTAGATCTATTTGGGCAGGATAGATCCTGCCCAAAAGATCCCTGTCTCTCAGACTGAACATACCATCTGTTCCCCATTCTTGTTCTCTGCATCCTTAACATGTCCTTGTGCCATAGACCTTCAAACTGTGATTCCATCTCCATAGTATTTCATCTCCCCCTGCTGTATCCAGGTTCAGCAAACCTGGGTGCCAGCATTGTGGTCCCCACCTCACACTGTTACACACCTTTGCTCACCCCCAAAGCCTATTGGACAGGGGTGTGAAGCAGATCTTGAAGCGGTCTCAAGTAAAAGCTGCTGTTGCCTCAGGAAGTTCTCTCGCGTATTCTACAATTTGCGAACTCTGACGTACCT
Source organism: Nettapus auritus (assembly GCA_011076525.1). Classification (NCBI taxonomy): domain Eukaryota; kingdom Metazoa; phylum Chordata; class Aves; order Anseriformes; family Anatidae; genus Nettapus; species Nettapus auritus. Next base: position 7,672,652 of record CM021765.1, read on the forward strand.
ACTCGTGCTTTTTTGGAAAAAACATTGATTTTTTTCTAGAGAATTCTAAAGTTAGAGAGCTAATCAGGAGAGCAGGTACTGAATGTATTGTTAATACTCTTCTGGTTATGCATTTTTAATGATTGAAAAGTATCCCAAATCCTAGTAATTAACTCAGAAGTAACTATCTGGAAGGACTGCAGATAATCTAAATTACAAAAACTTTAAATATGGGACATCCATAAAAAAAACAATATCTGTCTGACTTTATATCTTCAGGCTGGAGTATAAGTATTCCAAATTAGTGATGACAGCGAACTCAAAAGAGTGTGAGCTGCCAGCTGCTGACAGTTGTGCTATAATGGAAGGAGAAGATAATGAAGAAGAAATAGTATATTCAAATAAGCAGTCACTGCTGGGGAAGCTCAAATCCTTGGCAACGAAGGTAGGTAGTAATTACTACTATTAATAATAAAAATAATGATTACCATTATTTATTACTGGATGTGATGAGGCTGCGATGCTAATTTGCATGGTGCTTTGTGCAGCCTCCCACGCACACGTCACCCTGTCCGTAGTTGTCCTGCTGAAATCCACAGAGTAGGTAATGATAAATGCTGCGGGCATTGAGGAAACACTCCCTCTTCTGCAGAGAGATTTCCACAGCGTTCTTTACTGTATGGGCCATGCCTAAAAAGAGCAGTCAGTGGTGGAGGGAAGCCTGCTTCCTTGATTTCTACCAGATTCCTCCACTGAGGCAAACACAGCCATTATAGGTACAGAAAACTAATATTGGGAACACAGCCACCAGCCAGCTGCTGGCCTCACCTGGGCTGGCCTCATGGCTGCCTTGAGAACCATAATTTTCAGCATTATATGATTCAGATGAAGAGAGACATCAGCCAAAGCCTGTCCCCCAATGCAGCAACCTCTGTTTCAGTGGACAGCAGCAGCACTAAGCAGTTTTTCTGCAGCACATGATGCAGAGTTGTCATATGTCTGAATCCTTTGATGTCCTTTCAATGTTTATCAGGGGAGCAACAGAGGACTGTCATGGTAGATCCCACAAACACTCTGGTCTTTATTCCACATGCCTTGCAGTCAATGGGAAAGCTGTTATTGTCTTTAAGGCAGTCGAGCTGGGGCGTCTGTTATGACCAGGATAAAGGTTATTGGCATTTTCTCTTTCAAACAGTTTTGCTGAAGAGGGTTGTTTCAAAATAAGAAGATTTCTTCACTAATAATAATGAAATCTTTTGAAAAGTCAATTTTTCTGTTTGTTTGAATTTTGAGAATTTTGAGTGTTCATTATTTCCTTTCTGTGATTGAGTGCAATGTAGCAAAACCTTTGTGTCTCTTTTCTTTTCCTTTTCCCTTTGTTCTCTTACATTTTTTTTTTTTTTTTTTTGTTAGACTGCTTTCCTCTTTCCATGCTACCTGTTCCACAGAACTCTCTCCTAGGAGATGGTACAGTTACACAGCTAATTTGCAGAACTTCCTTTTGCTCCCAGCCTGAATATTTGTCTTGCAAAATCAATATCGTTTCTTGTGGAAAGGGGCAGAAATGTAATGTTAAGAATATTGAAGATGTAAATAAAATGAAATCACATCAAATTTTGTGAAGCTGTTACCATTTTGAATCCTACAGGAAGGGAATGACTTTGAAACATTGATGATATATTTTTTTTGTTCATGAAATGGCTTGCCTGGCTGTGTCTGAGAGTAATGACCACTGCTGCTGGTGAGGGTTATGTTTTGCTGTATGCCTGATAACTGTAAAAGCTGTGCAGACTCCATTTGCAGCACCACTGGCTTCTGCCTGATTAGAAGTATATAGAGGAGAGCAAGGGATAAATGTTTTTTTTTTTATTATTTTTTATTTTTTATTTTTTTTTTAAGTAAGCTTTAGTACTTTAGCATTCAGACCACTTGAATGCCTATTTGGACTCAAAAAGAGTTTTTTAAAGTTCCTGTATCCGTTGTAGCAGGCTCCCTGAGCATTCTCTCCTTTTTAAACCAGCCTGTCAGATATTTCTAAGCTGGTTCCTTTTTTCCTGCTAGATAATCATAGCTGGCAAACTTGGCTTACAGTACCTCATTAGCTTACTGAAATCTGTCCCCTCTATCCCTGCAGATAACTGGAATTTAATATATATTTCTACAAAACAAATGTTATGGGCATCATTTTTCATTTGTGCAAAAGCTGAGGAAATTCATCTCCTGCTGCATTTGCATGTAAAATATAGAAAAAATATGTAGAGGAAAACAGGGAAGAAAAAGAGGAGAAATGTAAACTGAGAGAGAAAGAAAAATTTGAAGCATCCTAACTCTATATTCAAGCTTCAGGCAATGGCATTTCTTTGAGGAAAAACATCTCAGGAAGCTATTAATGGCTTTGAGTACCCAAGGAATTCAGGGCTAGGCCTGTAATATAGAAAGAAACAACTATTATTTTTAATGAGAATATAGAAATTAAAGAATTATGAAACTCCTTCAGGTTAGAAGCTATTCTAGTTCCATCTGTTGTCTCCAGCATAACAATTCTAGGTCCTTCACAAGAAATATATTATCTGCTGTAGGCACACGTAGAACAATTTTCTCCCCTGCTCATTCTCACATCTGCAGCAGGCTGTCCCAATCTCTGATGGAGACTGCTTTAAAGACCAGATCGTGAGCTTAGTTTAACATGGTTTCCAGAATGTTTGAGTACATCAACAAGTATAAACAGTGGGTACACGAAGCAAGAGCCAGCATTTCCTAGTGAGTAGTTTTGCTAGGACTCTTTGATAGCTCCTGTGTGGGATGTTGGGTTGTTCATACACACAGTAATGCGTATGTCCACACTTCACTCCCTGATACCTGCTGGGCAGATGGGCTGGGCTGTCACTCAGCAGGAAAAACAGAAAGCAAAATCAGCCTTACAGCCCTGATTTTTAGATCCAGAGGGTTTGTAGACTTTTTATCCTGTGGGTCTCCCAAAGGAGAAGTAGGAATGGACACCCAGGAGCGGGGCACTGGTGTTCACATTCACAGGCTTTGCTCTAAACATTTTCTTCAATATAGTTAACAATTATAAGAATACATATGGTTATCTTGTAACTCCCCAGCTCTGGCTATCTGTTGTATACTATGACTATGTAATGCAAACCTTCCCTACACCCTCTAAAGTAAGTATCATGAAAAATTTTCTCTTTCTCCTCCTGTTTTTTTTTTCTCTTGACTTTCTTCACAGAATTTTGTCAATTTTTTATTTTTTATTTTTATTTTTTTTTTCATAATGAGTAGTTTAATTAAATAATTATGAAAAGGTCAAATTGTACTCTTAGATACTGTGGTAGAAGTGAAGTGAAATCTTTGGCAAATCTGCTCTGGAGATATTAAGAGAAGTGTCTGTAGCAACTGGCAGAGTGAATTTGAGGAATCCCAATTGACTGGAACCTGTTTTTTCCATTGCAGGAAAAAGATGATCACTTTGAATCTGTTCAGCTGAAATCTTCAAGATCCCAGAATATATGAATAATTAATGCTGCCTTCAAAGAAACAAACCTGATTTCTATTTTTACAGGACCATATTTTAAACATATTCTGGCACACATTGTAGTGTTGATCTCAGTGAGAAACGCTCAGCCATTTAGGAAGAAAGAAGACAGAAAGCAAACCAGAAAATTGGATTGCCTTATCATGCGATTGAGTACCTTGCCAAAAAAGAAAGCAGATGCTTGGATTCCATACTGGGAATGAAATTCAACTCAGGAAGAGATATACATACTGCAAATAACATGATTTTTTGCATTCACCTGGGTATTGCTCAGGCATGCCATGTGATTTATAGGTACCTTTCATTTCCTATCACTCCTTCTTCACATATTCATAAGAATGATTTTCAGAGAGGCTTGAATCCTCCTGCAAACGTTGCGTATTGTCCTTTAGTAGCATAACTGTGAGTCTTTCTTGAAATGAAAATTGTGAATGGTACTGGGAATGAGCCTCAGGTGAGTGTTGAACTCTGGGGAATGCTTTTGATTTTAATGTTTTGAAGGGCTCGATGGTCTGCAGTGACCTCTGATACAAGAGGCATGGTTTTGCACCTGCAAGTTGAACCCATTCTGATGCCTAACTCATGGCAATCATGACTGAGGTAAAACCTGGTGCTATTTAATATAAATGTGTTAACTGCTGTTGTATGAATTGCAGATCTGGGCCCATGAGTTTACAGGCAATAGCAGGCTCAAGCTCTATAAAGACAAGGAAAATGATATCTACAGTGGAAGTGGCACTCATCGCTCTCTGTGGAAGCTTGTCCTTTCAAGAGAGGTTGGTGGCAGTTTCACTCCCCTCCCTTGGGCTGCCAACATGCCACCTTTCCCTAGGCTGCAAGCCAGCGAAGGCTGAACTCTGGAAGTAAGACAAGAATCTCTACTTTTGAAGATCAGAGACCAGCTTTCTCTGCTGAGGGGATTATTAGAAATACTCAGCCACCTCTGTTTCTGGACCTAGGCAAGGAATGAGGATGGATGCCCAGGGGAGCTGAGAATGGCTTGTGCATTTGTGCAGCTCAGCATCTAAATGCTTTCTGTTGTCAATGCAAATACCTGCTTGGAAAGGAGGGCACAAAATGTTGCCCTGAAATCTGGAGGCTAGGTGGACTTCATAAAGTCAGCCACATTGTAAGCATGAGATCTTCATAATATCCACCCTAATCATTTCCTGAAATTCCCATTGAAGTCAGACTCAAAGGAATCTGAAACTTAGGCAAAAAATATTGAAGAAAAAATATAAAAGACTTGTATAGAGCCAGGAGAAAATGAGGAACCTATCTTATGCTGACCTCTGGTCAGACTCACATTTCCATTCCTGTAAAACTATCTGAATTGTGGAATGCATCAAAGCCAGAAGAGACACATGGTCAGAAATGGTCTTTTTACAATAAGGAATAGAGATTTTTTGGTTTTATATGACTGAGCTACATCTATCAATAAAAGAAGGCCCTATTAAGTAAAATTTAAATTAAAGTGAATTTTCTGCACTCCAAATATTTTATTATAATACAGATGTGGACAAAAAAATTATGAAGTTTAGATTTTTTTTTTTGTTTCTTTAGGGAAAATTCAGCTCATCTTTTTTATACCTCCTGTCACAGAACACAGGCTTTACTCTTTTGATGGAAGATACTTCAGGCATCTTTACAGAAGTGGTGTACATTTTTTGTTGTTCTTGAAAAGGCACTTCACTTTCCCAACAAAGATTTTTATGGGGTATTGTTGAATGTATATTAAATACACATTCCTTTTTGTATATTTTGTATCATTGCACACTTACTATTGTACATTGTGTTTGTTGTCATGATGTCATTTATATATGGTTGTCGGAGATGATATGCTCACGGAGTAAATGGTTATGGCTTTGGGACTTCACTTCTTGGATCTTTTATGAAGAGGGTTTTTATGTCGTTGATTTTTATTCAACCACTGTGCTGTAGCATCAAAGATATATATCTGATGGGCATTCATAAAATAAAGTGAAAATATATTTGAAATTTTGGACTTGAGGTGTTTTGGTGGAACTACAGCCTTTTCTGAACATTGCCAGTCTGCAGTGGTGGCTAGAGCTTTTTGCTGCCACCAAACTGAATGCGTCTACATCTCTCTTAATTTTTCCCCCTTCTCTTTCTATATGTTTTCCCAGACACATTGCATTTCATTCTCTGGAATAACATTTCTTCCTTCATATCTCTGTACTGTAAAAATGCCTTAATTATTCTGAACTATATTTAATTTTACTTAAAACCACAGAGGGTTTCTTTGGATCCCTTTCCTTTCCCTTTTATTTTCTGATTGAAATAAAAAGTGGCAATTTTTGTCATCTCTGGTAGACTTTGCTGGATGACCCTTCTCAGCTCTGCTTCCGAATGGTTTGTCTTGATACTGTTCAATTTTTTCCTGGCAACCTAATAGCTTATCTGGTGCAGTACTAATATAGTGGGATACAAACAAATACTGCATTTACTTTAAAATAAGGGAATTACATTTTCTAGCAATTAAGTGTGTTTAAACTGGCATACTTAGCTGATTTTTGTGGTCTTTTCTTTCTGTTAAAGACATAGTAGGGAGGGGAAGTTTTTATTTTCCTATGAGAGTTAAATTTTGGAAACCTTTAACACTTAATTAAGATATCAGCTGTCTGGGACCTCTCCTAGTACCCTGCCAAAATATACTTGCAGAAACCTCCCCTGTTTCTCCCACATGGATTCACATCAGAAACTGTTATTTGATGCCATAAAACAATGTGAATCAGTCTGTTATGTGTTCAGTTGATTAAATGGAATGCATTTTATTGCTGCATTTACATGCTTTTCTTTGAAATCTGGAGTCAAGCAACTGCATCTCTTCAAGGATTAAGCACATTTTAGTGGTTTTGCTGTATAAATTATTGGCAAATTAAACAGAATGTTATTGTCTTAGCTGTGACAGCACTTGCTGGGGGGAAAATGTGCAAAGAATGTATTCTAACTTGGTTCTGATTAAGTTGGTTAATGTTTGTAATATATAACACGATTGATTTAGAGTCTAGGTTTTGGGAAAATTAAGTGTCTTAGAGCCACAATGAAAAGTTATTGAGTAGCTTCAAGGAGCTGTCATCTTTATTCAAAGAGAGGATTTACTCTTTAAGAAGTTTGGGGATGCTTCATTAATAAAGGGGAAAGTTTTTAGTATTTTTCATTTTTTATGTATTTATTTTTTATTTTTATATAGTTGGGGCATATATATATATATATATATAGGGCATATAATACCCAGATACTGGAGATACTTAATTGTAAGCAGACAAGATAGAAGAATATGTTGCCATTTAGGAGCCAGCAGTTGACTCTGCTCCAGCAGACACAATTTATGCTTCAATGCCAGAGTAAAAGCAGCTATGGTGGGTGCTGATGTGCCAATGACAAAGGCATTTCTTCCAAAGCAAGGAATGCTACTGGTTGGTCTGTGTCATGAAGCATGAAGGACTTCAAATTGGTGTTCTAGGTAACGATAACCTTAAGAGAAAACTTGGGTGGTTCTGCTTATTTTTGGTGGTGTTCTCTCTCTCTATCCCCTTGTATACATCTTTCACAAAATCCCTTGTTTCTATTTCTTGTTGCTTTGAAATGTGTGGGAACAGTGCTTCATTGGCAAACGTGCAAGGAAATAGGAACAGAAATAAAATTTTTCAGGTCAGGATCATCCTAGATTGTAGTGTGTGTGTCACTACAGATGGTGACATCCCCAGACAGCCGGTTGGCTCTGCTCACACAAGGTATGTGTAGCAGGGAAGAGGGATGCGTGAAAAGTGACTTGGTCATCAGCTGCCGCCATGTTTGGGTGTATATAATGTTGGACCTCATCAGGAAGAAATCTCTAAAGTCCCATGATCTGTCTGGTGCTCTGACAGCACCTAAAAGCCATTGGGGTTGTGGTTCTGGCTGGGATGGATTTAATTTCCCAAAGCCCCCAGAGCCAGCAGTCTAGGGGTGGGCAAGAGGTGGGGAGGGGACATCCCCAGGGCAGCTGACCTAAACTGACCAAAGGGATATTCTATGCCATGTGGTGTTACACTCAGCAATAAAAGGTGGGAAAAGGAAGGAGAGGGGTGTTTTTTGCTACAAAAATGTCTTTTCATACCAGTCAGAGCAGCCCAGCCTGGCTTTGACCTCTTCTTGCAGCGACAAAACTGAGTTTTTGCCTATGTTGCTGAGAAGCTTTATGGTGGCTCTGGTTATACGATGTCAGCCTTTCTTCTTGCAGACTGCAAACGCTAACAAGTAGGGAATGACATCTTGGAAATCAGCTTGATGAGCTTTGGGGTTGTTTTTGGTCTCCCTTCCTCTAAGAGTACTAATTGTGTGAAGGGTTGCATCAGAAAAGTTTTTAACCAGAGCTCGTATTTCTAGGTGGAACCAATATGCCAATATGTTCCAGATATTTTGCTGCGTTTTTGTTTTTTTTTTTTTTTGGGGGGGGGGGGGTGGGGTTTTTGGGGGGGGGGGTGGGGGGTGTTGTTACTATCATAACATGATAGTTTTAAACTATCTAGGATTTGATCATTTTGAAACAGAGTTTTTCAATTTGAAAACACTTTTGGAATTTCTTTTGAAATACCTTTGACTATGACTAAAACCAGTTGTATCCAATTAGTTCAGGAAAAACAACCACTTGAAGACAAAATAAAATGTTTTGTTTTATTTAGGTGGATTTTGTTTTTGGTTTTCAAACTTAAATCAGGACTTTAAAAAGAAACACCTCTGCTACAAAATAATAAAGAACAAAACCACCACCACCAACAAAAACACTTCAGATTGACCTGGCATCATTTCTTTGGGTCTTATTTTTCTGTTCAAGCAATAGATACAACATGATCAGCTATTCACAGACGTTTCTGCACAGATCTTTATGTTTTCTATCAGTGAGCTAAGGTGCTGTAAGATTTTTTCTTTTGCATAAAAAATGAAACTTGTCTGCAGCTTCCATAGGCACCACAGACACTTGGTTAACACTTCCCTGGCATTTCCCCCTGCCTGGCTGCATGTGGCGCACAAACCAGGGTGCCCAGCTATCCCATGGGCCCTGTAAGGAACCAGGGCATGTCCCATCCAACCCAAACCATTCTGTGATTCTATGATGGGAGCACTAAAGAGACCAAAAAGGTTTTATACTATAAAATGAGGTTTTATATGAATGGAAGCAAAAAATTTATATTGTTTAAAATAGACAAACTCAAATGATGGTGTGAAACAACAGAAATAATAACAATAATAATAACAATAACAGCAATAATAAGAATAAAATCATTCTTTCTCAGAAGATTTTGATGCCAGTGCAGTGTGCAAAGGTTTTGCCAGACTTTGACATTTTCCTTTTGTTTTGCTGTGTTTTGAAACTGGATTACTTGAAGCATCAGGCAATATCACATAACCTGCATCCCTGAATATCCAAAAGAAAGCTGTAAAAAGCTTTCAAAAAACAAACCAAGTGAAACACAGGACTATCTGGAACATTAAATGGGGCTGGAACTCCAGAAGGCCATAAGCAAGTGGCTTTAAAACCCCTTTAGTATTTACAGTGTGTTCTGACACAAACTTTGGGTCATTTTCTCAATAGTGTTATCAAAATGAATAAAAACTCTGGGACAATAAGATCCTCACCTGCTATAAATTAGCTTCAGTTATGCCAATTTAGATTTTAGGGGTGCGGTTCATCTGACACAATGCCGTTCTTTTTGGTGTAAATTTTGTGACCTGAACTAGATGTGTTAGCCCTTGCTTAGAGAGATTTATCTCAGTCTAAAGTAGTAATCCAAAGTAAGTCAGGGGACTTGTGCCCACTTCTGTCCATAAACAGAAAAGAGGTTGAATGTCTCATAGGTAGTTATCTATATTGTAGGCAGTGGGTGTTAGGTGATCTGACCCTGATTGTTGCTTCCCATAAAAACTGAGAAGCAATTCTCTCTGCCTTGGGTATTTTTAAGATGCTCATAAAGATAATGTTGCTACAAGCACATTACCATTACCTTTTGCTGTACTGTGAACTGCCTCTTAGTCTACAAAAGAGCATACAAAAGTCCCATGAAAGCCACTGCCCAACTGGAGATGCTTTGAGGGGTCTTGATTGAGAAAACAATACTACCAGCCTGTGCTGTGCATCAAGGTGGGAACCAAGCCCAAAACATCAGGCACTCTAGAGCTCATGGAGATAAAGAAGCTGACATCAGGGCTCGACATGTAACATGGGTTGAGCAACATCTATTTGGGGAAAGTCACAAGGATTTCAGTGCTGAACAGCTCCGTGATGCAGAGGCTGAAATGGCTGCTCATGTAGCCAGCTGAAGAGGAGTAGACATCAAGACATCTTCACAGGTGAACATGTGGGTATGCAAAATAATTGTTCATCTACCTGTGAGTGGGAATTTTAAGAACGTTTAATTTTTACATTTAAAATGATGACTATTTCCTTTGCTGGTTCAGCCCTAAGGACTTGCATCTTCTAGAAATGTGTAAAAACCTCTGAAAGTAAAGGAGAATTGGGCTCCAGAGAACTTCTACAACCAATACCATGTATCTCTGGTTTCTGCCTTTCAAGCCTGAGTGGTGTTGCCTTTGAAGTCAATGCGACTTTTGCTATTGACCTTAGTTGGAATGAGATCAACAGGAACAAGCCCTTAGGTAAATACGCCCAGACACATTAATCAAAGGTGTGTTTGTTTCTTTAATGACTTATTGGACCAGCAGAATGGAGGATTTCAGATTGTTTCAATAGAGCAAGCATGGCTTGCAGAAAGCAGCTATAAAAGCCAGGCTTTAAGAGTATTTTGCAGTCGTCACTGTGTGTGTATGTCTTGAATTGTTTGATTTGAATGCAAAGGTCACCCCAGAGATATGTGCAAATGTCTACTACATTTCTCTTTTGTAACTTTTTTTGGTCTCTGTAGTGCTCCAATTACCTTTCACGGCACTGGTGATGCAGGCAAACTGAACAGGCTTTTTTATTGGCTGGAGGTATAAAACAATCTTAGCTAATTTTCTGACAGATTTTCTTCTCTCTCTTTGCCAACTTAATCTAAAATCTCTCTGCTTTTTATATGCTACCAGCCTACTCTGGGCATGACGGATTTAAATCATGCCAAATGCATGAACCAGTAATCAATTATTATTTTTTTTTTTATTTTATTTTTTTCTAATACCTCACTGAGATGCAATTAGACATTTTCACTTTTGGAAATTATCCTGCATTTTAAAAACAAGAGAAGCACTTGAGATGCTTTAATAATGTGCTCTTTTATTATTATATTTTTTTTAAGGAGAGGGAATTTGTACTTGGTCCTGACAAAGCATCCATCATAAGCACATACTCATACACACATAAGTGTACACATACATGCTTAAACTGTAGGCTTTTTATCCTTTCTACCTCCCCTGGTGTTTAGGGAAGACCCCTCAGGAGCGTGATGATCTTGAGGGAGGAAGAAACAAAAATGAAACCATGCTGAAAAACTTTTATCTCTTTATTATTGGTGCATTTACACTAATACTGCTGTTTTGTGCTGAGAAAACCAACCTGTTACACGTAAGGTAACTGTAATATACAACATAGAAATGCAGTCTAAGTTAATTACAACAAGGAGCTACAAAAGAATTTCGTAGGAAAGAAGTCACCTAACATTGCAACTGTGCTTGCAACAAATCACTCCCTTACTGCAGGACTATGCACTTTGTGAACCATGGCTATTTACACGTCCCGTACAACCGTTAACAACAGAAGGACTAAAATCAGTCTAAAAAGTTCCAGAACATCACTATATACTGTACAGTCCTCAAAAATAATTTATTACACTGTTTCTAAAAAAAGGTACTAGTCTTGTTTTGTTTTCTTTTGTCTTCTGGTGTTTCTGGAGTGCACAACATGTGCAAAATTTTGCCTAACAGTCTAAAAACTCAAGAACTGAACCGCAAGTCACAATCACAGAGATGAGGTGGTGGAGTCCAGGACTTCCCTTCCGTTGCAGACGGTCGGTACGTACATACTAGCAGATGCTGAAAGAGAAAGAGAGGAGAAAATCAACGGACTTTGGGGGGGCTACAGAGAATAACAACACTTAGGATTATGATCTGGACCATCTGGACCATCTTACCCAATTTAACCAAGATGACCATGGCAAGTCCCTGGCAGAGGTGACTATGTCAAAAGTGGGGCTGCTGGGGGTGTTCTTGCACCTCTAGGAGGTAATTCAGATCTGAGGCTGAGGACCCCCTGGAGGAACCTGATTTATCTTTTCTGAGTGTTGAGAGAGTTTAGGGTGACTTAAGCTTTTTAAGAAGTGTCTGAATAAAATGATTTTTATGATTCTGGGCCACTGGGTCTTACATCATAGCATTTTGCATGGTAGTGTGAGTTAATGTAGCTAGAGTGGTGCAAAGATGTCTTTGTAGAGTGAAACATGAGCCTGTGGATTTTTCATTTCTTCTTGGCATGAAATGATAAGGTCTGATCCTATATTCCTGAAATAAAACCTATGCATTTTTAAATCCAGGAAATAATCCACCTCTGCACGTTAGGGCTGTGTGTTAATCTATTTTTTAATTACAATACAAAACAAAACAAAAATCTATGTGCATATTGGATGGAATAAATAAACTTTTGAATACCTGATTTTAAAAGTTAAATTATTTCCCGCGTAGTCACAGATTATTTTGTGGCCATAATCCCCTTGATTTCTAGGATCTCTGGGTCAGGATTCAGTATGCACCCAGAGGTAAAGGCTAAACTCTGCTTCCTTTATCTATATTGCCTAATACTTCTTTCAACAAGTTTTCATTGCTTCAGTGATATGACAATTGAATCTAAGTACCAGAATCTTTTTCTAAATGTAGTTATATTTTGACTGTAGGATATATTACCATTCTGCCAAAGACAGGTGGTTTTTAATTTAAAAGCAAGCTGGTTTGTCCATCTTTGTAAAAATTATCCACTGGGCATCAGGAATGTGTTTTCCGATGCTCTGTGACATCTCTGCTTACAGCGCCATAAAGCTGTTTTTTGAAAGATACATTAGGTTAATGATAACAGTGACCCCGAGAAATGTGATGCCTTCATCAAAGAAAACACACAGCAAGCAATGACTTAGTAAACTCAATCATCCAGTGTAAAAAGCAATTTATGTAGCTGACAAGGGCATGCTCACTCTTCCAAAACTGGTGCTGGCTGCAGTCTTGGTTGCAGACTGGTTCTCTAAATACTCTCAGCACCATTTTCAGAATAGATTATTATTTTTTCAAATAAGCTCCTATTTCTAATTCTTTCATCAATTGAGTAAATATTTCATGGAAACTGCTTTAACATGACAAATTTAGAGGAAGCCATGGACTAACCTGTTACTCAGAGGGTGGGACATACCCTAATGAGCAGAAGAACCAAGAACAAGCCCTTGCTCTGAATTAGATGGAATTTCATCTCTTACAACTTGTATCAATGCTGAAATCTGTATGTAGAAGGGGACAGGACTTTATGGTTCTATACTTGGTTTTTAACTGGAGATTGCCTGGCAGTACACTGACCTGAAGTTTTCATATTGCTATTTTTATTACCACTTACTATAGGCAAACAGAAAAATCCGTACTACTTAGGAGACTTGTTTCAAACCCTAGTTCTTCTCCAGTATGACTACAGGCAAAAGCATTTAGCTTCTGTCAACATCAGTCGCCCACCCAGAACTTTTTTAGCTTCAGGTGTTCTTTGAAGTCCAGCCCACTAAAAAGTATGAATAGCACAGTAAGTGGGTCAGGAGGATGCCAAAGCTGGACTGAGGAATATGGTGGTAGGTGAGGAACAAGTGGCCTTGCCTTTTCATTCCCCAGGCTTTCTTCCCAGCATCTGAAAGCACTGCTCTTGTAGTGCTGGGGGGCAGGTGTTAACTCTGCTGGGTGGAGTAAAGGGTTCACACTGAGTGTTCAGCTCTCTCAGTGGTCTGAACAAAAGATCTTACTTTTCCTTACAAACCTTGGCAATCTTAAGCATTGAAACTGTAGAGTTCTGAGCTACAAGCAACATAGCAAGCGAGGGGTCTCCTGAAATGTTGGTGGACCTGCTAGGGACACCTCACCTCCATTTTGCCATGTGTTCAGGTCATGCAGAAATATAAGACAAGACCAGAAGTCTTGATGTGCCTGAAGTTCATGCTTTTTATAGAATCCCAGAATGGTTTGGGCTGGAAGGGACCTCAAAGCCCACCCAGTGCCACCCCCTGCCATGGCCACTGCCAGGGATGGGGCAGCCACAGCTCCTCTGGGCAGCCTGGTACAGGGCCTCACCGTCCTCAGAGTGAAGAATTTCTTCCTTATATCTAATCTAAATCTCCCCTCTTTTAGTTTAAAGCCATTACTCCTTGTCCTATCACTATCTGCCCAAGTAAAAAGTTGTTCTCTTTTGATCTCCTCTTTTCCAGAAGTCCTTCAATTTTGATTAAATAATCCAAGGAAAAGAATCAGAGCAAAACCACAAGAGCTCAGCACCACCCTAGGCACCTTGCACCATACCTCTATAGTCAGGCAGACTCAAACTTGCTGTGTGCAGCTTCCTCTACTCATGCTCACAGCTGGACAACTGTGAGTTAATTATGTATAAAAGCCATATATCAGCACTTGTTTGGAACTAGGGCTGGGCAAAGAAGTTGTGAGAGAGAAAATTTACCAGCTTTACCAGGCTGTAAAGAGTAGCTTCAATTCTTCTTCTGACCCCTGTGGAGGACACCTGGAGGAGCTGAAGTCTGTGTGCAGCTCTCTATGGGGACATAAATGGAGGTAATGACACCTTTGGGCTGTAAAAGTTCAGCCCCCATCATGTAGGTGCTTAAATCAGTCCTGAGCTCTCTAGGAAGGTTTATGAGTGCTGACGCCCTACCTTATGGGAATACCTCTGCTGTGCCCCATAAAACAGTTCCCAGGAAAACTGAGCAAAACTCTGGATGAGGGAAGCAGAATTTTTGTTCTGCCAAAGGTGAATTTTCAGATCCAAATAGATGTGTATGGATATAAATAAACATTTCAGAACATGTCATGCACCTAGGTACACATATATCCTACTCCTTAAAAGTCTCAGAGAGTTACTTGCTGTTCATGACTCTCTCAGCTCATGGCATTAATGATGATAGAGTTAGGAGGTGGTGGCAGCCCCTAGCCAAAAGAGATGGGAAGCCATGGGGGTAAGAAACATACTTTTCAAGCAACCAAGCTGCAAAAGGGTGTGGGGGAATCTCCTGTTCTCTGAAGCTCTGATAAGAAACAAGAGCTGGCTGTTTGGATGTTGCTGATACCAGAATGCCCTGGAGCTAATTTTGATCAGCTTCATATTAAGCAGTTTCTGACTGATGAAAACACCACCAAGACCAAAGGAAAAACAAGCTGACAGCTCTGGGACTGATGAGAGGAATATTTCAGATTCTTTTTTTTTTTTTTTTTTTTTTTTAATAGATGCCATGTGGTTATTGATGTTGTCTTGCTGTCCTCCTGCTGCCGTTGAAGGAATGTACCCAGTGATGAACCGAGTGCAGTGCAGACAGAGGTAGACTTGTAGCAGTCATGGGAAGGGTCATTGGATGGATTAGAATTAATTTGGATGACAATGGTTTTGGAGGTTTATGTATGACTACAAAGTTAAAAAAAAATACATTAAAATCATTAACAAATAAATGGAAGGCTGTGAGGGAAATTTTACCTTCTCAAAAATATTGCTGTTACCATAGACAGTGAATTCCCAGTGTTATTTTCCTTAAATAATCTCCATAGATAGGAACTACTTTTTTTCCATTATATGGGATGGAACTTTTAGTCTTTCTTCCTGGTCCCAAAAAAAACAGAGATCAGCTCCCCTTATTCAGCCAGGTGTATGCATGAAAAACAAAGGACCCAGGAAACCTTTCTAACCACTGAAGTATCAAAAGTTTTAAGTCTTGATCTTTATACTTTCCCTAATGTCTTAAAGATATTTACAATCTTGAAAAAGTGAGCTCTTAATCTAAAGGTATGCACTGAGGATCTCTCAGTTGCATGCATGCATACATACATACCTATATTATCCAGTAATTACAATAAAAAAAACCCTAATTCCAAAATGAGATCCTGTACAAAATTGTCCATGAATAAAATTGGTTTCAGACTTAGCTCATTTAACAGTATGAGAGAATTAAAAAAAAATAGTCAGAAAAAAACATCTTTACAAAATCCATATGGGACAAAAATAATCACAGGAGATTCACCATTTTGTCAGAGGGCCAAGCTTCTAAAGGTTTTTGGGAAACCATGGGTTTTGCAAGTCCAGCCCCTTTAGGAGTGCTCTGCACTTTAGACACTTAGGGTCATCTCATCTGTTATTATTTAAGTTTTCAAAAATAGCAAATAATTTTGGTTTCTTGAGCCTGGGCTGGATGAGATGGAAGATGTGCAGGGCCACGTGGCTGCTCTCTCTCGTTAAGGGTCGCCAGGCACGCAAGGCACAGAGTGGTTTGGGAAGGAAGAGGCAGGGATGGCTGGGTTCCCTTTGCCTCCTCATTCCTGCCCATCTGACACACTGCAGGGTTTATAGCTCTTTCCACATTCTGTCTGAAGCCTGTTACACCAAAAAATTTCTAGAAGGTTTTGAAATTTAAGTCACACTGAAAAACCTGAGGCTAGGTTAGTGCGAACTTCCTGGCAAACCTTGCTCTGCATCCCCACTATGTTCTCTCTCTTATTCCTTGCCTCTCTCTAGCTGCAGTGTGTTTTTCAACCAGCTCTCCAGGTTAGGCACTCTGTTGGCAGAGCTCTGTGAACAAGGTGCTGTGTGTTCCCATCGTTGCCTAGTTAAGTTTGACAAGGAAAAAAAAAAAAAAGACATATATGTGACCTATTTTTTTGAACCCTAAAAATCTCTGAATAACACACCCAGAAGAAGAGTGACAGCCCCATAACAAAATCACAGAAGTGAATCTGCTTGGGATGGAGACTGAAGGCACAGGGAAGGAGGGAGGCTGAGCAGGTGAGCTGTCCTTGCAGCACAGCACTGGTTGCTTTTCCCGTCTGTGGCATTTACAAAAGGTATTGCTCAAGCTCTGCATACAGAAATAGTTTCTGGCATCCCTCGTACCCATTTGCTGCAGAATTGGAGCTTTTCCTTTTTAACTCAGGTGATAAAAAGCATTGAGAGAGAGCTGCATTGTGGCCCAGGTCCTGCCAGAGTGTCATTTTGATGGGAATACTTCAGGGTAATCTGTTGCTGGTGCTGCTGCCAGAGTGACAGCAAGAGATGGGTCCCTTTGCTTTGTGCCGAACAGGCTGGAGTCAGAGCCCACTGCAAACTCTCAGCTGGCTTCAGTGAGCTTCAGAGCAGGCTCCAAGCTCATTCCCATGGGACGAGGAGAAATTTTTATCTCCAGACACAAATGAAGTGATGCTTCCATGGGGTACACAGCCCTGCCTACTAAAGGCTTTTGGTTTCTGGTAAAAAAACATCCTCTGCCTTTACCCCAACCCACTGCAACCCCATGAATGTCAGCAGTTTTGCTACTTACACTGGGAGTAAGTGGTGCCGGTCCCACTGACACTGAATCTGTTGAGATGAAGTCTGTGAGTGACCACATTCTTCTGGGGCTGGAAGAGGATTATGTGCACCTTGGGCGCGAACAGGCAGCCCAGCACAACGAAGCCACTCAGACTCACGGAGATGCACATGGTCGTGGTCTGCACCTGGGAGAGAGCAGGGGAAAAGGGCCACGTTTCAGTGTGGAAAGCTCAAAAATTCACAATGTTAGAAGCATCATCATCATACAACAGTAGGAATCGCAATCAACACTGGTACAGACTGGCTTAAACATTTCATCTTCCACAATTCTTGGATCATACAACAGAGCTGCATGGTGCTGATGGTGCTCTATGTCTCTGCATATTATCAAGGGGTGCTTGACCAAGTGTGTTCTCCCTCAGCTTAGCACAAGAATGAGAAGGGTCTCTTTCTTTTACCCCCATACTCCTGATTACTGATTTGATCAGGAAGTCCTCTGTAAAGCCTGTAATGCTACAACTGAGCAAAGCCAGCTACACTAGAAACCAGGCTGAAGGCACAGTGCTTCACATGGGGTTACATTTGAGCTTCATGAAAAGCAAATATTTGAAAAAACTTTTTAACCTCCAGCTTCAATCCTAATCAGAGAACCTGATCAATCCCTTACTGAGACACAGTTGTGAATTTGACAGTTGTGAATTTGAGTAAGCCTAAGAACTGGTGACATTTGCCAGGCTGACCCTGAAAGGAGCCCTGGCTTTGAGGCAGGGACCTTTGGGCTGAGGAATGACTTTTTTTTTTTTTTTTTTTTTTTTTTTGTAAGTCTACAGGATTTTGGAGTAGTTGTCCTGGGCCATTTGTTAGCATAGCTTTGCTGTCACTGTCTATCTTCCTCTTTTTTCACAACTAGGTGCCACTTTACTGCCTCATTTTCAGTCTATATTCTTTTCTTCCAAGCAGATTCCTTAATTAAGATGTTGAACTAAACTGCCATAAACTCTACTGCTTAATTTGAATGATCATACATCCATGACTTGTTTTGCCTTAGTTACACTCCTGCAGTCCTTGGAGATTAGCCTTCTTCCATGGGAATGCTTTTCACGTCTCCTTGTCAGAAATAGTTGTTGCAAAATTAAAATTGGAGTAGGGAATGGACTTTGTTGCTTTATACATCCACAGAGCACCAGGAGTGTTGTCAGCAGTGAGTATAATTTGTGTGATCATATAATTAATAATCACTATTTACCAAAGGTGGATGTGGCAAGTGTAATGGAAAGATGCTCATATCTCATGAGGTGAGGGATCATGGAAGACCCTATAGGGACAGCACGCGAAAGGGACACCTTTTGCACTTTCTAGGTCACCAATCTACGTTTGGTCCCCAGGCTTCTGCCGTCACTTCTGAACAGGTCTTGAACCAGGCACTGTACGGGTAAAATAGGACTAGGAGTTTTCTAATAAAACAAACATCCATCCACCATTTTCAAGATATGGTCTGTGCCTTCAGGAGCAGCTCAGCTGTGCAGACACAATTACACAGCTGATCAATGAAGTGGTTTGGGATAAAAATAGTCCCCCCAGGGTGTCTCCTAACCTGTGTCATTCAGAGGCTCCAGGTGTAAACTGGCCGCACAGATCCCAGTTCTGGCAAAGCCAAGCCAATCCTGCTAGAGCAGCAGGATCTCCCAGGCAGGGGAGTGAGCTCCTGTAGCCAGAATTACCCCTGAAGAAAATGTAGGGAGAAACTTTCTAAACAGTAGCAATTTCTGACACCTGATTTCATTATAACCAATCTAACTCCCAGACTTTTCCCTTCCTGTTTATCTGCATTTCTTTAGGTTTTGTCTCAGGCAATCAGGTGAAAAAAAAATCCCTCAGGTATGCTAGGTATTGGAGCTGCTCTGAGTTTATGTGTGCTTATTAGTCATATCAGGTTTCCTTGTATATTTGATTCTGAAGAATAACTCAATGAAATCAATGTGGACCTCTGCATAAAAATCAATAGCATCAGTCTTTTCCAGAAGCTCTCATTTAAATTTTTGAGAGTGCAACCACCAAACATAACAGTTTCTGGGTTCTGCTTCTGGGACTTTCTGGGAACTAGTTCGTGGATCATTGGGGGATTCTCGGGAAGTCTCCAAGGAAAATCAGGGTGCCTTGCTGTTGCTGGGAAAAGGAATCCTGCAGGAAGCTGTGACTTCTATCAACCTCCAGCAGCTTCTAAGGAGCTGTCAGCTGCCCTTGATCAAAGAGTGCTGGAGCTTGTGTCCCAGGAGGGTTGGGCACTCATGTTGTAGGTGCTGGGAGGAACTCTCTGTAAGTGCTGAGCAGCTAACAGGTTCAGCAACATGCAGAAGTGTACACAGAAGAAGGTTAGAAATGATGCTGAAGGCTGTATTTGTGTGCTGAATGATGGTGATGTGCCACAGGGCATGGTCCCCAGCTGGGACAACTATACCTGGCACACCAGAGGGCTCAAACCAAATTGAGCTCCTGAGGGAGGATGCAGCTCTACAGTGCTGGAGCTGCAGGGAGGACTGGGGAGATGGTCTTCTTCCCCACAGAAGGTGTGTGTTAGTGGAGGATTTCTGCTTAACCAACCTGATCTTGTACAGTGAAATGACTGACAACATGGGTGATGAGAAAGTAGCTGGTAGTTGTCACTGTCTCCCATAACTTCCTCATTGACAAGCTGACTAAAGTAAGAATTAGAAAAGTGGGCAGTGAGGTGAACTGAAAACTGTCTGGGCTGCGAGCTTAAAGGCTTTTGATTGGTGGCACAAAATCCAGCCAGAGGTCAGTCACTAGTATCATACCCCAGGGGATGATACTGGGGCCAATGCAGCTTAACACCTTCCTTAATAGCTGGAATGATGTGACAGAGTGCAAGTGCACCCTCAATAAGTTTGGACATGAAACAGAACTGGGAGAAGTGGTTGATACATGAGATAGCTGTGATTCAGTAAGATCTCAGCAAGCTGGAGAAGTGGGCTGGTAGGAAAATCATGAAGGTAATTGAAGGGAACAGCAGAGTCCTGCAGCTTGGAAAGAATAGCCCCATGCACCAGTATGAACTGGGAGCCAACTAACTGGAAAGCAGCTTTACAGAGGATGTCCTGAGGGCTGTGGTGGACAGCAAGTTGATCATGAGCAAGCAAAGTGCCCTTGCAGCTCTGGGTAAGTCAATGGCCTCCTGGGCTGCATTAGGCAGTGTTGGCAGCAAGAGGAGCATTCCTTTCTCTCTTTTCAGTGCTAGTGAGACACTAGTGAGATGGGGTTGCTCAGCCTCAAAGAAGAGAAGGATGAGATGGATCTTATCAGTGTGTATATGTACCTCATGGTGGGAGAAAAGAAGAGGGAGCCAGACCTTTCCCAGTAGTGCCCAGTGACAGGACATAGGCCATTGGCACAAAATAAATTAAAGGAAACTCTTTTTAAACGTAAGGAAACTATGAGGATGATCAAACTTTGGTACAGATTGCCCACAGAGGCTGTGCAGTCTTCATCCTTGGAGATATCCAACACCCAACTGGCCACAGTCTTGAGCACCCTGTTGCAGGTAACTCTGCTTTGAGCAGGGAAGGTTGGTTGAGGCAATCTGAAGCAGTCCCTTCCAACCTCGGTGCTTATGGGAAGACAAATTGTGTGTGGAAAAATCCAAGAGCTGACTTCATGATTGAATCACCATGAGTTCAACTGTAAACTCTTCCCTCAGAATTTCATTTGCTGGTCAAATTTGTTTTATTCAGGGAAAGGAGAGTGGTCTTGAAAATCTAAAGCAAACTTAGTCTAAAAGAAAAAAACACAGCTATACCATAAACCCTTCTCAGAGTAGAGGAGGCCTTAACTAAATAGCAGGATTTTTTGGTGGGTAGATCTGTAAGACATAGAGATGTATGCCATCCCAGTACATCTAACATACTGTCTGGTGCTTCTCATATTGGGTTCATACAGGGACATTTCCACAACATTATTGGTAGGGATTAGTTATATATATATATATACATATATATGTATAGGTATACAGTTATTTTTGCACTACAGTGAGGCCAACACTAAATCTCGGGATACATTTCTAGGAGTTTCCCCCCCCAACCCCTTTTTTGTTTTCAGAAGGATGAGTCCTAGTAATGAATCTCAAGCCAGTCAGCATTTACTTTTTTCTTTGTTAATATTATGTTTCTAAGACTGGTCATTAGTAATGTCAGCAGTATCAATATACATGAGGATGACACAAGTTGTTTCGTAGTCTACATGTGATGCTTCATGGAGAGTAAACATGAGATTTTCAAAGGAAAGCCAAAAATGTAGGCATATAGAATGGGATTTTCAAAAAGTTCCTGACATGTCATGAAAGTATCAAAAAGGTGTCAAATTCATTTTCTGGTATCTCAGTAGGACTTGAGTTGGCTTATTTGGAACCTTTTATGTAAATTAAATCCCCATGGGTGCTGCCAAAAAATCCCACTCAGGAGATGAGGCTAAAAATGTTGCTTGAGCAATTGTCATGCTCCTCTTGACCATTAGTGCCTGTGCTGCCCACTTGTGTGACAGTCTGCACCAATATTACCTTCCTTCTGTGTCTATCTTCCTGATTACTTTGAGTGTCAGGAGCCTTTCCCCAGTGCCCACCTTAAACTTTTCCTTCATTATCTTCAAGTCATTACTCTCCATTCTAACTTCTCCTGAGACTGAATAATTCTTTTCTCTCTTTTTGTTGCCTTGAAATTATTTATAGTCTATGATCACGTCTCCCTGGGTTTACTCTTGTCTAGACCAAATATATTTAGCTCTTTTACTGTCAGTCTGTGTGTCTTACTGTGGTCGTTTGTTATCTACCCTTGTTTTCTCGAGGTTTTCAGTACCTTTCCTAAACTGAGAAAAATAGTATTAAATATACTGGCTCAGGATGGTCACACTAAAAGCATATTAAGTGACATTATTAAGTCTCTGGTTTTACATGCTATTTCTTGTACATACTACTGTTAATAACTGCACCCAAATTAGTCTCTTACCCTTCTTCTGGGCAGAAAGTTGAATTAATTCAGTATAATTTGTTGTAAGGGCCAACTCCATCAGTCACTTCTCACATCATAATAACTGTGAGCTTTCCAGTGGAGCAGATCAGAACCTTTTCTGAGGCAATTTCCTTCTGTCCAAAAATACAATCTTATTGAACCTGAAGCTTTGCAAGAATATGTGACAATTTAAACAATTTAATGTTTCTTAAGGTTGTTGGTGAAGTCTGACCAATATTTTCTGCTCAGTGAGGTATGTGTTTTATCTTCTACAAAGTGGAGAGAAACTAAAAAGTTCTATATTAAAGCATAAAATGTTAGAAATTAAAAACAAACAAACAAAAAAAATAAAACAACAACAAAAAAGAAGGGGATTGGTTACTTCAGTTTTAATTTAAGGCCCACCTCCATGAACTAACTCATTATGACTCACTCTAGCTCATGATGTACTAGTATGAATATTTAATTCCTATGTTATGTCTCTATCAAAATCAGACTGATAGTACTAATCACTTCCACCTCCAGCTGTACATACACAGTTCAAAATGAGACCATCTTAGCAATAAGCTAAAATTTTGTAATATTCTTGGGTGGATATTAACACTGAAACAGAGTTGTTTTTTTTTGTGAGGGATCCAGGGGACAAAGGACGTTGAGATAAGCTATTAGTGAATGAATGATGACAGGGTCCTCTAAAGTGGTGCACATGATTTATGGAAACACATATCCAAAGACTTACTCTGTAGTCACTGGATGTCACATAAAATATGGGGAGAAAGGCCAGCCAAATGATGCACGTTGTATACATTGTGAAACCGATAAACTTGGCTTCGTTGAAGTTCTCTGGGCATTTCCTTGTTTTGAAGGCATACACAGTGCATAAAACTACGAGGATTACATCATATGTTAAGGAGATTAACATACTGGAATCTTTAACATTGCATTTCAATATGACAGTCTCTCTTTTCTCAGGAAGAGTGTACCTCCTGGTGCCAGGGGCCTCCAAGATGAGCCACACGGACACCACCACAATCTGTACCAAAATGAGACTCAGGCATATGAAGACCTGAGAGCTGGGGCTGATGAACTTAGGCCTTTGGGCACCGTTCTTAACACCATCAAATATTCTGGCTATGCAGTTTGTTTTTGTCAGGAGGGCAGAGTAGCAGACAGCAAAGGAACTTCCTAGCCCCAGACGACGCAGGGTGCAGATAGCTGGAGAAGGCTTGGCTATGAAGAAGAAAGTCATGCTGTATGACAGGAAGACCCCAAAGAGCAATATGTAGCAGAGTTCACGGCCAGAGGCTTTGACAAGGGGAGTATTGTTGTGCTTGATAAACACTGCAATGACCATAAAAGTACAGATAAAGCCCAGGCATGCAATGGTAACAGGACCTATTGCCCAAGCATCTTCCCACTTGATGTAGTCTTCTGGTAGGTCATAGCAGCCAGTCAGGTCAGCTGTCGGCCACTTTCCTGGCCCGCAGTCTGCACAGGTGAATTCATCAGCCAGGTACTCATATGTCTCACAGGGAATACAAATCCAACAGCAGACGTCTCCTGGTTGCATATTCTTCATCTCATTAGGAGCACAGGGGTCACTGCACTGCGAGACAGGGACAGAGCTCCTCGACCAGTGGATGGAGTCCACCTCAAGTGACAAGGTTTCTGCCCAGTGACCAACCTTCACATAGGAGTATCTGTCTCCAGTGTACTGGAAGTTGAACACATTGTATCGGCCTATCCCATCTCCATAGGCATCAAATTTGACCATACTGTCTGCAGCGTTGGGAGGATTGAATGGAGCTGTGAAAAAAAATAAAATTAAGAAATAGAGAATATTAGTATCAGAACAGCAGTTGACTTTTTTATCCCTTTAGGAAGCATTGCCACCAGACTGCTTACAAAGTCCAACTCAAGTGCCAACAGATAAGTCAAGAGGTCTGTATTTGTCTGAGATTTTTTTGCATTGTTTGAAGGAAAAACAAACAAACAAACAAATAATAGAACTCTATTTCACTTGATTGAATGAGAAATAGTTGTATATATGGTGAGTTATGTTAGATTACCAACGTCTTTATCTTTTTACCCTACGTACAAACAAATTTTCCCATTTTTTCCCCCAGCATGCACAATCATGACCTTTCACATTATTTCTGGAAAGAAAGAGGTCGGTCTGCTTCTAAATCACACTCAAAATTATTTGGTGAAATTCAGCTATCATAAAATAAGAAATATTAAATTTATTAAATATTAAATCAATAAACATCAGTTTTTAGACCAACAGTTTTTGAAATGAAGTTGAGTATATTAGTGGTAATGATGATAAAGTAACTATGAAGTTCCCAACAATTTCTTATTATGTCTTCTTAACTTCTCCTTATGTTTTAGGAATTTAAGAATCCCTTCTATTTTGCTCCAGTTTTCCCATTTCTTGTCTGGTCTGAACTTCCCAGCATGTGCTGCTTTGGTCTTATGTCTTGTTTGGGGAATAGGCAAAAAAAAAAACCACAAGCTGGATCTGTGACCTTGTGTGGGAAATCAATATTGTAAAACTTCCAACTGGTAAGCTCTGGAGAGTTTTTATTTTTCCTCCAGCTGAGGTTCATGCAGGGAATGAAGAATTATTAAGAATGTAGGAGGAAATTGCATTTACCATGTGATTTACTGGTCGTTTTCTGTAGCATCAAAGGTGAATGGTTTTATAGGCAGGAAGCAAAAGGGTGGTTTTTTTTTTTTTTTTTCCATTGATGAGCAACAAAGGTGATTTTATTCCCAGTGTCTTTGGTTACAGAAGTGGTTCCACTGTCATTGCTGGAATAAATCTTTTTCCCTACATCTGTGACCATGCTGTGCTTGAGCACCAGCACTGTTGTATACGGATGTAATATAGTCCTCCATTTCAACCTCCAGATACTCTGGATTTGTTGCAGTAGATTTATTTAACTTCTATAAACCACTGAGGCCAAAGTCTTTCACCTTTTTCTCCTACAGAGCATTACCTTACTTTGCGGCACTCCCACTAAAGTCAGCAAAAGGGACCGTGATTTTTTGGCACAGAAGCCCTGGTTAGAGGGTTCATACACAAGCTGGACCTCCCCAGGAGCTATATCTGGAAGCGTGCTTCTTCCTCAATCTTCTTTTTACCTTAGGGCAATGTAGGATTTTTTTTTTTTTTTTTTTTTTATTATTATTATTTTTTTTTTCTATGTATAGTCTTCTGGTTTTGAGCCAAGACTCAAGACTTTAAGTTTTAAGTCCCAGTTCTTAGCCCTGCTCTCTGTTGCATTTTGCCCCCTTACCTGTATCCACTGCAGTGGTGGACAGCCTTGGTCTGCAGGATTACAAATTAAGTGTGGGTAACCCAGGAATAAGTAAGTGGACTTATTTTTCTCTCTCTTTTTCTTTGCTCTTGGCATCAAGTTGTATGACAGTCTTGCCCAACAAGACCCCTGAGTGCATAAAAATTAAGGACAGCATAAAACTCCTCCAAATGGCCAGTCCTCCTGGAAATAACATGCTCTAAATTAAACAAGTAGCTAAATTAAAAATATAGGTCAACAAGAAGAATACTAAGCAGTTTCCCTTCACTCCCTCCTCCTCCTCCTCACACATAGGCACGCAAGCTCTCTCAGCCAAAAGCAGCATTAAATGAAATCATAATGCAGCACTTAACAGCTCTTCAATAATGTGTTGTTATTGCCAGTGTCTTACTTCATTATTCATAACGCTTATATAGATTGTAGAAATTGTTAACACAGCAGCCCAGTTTTAAGAGCCAATTTATTCACTTCGGTGTCACACAGGCCACGTCCTGAGGTGTGCTGAGAAGTGGTGACCTGCTGGAACCAGTGGAGCTGCAGGTAACTCTGCTAGAGCATTTGTCATTTATACAGAACAAAGTATTTGCGTTGGATTTTGCAGGTAGGTCCAGAAGGCAAAGCAGGTAATCTCACAGTTAGCTTGAAGCTCACATGTATTTTACTCTCCATGAGGCTGTTTCCACTCTAGAAATACGATGAAAAGATTTTTGTAGGACAATTTGTTTTAGATCAACCACAGCCTGTAGCTGGAAACATTCATTTTTAGTGGCTGCTGATAGAAGAAAATAAATGGCACTCCTTCAAATGGAGAGGATGAAGTCATTTACACAAACAACGATGTATTAAATTATATTATGGTGAGCCAAAGCATACAAATGAGCCCACTGGGTGGCAGCAATTAATATACCTTCTGATTTTATGTAAAATCACTCAGGCATTTTAACTGATATTTATCAACATATTCTAGATCCTGTAACACCACTTTGAAAAAGACATGTTTTCAGAAAAGTGGATCTAAAGATTATAATAAAAATAATATGTTTATATGCAAGAATACAAATCCATAAGAAAATGAGATTTTATTTTCTTGGGTAAAAAAGAATATTTTTTGTGTGTGTATTGGCAGATAATCTTCCCAGAGATGAAATTTCAAGGCTATGTCACAGATCACTCTGAGAATTTTTTCATAGCTAGATTTCAGTTTTGTAAGGAAACCTGTGATCTTTAAAAAAGATATTTCTGGCAGACCTTTTTCAGAGTTCTGGCTAAGGTGTTTTGTTTTCTTCCATCGGGAGACGGGAGGCAAGACCCTCTGGGTCTACCCATGCTGTCTGATTGACAATATAAGCTTCAACTCCTTTGAGCAGTATCTTAGTGTCTTCTCCTCCCCATGTACTTCTTCAAGTGAATTATCCTTAAGTAAGACAAGTTATCCAGGAGAAATTCTATAAAAGAAGTTATCAGTAAAGAGAAAGGGTAATTAAAAATGATTTAAACGTAAAACAGCAATGCTTTGCACTCCAGCTTGCAGCAGTTTGCAATGAAGGTATAAGAACAGTGATATTTATGAGAACAGGAGAAAAAGGTACACAGTGCAGAAGAAAGAAACCTATGGAGCCATGATGCAGGCAACCCACGTCTGTTGGCTCAGTGAAGAAATCCTATCAGAGGAGAAAGATGCTATTATAGAAGTGGGGGACAAAACTCCTTCAGGTTCAAATAACAGAAAAGACTGTGCAGCTTTATGACTATTTCACTATCAGATATGGATAAGAACATGGCATAGCTTTTATATAGTAAATTATGTAATTTCATTTCTATCTTCCTAGGTTGGGATAATGTTTTCTATCACATAACTCAAGAGTACAAAATCATTATGTTTTTGCTTATGTGCAGTTAGAAGCAAGTCAGTCCCTTTCATTTGGAAAGCTTTGTAATTTTTCATGTCTGTGCTGTACAGCTCTTGGTGACATGAAATAATTTGGAAGGAAAGTTCTGAAGGGGGGATTAATTTAATTATTGAGTAAAACATTGTTTTAAGAGGCGGTGTGGGAAATCTTTTCTGAAATGCATCTGAATGCAGTCATTTGTGTCAGTTGTGATGCAAAATGTGTCAGTTAGGTGAAAAATATTTCAGGATCTTTCAACCAGGGATGAGTAGGTGAAAAAAAGCAAAACAGTTTAAATCCTAATTAGGCACAAGGAAACTGTTGAGGGACAGGGCAGCCTAGGAAAAAATGAGCGTCATCTTAATGGGTTTGGAACCAGACAGAGCTTTGTTTGCCAGAGATGTCTTTGGGCCAGGAAGGATGTTTTGCATACAGAGTCTTGCATGTGTCTGGCACAGAGCTGAGTGTATAGATGTTGTCTTATAGAAAACAACATCTGTAACACTTCCTGGTAGAACGAAGACACGTATGCCTACATCTGAGAACATCTTTCATAGCCGATAAAACACGCATCTGTTCTGTGCTTGCAGAGTGCATCCTTTCAAAACAAGGTATAGATCAGAGGCACAGCTCACTAGCTAGGAGGCAATTCATTAATAACAAGGCTCGATGAAGGCTCTGCAGTTTTTCAGCTCGGCAGCTTGCAAAGCTGTGGGATTTCACAAGGTAAGGAAAGAAATGTAGAAAGGAGTATTTTGTGCACCAAAGGCACCTTCTTCAACAGCCTGTTGGCCCCAAAGACTTTCAGCCAATAGACTCTAAGGAGATCGTGAGGATTAAAAACAAGTGCAAATGTAAAGAGAGAACAGATGGGAGTTTCTGGAAAGTTGAGTAAAACCTCTTCACTCTCACTAGAACATGCTGCAAAAACTCGGAATTTCTGATTTAAGACAGCAAAACAAGACATTTATGTACTCAATGGAAAAATAGTTTTGATGCACTCTGGGCCTTCCTGTCACATATCCTGGGCAATGCCTTACTAAAACACTGTAAGAAAAAGCCATGGTAATAACGTAATAACAAGATATGGTTTGTTTGTTCAACAGACTCATCTGCATGTATGATGTCTTGTCTTGAAAATTATCACAAAGGACCACCGTAATCCATATACCTTTTAATTTTCTTTTATTTTTATCTAAATGTTGTTTGCTGAGGTCAAAGTGACATATTGCTTCTTGGTTAAACATTCAAACTGAGTAATGGAGACCTGATCTGCCCACTCCTGTTTCTATCTCAGCATAATGCAGCTGGTTTCACACCTGATTGGCAGGACAGACGCTGAAATTTGGCAATTGGAAAATCAGCATAAGGAATATTCAGAGTGAGGTGTCACTGGGTTGTACAACTCCACAATTAATAATGAATGAATGGACTTAAAATATCAGCTTTCACACAGACGAGCAGTCACTTATAACATCCGCACCATTATTTCTGGATGTGTTTGGGTCATGTGTAGTATTGATTCTTCTCATTCAAAAAAAACATGTGCAAGCATTTGAATGCCTTATCTCTTGGCTCAGCTTTACTCAGAAACAGCTTAGGCAGGATGGAGAAGTGTGGCACATGAAAATGTGTAGAACCATGGGCAATATCAGGATATTTTGTGAGAGGGGCACAGTGTTGCAGTTGGTTACAACCACCGCTGATTAGTCTTCTACAAATGTACTTTTCCTTTCTATCTGTACCTATTTTCCATTCAGCTTTTTGCTTCCTCTCTCAGGTATATGCAATAGGGGCTTTTAACACATCATAGACCCTCCTGGGGTTTGCAGTATTCAAATACAGAAACGTTTCTTCTCGGGGATTAGTTGCAAAGGTCTACCACTCAGATATCTTCATATGAATTAGGTATCCCAAGTTCATATCCTAAAAAAGAGAGACATTTCAAGGGTTCATCTAGAGTCAGCTGAACTGTACCCAGTTTGTTTTTCCTGCCAACCATAATGAGAGTGACCAGCTCTGATACACCTACAATAAAGGTGTCCAGGTGAGATGTTGGGTTGAGTTGGGTGAGATGAATACCGCCCAGTCGGTTGGACCAGAAGGGCCTACAGCTGGTTGAGCCAAGTGACAGCAACTTGTACGAGCCCTCCGCAAAGTACATGGGAAGACTCCTGCAAGCTGCCCCCGTAGGCTGAAGTGACTGCTGCAGGGACTATCTGAGAGAACTGTCCCGGAGAAAAGTAAAGTGGAGATTGGCAAAAGAAACTAAGAAGGGTCTGAAAGATCAGAGGAATTAATTTACCTTGTCATTCTCCTCAGTTTGTCTAAAGGTGAAATTCCCTTGCCACCTTTCTTATGAAACACTTCCCCAGAGTGTAATGTTTTACAGCTTCAGGTATGTGTTGTCCCCTTGCTTGTGCAGCTCTTGGGCATAAGATTTGTCCTTAAGTCTCAGGGAAAATGAATTTGATGTTAAGTTACAACCCTTCATCAAGTAGATGTTTTTCATTAGGAAATCACTCTTGTTTTTTAAAGAATTAAAAAGGGGATTTCTGCTTAATTAAAGGATTTGTGTTTCACTGTTTTGAGACATGGAAGGAAAAAACTTATAAATACTTAACAACCATTATATTTCTCCATTAAAAATAGAAAATATATCCCCTGAAATTAAAATTTCTTGAAGTTCATTTGTTAAAGTTGCATTAGAAACTAGAAAATAAATCAAGAATTTTAAAAACAAAACAAAACAAAAAAACTTTTTTTTTTTTTTTTTTTTTTTTTTTTTTTTTTCCTTATGTATATTTGGTTGATAACTGATATGAATGAATTCTGAGATTCCAACATAGCAATGCCTTTTGATTGATACCACTCTTTTAATTTTTAATTTAAGATTATCCACTTTAGGAAATAGCTGGCACGAGAGGCAAAATGCATGCAGGGTAATTTATACTAGTAATCAACTTGTAATTACAAAGGAAATTAAACCATGACTTTAAACTGTCTAACTCCTCCCTCAGGCCAACTAGTTACTTTGTAAACATAAGCAAGGGGAACCCAATTCCATTATGAAGAATTATGGCCATTGTTATGGTGACAGAACAAAAGCTTGGAAGCTGGAACCATAAGTTCTGGGCTTGCCTTTGGTGTCTGTTGAAATGCCCTGGCAGATATCTGGCACTTGCTAGAACATTAACATTGTTTTCAGACCTTGAGATTTTGGTTGAGACTTTCTAAATTCTAGGGGTTAGGAATTCCCTGTGTTTGATACGGACTTTTGGGTGAAGGACATTCTCATTTAACCTCAGCAATGGGAAGTTGTGATGTGCCATAGACTTTGCTTCTCAGCACCTCTCTGGTGTGGCTGGAGGAGTTCTAGACTGCATTTTTATTTATTTATTTATTTTCAATTCACTTGCTTTTGGACAAACTGAGTTTACTTGGTTAAGTTACAGGGACATGAATCTTACTGGTCTTGGAGGCACCATTCTTAATGTTCTAATTGTACCCCCCAGATTACATACAGTAGCTGGTGGATAAGGAAGTGTTGAATAGCTAACAAATTTCTTTTGTCTTTTGTCAGCCTGAAGGAAACATGAAAAGATTCAGTTTTTAAAATATTAAAGGAAGGTGGTTAAAACATTCTCTCCTCTGTGGGGATTTGAGGATTAGAGAGGTGCTTCTAGACAGCGCTCTGAATAATTCAGCTAGATATTTTGCCCTTAGAGATCAGAACCAAATGAACCTTGAAATAGACCCTCTGGCAGTTATTTCCTAATTGATATGATACAACATCACTCCCAAAGCAGGTGGGTTGACATAGATTTAATTACTTATAATGCTATAATTGTATTTAGTAGTAGTAATGCTGTAGATATGATGGTCTAAAATTCAAGAAATTTCAAACTTGTATTTTTCCATTAGAACAGTCTATAGATGGAAGAAGTGCAGAAGCTTTCAACCACAAGGTAACTCCATTAGGTCATCAGAAAACTTGCTTAATAAATTTGACCTTCACATATTTTGAAGGAACAACCCTGCTTGGACTTCAGTGTATCATGTTTTTATTTCTTTTTTGGAAAAAAAATTCTCTTTGCAAAATGTCTCATTACTATCTATTTGCAGAGTGATTGCTTATAGCTTTTTGTTTGCTTCTTTAAAAATATATAGTTTGGAAACACAAGGCTCTGACGAAGATGCAAGAGAAGACACAACAAAGAAACAGTATGCCAAAAGCTTTTTTTTTTTTTTTTTTTTTTTTTTTTTTTTTTTTTCAGTTATGTGGGCAGTCTAATAAAAGTATTGCCTCTTCCTACAAATCTTATGACTCTATGCTATTATTTTTGTTAAAAAGCTGCTGAAAACTCTCAGCAATCACCCTACAAATTGCTAATAATGAGGCAATTTGTCAAATGAAATTGTATTTCCAGTAGGAAGAAAAAACCATGCAGCAGTGAATTCTAAGTACAGCATCTTTTTGAAATAACTGAAGCTCAAATTTATTGAATCTTTTGTGGAAATAAAGGAGTGGTAGGATTGTTCAAAGCCTGAATAAAGAAACAATCCTATAGTGAAACACAAATAGCAATCTTTATGCTCAGATATGTTATGCAGCTCAGGTATAACATTTGGCACATCTGGTGGAAGACCAACAAAGAAAACCTGGAGTTCAGCTGGAAGTGTAACTGTTTCATGCATCCTATGGTTAAGATTCTGCAGAGGATCAGATATTTCTCTGTGAATGTAATATGCATGTGAAAAAAGTGGCTTATATTTATTTAATTTAAACTTAATCAGGATGATTACAACGTCTGTATATTTTTACAGAACTCCTAGAATCAGTGGAGAGAAACAGGCACTTCCAAAAGTGAGCACTGGCTAAACTGTTACTATTGGGAAAGTGGGGAGATTTCTCTAATGATATTTCTCTTATTATGGCAAAAAACTAGTTATGTTAAGGAAGATATGCAATCTGGTTGAGCTGAATTTTGAATTTTGGACAGTGATGGAGAAAACATCCAAGTAACGCTTTTGGTTAGGCCCCCTACATACATCAAAGGTGATTAATCTCCCTGTGTAAAATTTGATTTTTTTTTTTTTTCTCCCTCATTTCCATATAATAATGCAATAGCTAGAAATGCACATCTAATAAAATGACAGGTTAAGTCAGCATTCAACAGAGTGTCTCATGAATGACTAAATGCTGAGTCAGCCAATCTAGATGTGAAAGCGGGTGCTCACAACAATGAATTTCAGTAAAGATAGTGAGATAAAGGATAAGAACACATGGATTCTGATGTTACTCATGTACATCACACACCAGCTATGCAGGAACCCCATCACCTCTCCCAGCATCATCAGTGTTCACTGGTATGCATTACTACATCCTACAAGATGCAAGCTGCATGTCCTATTAATACTTGCAAATTCTTCTACTTTCAGGAAGAAAAGATAAAACTGAGAGCACAGAATCATTTTTGCTAATGTTTTGCTCCACTGAATCAGTTCAGCAACAGCAATCACTGGTCCTCAGGGGAAAATGTAAAAAGAAAATGTTGATTTATTTGCCCATTTAATGGTTGAAGCAGAGACACATTGATAGGTTTAGACTGATAAAGTGTTTCTGAGATCTAGAAAGAATACTAACAGCACTGCCTCAAACGCTCATCTGGCTTGAGATATTTTCCTTTCCAAAGAGTCTTTAAGATTTTTATTTTTTTTCCAAATTATTCTGCCAATTACTGGACTGAACTTTCAGTTACTAGCCAGTATCTATTTATTCAAATACATGTGTAAATGTATTAGAAGTTTAACATATTTTTTTCTGTACTTTTTTTTTTTTTTTTTTTTTTTTTTTTTTTTTTTTTTAAATCAGTTCCCAATAGCAGCTTCAGGCAATTGAAACTTCTACTGAACTGACATCAAGATTTGGAGCAATGATCAGCTGCTCCATCCACCAAGGCCATACATAAACACCATGGAAAAACCAATCAAACAAACAAACAACTTTTGGAAATTCTGTAGGTAAAATTTTCTTGTTGCTATATCTTTCATTCTCAAGACTGTGAGGGTCACATAACCTATGGTTACTTACATGAAAGGAACATAGAAAGGGATCAGAAGAGCCCAAGAGCCCAACTTTCTGCTGGCGCAAGTAGCTATGACATTGCTGCCTAGACTGGAAGAGTTCAGCATGCCCAGCTACATTTGCATATGATCAAGCATTTTTGAATGTTCTGTAGTAAATTTAAGACTAACTGTAAAATGTAAAGAATCACAAAGAAAGTTTTCCCAGTGGAAGAGAGTTGGAGAGTTCTGTAGCTGAAGCACAGGAAGATGCCTTGAGGCTCCAGATGTACACACACAAAGGATCCGTTGCTGCTCATTAAATGAATTCAAGCTTGGAAACAAGACAGGGTTGTTTTTAAGGATAATCAAGAGAAAGAAGAACATATATACAGCATATGCAAAACATCCTGTGTATGGTGAAAAGACAAAGGAGAAAACAAGAAGTTACAAGAACTTTAAAGTCTTCTGGAAGAAAGGGAGGAAAGGAAAAATGGAGAAAAGAATTAATCTGTGTCTTGGGACCACATTCTGGTCATGGATGCCCCAACTCACGAGTATTGCTACTGAAAACTAGGAGGTTTTCCCTCCCTTCTATAGGGAAAGATTGCTGCTTTTGGATTTGCTGTTTACTACATTTTGCTAATGCAAAATCAGTGATCATACATGAAGTAATACTAGTTGAGTGTACTAAATTAGAATTTTAAGGAACAGTGAGTGAGTGCTTTGGGGAGTGTGCATGTACATGAGTGTATGTGTACATGTGTGTGCATTTGCTGATGCAACCTTCCCATATGAGAGTGTGGTTGATAATGTGGCATGGAGTCAAAGTGACATCAGATGGAGCTAACACAAATCACTTTCCACCCCAGAAGTGCATGCGCTCTCAGCCATGGGATTACACAGGATTTCTGGGACACATTCTGTGTGAAGACTTTGTTCAGGGCTGTGTTTCACCCAGTTTTCTAGCACTAAGAGATTCCCTGTTTCCACTGAGCACAGAGCTTTTCTTTCCCTGGCTAAGAGTAATGTGTCTAAGCTGAGACTCACATTTCAGCCACAGAAGTGGTAAATATTTCATATGTACAAAGGAATTGCTTCATTATCTTATTCTGTTGTCCAGCAGATTTTCTGGAATCTGTGTGTAGCAGCAAATAGGAAAATGTACAGCATGAAACCTCTGTTGAAGTGAGGAGTGATAGCACATACACATTTAGTGAGTGTCTCTCAGCTTTCAGAAGTACTTTTTGAATTTCTTCAGCAGGGAAAATGATAGATATTTATGTGCCATTAGACTAGAAGAGATGAGATGATTCATCTATTGGCAAGTAGAAACACGGGCTTGTAACAAGAAAAGCAAAACTGTAGGAAATGAAAAGTGGATGTAAGACTGGGGTGGCTGGGTCCTTCAGAGTGGGAGGCACATGAACTTCTGCTTTCTGTTTACTGGGTGTTAGCAGCCACTCTTCACATTACCACTGCTTTTCTCTCTGTGCTCTTCTTATGGACCATAGAGTGAGTTTGGGTATGTGGACCCTACAAGACCACTTAATGATCTTACTTTATGATTTACATGCCTCAAGATTAAGGACTTATATCTGGAGAAATCATCATCCCTATGGTGAGCAGCTGAATTGCTTTTGACTTACTGCTCTATGGCTGGAGTGAGAGGTGAGAAAATAAATCAAAGGATGTCTTCTGTGACTGAACCATGCTATAGCTGGGGTATTGTGGCCAGTTTTTTAGAAGCTTCTCTGCTCTGATACTCCTGTGCATGAATATGTGTGTTCTTCCTGCTGCCTTGAAAAGTTTTAGCATTCTTTGTATTTACTGGTTACATCCTCAGACAAAATATGTTTTCATGGCAGGAAGAAGAAAACACAAGGAAGTGACTCACCCAGATAGTAGCAATGAAATGTCTTTTTACATTATATCCTGTATCTGCTAACAAAATACCCATAAATATTGCAGTGATGCCAAAGCAGACATTCTCTGAAATGCTTTTAGAGGTGTTTAGAAATGTGGATCTAACAGATGGGACAATGAAAGAAAGTGACCCTTGAACACATTTCTCTGCCAGCTCCATCGAGTTTGCAGTTGATGGGAATCATGTGGAAGGTCAGTTTGTGAAGAGTGCTCTTACAGAAAAGGAGTTTCTGCCCAATGAAAGTGCAGAGCTGGTTGCTTTTAAGAATTCAGTTTTAGAAGGTAGGTGGGATATATTGACCGGAGTGATTTTTTTTTTTTTTTTTGTAAAAAATATTTGCATGAATAAGAAAGGTAAGTGTGTGTTAGGATCTGCAAATACCTTAAGTCATTCCTCTGAAACTAAGTAGTTCTTTTGATTCATGAGATCACTTACACAAAAGGAAAGGATAAATATAAATTTTTGAGAAAAAATTTGTTAGTCCAAAAAAACAAAAACAAAAAACAAAACAAACAAACCAAAAAAAAAAAAAAAAAACCACAGAAGAAAAGTTTTGGGGTTTGGTTGAGTTCTTTTCTCCCTTTTTAAAGTTCTTTTATCCCTTTTTAAATGATTCAGTCTTTCAGACAAAGAAACACAACTGTATCACTAAGCCAATTATTTTTGTACTGAGCTGGAAATAGGCAGAGACAAGCTTGAAGGGAATAGCTCAGGCTTTGCAGAAAGCTGGAATACATTTACTTGCTCATCTGGGCTGTAGTTTAACCAGGACAAGTACAGCAGTCAGCTTGTGGCTGGTTTAACTGGAAATGTGCTATGTGAAAGTGATGTGGGATTCAGGATCTGTGGCAAGATTGCAGCACCCGGCTACTCTGAAGGTTAGTGTCACACTAATGTAGCTGTGCTAGTTTGGTACCAGATCCCCTTTAGTCAGCTGAGCCTCAGAATATCTTTGTAATGTACTTTAACAGGTGAAGCAAAAGTCTTCCAGGAAAGAATTATATTAAGTTATTGTAGGAGAAAAAAAATATTTTTCTGTACAAGATGCTTTCAGTTCTGCCTCTCTGGCACAATTATTAGCTGCCAAAATAGTGTTTTTGTAAAAAAATAATGTAACATTTAGTTATTTTTGGGACTAGTCATCTGAGTTTGTGACTTTCTGTGGTTTTCTGCATCATCCTTTGAAAAGACCTTGTTCTCTGGGACAGTGGAAGCCCAGGACACACATGGATTGCCCAAAAGAGCAGTTTGTGTTTCTAGTGTGTCACATTGTCCTGTTATGTCCCTATGCAATTTACTTATGTCCTTGTCCTTGTCCTCATCCTCATTAATACTGTCATTGTCATGATCTCATTGCAGCCCCTGCTTTTTCTAGCCGTTACAACAGCACCTCACCACGAGAGTAATACTAACTGAGATTACCTCTGGAAGTGCTAAAGTACTCTTCTATAGGAGGTAACAAGAGAATGTGGTCATCCTCTGGGCTTTTCAGAGCCAAATTAGATATTAAAATGTAAGAAACAGGAATCCTGAACCAGACTTTTTTTCTGATATTATACCTTGCTCTTCCAGGTCACGAGAAGCAACCCCAACAGCTTTTCAGTTACATGTGAATTCTCGCATAGGCAAATCTGTATGAAGAATAATAACATAATCCTATGGTATTTCCAGGGTTGTGGAGACATGGGGGACTGGAAAAGTGAGTGTGCTTGGCTGGGGGATGAAAAGGCTGCCTGAGTCCTCCTGTTCCTCTGAGCACTTTTGCTGTGCAAGGCCCAGGTGTTTGGGATTCATATGGCATTTGCCAGTGAAACAAAAGATGAAATAATAACTATTATAAAACAGACAGCAGGCAAACACATAAAGTCTGTGATTTAGAGAAATTAGGTTACTGAGCCTTCTGTCTCTCAAATGTGTGATCTGAAAGAAAAGCACTGCTCAGTTTTCAGTCATGCATTGCTCTTTAAACACAGGGTGTTTAATCTCATTCTCATTTACACACCTGGGCATCCTATAGATTTATAAGATGCCTAAAGGCTACTTCAATACTATGAACAAAGCTGACTATAAGTTGCATGCAAAACAGGGGCTATTTAACTTCATTTTTTTTATTTTTATTTTTTTTTTTTTTTTCATAGTTCTGCTGAATTGATGGCTTGTATAAATATTGGATTACAAGAAACCAAAAAGGAGAATTGCTTGTTAATTTAGGGATATCAAGGCATCTTCACCTGAATATGCTGTTTTAACAAGACTGGACTGTGGCTTCTGCAGACTTTCCAGGAATTATACCCACCTGGGTGAAAGCCAAAGGTAGCATTCTTCCAGTCTTTCTGAGGACTACAAAAAGTTATTGCTGCTCTGCGTCTTGCCAACACTGCATTTCCCGTCTTTTTGTCCATGGGAGCTCAGCGCCCTGGTCTGACAGTAGAGTGGTGGCAGGAGGCAGAAATACCTTGTGCTTGGGAAGCAATGAGGCAGCACACCTCAGCCCCTGCTGCTGGAGCTCGTCTCAGGAGGTGAGAGCAGAATTCCACCCCTGCTCCTGCTCACTTGGGACCATTAGTGTTAAATAGCACAAAATGAAGGTACAAACAGGCAACATTTTATGATGGCCTCTGACTACTGACACCATTAACAGGTAGGTTGCAGACCTACTGTCATGGCAAGAGAAATTATAATGGAAGTTTTATTTGGAAGTTGTGCCCTAGAGGTGGCAATATCTGCAACCTGCTGGCAGTTCACCAAGTATGCAACTTACATGCTACAGTGTATGGCACAGAAGTTCATCTGGGGTGCAGATCTGATTGTTTGCCATTGTGATACATCCAGCCTAAGCTAGAGGACAAAATGTTTCCACAGCAAAATGATTAAATTTTAATTTCAGCCAGTTTACATCTGTAAAACCCTGAACAATTTGGTCTCATCTTTTAGTCGACCTTGTTTTTAGAAGGAAGTTGGACTAAAGACCTCCTGAGGTCCCTTCCAACCTGATTTATTCTTCTACTGTATGCTTCTATAAATTATGAGTCTATAC
Source organism: Nettapus auritus (assembly GCA_011076525.1). Taxonomy (NCBI): domain Eukaryota; kingdom Metazoa; phylum Chordata; class Aves; order Anseriformes; family Anatidae; genus Nettapus; species Nettapus auritus. The sequence continues at coordinate 7,710,954 of CM021765.1, forward strand.
TATGCACACATAAATATATATGTATGTTAATATACATGTATGAAAAAAATACATATATATATGAATATGAATATACACACATACTGAAAGCTCTTTAGGGAAGAGTTAAACCCATACTTTTTAAGAAGAGTTAAGCAAAAGAGTTCTGCACAGATTCCTCTTGGAGGGGTAAATTAACAAAAAGGAAAGACTGCATATCCACATGGACTGACTGTTTGAGTGTGGGAGGCAAAGGGGATCTGACCTGATGAGCAGGAGCTCTTTGGGTGAGATGATGGAGCAGCAGGGCTGTCTGCTGCAGAGTCTGGGATTGTGTTCTATCTTTAGTTGGCATGTCTATCCGGGGGTAATCTGTGTTGTAAACACGCACTTGTCTTTTAATCCTTATGCATCTGTAATCTGCATTCACATCATTTGTTTGTCTGTACTCCATGCAAGCCTTGTAGGAGACTGAGCTTCAGAGTGGACTTCTGACTGGACATATTTAAGGCTAACTCCCAGAGCAGGGACCTTTGCAGTGTCCCCGTGCTGAGAAGTAAGGTGACATCTGCCTGTTCCAGAACATGACTTTTAAGCTCTTTCCTATTTACGTGGAAGGATTACCACAGAAATGGCCTGTGAATGTATTTTGCCACCACAGAAATCAGCAGTGTTCAAGAGAAAAAAAGAAGGCAAGTTTGTGTTTCAATTTCATGACATTTGTATGTGAGTGGGGAGGCAGAAAATAAACCTCAGAGAGAAATGTAGGGCCAGGCAGGAATAATATAAAAAAAAAATCATACAGTCCAGTGGATGAAAGGGGACAAATCAGACCTGACTTTTGCAATCCATTTCTCATTTTAAGTGATCATTCTGTTTACCCACAGGTGAGGGTAGTGTCTGATATGAGCAAAGTTTGACCGTGTAGCTTTTGTTCTGGAGGAGCAACTAGACCAGGAGCAATATGCAGAGCACCTCTGTGCACTTCCCTGTTCCTTTTTCCTAAGCAATGACACCTCTTTCACACTGCCTGTGCTAATGTTCCATGTCCTGGAACATGTCAAATATTGAGGTTCACTATAGTAGCTGTGGGCAATGATAATACTGCTTTTCTGTTTCATTCTGGTGGCTTAAAGGAGTTAAAAAAAAAAAATACTGGAGCTGGTTTCTGCAAATGCCTCCCCCATCCCTCAGAGGGAAGGGGGTTTCTGGATGCTTGGAGCTCTGCCTTGCTTTGGTGCTCATCCCTGGATCACAGCCCTCTCAAGAGCCCCCTGTGCACTCCTCTCCACCAAGAAGTGTCTGGGCATCTGTGAGAATTTGAGTTTACTCCATGCTCTCTCCTGTGGAGCCCTTAGCTTTTGTTCAGCACTTCTTTGTTGTTCTGGTAATACAAGCTAACAGCCTCTTGAACCAGCATCTCTGTATCAGCAGAAGAGCATCATGATTCAGAACATCAAGTGCTGCACTTGTGCCATTAGGAGGGAACAAAGAGCATAGGAAGATCAAGTAGGTAAACCAGCCTACATCTCTTTGAAAGTCCAAACAGGCAGAGAAGGAGTATGTTTATCCATGGGCTGGGCTTTGTGTTCTCAGGTCCTGCTGTTGGAACTGGGGACTGGCACATACAGCTATTTTTTTCCCTTACAGAAAATATTCAGGATATCATATTTGTCACATGCATCTTATTGACTTACAAGAAAAATAAGTGCTGAATGTATCTCACAAAAAAACAAGGAATGAAATCTCAGCATGCCTTTGTGCCACATTGCAGTTCTGTGGAGTTATTTCAATTTAAGGAAAAGGAAGAAATAAGTAGGACCCCAGAGATGTTTGTGAAATACCTGTCACACAGCATGTCAGTGGTAGCAGTGGCATGGGTGCACAGATCCTGACCAGTCCTCTTCTCCCACCATGCTATTAGCTGATGCTGAGTATTGCTCTACAGATCCCATTATTGCTGTTCTTGAGAGGCTTACCTCAGGCTTTCAGCTAAACAGTAAGTGGGAATCTCAGTTGCTCTAAGCTCCTTCTGTAGTCAGTTGAAAGAGATATTGGGACAAATCATATTTCATGTGGGACAAATCTCCCTCTGTGAGTGCTGATCCTCTCCGAAAACTATAATTGGAGAAAAACTAAAACTAGTTTAAGTGTGGAAGGTCAAAAAGTGTTTAAAATTGCATAGTCTCACACCAATCATATAATTGCAATGTGTCATTTGCCCAGACTGGTGTGTTTGATGTGCACCATCATATTGGGAAACAAGGAGAACATATTTAGTGATTGTTAAATGTCAGCTATTTTCATGTTAAGTTGCAAGGTGATACCTGCTGCAGCTTTATGCATGCAAGGCTCATCTGTCTGTACCTGTTGTTTTCGGCACAGGAGATATTTCTTAAATAGTTATTTGTGGGTGAGCAATATAGTTATCACTTTTGTTCTGTTTATTGCTTTATTCCTTTTGGTGGGTGTGCTTTAACCTATGTTAAAGAAGTGAGAAAAATCACAATCTTGGTTGTAGTGTGATGGGCTGGTAGCATCCATGCCATGCTCTCTCTGCGCTGATCATTTCATCATTGACCAAATGTACCGCAGAGGAGGATCCTGAAATTGCATTAACAACACATCCAGAGACTTTCTTCAACCAGAAAAGAGCAAAGGTGAATTCCTGGTCTCATGGAAATCAGTGACAAATCTTGTGTTGATTAAAATTTCACACCTTACTGAAAAGAAACCTTTGGAAACTTTGCTGATTTTTTCACTACCTGAAAATCGTTCATCTCAATTCAAAAATTAAAAACATGGATTCACATTATAATGGGAGAACTGCTAACAAATCAGAAGAAGATGAGCAAATCATGCCCTAAGCTAGCAATAATACATATGGAACAAGACCATTAGAAAAGAACTCACCAGGATTTTAACATTTAAAGTTGGAAATGAAAATGAACTGAAACTAAAGCTCTTCAGAGTTTCAAAGATTTCCATGTTGACTTTTAAAATAATTCACTTGATTCAAAATAGTCTTCTGTTTCCAAAGTTGCAAAATGATAGGTTTTGAATTATTTATTTAGTTTGGACAGGTTCAACTTCTAATTCATAAAAAGTATAAAGTATATTTTAGTCAAAATTAAAATGAAAATTTCTGACTATATCCAAATGAATTTTATCCTGGAGTTTTGGTCAATCACAAACATAAATGTAGATATTTTGACTTTATGTCTAAATGTTGAGTGGGGAAGTGGGTGCTTAAATAACTACATGCTAAAAAGATTATTAGTAATCATGTACTGTAACCTTTGTCTAACAACAGACTAAAGCTGGACTCTGTTAAGAATGTATGCATTTAAACCCATAAAAATGCCAGCGAATATTTCAAAATTTTAAACATTTAAGTTGCTGAATTGACTGAATGTACTGGATTGAGTCGGCTGCTACTACCCTAATTGTTTCTGGCAGGGGCAGAACTGCTGAGACATTGCTCAACACTGCCATCCCTTCTAATCAATCTGCTAGTACATAGCTCCTGTAAATCACAGTGCTCCTAAATCCCTTTTGTTTCAGCAACTTCAGGACATTCAAGTATCTTTGAGGATAAGTGTAAGCAAATAAGAAAATATTTCCTATGTGTTGTGTGGTATGGAAGAGGAGGAGAAATGGTGGTTACTTATTTTCCTTAAGGTCTAAAAGGTTGATTGTTTAGTCTAAAGACTGTTCCTTAGTCTAAGGTCTAAAGGGTTGTCCCTTGCTGTTTTCTGTTACACATGAAGTTAATAAATGAATGAAATACAATTTCAGTACTTCATATGGTATATGTACATTGGCTATGCATCTGTATATGAGAGATGGTATGCAACTATTCTTTCTCATGTAGCAGTCTTTAGTATTAGACAAAACACAAGCATCATGTTGCTTGGACTAGGTGTCACTATACCTTGCATGCAACACTCAAATGAGTGTTTTGAAACATCATTATCAGATCACCCACTCCCTCTCCACAATTCACCTGTGAACCTTTAATCTATATTTTTGTACTTGGTAATAAAGCTTAAAGATCATGGAGATCTATGACACAGGTAATGGCTCTGTCCCACATACTTAAATATTTTATAATGATCTGATTCTATGGCAGGAATTGATGTTTTACTCTTGCAAGGACAATGGTCATTGATCAGAGTCCAACTATTATGTAAATTCTCATAACAAATGAGGAAGAGTAGGCCAACTCTTGGCATAAGCATAGCAGGCTGTTGCCCAGCTTAGCAGGTGGTGAAATGGTCACTGGCCTTCAAACGTGCCTAGCAAAAGCCAAATTGGCTATGAATGAAACAGAGGTTGGTGTACAGAAGTGTAGAGGATGGAGGGTAACATTTCCAAGACCAGCTGTTGCCACCTCCATCTCTTCCTTCTGCTGGAAGCTGCAAGAAACCTGCTTTCTTTTTTTTAGGGTCCTCATCATGATCCCTATCCCTCTTCTTCCTTTCTTGTGACAAGAGTGGTCTTGACTGGATATGGCCCTGGCCTGAACTCTGATATTAGGGGCTACTGGGAATTCAGCTGGCTTTTGCTGTAACCGATGAACATTTCATTAATTACAGTGACATTCCGTACGTAGTTATTACCTGTAAATCGTAGTTATTACCTGTAAAATTTACTTTTAGGAGGTAATCTTTGTACAGCTTCTTGCCATCCAGATGTTTCATGGCATCACAGAGCTTGGTGGTATTTGGACACAAAGTCCGTTGCATTTTATGCAAGGCATGGGCCATAGCATACACAGCATTCACAACAAACATGATCTTGGATTCTTGCTCATAATTGGAGCTGTTGATGGTGAAGTGCTTGTCACAAGTCTTTTTATGTGGTTTTCGGTTCTGGAGATTACACTGGAATTTTTGCTCCCAGAAGTCCTTGAACCAGGGGTTACGCCTGTTATTGTAAGGACTGAGGCTTTGGAAATACCTGTCAAACTCTTTAACTGGATGGGAAGCAAGTTCCAGGGTTATTGCCCCGGAGGCTATATGCTCGTTACCTTTGACAATACTCTCTTGTGCTCCCCATCCATCGCTTGCAATCCAAGTAAAGGAAACGTTGAAGCGGTTGGCAGCTGCAATGAGCTCCCGAGAATCATCACCTCGCATGAAGAGCACCACCACCCTGGCATTAGGCTTTTGGAGCAACTCTCTGATCACACCGTCGTAGGATTTCCTAATGTTGGACCGTCCCACTTTCTCAGAGGTGGCAATGCAGATGTTGCGGAGGCGAGCTTCCTGCTCAAAGGCTTCGATCCCTGTCTCGCCGTAGTCTCCTTCCGAGGCAACTGTTGACACGTAGGTCCAGTTGAAGAACCGTAGGATCTCAGCCATGGCTTTTGCTTGGTAGAAGTCGGGTGGCACCGTCCGTGCGAAGTAGTCGTAGCGGGATTTGTCGCTCAGCTTGGCACTGGTGGAGGCATAGCTTATCTGGGGGATCTGGAAGAGTCTGAGCAAATTTGCCACCTGGAAGGAAGGAGGAAAACACAGATTTTTAAAGGGTAGTATTAAAAAAAATGTATAGAAAAATCTAGGGAAAGGCAGAAAATAGTGTTTTTTAATAAGTGGTGTTGGGACAATCAGAGATTAAGGATGTTGATAGAGGATGTTGATAACATACTCCGGTAAGAGCAGTGTACTGTGGATGTGCAGAATAGCTGTTCTGCTGCCCACCTAATTCCCAGAATCCTTCTGGGACTATAATGGATATTTTACTTCTGTCATACTGACTCTGTTTAAACCAACAGAGAATTTAACAAAAATGGCTGATATATTCAGGCTCATCCTGTGCTCTTTATTGAGGTATGGGGATTTGTGTGCCTTTTCCTCTTCATAGTGTGGTTCTTCTTCTCCAAGAGTGAAGGTAGTTGATAACCAGATGCATGTAAAATATGCAAATTTTATGCACATATCACAGATACACATGTACAAGCCTCCTCTTACAGAGTTTTCTGACTTCACTTATTCATATGCTTAGTTCCCACTTCTACTTACTTTAACTCTTATTTCTGAACTGTTCTGACTGTTGTGCTGAGATGGCAAATATCTTGCATGCTAGTACTCCTCTTGGGCTGCACAATGTCATCAACAGTTTTTCACAAATAATAAAACCTTCTAAAAATCTCTAATTGCCCTTCTTGTCTAATTTATGTTGTCCATTTTTTTTTATTATTTTTATTTATTTTTTTCATATGTTCCTATGTCCTTTGCTTAAACATTCCCAAATCTACTTTCTTATTCTTATAGCAGCCAAACCTCTAGAAAGTAATAAAGAAAAGCTATGGCATTTTTTCCTGTTTATGTCATAAATATATTTATGTCATATATGACAAAGGGAAGATTTTGAAGGTCTGCTCTCGGTGCATGGAAATTGTGTCCAGTAAATGAAATTTAAACCTGATCTTAGAGTACAGCTTGACAAAATCATTTGAAAAGCAACAGAATACTTGAGATTCTGAAAGGAAACATTAAAAATTTACCAAACATTTAATTTTTTACTTTTCCCCCAAATATTATTTCCCTGACCACAGACTACAGAATTCAAATGCAAAAGACTTTTTTGTTTGTTTGTTTTTTTTGCTTTTTGTTTTTTGTTTTTTTTGTTTTGTTTTGTTTGTTTTTGTGAAACAAGGCAAATTTTAAAGAACAATTCATAATAGCAACAAGGACAATGGTAAAAGCAACTCAAATAACTTTATTGCTTTTCAGTGACCCATATCCCTTGGGATTTTATAGAGTTAAATTCTGTCTTTTCTTTAATGGAGACACTGAACCAGCCAAACTCTTGCTGTGGCTTAGACTCCCACTGAACCCTGGTGCTGTCTGGACCAGCGTCTGCTGCCTTTCCATATGTGCACAGTGACTTCCACAACCCCTGGGCTGTCTGAAACATGGGACCTAGGGGCACTCCATCCTCCTGTCCTTCTGGGACACCAGCAAGAAGCCGGCATCTCGGGTCTCTAGACTTCTATATGTGGGGAGCTGAGCCATGCTGTAGTAAAACAGACATCTGGAAGTGGTTTGCTTTAGTTTCAATGAAAGTAAAGCCTTGTCTATACTGCTTGGATGGTGTGTCCTGATGGAAAGCATGAGATAATGCCCTGTGGTGTTGCCTAAGGGTGTAGGCACATGGCTGGGAAATAGGGAAATGTTGTGGCTGAACAAGTTACTGTCCTTCAGGAAACAGCTGATGCATTCTTAATCAGTCTTCCAAGTGGTAACTTGCATTGAACTTTTTTTTTTTTTTTCTGGGACGGAGGGATTTGATTTTCATTGTGATCATTCAAATTAATAGACATAAAGCAATGAGTTGGGCTGAGAGTCTTGTTTTGTCACCAGGGTGCAATGAATGGTCTAGGAGCGTCATTCAACCTCTGTGGCTCTGTAACTTTTGATTACGTCCATATATTCACATGTTCATGTCCTCACTCAAAAAGAGCACTTTCATTTGGTGATAAGAATGTCCTCAGTGTAGCTATTCCAGAACATTTATTGCAGAACTGTGTGGGCTGGTATTGCTATTCTTGTCTCAGTTTATTCTAGCAAGAATTATTTTATTTGAGCTAGACCATAACAAGGATATGAACACATATCCTTCTGCAGTTTTTTTCCCCCAATTTTTCTAAAAAAGTATTCAATTTTCTACCCAAAGTGATGTTATTTAGTGTGTAGTTAAGCCTTCAGCACCTCCCAAAAGATAGTCCTAAAAAGTATAGCAGCTTTGCTATTTGTATTTATTTAGTTAGCTAGTTTAGTTTAGCTCAAACAACAAAACTAACCCTATACAGGGAAACAGAACTACTTCCCAATTTCATAAAAAGCCCTGTGCCTTGAAGGTCATTATACTTTTATGGTCACTGAAACTGCCTGAAATTCTTCTTCCTGTGCTACAGAGAGAAGTAAGCTTTCCTAATGTAATGCTGTTTGCTGCAATGCTCTTTAGTGCTGTCTGGATAGTAGGTTCTGTATCTGGTATTAATTCAGATCAAGAAACTCTGGAAATGCTGAAGATTTATTTTATTTTATTTTGTTATTTATTTATTTATTTATTTATTCTGCAATATTTTGATTTTAAGGACTGATTTTTCAAAGGAGCCCTGGTCACGGGTTTTTAGGTGATGCAGCCATTTGCAGAGTGCCCACCTTTCCAGCCATTTCCGTGCTGATCTGAACATCTGATTCTGAAAATCAGGCCCAGATAAAATGACTAGCAAGATGAAGACAGAGGCAACGGGTTCGGAGGAGAGCTGATGCCTAAGGTTATGTTATTCTGCAGAGTATAATAGACATGTCCTGAAGTACAGGACAGCATATTATGAACTAGAATTACCTGTACTAAGCCTGAACCACTGCAGGCATACCTACACTGTAGCTCCACATTGCCTCGGGTTGCGTACTACAGAACTGCAGTGCACATCTAGCTTTTGTTAAGCAAAATAATCCATTTTGGCAAACCTCCAGGCAGCAATTTAATCAACCCATGGTGCATGAAATGCATGCGTTAGCACTTAAGTAAACAGTAGTAGCTTTTATATATATGTATAATATATATTGCTGTTGAAACTGGTGGGTTTTGCAGACGCTTAGCACCTTTGAAAATAAGGCTAGATCTCTGTAACTGCAATTTTAAAGCAACTGATTTGTGCAGTTGCTGTCAACAAAGCACGCTGATACAGTCAGCTTCCAGAGTGATGGGGAAACTTTATGTTATCATGCTGCTGGATTTATTAGAATGGATGCTCTTCTGTGTTAATGCATCCACTTCCCAAGCAAATATGGTTGTTCAACCAGCTGTCATAAGGAACTGCCCAACATGAGCAGGGCAGAAAGTCCAGTGGGATCCATGTCCCTTGGTAGGAACAGGCTGTGTTGGAGCCACATCTGTATCATGGCAAATTGTCAGTGTAGTTTATAGCACTGAATATGGCTTCATGATAACTGCCTTCAAGGGGCAGTGGATTAGGTACAGGCCTCAAGCACATGAATCTGGTTTCCCAGTGTATTTCCAGCCATTCCATAGTCCTGATGATAGATGGCATCAGGTAGGTAATATCCATGTGTATCAGAAACCTTGGTTTGTCTTCTGATTTGTTGAAGGAGATTTGTTGAATCTCATCAAGCACTTTGCCTATCCTGTGTAGGACTTTATTATTATTATTATTATTATTATTATTATTATTATTATTATTCCATTGTTTTTGGTTAAAAATTCCCGTCTTCTTAACAACCCAGAGACAGCTACATGGGCTGCTTGAATGTGTGTAGGTTTGAGAAACACAGAATACACTTTGGAAAAAAGAAAAAATCTCATAAATTTGAGAACAGATAAAGTTTCTTTGACACAATACACAAGTGTGCATCACACACTGGTTGGACAGAGGAGTGTCCTTGTTAAATCACAGTGCTCTGCACTTCTGAAACATTTTCCATGTGAGAATCTCATGGTACTTAACATGGCTTAATGAATCTAATTTCACAGAACTCCTTTGAGAGAGAGAAGTACTGCTGCAGTTGTTTTGAACAGACAGTAAATTAGGCTGCTGAACAGAATGGGAGAGAGGTGAAAGAGGATTGTCTCCACTGAGAAACTGGAGAAATCCCTGTCCCAGTAAGCTGCAATCTGTCCTGAAAGACAGACGGCAAAGATTCAGTTGCTGCCTTTGGTTTCCCCCCAGAAATCGTTATATTCCTGAGGATAAGTTGCTGGCCCACTTTCCTACAGTGAGAGAGTGGTAAAACCATGTCTGAAGGATTTGCTAATGGTTAGATCATTGCTGTACCCCATGAGCTGATCTCCTGCTTTGGAGAAATGTGTGCTGCTGCGTGTATACATTGCATCTAATTTCTAAATGATGGTAATCTACAGTGCTTGTTTTATTTATTTTATTTTATTTATTTTATTTTATTATCTAAAATTTATTATTTGGGCAGTTGCATGTCAAACTATAGCTAAAAAATGTATTAAAATACAAATATTTTTAATCTTATCTGAATTTTCTTTTTTTTCAAAAAAATATATCACCAAAATGAAAGCAGAAAGTGCAATTCTAGAAAGGCAAGAGAGAAACATTGATTCTGAATGGGCTGGAGAGTGGCTGTATGATAAGTGGTGGGTGTAAACCTAGTGCAAAAAAAAAAAAATCATGTACCTCTCTCTAGTCAACTGCCTACACCGGCCTTTATACACTCCCCACACTCCTAGCTCCTCTCTTGTAAATTTTATGTCTAGTTAGAACCTCTTTTATTTCCTTTTATAACCATTTTCTTCCATCTTCTTATCACGCATCTCATTAAGACCCAGTGTGACTCAGTAATAGGCTTTGTTTTCTTGAGGACTAACCCTTACTTACATAAAGGCTGATATCAGGTTACTTAAAAGCCTCTCTTCTCCAGGCTAAACACACCTAGTTCCCACTTTATATTTATTTATTTATTTATTTGTAGCATATGTGCTCCAGACTCTACTTCCCCTCATCCTCCCTTATTTATTAAATCTTTCTCTTATCTGAGGGACCAAAAGTTAGTCATAGTATTCCAGATGTCATCTAATGTGAACAAAAGGGAATAATAATTTCCACGTATCTACTGGCTGTGTTTCTGTAGGTACAGCCAAGTACACAGCAAGCCTTGCTGACAGATTGCACTGTCAGCAATAAATATGAATGGTACTGAAGAGATCATAGACATCTAGGTTGGAAAAGTCCTTCAATATCATTGAGTCTAACTATCAGCCTGACCTACCGAGTCCCATCACTAAACCATGTCCTCACTTCATATCCTCCTGGATTACCTGAATTAGCCCGTTTCTCACCCTACCTGAATTGCTGCAAGGAAAGGTTAATGTTCATGGCCTCCACCATAACTTTTCCTGTCCTCTTGGGATTCAGTAGGCTCAAAGATATGGCTCTCACCTTGGGGATGGTGTGACCCATTCACATCAAAACTTTTTAAGCCTTGCTAAAACATTGCATAGTCCTCTTTCCTTCTTGTGCTAAGTGTGGGCAGCGTCCATGGTACCACAACATGCTCTAACAGGTTATGACATGCAGGAAGGGGATCCCAGCAGCTAAAAAAACATTGCAGGTGCAACTTGATGCACAGTTTTTCAGCACTAAATAGAGGACAGACAAGGTGGTGATCTCCTTTAGCATAACAGTCTGGGAGCTCACCCTGTTGAGGTCAGTAGACATGAACTAAGCCAGAAATAGTGAATTTATTTAGGAGTGCCAGCCCAGCTTGTACTTGTGTGCAATCTACTGGCACATTGCAGGACTGAGGCAGTTTTTCTCATCAGCTTCCTCTCTTTTTGGTATTAAGAGAGCTGTTTACTAGTGTTAGTTTGTGTTGTCCTTCCAAATAATAATTAACTCAGGAAAAGAAAAATTACCAAGCATATGTATATGCATATTGATTAATAGGAGAGGGGAGAAGAAAGAAGTGTTTTCAGCCTAGCTCTTCTCCTGAAAATTTTGCCAAGAAAGATGGAAAAATGTAGCTCAATATTTGTAGAAGACTCAATAGCTGTCACACCTAGAGAAGCACTGTTTGAACAGTGAAATACTCACATCTACGAAAAGAAACACCAGAAATTGGGAACACTGACAGAATGATATCTAGGATTTCTGTGGAGGACCCAGCAATATCTTTTTATATTCATAGCCTGTGTAATCAAAACTAAACCAAAAAGGACATGCGGAGAAATGTCATACTCTGATAGCAGAATTGTTTGGAAATATTTTTAATGTTGTTTTTTCTGCAGGGGACAGCACAATGAGCTGTTACATATACACTCTGCCTCCATGCAGCATTAATTGTTGAAGCGAAGTATAAGCTTAGAGCTAAGCCAACACACTGAGAAGAGACCTGTGCAGAAGACCTTGCTCTGTGTATGGGGAGTGAGAACTACTCTGAGACTTCCTAAATCTGACTATGAGTGATTCATGTCACATTTACACCTGCTGACAGGCTTTGAAAAAAAGGCACTAAAACTGCAGTTGATGGTTCTAAAAGCATGAAATAGTTCCTGAAGTTAAAAGAGCCATCATTGATAAACATGGTTGTTTCAGACTTTAACTGCTGCATAAGTCCTCATCAGAAGGGACAGAATGAGTGTGGGTGGTGCCAAGATGTCCCTAGCTAATTCCTATTCTTGGACAATTTCTCTTGTAGTTACATCCTTTCTCACTTGGAACACAGTAGGACTCCCTTCTCCTTACCTGTGAGCTCAGGGGATGGCTACGCGTCCCTGTAAAATCATATATTTTCCATGTGGCACGAAGAGAAAATGCTCACAGAGAAGGAAAAACAAATAAATCCCAAACAAACAGCAAACCAAACTGCAAAAGCATCAGTTAGCTTGAGATTTTCAAAAGAACCAGCCAGAAGGAGGTATACCTAGATTTCTTTGAAGCCTTTAGGAAACACGTCTTATGCTGTTTGGGCACTTTGAAAACCTCAACCTAGTGGATGTTCAGTTTCTGAATGTGGAACAGGAACAAAGAAGGAACAAACAGCAAGGGTCTGGCTGGGGGGTAGACAATGGAGAGAAAGAACTGAGATGAAAGGGCAAAGGAGTTTGAAGGAGAGACCAAGAAGTCAGAAAGAACATATGTACCTTAAATATTAGTGGCAGATAGCCCATCTCACAGAATAGATCTTTCAGTGAGGATCTGGTTAATGTTATAAACAGAAAATCACCTGAGGTTGTTGTTGCACAATTCAGTGGAAAACTCTTCTACACAGCACAACACAAATGGCATATATGTTCTGTGGTCCCTGGTGAACCCTGGCAGTCCCTCACACGTATCTTGTATGGGGTATCCCTATAGCAGGGGGCCAGGACCATTTATGCTACAGCATCTTCTTGCATGTAGTCCTTCTAAGAGAATTTTGCATTTGTTTTGGTGGGCATGGAAATCACATGCTATTGTTTAGGCTCTGTGGATGGAAGATGGTTAATTCCTGGAGAACGGAAAATGTAGGTGGTTAGTTTTCAGGTTCAACAAGCCCTTGGCCAACTTGTGTGACTAAAGAGAAATGACAGCCAGGAAAAGATTGCCAGTAAATGAGTACATACTCCAAATTCCACACCAGATGGTCACTCACTTAAAGAGACCTTAGCTTTTGTCATAGCAGTAGCGTAACTTTAAACTTTCTCCAATGTTCGTTGCTACGGTTTACTGGATATACAAAGGGGGATTCAAGAGAAGTCATTTGGGCAATGGTTTGTACTCTGTATTTTTTCTCGATGAGGCTCTGAATTGGGAATAACCTTCCATGACTGTCATCTGGAGATCTTGTGGGTCAGTAACATTAAGAAAACTTTACACAGGGCAAGAGCCCTACATCAACATGGATATTGTTGATATAGAAATGCAAAGCCCAGCCCACCTAAAATAATGTCTTACAGTTTTTAAGAGAGCTGGCTGCAGGGAATGCAGCCCAATCTTCATTTTCAGAAGGTGGGTGCAGTTTTCAGAAACAGAGGAGATAATGGGTGAACAAATCCAACGCTTGAATAGTCATATTCCTGCTTACACAGGCTTATTCTTGACAGAGCTGACCTGAGTATTTTAAACATGGCATTTGGATTATCTGTGCATGTGCTCCTCTATGCAAATGAGCAATGATTTTTTCTTATCCTTTTTACAATGTCATTAAACTTCTCCAAGGAAAATATGTTTGACATTTCTATTGTAAACTAGGAGACAGTGGATAATCTGACTTGGCTGGAAAACCACTATCCCAAAATAAAGTCCTCCAAACTTTGGAGAATTCACCTTCTGATCCCAGAATCAGTTCCAGTCAGAATTTTTTATCATGAAAAAAACTTTTAAAATAAGCTTCTCCACTGACTGAGAAGGTAGACTTGGGTTCTGAGGGATCAAATGCTGTGCAGATTGGGCCCACTGCTAATTTAAACACACCATCTAAAAACTAATTATCCAGATCGTCATTAACAATAATAGCCTAGTCTGACCAGAAAATAATTAAGCATTCTGCATTCTCTTGTTTTTCTCTCTGCAAAAAGTGCCTATCGTGCACACTGACTCAGTGGGGAAGGTGTTCGTTGCTGATTTACCAGCAAATTCTTTTTTCCTTGGTGGAAGGATAATGAAAGAAGCAGAAATCTGACAGCAGGAGCATCATGAGGTGATTTGGCAGACAGCTGTCCGGACAGAAATCTGGAGAGGGAAGATGAATGGAGGTGAAGAGGAGGTATTGAAATATAATGACAAATTCACAGGAGGAAAAAATAAAAATAAAATAAAATTTCTTCTCTTAAGGGTTCAGCATGGTTTATCTTAAGATTGAGAAACTGTGCTGTGGACTTTATGCTGGTTATAGCTCTCAGGCAAAAGAGAAACACTTGTCAGGGCTACATGGGAAAGTCCCCAGCACCTCAACGGCTGTTTGGAAGCAGGGCACTAGGGGCTGCTCAGCCTTGTACCTGCACCTACTGAAGTGTTCTCATGTTCAGCCCGGAGAGGATTCCAGCTGCTGTTGCAGCTACAGTGTACAGGTGACAGTGTAAATTTGACAGCCTCGTCTTCTGGCATGGCATGAAAATGTTTGGTTTTAGTGCTCTGAAGTCCTGAAGTGCTCTGAAGAGCCTGCAGTGCCCCCCCAAATTTTTTTTTTTTTTTTTTTTTTTTTTTTTTTTTTAATAGAGATTTTCTTTCGAGAAAGAAGCCATGACTAGCTATCTTCGCTATATGAATAGAAGGAATTAATGTCTTTATTAAATATTTTCTAGATAATTTGAAATCTTGAGGAAAGCTAGAAGAAATAGACTAGAGAACACCTAACCTAATCTATGCCAAGGGGAAGTAATCTACTGAGTAGTTCTTTTCTAGCTGGAAAATAGACTCAATGACACGTGACATGATTTGTGAACCTATTTATGTTTTTCTGAAGAGCTGTGTAAGAAAGATCTTATGTTTGAACAACTATTGGCAACTATAGGGAAACTGTGTATAGAGTACTCTTAGATAATCCTATTGTTTCATCATTATTAATAATTTTTGAAAATTGGGTGCATATACAGATATGCATACAGTTTTATTGCCATTTTTCACACATAAAAAATGAGAGAGTCTCTTATCAGGACTTCTGATTTCCATCTGACAGCTGCTCCAAACCCAAGCTTTTGGAATTTGAGATATTGGTACGTATAATATATTCAATGTGTATTGCATCCAATCTGCCTCTTCACATACGGATTTAATCTTGCGTCAGTCAGAGACTGGCTTCAAAGGGACAGACTGACAGATGTTGTAGAAGAAGCCCTAGGACATTTTAGGAGCATGGTGTGACTGCCTCAGGGTGTCTGGGAGGGAAAGAAATGCCTGTACCGTTCCCTCCATGGTAAATACTTATATGGATATGCCTTTTAGGCTACTTTATGTCCTTTGGACACGCTTGAATTTAGAGTGGACTGAAAAACAGGCTGGCTGCAAACAGCCAGACCAAACGTACAGTGAAGACACTGCTGCCTCTCCACCAGAAGGATCAGGCAAACGTAATATTTCTTCCTCAAAATATTTTACCAGCATTGAGATACTTGCATTTCTGGGAATTGCTGAGTCAAGGGTGGTATCTACATAGAATGTCCTGATTTTTCCTAGTCACTTCTTAAGCTAGGTTAATTTTTAGCATTCACAATAGCCTGCCATTTGCTTCTTTCATTTAATGTACCCTTTGTTTGACTGGAAGACACAATGAATAATGACTTCCTTAACACTCTTTGTTACTCAGGATTTTGTAGCTATCATTTCTCTGCTTCAGCTGTCTTTTCCAGACCCAGAATTTGTTCTTTGAACTTAAAGTGATCATACCCACATAACTTCTGATGGATACTTCACTGCTGCCCTAGCTGGTCCATGGTAGTACAAAACCACTTCTCTGAGAAATGGCTGAGCTTTTTCTCAGCCAAAACTATTCTCCTGTGGTATGGGTAACCATTTGCCCACTCATTCCCTTATGTGGTTACATAGACAAGGCATGCACTGCATCAAAAAAGAGAAAAAATTGTGATTTGTTGAAACAAATCTGTGCTTATGCACAATGTGCCAGAAGAAAGAAGCAAGACTGAGGGCATCTGCCTTCTGTGCTGGACTTCTGACAGTGCTTGCACTGGACTCTGACAGGCAACATTTCCTGGCAAAATCTTTCTTCATATGAACAATATAGGAAAACAAAAGGAAAGAGTGCAAACTTAGAATCCATTCAGAAACTGTATTTTTTGCAGGCGCTATTTGAGACCTCGCTTGTTGAAGTCAGCAGAATAATTTTCACTGACTTCAGTGTGCCTAATTAGATGGTAAATGCTTGTAATCCCTTGGGTCAGGTGTAATTCTAGTTTCTGGCTAGTGTGCCACTTTTGCTTTATTACACTCTGGAATTAAGACAAAGACTTCTTCTTTCATTTTAAATCTCTACTGTTTACATGACAAATAACATCTAAACATAGCATGACAGGCATACGTATATCTAGAAATATAGATGTCATTATTTATTATTGATGTGAAAGCAGAGATCTAAGCATAGGTTTGTAGAAGTCTCATGAAATCCAAAGTTCAAAATAAATACTAAGACTTGTGGAAACTTCAAATTATCTCAGGATACATCATGACTAGAGGAAGTGAGCAGCTGGCAGAGATGTTCTGCTGTTGAACTATAAGAAATGTTTTAAAGAATAAATCGAACTAATACAAATTCAGTAAAGGATTATACGCTAGACTGAACGCTAGGTAAATTGATTGATCTAAGACTTGATTTTTGTCCATCCTCTATAAGCAGAAATTCTCTTACAGGAATGGCAGATAAAAGATTCTCACCTGATAGGGCTACTGGGTCTTACCTGTATGGAGACGCTGCTGTAGGAACCACCTATGACTCCTGCAATGAGTAAAGGTAAATTCTCTTGAATGGCATACGAGCCGTCTGGGCACATATACTCTGTTTCATCCACTTTGGTCAAAGATGCCCTGACAAACTCCAAAGACTGTTCTAAGGCATATGTATCCCTGGAACATGTGTCCAAGATGTGGACTCCAAGCTTAATTCCTGGCAGCAAGTAGTTGTCTCTGTTGATTTCATCAATGGCAAACAGCATGGCCTCCAAGCGCTGTATGCCTCGGTCTTCATTGATTCTCCCACATTCTTCTATCCCGGTGCCTTTTTCATTGATTGGGAATAAGCCACCTAAGACCAGGTCTCCTTCTATCTTGATTTCCTTCCTTACAAAGCTGTGGTCACTTAGGGAAAGGAAAACTCCTTTGGAAAACAAAGCTAGCGCAAGGACTTGGAGTCTGGTGAACATTTTCGTTGGTCTTGTTTTAGCAGCTCTGAGAAACATGGGTGGGAGCAAAAGTGCTCTTCAGTCCTTCTGGTCCATTGCCAAAGTTGAAGCACTGTCCCACAAGCCAGCGAAGAACAAGCCAGCAAGAAATTCCGCTGCACCTCTAAAGAAGAGACGAAGGTAATTAGAAAAGGCAAAAGGAGAAGTGAGTTTTTACAAAGCCTTTATCAATAAACCTTTCAAGAGCAGTGTTAAGGGAATGCTGGATAGCACAGGTGATAAGAAATACATTTGTCTTGTGCTCTCAAACAGCACCTTATTCCACAGTACATAAATGATTGTAGACTAAGCATCTGTTATGACAGCCATGCACAAAGACCATAGGCACATGGGGTGATATATCTGGTGTTGACCACTGCTCAACAATGTTTTATATTTTACAAAGACAGAGACCACATTTGGTATTTTTCTCATGCCCTCCTATTTCATCCTCTCTCTCTTCTGGACTCGGAGTCTTATCCATTATTATTCACTGTATCTTCAGCTCTTCAGCTGCTCAGCTGCTCCTAGATTTCCCTTAGTAAGGTTTCTTTCTTTCTTTCTTTTTTTTTTTTTTTTTTGTTTTTTTTTTTTTCTTTTTTTCTTTTATTTTTTTCTCTCTCTCTCCATATTTATTTATTTATTTTTTTGTTGATTGTACTCTACTTACAATTCCCTCTGCTATAGCACTGCCACAGTGCTATCTCCTTGCTGTTAGCTTTTGCTGTGCCCAGCACTTGGCCTTCAGATCAAAAGTCTTTGGCTGAAGTCCACCTGCCCTGCCCTCCTTTACCAACCTGCTTGAGAAATGGGAAGATGGGAGAAAACATCCTCTTGTGGTTTCACCTCTATTTTGGGGTTGCACAAGTTGTTTGAAACACAAGAGAAGCCCTGTTTTACTAGGTGGGAAATGAGGGCTGTATATTAGACAGACAAACAAAGCCATGTTGTGCCATTTTACTGTCAGCATGCTCCCTGGCAGGGGTTCGACTCAGGTCAACTAATACTTTTCTAAATGCTGCCTGGACATGTTACATGGGTAAGCAGAGACCAGACACCATTCCCAATTAACAGTTTGGATGTGGCCACAGACTTTAGTCCCTTTAATGCTGGTTTGTCTGAGCAACAGAGAATGTTTTGTGGTCCATTTTTTATTATTAGCACTGTAGTTCTGCAAGGCACTGTACTAAGTGACCTACCAAGGCTAACTATTTTTTGGAAGGCCTGGAAATTGAACCTGAATCTTCATCAAATGCCTTAATCACAAAATCATCCCTCCTTAAGGCACAAAAGAATTTCTTGCAAGCAAATTAAGTCAAAAAAGAAAAAAAAAAGAGATGAAAGAGAAAAAGGGGAGACAGGACAAGGAGGAATCTTGTACTTGATGCTTGCTTAGGGCATGAAAATGCCTACAGCTGGACTTGCTCTCTTTAATGTTAATCACAGATCAGTGCTTGGATCACAGGGAGAACAGAGCAGTGATGTATGTACTTAGGATATAATTTTACTCTCACTAAGGTCGAGACATTTTGCCAATGACCTTAAAAGGAGAAAAAAACAAGCTTTAGAGAGAAGATCATTTTACAACTATTCTGTAACTCATACACAAAATCTATTTATGCAATATAGATGCATGATTTATCTGTGGACTCCTTGTCAATATCTCTTCAAATATGTCAGTGTGGCTCCAACTCCTCAGATACATCAAGTATGGTAATACCTAAATAGATCACTTTAATAATTTATTTCTGTACTTACCTTTTTATTAGCAGAATATATAACACTTGCATGGTTATTTATAATTTAGAAATATTTAACACAAAGGAACAGAAATAAGTAACAATTAAGATTTAACAGTGAATGATGGATGAGGAAGCTTATTCCAAGGCAATTGTTTATCCAGGTACAATTTCAATATTACTGTACCAAATTGTGTGAAAGATTGTGTTTTATCCATATTTACTCCTACAAAGTTATATCCTAAATCAGTAAGGCTTCATATGCACAGTTAAAGGTCTTGCTCTCCAATCCTACTAACACATGTAGTCTGAGCTGCAGGTCTTGTCAGAAGCTTTTTCCATTCAGAAATAAGTGATATATCAATGGAAAACAAGCTTCATCATCTCCCAGTGATCTATAAGCAAGTCGGATTGCTGATCACATGTGGCTTATTAACCAGTTTAAGAAAATATTTTTTTCTCTAATGTTAGGAAGAGTAATGAAATAACTGTGTTCAGTAGTCATTTCTGTTTCAGACTTAGTACTATAATTTGTCAAATAATATTCAAGCGTATACAGGACATATAAACATGGTGACAATATCCAATTGCAAATAATTAACAGACAAAAGGGTAACATTTGTCATATACTTTTTTGTGTTCTTAATAATTCAGTTGGACCAGCTTCCACTGTTCTCAATCATTAATACACCATATGGATAAAAACAGGCCTTTTTATTTTTTTTTCTCATGTAATATTCATACTATTTACTTCTGTATCTTCTCTCATCACTGTATCTCAGCAAATATTCATATATTTATCCTTGCAACACTCATAAAATATTTTTCCCTGTTTAACACTTGGGGAAAAAGAGGCACAGAAAGATGAAATGAGATTCTCAGAAGAATCTAAGTCCAGATTTTCATTTGATTGGCACTCACAATCGCTATCAAACTTTGAAAAGGGCTCTGCTTCCCTTTAGGCATTGAAAAACAGGATTTTGACTGCCCTGCACCCCATGGTTCCTGGAAAACCTATAAGGTATTCTGAAACCTCTCAAAGACATGCCTAGAGCACGGATTTACCATGAATTACAAAGAGGTTGTTTGTACATTGCACATAAAAAGGGTATATGAAATGAATGCTATGGTTTGGAGAAAAGGTTTTCCTCACAGGTATTGCAAAGGATTTCAATATTTTCTATATTTTACCATTGAAGTTTGCCCTGCTGAGGGAAATGAACAAATCATGGCATAGCAGAGGATCATTCCCAGCAGAAGTCAAGGAGACACTGGAGAAGCTGAGAGCTGGGAATAGGCATGAGCATTTCTCTGTTTCCTTGCCCCTTTATGTTGAGGAACACTGAAGATGTGCAGGGATGGGAAGGGAGGAGGTGGTGGGAAGCCCACAGAGGCTGGATAACAGGGATGGCTCAGCCCCAGCATCCTGCTTTAGCTGCGAACACGCTGCTTGGTGCCCATGGGTGGGAAGCTGCCACCTTAGCCTTCTGCTTATCAATGCCTATGAAGATCTGAGCTCCTCACATCAGACATATAAGCCAGGGACTTTCATCTTTGTTTCTTTAATCTGAAAGAATCTCTCCAATCAAAACAAACTACTTTGTCTTGACACTGTAGGGAGACATCACACAGGCATCATCCTGCTTTCCAGGAAAACATGATCATCCTGTCTTATGTGTTCAAATTCTTCATTTATAAACAGGAGGCAGTTACCAAGAACACTGTGCTGATACGTTTCTCTCTTTCTGCAGGCTTGGTAGCCTGCATCCTGACACCTGTGCAGAGGCACTGCAGCATCCTGTAGAAGAGCAAGGATGCTGTATGCAGGTTGGGGAGTGGAAGCGTTAGTGCAAAGGCTGCTTGGTCAAGGGGGCTTCCCCTCGGGGCTCCCAAGGAGTGATGCTTCCAGGGGTAATGGCTTCTTGTTGGGGTGACTCCTGAAGGAAGCTGTGAGATTTGGGTGGCCGGTGAGTGGAGTCACTATGGTGACACCAAACAGGTAGCTTGATGTGCAGAAGGGAGGTTATTTTAAAGCAGCTTGCAAAGATGGGCTAGCATCTCAATTTCTCTCCTTTTCTCTCTGGCATGCACCTCCCACATGCCTTCTCTGCAGCTTGCATAATTCACAAATATATATACAGACATTTTGTACGTATTCCAGGCTAATACAAGTTATATTCCTGTCCTGAACTATGCTACTCATTTAGCACCCTGAGCTGACACATGCCATTTCACCACACTGACAATACCAACCGGGCTTTGCAAAAACAGTCCCCTAAAAGCATGCTTTGTGGATGGCAAGTTAGCATCTCAAAAAGGAATGCCTGTTGATCATACTGCAACTCTCATTTTTCATTTGTGTTTAATGTTTTAACTCCAGCTATGGGCAGGGTTATATTGTTCTAGGTGTTCCCTTAATATCAAAAATATCAAAAATATGTACAGCCCAGTAGACTTTGGATCCCTGGTGGAAATAGATGTAAAGCCTAGGCTCAGAATCAATCCAAATATCAAAAAAGAAAAATAAACAGAAACAGGTGGGATCAGAAAGCTTCTGCCAGCACTTCCCTATGTGAATTTCAGCCAGCAGCACTCAGCTTGTGAGACACCTTCACTGGGCACTCTGCCTTTGGAGCCCCTTCTCTTGCCACCACAAAGGTCCCCAGGGGAGAGTGACATCTGCTCTTGGGGGACCCTGTCAGCACTTCCCTCAGAAAAACCGGCTCACTTGTGTTAAGACAGCAGATGTGTGGCTTTTGTTGAAAATAACCTTGTCTCTTGGTCTGAAGTATTCTCTCTCTCTCTCTCTCTCTCTCTTCTTTTTTTTTTTTTTTCTTCTTTCTTACTATTTCTGTACTTATAAAAAGCTGATTGCACAAATTCAGCACTGGGTGCCAGTTTGCTTATTTACTATAGATGTACACATACTTCTTCCCATGAAAGCAACAAGAATGAGAAAAAGGATGTCTGGGTTTTCCACATTCAGTATCCTGGCGATATCATCTACAAAACAAATTCTCTTTCATGGCTTTCTTCCAGGGCTACATCCACATGACAGCTCTGGTCTTCTGCAGGCTTTTTGCTTTCAGCTTAGAGAGCAGATCCACCTGTGCTATCAGTTCAGGAGTTAGGCTTAGTGCCTTGGGCACTGCAGTCTATTTTTCTAAGTGTCAAACTCTGAAAAGAAGTGCAATTCCATCTTTCATTTAGCCTGATGAATTGTAAGTGGAGTATGATTGTTCATAGAATGGTGACAAATTAGCTGACACCTTCCACCATATCAGTACCAATGCCTGGCATCGGCAGGGTATCCAAGAGCTGTAGACTTTCCAATTCTCCACTCATAAGGCTAAGAATGGGACGAGAAACTTTACTGATTGCTGAGGCACCTCAGATCTCCTACTTGGTTTTCAGTGCAATTAACTAACTAGCAAATGTGTCAATCTCCATGAATGGGCTAAAATTCTGGATTTTTTTTTTTTTCCCTCATCCCTACCCTGTACTATCTAAATTCCCCCACATTTTTTTTTCCCCCTTGCAGTGTTTTGCAATGCTTATCTGTTTAACCGTCTTCCTGAGAAAGGATGCAACACGAGCTGACGTGGGTGCTAGAGAAGATTATGTTTAGATTTATTGTGGGTGGCTCCCTCTTGGCAGTCGTGGATTTTTACTGCATTATTCAGGACTATAATGTGACATTGTGGTGCTGGAGCCATATGTCAACTTGGTATCACCTACCACCCTTAATAAACTTTCTTTAGAGGAGGGCTATGCCCAGTGGAAGGTCACAGGAGAGGCTCCCCATGCCTGTGTTCTTGTTGCACATTATAACATTGAAGGTAGTAGTTCCATCAATATATCTGTCTCCAAGGGCACCCTAAAAGAGTGGGTTTTCTTTCCCTCAACCCTTGCCATGCCCTACAAGTCTCAGCCTAGGGAAGCACATTTTTAAAACAATTCCATTTGTGCCTCAAAATTCTGGTGTGTCTTTAAGGACTGACACAACAAGTTAAACGCCATGATGTGTCTCTCTCTCCCGGAGATCATGGATAACTTGCACAGCAGCATCACTCATCCAACACATTTGGCACATTTATATGTGCTCTGCCAGAACTTGACCTTAACGCCTGATGAGAATTGCTCTGAAAGATAAGATGTCTCACTTCATTGGAAAAGAGTGATAGAAAAGCTTGAGTCTCCTTACCAATTATAATTAGAGGTGTCATCACCTCTGGAAAAAAAATAATATTTTTAAAGGAACCCAAGGCTTACAGTGGCAGATATGTGCCAGGTACACAAATTGCTCACATCCTGATTCTGGCTGGCAGAAATTTGATAGCTTGAATCAGGAAGTAAAAAGAAGAGGAAAAAAAGTTGCAGAAAGGATGGTGAGGTAGAGAAAACAAGTAAATTTCTTCCATGAAAATGAAGATATTTCCTTCATGAAATGTTAATCAGGTGCTGACGCATACATTTGCTGAAAATAAATCAAAGTGATTTTCACTTTCTGGCTGTTATATCTATCTATCTATTTATTTATTTATTTATTTTATTTTATTTCCTTGAGAAGAAATGATAAAAATGTCTTTATATCTAGGTGATTTTGTTCCTTGCATTTTAACTTGGAGATCCATGCTTGAAAAACATTAATACAATTACCACTGCCAGTAGTGTGAATACACAAGCGATAAATTTTATCCCATGCATGGCATATTGTAGAAGTGTTGCCAATCTGTTGAAAAACCTTAAAAATTTTGGGGCTGATTTCGATATAAAGAATGACATCCAAGCAGGACTTAAAATGTCAGTGTAGAAGGAGATTATTTCTCTTAAAATACAAATTTATATTCTGTTATGTTAGAGAAAAAGTGAAGAAGAAATCAGAACACCGCATTACTGTTTGTACTGTGTCGGCATCAACAAGAGATGCTTTATGGTTTCTACAATGTCAACATACAACAGATGCCCAGCCCTTGCCTCAGAAATCTATGGCATATTCATCCCATTTCAAAAATAGAATTTAAAATATTCAGTTCACAGGAAAACAAATGTCTCTGATGTGATATTCTCGAAGTTTCTAGATATTAGAGGACTCTGTAGATTACAACAGGACCTATTAATTTAGCCTAGCAAGGAACAAGGAGCCAGTGGAGATTACAAGACATTAATGTGATGTGGAAATATGGGTCTTTGCTTCTTATTAAATCAAGTGAATGCGTTTGGCACTGGCTGAGCCCTTCATAGTGAATTTGGTCTCAGAAGACAGAGCTGCAGCAAGCAGACCCCCACAGCTAGAGATCTGGGTCAGGCCATGCAGTCTCCTAACTCGTCTGAGTTTCTTCAGTATTTTGACAATAAGTATATTCAAGTATATTGGGAAGCCCAGCCATGAGCCTGAGGCTTTGCACCATCTGGACAGTTTGTGGTGTAATGATCTTGATGTAATGCAGGGTTAGACCTTTGCAAGTCCCACCATCTTCCCTTCTGTCTTTTTTGGATTGAGCTGAATCCTACTGCTTTTTATCCATCTGCTTATTTCTTCCAGGCATTGGTGACAGCTGAAAGCACATCAGCTGAGACAGCGATGAACAGACAAGTGCTGTCTGCTTATTGATTGTGTGCTATTCGACTTTAGACTCAGTCTTCCTGTGTGGTCCCAGGAACACATGGAATAGGAAAAGTGGGAATACAGAGACTTTGGGGACAAAGAAGCAGCTGGCTTCTGTGACCCGTGGATGTCACAGCAATTATTCCTGCTGGGTGCTGTGGGGATGCCATCACCACGCTAAGGTCAGCTGGGTGAGAGAGTTAATAAATGTATGGCATAAATGTGGAGTTGTCCTGGATGAAGTGAACCATTCAGTATCATGTACTTTGATGTAGCTTTTAGCTAAGAGGAGCTCGAACACCTGAGCTTAATTTAAGTGAAGCTTAGCTGGTGAAGTTATTGTCTGCTTATGGGGTATCTGTGCATTTAGTCTCTGGACAAGTGTGTAGCCTTTCTCACTTGATTCTTAAGCATGACTTTTTCTTTTTTCTTTTTTTCTTTTTTTTTTCTTTTTTTTTTTTTTTTTCTTTTTTTTTCTTTTTTTCCTGTCCTCACAGAGCTCATTTCTGTCTTGTGCTCCTAACCACCTGTCATCACTCTGGAACATCTGCATAGTTTTTCTAGGGCCCAGATCTCTCAGTGAGCATCTCCAGCTGATGTCCTCTGCCTGCGTGTTCTTGGCTCTCTCTGAACGGCATTGGTGTGAGCTGCCAGATTTCACTCTCATTGCTCCTCTGCCAAGACACTTCCATCACTTTGTGGCAACAGGGCCAAAATACAGCTGAACCCCTGCATATGTGGAGGGCAGAGTCCTTTCTCACTAGTGCTTCTGCTGAGATTCAGTTTGGCTGCTTGCACAGCCAGGGTTAGTCACGCAGGCCTGGCAAGGTTGTGTGCACCCTTTCTCTTTATCTGCACAAGGGATTATTTTTGTTGTCACCTAAGGTGTTCCAGTGGGACCTAATCCTGGCCTGGACCCCAGGTAGCTGCATTCAGACATGGTCCAGTAGCCTCCACCTCACCGGTCAGTTTAGGAGAAACTTTCCTGAAATAGCAAAGGTGAAGGCTGCAAGTAGGTCATGCCACATCCATGGCTCCTCCTCACCCACCAGTGACTTGGTCACAACTCAGAGAAAAGCCTTCCAAGGCTGATGATCCCATCGTTGTCTGACCCGATTGCCACAGCAGTACAAAACACTCAGCTGTGAATTTTCTAAGATGGTTTCTCTCCTTTGTCAGATGAGGCAATATTTCTCCCTCTGACACACGCACTGGGAGCTATTCAGAGTAGGAGCTGTTGCCTTGCCCGTGGCTGTTCAGTGCTGCACTCTGTCTCACCACCACCAGCCATTTACTGATGAGAATCAACCTGCCCAGCTTGCACACTTAGCGTAGGGCAATATTTTAGGCACTTTTGACCTCCCTCAGGAGAATCTCCTGATTATTCTGACGTCGGGACCCTGTAGGAAATACACAGGATGTCTCTGGAGACCAAAGGTCACAGAAATCTTTCTAATGAAAACTGAGATACTTGCTTTAGCAGGACTAGCTCAGCTGGCACCTGCAAAATGGGATTGAGGTAAATCCACAATTATATGAATAAGGTCTCACCTGCTGGTTTTATGTTTTGTTATGTTCTTGATAAAATCAAAGAACTATAGAAAAGGATCTCAATGGTCAAAGACTCTGTTCAGGTTTATGGGGAAAGGAAAGAATTGAAGAATTTAGCAGTGGATTGTAGCTGCTTTTTTTTTTTTTTTTTTTTTTTTTTTTTTTTTTTTTTTTCCAGATTGAAAGGATTAAAAATGTAACAACAGTAGCCTCTCCCTAAATGATCCCTTCCCCCTCACCCCTTCCCCCCACATATGAAGGCACCAGAGCCCAGACTGGTAACTCGTCCATCACATGAATGTTACCTCCAGGCTACAGCATTCAGTGGAGTGTGAAATCACAATTAACGGAGCAAGTGTTTTGTAAGTGAGCAGAGACTGCTGCAAATTACATCCTGCTATTAGCTGATTTCAGAATGACACTGTTGAGCAGCTTCATGATTACTGGGCTGCGGCGTGTATTAAAAAAACATTAATAAAACATAATTGATTGTGAATTGTGCTTACTTGCTTTATAATTTTAATCAGAAATGTCACAGAAGTTTACTGGAAACAAAAGCTGCATTCAGCTATTGTGAGGAACTGGATTGTTCTAAAAAATTTAGTGAACTTGATTCACAGCTGTTGTGGATCAGTAAACTACAGAAACCTATGGGTTCTGCTGACTTAAGAGTTCTGCTCTGTGTTTTTATTCCCCCGTCAACAAAGAAAGGTGTGAGATTGCCTTGTCTCTGCGAGAAAGTACCACTGGGAACTTGATGGAAAAAATATCCTCAGTCTCTCAGAGCTGCCATTCACTTGTCTTACCCTTAGAAGCAGGTAATGTCACCGAGAGGGAACAGGGTCTGGTGGTTTCTTTTTACTGAGAAACAAGCAACAATACAGAACTGTACTTAGAAATTCACTTTTATTTCTCTCTTTTGAGCTCAAATTATTTTCAAATCTTAAATCGTGTACACTTACGGGAACCCAATAGCATTCAATTCTGATCCATGACCCTGTCTTGTCTCATGGCCAGACAAGTTATGCCACAGTAGGTTTATGGCTATATTTTTCAAACTTGGATGCTCTGGTACAAATATATGGATTTTAAAAAGACCGTCCACAAGCAGATTAATCTGGGACTTTGACAGAATTTGGGTCCCAGCCAGTGATGCAAACTGCCTGCTCTTCTGCACCATTTAATGCTGCTCACTCTTGGGCTGAAAATCCCCAAAGCATTTAACTTCAGGCACTGCCTGCACTTGCTGGTCAAGGGAGAGTGACACTTATCTCCACTTATTAGCCAGATTTAATCAGAGGGAGACTGTACTATACCAAAGTCCCCCGAGAAACATGCTCAGGTATGTGGGCTGCACTTTGTCCTAACTGTTTTGTTATGTGTATTTAAGCTCTATGAATTTTCATAAAGTTTTCTCACTTTACATAGAGGTGACTTAAAGCAAAAATAGAAGACAGGAGTTCTAATCGTAGGCACCAGAAATGCTAGTGCTAGCAGTGAAGAAAAATCTTAGGAGATGACTTGAAATGCAGTAATACAATACCTGCCTTATTGATTGACTTTTTCAGAGCCTGTGCCTTGGTAAATAACCTAAAATAAACAAGGAGTAGATTGCTGAAAAGCATTTCCTGCTAAAGAGCTAGCAGTACATTTTTTATTTTATTTTTATTATTATTATTATTATTATTTTAAATAAAAATAAACCCATGAAAGCCAATTTTTCCTGTTTCTGGAAAGTTATATCCCACAAAGGTGTTAACAAACATGTCTCATGCTGACTAAAGGAGTGACTTCTACTGGCACAAGACCAAACATAATGTCAATACTACGCAGGCTTTTTTCCTTTTCTGATCCAGCTCTTAGGTAAAAGTGCACCCTGGACCAAACACCTCCAGACTGCATTGAGCTGCATCTCTTTCCATCTTCTCTGTCCATCCCTCAGACCTCATGTAAGCGATTTCCTTGGTCCTTTCATGTGGCTCCACAGCAAAGGACATACGTACTGATATATATTTTAATGTGAAGAGACAGATCAGATCCTTGTGTCCCCAACACACATGCTGCCTTCTCTCACTGTAAATGGCTATTGCTATGGCAACTACTGTTTAATTCAAAATGTATAGGGGCACTTAGCACAAATTATAAATGGTGAGATACAGCAGTGTGCTATGTGCAACTGCAGATTTATGGCCCACCATGGATCTAACCTCCACTTGCTCCAGGACACCCTGAGGACCTCACCACCTGTGGTCTGGCATCTTCAGCTCAGTGCAGCACAAGAAACAGCTTTCTTTAGCCATGGTTTTGTCTTTATTCTTCTGTGCACAGATAGTAAATGGCATTTCAGCCATCTGACCAGCCACAGAATTGAGTTTGTTGGCATATCAGGCAGGTCCTCAATACCTTTGGAATGAAAGTGTGAGGGGGGAATTCCTTGGTAATGAAGGCAGGGAAAGACACAGGCCCTATTCAGTGTTTCTCAAATGTTACTAGTGTTCTCCATCAGCATGCCTGGTGACTGGTGAAGGGACCAGCTGTGTTGCAGGACAAAGCACACCTTGTGTCTGTGACACTTCTTGTGAGGAGCCTCTCCATGGTGCCAAATCTCAGACACGAGAATTGTATGGTTGATAGAGCAGAGGAGGAGCCAACATGAATATTTTTAACAATTCCTAGTGAATTTAGGAGAGACCTGGTAATTCAATCCTCTACTTGCTTCCTTCTAAGCCTGACCAAAATTGACCTCTGTTCTTATGTATGGCAACATCATACAAGAGGCCAGATGAAAATATCCCTACTCATCCTTTACTCTTTCAAAGAATTATGTTAATTGTTTAAAACCATTCAGAGGGAGACATTTTGGCTGATGAGGTCCTTCTACACAAAAAGTCCTTGGGAAATCTTTTCTGAACTCCAGTCAGAGAACTAGTGCATAAGAATGCCAAACTAACTAGGACCTGAAACAGGTTTGCTGGCACAATACGGACTGCTGCATGATATGGGCCAGCCACTGAAGCTCTCTGTACCTCGTAGTCACTGCTTACAGGACAGTGAGCTTTTACTGCACTGACACTACCTCCATGGTTTGCACAAATCAGTGTCTCCTGTTTGTTTTCTGTGGGAAGACATGAGTGCACCGGCAGAGAGAATCTGAATCTTAATTTGTAAGTGGACTGTGAACAGTGAACCTTCGCTGTAGGCTTCTCTGGCAGTGGTTAAAGCTGCTGCCTAGGAAAGACAGCAAAAAATGAACAAGTGCATATTGCTGCCTCCCAGGAACATGCTCGCAACCTCCAACAATTTACAGCTCAGAGGCTTTATGCACTGGGGGTAATTTCTTTGGTTTTGCTAGCTGTCAATATATTTGTCTTCTGTGAACATGTAGGTTTGCCCTTTGAACCCATGAAACTGTTAACATCCACCAAATTACCTTCAGAATTTTGAAATGAGGTTCTGGAGATCACCAAGGAAAAACACCTCTATTTTTTTCATGGGGAGAAACACCTCCCTGACTGATAGAGTCACCTTCCAGATGTTATGCCTCTCATTTTTATACTGGAGAGGTGATGTGTCTGGGTAAACACCAGAAGATATAAGACAATTTCCAAATTCGTCTACTGAAGAAAATTTTTCATATCTAATTTTAGGCAGCGAGATTCCTCAGTTTGGTTTCCTTTACAGTCAACAGAGGAAGACAAGAACTTCCAAATGGCAGTTCATGTCCTGGGTGGGTTGAAATACTCTCTGCAGGTGCTGCCACCACTACAGAAAATCCCATGGTGGATTTTGGTCAAGGAAAAGTTAAAACTGTTTTGCATTTCTTTTTGTATAGAGGTTTATTATTTCTTGAAAGATACAGCCCACAATAGGGATGTACTCCTCTCTCACTCCAGGAGGAGTTAGATCTGATTTATTTTGGGAGGACCAGTGCTGAATATCCTGCTTTCTGTGTGGCCTGTGTGCCTTGTAATAACAAGCTTTCCTGTTATTACAGTTCTTATCACAATCCAAGATTAATACTTTTATCCTAAATTTCACTGAAGCCAGCACGAATGAATAATAATCCCATTAAAGAATTCGGGAACTGGCCAAGAGTCACTGCATGTGTTTTTTGACAAAACTGAACCAGAGGTGAGGATTTCTTTTCTTTCCTTGCACTTCCTTGCTTTGAACAGGGAGAAGTTCCACATCTGCCAAGATTTCTCCTGACCACAGGAACATCAGCAGCACTGTCCATGCTGCAGCAGGAGCGCAAAGAATGCTATTCTCTGATAGTTGCCCCAGATTCTTCTGTTGAACACTGACTGAAAAATGTGAGCTGGAAAACCACAAGGCCAGGTGCATGCATGCAAAAAAAAAAAAAGTAGGTTAGGAATCGTACATGCCAGATTGTGATCTAGACTGCATTCCCCTCAAGGGCATGTTCTTCTAAATCCACAGCTTGCTTCATGGGGCAGGAACATGGCAGAGGAGAGCAAATGACTTTCTTCTTCCCCTTGTAAAGATGTGTGGGGAGCAAATGGAGGGAGGGAGATTTGGGCTGTGGCACTCCACCTACACCAGCCCCGCAGCTGTAAGAGAAGGATCCTACATCACAGATAATGAACTGCAGAAGTCTCTTTGGTGGAGCAAGGAGAGAAATCAGGAAGCAAACAGGAGCCCTGGGAGGTGCTCAGCTCCAGCACTAGTGCAGCAACAGGTTTGTAGCCAAGCCGTTGCTGAACCTTGGGACAAATTTTTGGAATCTCAATTGGAAAAATGAAAGAATTTTATGGGGAAACATTGTAATTTGTTTGCTTTCTAGGGCTTTGGCAAAACCCTAGACCTTTAAGCTAGGGTGGTTTGCAGGTGAGAAGAACTGCAGTTTACAGAGCTTTAAATCAGACGATGCTATGTGCTAAGACCACCAGGCTCAGTTTGGCAACAAACCAAAACCTCCCTTCAGGTCTCCGACCCAGCTGCCATGAAGGGTGATGGCATAATTTTTCTTAGGAAAGCAGAATCAGTGTGGCCAAAATCCTCAGCCTTTTCCTTCTTCACACAGGAATGGAAAACCTACATTCAGGATGAATGAACGCAATGAAAGCAGCTGACAGAACTCAAACAGCTAATCCTATGACCTCTCTCCAATACAAAACAAATTACATAAGAAACAGCCCACATTTGTTTTTGCACAGGCTGCAATTTTCAATCCATGCTAGTGGGTCACAGAATAGACACCTTTGTCTTCAATACGAAGCTATCTTGTGCAGAGGTAACAAGTGTCAGGGATGGTCAGTTGGCTTGACTTAAGGATTTCTCACTGGTTTGAATACCCTACCAAACTGTTATGTGCGCCTCTCCTGTTAAGCTTTCCTCTCTAAAACAAAGCTACAAGGTATGAAATCAAGGCTTACTGAAATCAGAGCCAAAGTTCCATGAATTTCACTCAAACCCAAGCTACACAGAGTCTCAGCTTGTGTATTTTCTTTTTGACGTGCTATAAGGTCAGGGCTATTTATTTATTTCCAAGACTGATACATTGTCTGGCAGTGTCCAGCTGATGTAAGACAAGTTACAACAGTGGCATACCCCAAAGGAGGCTTATGGAAAGTCTATTTTCCTGCAGCTTTCTCCATGGAGGATTCTCAGGTGTCTGATATGGTGGCTGAGCTCACTCTCTAGACTTTCTTTTTCAGTGAGATTTTAATATTGTTCTGATTTTTTTACTCACCCACCTTCCCTTCCTCAAAAGGAAACCTGTAAAAAATAAATATATTTGAGGTCCACATTTTGTCCAATTTTGATTAAACTGGCTAGCATTCAAACTTTATCAGAATTGACCAGTAGTGTAATTGCATAAGCTGTATTTCCTTAGATATTCTTAGACGTATCTTCCTTAGCAACCTGGATGGCACCTGGGTGCCACTGACAGTGAAGAGGTCCTGTGGATGCAGCCAACAGAGTTTTCTACATCAAGTGAACTTGTTAGATTCCCATTTATTCAGTGAGGTCAGTGTAGCCAAAAGAGTTGGGCGTGCAATTTGTTTAATCAAATATTGGCATCCATTTTAGGCTGAATCACACCCTCCGCTCTGTTGACTATATTGATTTAATCCACATTAAATCAAGAGAGCTAGTTCACATGCAGACATCTACAACAAAGATGTCCAGATAAGATGGATTGCCCTGTCAGCAAATTCAGCTTTTTGATAAAGCTAAAGACCAGCCCCTCTCTCACATTACTTGTATATTATCAGACACCTGTGCCTTAATACTGAAAAGCACCCCACTGTGATAAGAAGTGGAATGAAATATGAAATAGGAAGAATTCACATTTTGCAAATCCATTCTCTCTATGGGTAGTGTCTTAGCTGCACTCTGAAATCATTGATTTGCTGGCTTTGAGCTATTTTGTTCTTTGAGCCCAGAGGATAAGCTTTTTTTTTTTTTTTTTTCCTCCACAGCACATTTTTCTCTTGTATGGCTAATGCTAGTTTATTCTCCTTCAAAACTTACATAATGCTTTTACAGAAAAATGCATCTGCGATATGCTTTTCAGTTGTTTTTTTTTTTTTTTTTTTTTTTATATGAATAAACCAGAAAAAAAGGAAGATTGTCAGTATCTTTTGCAGCTTATCTGTATTCCAGCTCTACTCACAGGAAAATGCAGAGTCAATTAAAACCAACTGAGTGTAATAAATATGTTTTTTGATTCTGTCAGCACGGCTAAAGATGAAAGCTAATGGCAAATCCATAATACAGTCACAGAGATCAAATGATCTATCAATCTATAAGCTTACATTCATGACAGATAAATGCTCTTATTATCTTTACAGCATGCCCAAGTTTGTCCAGCACGATCTTGGTGAGTTAACTTGGTACCCTGTAGCTAGGATGCTTTATGTATGATATTTACTTTTTACAATAGATTTGCAGATGTTAACAGTTTCGTTTCTTCAATCTGTCAACTGCTCCCTGCATTGATCACTGCTCATCTCCATCCTTCATCAGCTCTCAGCCTTTTCTCACTTGTTCCCAGTCATAATCCTCTCAGGCTCCTCTTTCAAGTCTTTCCATTCTTCATGTCTGCAACCTTTTTCTTTCAAGCTATTCATCCACTCTAAGACACATTGGGTGCCCTTATCATTTCAGTGACTTTTTTTTTTTTTTTTTTTTTTTTTTTTTGTCTTTCTTTTATTATCTTTGTTTTTACTTTTCTTTCACTCTGCCTGATTACATTGACAAGACCCTTCTGGTTGTCGCCCCCACCATGGCTGGTAGCTGAGAACACCAACTGCAGTGAAATCCTGGCTTTGCCTCTGTGCTCGTCATCCTTTGAATGGATAAAATGGTCCCAAGCAGACACTGTGAAGCAATGCAGGCTCCTTCTCTGTTGTGTGGGATTATTCTAGATGGCACTAGAAGAGCTGAGAGGCTCAAGTGCATTGAATGAGGACAGACTCTTTAAAGTCTTCAGCTATTGGGCTCTTAAGAGGGTTTTCCTGAGTACGTGTAAGCAGTGATTATTTTGAAGGGCTGGTAACAGACCAGCTTTGGGATATTCTCAGAGGTTTAGCAAAAGTCTTGACCAAATGCCTCTTGTCCTCACTCTCAGTGCCCTGTTTTAAATCACAAGCAACTGCAATTGCTTTTGAAATAAAAACTTGCTAGACACATTTAAAATGGCAAAGCAACAGTATTCTTATGCAAACCTTGTCTGAAACCTCACACTCAGCCCACTCTCAGCTCACCTTAAACTGAACCTCACGTAGTCCACATCCAACATTTCCATTCAAATCATGCTCTGCATAAGTCATATGATGGAAATGTTTCACAAATTTAGGAACAGGCACCACTGAAAGGGTCTCTTACGTTGGGATGAAACTCATTTTTTTTTTTTTAAGCTGAATTTAAGAATTTGTATCTGTTGCTGATTCAGTGTTCATTAGAGTCAATATGAGACCTTTGACTGACTGTGGTTCATTGAGTTAAGAGCATTGTAGGCTTGAAATATGCATCCTCTTGTACCAACATCCTGTTTTAAGCTAGGAACATAATCATGCTCATTGGAAGCTGGTGAAACATTCAATTTGTGTCATTGTAGTTATTTTGTTATGGATCTGACCCTTTGTTAACATTAAAATAATTTGGTTCTCTTGTTCCAGATATTCAGAATAATTCATTTATTCTGAATGAATAACAACATTTTGTACTTTAACTGAATCTTAGAATCTTATTTAAAACCAGTTAATATCTTAAATTAAACATGAGTGTAATGTGGGAAGACATAGGAATGAAATACAGATCCATAATTTTTCAAGTGGAAAAATTAAATTCTTTCCTCCTTCCCTCTCTTATTTGGTGGATCTAGTGCAAAGTGTATTGATTTAGAATAGGTATAATAAGAAAGCCTTTTTCCAAAGAGGATCTCAGAGATTTTGAAAATATATGTGCAGGTGTTGTAGAACTGGATCTTTTCTTCAGGAACATGGACACAACTGTTTTTACTGTCTGAGACAACAGTTTACCTGACATACATACAAGTGAAAAAATATTTTTTGACAGATGCATGTTGATGTCCCCTGCAGCAAGTGTGGGTGGGTCCTCATTGTAAACACCTTCAATAAAGAGAAAAATAGATCTGCAAAAGGAGTACATGTACCATGTTAAAATGACTGTTAGAGCTCCATATATGTACACCAACTGATTATTTTCATTTCTGGCAGAAGGTGCAAATTTTCTCCATTAATACATAAAGGTCAACAGGAGTAGCTTCCAAATTTGTCCCTGGTTGTCTGTTGCATCTCAGAAGCCACAGAGAAGGAATTAAAAACTCATCATTTGGTCAGCATGGAGGCTGGGAGCTTTGATGCTTTCAGCTGTTAAGCCTGCTGTTTCACATAACCCATTTTCAACTCCTAGATCTGTTGCTCAAATCAATGTGTTGATGTTTGGTTGCAAGCAATACTGTTTCAGACAGGGTAAGCAATTTATAAAATTTCCATCAGGCTAAGTGTAGCAATGAGCATATATAAGTATGCATGCATGTGGGCTTTCTGTCTGCTTTCAACATTCAGGAAACAATTACAGTAGAGCATTAGCTGTGCTTCAGTGCATACTGCGAGTTTAAAGCAATGGCATGATTTTCACTCAGGGACTGCTAGTTTCCCATGTGGCTCAGCAAGACAACATGGAAGGAAACATGCCACACACCTCATTTTCCTTTCGTTACTTCTGTTTTAAACACCTAACATTTCCATTCAGAAATATTGTTTTAAGGAGCTTTAGACAGTTGTCTCCACTCCACTACCTGAACTAATAAACAATAATATTTTTTATTTCTTCACTACTTAAAAATCACGTTATAGCTGAGGATAAGTACCGTCCCTTAAGTTTTAACAATTAGAAGCTGAAGAGAAAACACATGGCTGTGAATCAATGGCAGAAGAAGCAAAGAAAAAAGCACTTCTTTCCCAGTGCCAGGATCTAATTCTCAGGGAGCACTGGCATTGAAGAACAATGAAGAGACCAAAAGGAGATAGGGATAGAGAGGTGTTACCTTCAGTACAGTCATGTCCATCTGCAGTACAGGAGTGTAGGAAGAAGTGTGTCCTATTATGAGGCCAATATGGTTGGGAAAAGCAGACACTATTTTGGGCACTGAGATTCTTTTTCAGGTCTTCATTAACTCATGTTTCTTTTTCTCCCCAGAAACAGTGATTTATCTCTCATTGCTCTTTACAAATGTTGCTTCACTTAATCACACCACCTTGGCCACTTCACCAATGCTTCATAAAGCTGTTTCTTCCAGTAAGATGCTGAATTCCACCGGGGTAGTGACTGAAAAGCCCATAGCAGAACCAAGAGGAGAGAGCTCTACAACGTTAGATTAGAACAAAAGTGCCCTGAACATCCATTTTCCTTTTGTGAGAAAGAGAACATCCTGGCATTTTCTATGAAAATGCCCTTCGGTATTTTCTGACTTTGTGACAATTTCTACTTTAAAGACTGACTTCCCCAAATCTCTTAGGAAAGCTCATGTACAGCCCATATTTTTTGCAGTCGTCATTAAAATCCATGAGAATCCTTCTATGGGCTTTGGGCTTTGACTCACAATGTGACTTACAAATTCCTCCTCCTTTCTTTGGAAGGGATCCAGTCTAGAAAGTAAAACAGCGCTCAGAAACTTTGTTCCAGGCTCAACTCTGTCTTTGGCTCACCTCTCTGTGCCTATATCAAACAGGGATAATACTACTTTTTGACTCTGTGTCCTAAAGTTAATGCTTGTAATGTCCTATATAATATATATAGTATACAGTATATATATACTATATACCAGTGAATGGTAGTCTAGTCAGTGAGTACATGACCTAACCATCTTCACAGGGCTCCCTCTCCTTTCTGGGCACAAGCAGGTTTCTGCACAGGATTTTCAGAGCTCCTGGATTTGGCTTCTGTTCCGAAGTGCTTTCTGGACAGCCTTTCTAATGGCTGTGGGGGACCTTAGGGTGAAAGCTGAAATATGAGGGTGTCAATAACCTCTGTTGAGTTGAGTTTCAATTACCCTGGGATAGAGCCACTGGCATAGACAGACAGCATGTAGTCAGTGGTGCTTGGCAGGTTGATACTGCTTTCTATAAACAGCCTTCATCTTGCAGCCGTAAGCAGAGGGTTGCTGGAAAGTCCTCCCCAGAGCCCTGAAAAAAAGCCAGGCTAGAGCTCAAGGTGCAGTCCCTAATATGCACTGAGGAAACCCTCTCCAAAAAACTCAATATGTGACCCCACATCATGACAAGCATCAACCAAAGCCTCAGCACATACCATTCTGGCAAGCACCAGTTATTATTGCTATTCACTGTTCACATATTTCACTTTTATGTAATAATTGCCTTACAACTGTGTTCACATTACCATCCCTTGCTCCAGCACTTACACGCACTCAAAGGGCAGACTATAAATATGGATAATGCCTCTGCAAATGCAAATGTTTTTATTTGTTTTTTGATGTTCACTTGCTTGGCTGGAGCATTCCACTTGAGCCTCGGACCCTAGCTAGTTACAAGACTGTGAAGTGGGAATCAAGCCTGGGTAAAGACAGTTGCTTACTTTACAACACCAAGACAAATGCTGGTCTGAAGCACTGTCGTGAGGTCAGTCAGGTCTAAGAATTTTAATGCTGAAAGATTTACAATTCCATTTTGACAGCCCCCTCTGCTCTTCCTGCCTTTTCCCCCAGCAGTAGGATTCATTTAAAGCTTTAAAATATGGGAAGCAGAAAAAGAGTCATTAATTTTACTTACACAACAGCATTCACACTTGTAAGGTTTTGACAGCTTCACTAAACCCAAAGGAATTCAGATAGCTGGAGCAAATGAATGCGTACCGATACTCATATTGAAAGGAGGTAGTTTTAGGGCTGAACACATATTTTCTTCCTGCAGGAAGCTGACAGTGATGAGAGCATGTAGGATGATTTACTACTGCATTCATGTGATGCTATTTAATGTTTTTTTCTTCCTGTTCAACATATTCTCTTTGTGTTTCTGAAATCAATAGAACTGCAGCAAGTCAACAGATTATTTCAATATTTCTTAGGATGTTCTGCCCTTATCAACATGCTTAATGCCTATTGTTTTTGATAAGGAAAATGGAGTCCTTAAATGTTATGTTTGCTGCTCAGGAAGTTCAGATGACTGTGTCTTTGGGGATAAGAAATCCAACTGCAGAAAGATAAACATTTATATATGGAACCAAATACTTTTGGAAACAAATACAGTGGGATTTTTTTTTATTATTCTTATTTTTTTATCACTGTCATGATTTTGCTTGGAAAATATAAAACTTGCAGTGAATTCATAGGAATGTGCTTACTTGTTCAGACGGGAAGAGAGATGAAGGCAGGCAAACTGCAGAATAAAACATTAATTAAGTGATAGCCACTTGCTGATCATTGTTCTGCTGTCTGTCCATTATCTGTCTGGGTGTAGGTAGTAAATGCCACATGAATTTAAATAAAATCCATTACTCACACTCACTTACAGACGGGATGATAGCAGTTGCTTGACAGATCTTACACAGGAAACTTG
This sequence comes from Nettapus auritus, assembly GCA_011076525.1. NCBI lineage: Eukaryota > Metazoa > Chordata > Aves > Anseriformes > Anatidae > Nettapus > Nettapus auritus. The sequence goes on from CM021765.1 coordinate 7,749,272, forward strand.
GATGTAATTGAACCCGTTGCTGTGCTGATTCTCCTCCAGCAAAATCCTCTACCTGTGCAGGAATATTTTAAGACCTCACTAAATTTGAAATGGTGACAGAGCATTAGGGGGTTTTGCTTATTTGTTTTTTTCTCTCATTATTGGTTCTCTAAAATAACAGATGGTGAAATCTCTCCTGAGTAAGCCAAATGCTAGCGTTTTCTCTTACAGGATGTCATGCAAAGGCACTAACAGCTCGGCTCCTACTAGCTCTGTAAATTGATGGGCCTGCTCCAGTGCCTTTTAGAGTTCCTGGGTGTCATTAAAACACTTTGGATCAGCTCCTTGAGACATCTGAATGAGGCAGGCAATCTGTTTTAAATACTTCCTTATTATTCCCACAGTTTCATGTGGACATGCTGGTAAACAAGCTAATAATCTCTGCTTTAACAACACTTTATTTTTATAATACTGAACCCTCCTTATATACAAATGTAAGGTCAGGACATTTTGCAGGTAGGTTTAAAACTTTTTTTTTTTTTTTTTTTTTTTTTTTGCCTTTCCTTCTTGAATGAGGGGCTTCCTATTTCTGAGATGGCCATTGCTGTGGGTGAACACAATGCGGGTTACAGCTGACAGAGGGTAGATAGGTGAAAATGATCTCGATTGTATTTATATTTCCTTGGTCATCTTGCTGTGCTGTACTGAAGGAACATGGATAGTCTGATGGCTGCCAAGGGACATTTAGAGCTATTTCATGCTCCTAGAGCAGTCCTAATTCACTCTCTTCTGTTGTCATTGTTAACTTATGAGCTGATGATCAGGAAATCTCAGCTGAATTCATGGTTCTGTACCAAGTGTGACTGTAGGGACATTTCTTCATCCCTCTAAGTCCCATATTCCCCACTGGTGATGTGAGACTAGTTGAAGTGCTTTCATCCCAGTGATGGTCTGTGAGACTAAGCTGGGCTATATTTATAAAGGCAAAGAAAAGCTCATAAAATCAGATGTTGTTCCATTCATATCTACCTTGTTAAATTTCTTGTTAAATTTCTATCTTTCTTTCAAGCATATATATCTATTTATGATCACCTGTTTTACTATATTGCTTTTGTGATTTATTATTCAACAGGTCTTAGAACATACATTGATTGAACATAACCACAAAATGAATGAATTGAGGATTATACTGATATCTCAAAATTGTAAAAATTAGAGACATTTTGCACCTGGGGTTCGTAGACTCATGTGAGATGCTAGCTACTAACAGTGGCTAGTTGTTTGGGAAGAGAAGACTTTTTCTGCATTTTGATATGTTGCTTAACACTTTCTGCTAGCTTGTTCTGCACTGATTTGAGAATTCTAAGTATGAAAGGTGATAAACATGCGTGACAAGTACCTGTAATAACAGTCCTAGGTCACTGGCTCCTGGTTCATAGTGCTCAACATGTCACTGCATGTACACACAGCAAAAATCAGGAGCCTCAGAAAAGAGGCCAGACTGCCTCTGTACAGGTGGGATTGCCTGCAGCTGAGTATGTCCCAAACTGGAGACCAGGTTTGAATCTTTCTTTTGCACTTAAAGAAAAGGCAGGTAGGTGCTCCTCAACCATTCCCTGACTCCACTTATAAAATACCTGAATCTATCAGTAATACTGTGGTTTAAGCATGATGTAACTTAAAGTTGGAGTCCTAACCTGGCAAAACACTCACTGTGCTAGGCTTTATACAAACATCCATAGAACAAATCCTTCCCTCATCATCTGTGTTGGATAAAAGTCAATAGCTGGTGATGAACACTTAGTCACACAGTAGCAATAGGGACTGGATATCTGCAAACCTGATATGACCCTAGTTATGTACAGATGTTCGTGGGTTTGGTCTTTCATTACTCTAGGCCACTTTATATTTCAGAGGGATAAGCCCTGAATTTATCCACTTTGGCACTCTCCTTGAGACAGGAGACAGCAGAGGGATAGAGGAAAGAATGGCATTCATATGAAATGTCTTGAAGGAGAGTAAATTTCTTTTGACTGCTGCCTGTGGAGTTTTCATATTTATTGGGAAGGAAATAATGCTCAACAATTGTCATTGCCTCCCAGAGAAGCAATGCATCCGTTTGAAGGTGAATATTGTGTCAAAGCTCACTGTCTCTCAGACAACACGGCCTATGACAGCTGAAGTCATTTGGGATGTTCCAGTTAAAGGAATCCAGGACCAAATTCCCAGGGGCTATGTACAGTTTCTGTACATAAAACTGTCTTTGAGTATAAAGGGGAATTTTAGAAAGCATTCAAAATCTCTTTTACCTTCTTTCATGGAATTAATTCTGCATTCCCTTGAACAACCAAATAGACCTTTTCTGCATCTGATCTAGTTTGGCTGCAATTATATTAGCAAATAGAATGGGTCAGGGACCACTATCTGGCCAGGATGCCACCTGGCCTCAGCCCTTACAGCCAAAATCTCTGGCATTCCAGAACTGGATGGTCACATCCCAGCAGTCTGTTGTGAACACTTCTGGGGCTGAGCCAGTCTCTAGCCCCTTCCCAGGTGTTGTCTGGGGAAAGTTTTCTTGGCAAAAATTCAAGGGCCAGGGACTTTGTTAGCAATTAAGTGATATGGATTATTACATTCAGGTGGATCCTCTGTCACTCTTTGCTTAAGAGCTATAGTTGCAACCTTAGAGCTCCTCTGACATGAATACAGATGATCAGAACTGTGTGCCATTGGTCCTTCAGATAAGGAGCTGTGTGCTAGCATCAATAACTATGTATGGTCTCATAAATTAAATTTATCTGGGGACGTTCTGAGGCAATGAGATCAGTAGGCATACAGGGGTGCATCCCCATACAGCTAGCCTCTCTCAGCCACTAAAACAGGGTGCCCACATTGAAAAATACTTTTGGTGAATGGTCTCCACTGTTTGCCAAGTCCCAAGCCAAGTCTAGGAATTATTTAGGACAGCGAGTATCCCAAGAGAATTCAGTGACTGTTATCAGATCCATGTCATGGACCATTCCAATTTTTCTGTATGGACAGCCAGCTTATATCATCTAGGTCTTTTCACTGGCACTGTTTAGATTATTAGTAATACACAAAGACAGTCCTCTGCTGGAGGAATCTTGCCTGATGTGTCCTAGTACTGAATTTGCTTTGCTGATAGCTACATCAAGATTGTTCTTGGGCTTTCTCTCCAAGATGAAAACACTGCCATGCATTTCTTCCTGAGAGGTTTTCAGTGTTAATCTTCCAGGTGATAGCAAAAATTCTTCATGCTTTCCACAAGCTGAAAGCTTCTTAGCTGAAAACAACAGAGGAGACTGGGTGCATGAAACAATGAAATCGATGAATGCAAAACCTTGGGTATAGACAGAGAGGGTACCTTCTGTAGATACGAAAGGATGCTGGTGCCATTGCACAAGATATCATTTTAAGCTTGCACATAATCTGTGTATAAATATGAAAAAAAAATCTAATAGGAATAGGTGCAGAAAAAGACATGCACAATAATCAGGAGATTGGTGAGCCTGGTTTAAGGGAGGAGAGTAATGTGGCTTCACTTATTTAGATGAGTAAAAGAAAAGCTGAAGTTTTTGATAGCTCTCTCTACACCTCAGGGGGCTGAGTACTCAGGAGGGAGAACAGACTTTAAAGATATTTCTGGTACAAGAACATGTGAGTACAATCTGGGTCTGATTAAACAGAGATTAGAAATTATGAAGAAGATTCAAAACAGCAAAGGAGTGAGGTGTTGGAATAGCCTTGTGACAGCAGGAATAATAGGCAAAAATAAAATAAAATAAAATAAAATAAAATAAAATAAAAATTGAAGAGGGAGCTAAGGGCCTGATAGCTCTTGGCAAAAGGAACTGAACTCAGTGACCAAAGATGTTCTGTCAAGTCCTATATCTGATGATCTGAAAAGCATCTAAGGAGACCATGTCTTGTTGATCTGCAAAGACTGAGGAAGTGGAAACTGAGTCTCAGTCTCTTCAGAGCTAAATGTGGGATGATGTCCTTGAGCAACAACCTTTCCTTTTAATAGCAAAAGAGACCAGGAGTAGCTCCTGCAGAAATACACAAAGCTGGAGAAGAATGGACTTGAAGAGTTATTTATTCTAATCTGTGTTTGCAGTATCTTCCATCCTGGGTATGCTACAAAAATGAAAAAAAAATAGGAAGATATCTAGATACTAACTTTAAAATCAGTATGTATTAAATTTAAGAGCTTTTATATCCAAATGGTTGCTCCATGCCCTAAATTCTCTGAGCTGTGCTTAATTCTTTTAGCACATGTAAAAACCACCCACCCACTACCTCAGAGCCATTTCTCTTTATCTAAATGAAATTTCTTTAGTTCCATTCATCTTTACAGCTCATTCAACAGGTCCCTCCGCAGCAGTGAAGGGAAGCATGTTTCAATGTGCTAATCCAGCTCAGAAATGGATTAATTGACTCACAGACCACTCTGATCACTAGCCAGATGTCTCTCCCCAGCTGGCAAGCCTTACTAATTTTGTAGTTGTTGTTGTAATTCTGGGTTTCCAGCCAGCGGGGGCCCTTCTCCACTCAATCAAGGGCAACATGCCCTCTGCCGACATTTTGTATTCTTTGGCCTGCTTTCCCTTGGGCAAAGACAATCAGCTATAAACCTCCTCTCCTGGCTCTTTTTCATCTGGATGGTGGCCCCTAGGCCACCATAGGATGGTGCTGTGCATGCTCAAGGTGGGTGGTGGAGGGTTGTGGTGCCCGGACCATGATTTTCAAAACATTTCAGGTCTTCATGTTGAATTTTGGGGAGGAAAAAAAAAAAGAAAAAAAAAGGAAAGAAAAGAAAAAGACTCACAGGAGGCAGAAGATTTTCTTCACCAGGCAGTGTGTTATGAAATGACATACTCAAACACTCAAGAGTGCTTAGAAGGACTGAGAAAGACTCAATCTGTTATGAAAGTAAATTGTGAAGCAATATAACATAAGGGATGGTTCAAAGATAGGATGTGTGAGGACTCCACGCTCCACTGCTGATTCTGTCATTGGTCCTGATGACTTGAGCAAAGCACTTCAATTGTCTGGCACTTCTACTTCCTCGCATCTAACAGAGATTTAATGATAACATTATTTTAAAGATATCTGCTAATGAGCAAGACACTTTTTGAATTAAGTACCACTTGTATCACTGAACCCAGAGCCATGTAAGATCAGTGTGAAGGCTTCTGCAGTGACTCACAGTGATTTGGCTAAAACCCTGTTGATGCCGACTTTAAGGTGTTAGTTTTGGCCAGACTGTAGAACACTGCTTGTTGTTTCCCAGTGTTTTGGAACATTACTGTGATTACACTGAGTAGAAATTTAATCTACAAGGATTCATCTGGATGGCGCAACCTTTATTTACCTCCACAGTGACTTCCTCACAGATGTCATGGAGAGTAAGTGGCCACTGAGGGAGCACAGCTGAGAGTACTGGCAGCCATGGGAATACGTGGAGAGTTGTGCTGTTTAACACTATGACCCTGGAGCTCGACTATATATGTTATTGAACCAGCCTTATGATTTCTGAATCATAAATGTATCACCCTATTTTGTTTTATTTATATTATTTTATTTTATTTGTATTGTTTTATTTTATATTTTCTCACTAATGGGGATAGTTTATCCAAACTATAAAAGGATGTTAAGGTCCTTGAAAACATTCAGAGGTGGGCAACAAAGCTGGTAAAGAGCAGGAAGGCACATGCTGTGAGAAGAGGCTGAGGGCACTTGCGTTTCTGGTCTGGAGAAGAAAAGACCAAGAGGTGACCTCTCTGCTCTCTACAACTTCCTGAGGAGGGGAAGCAGAGAGGGGTGTGCCAGCTTCTGTCCCTGGTAACTGATGACAGGACACACAGGAACAGCACAAAGCTGTGCCAGAGAGGTTCAGCCTGGACATTTGGAAAAATTTGCTTAATGTGAGGGTGGTCAAACTTTGGAACGGGTTTTCTAGTTAGTTATTTATTGCCTCATCCCTGTCATATTCAAAAGGCACTTGGACAATGCCCTCAGTAATATGCTTTAACTTCTGGTTAGTCCTGAAGAGGTCAGGCAGTTGGACTAGACAATATTTGTAGGTCCCTTCCAAATGAACTATTCTATTCTATGTATGAAAATGAAAAAAAAAAAAAAGAAACAAGCAAACAAAAACAAAACAAACAAACAAACAAACAAACAAAAAAAAAAAACCACAAAACCTGGATAATAGGAATCTTTCATTTCCATTCTTTTCCATTCCTTTCCTCCACCTATCATGATCTGACATTAAAAAAAAAAGTTCCCCAGAATACAAAAAAAAAAAACAAAAACAACACTTCTCCTTGACTGCACAATTTTTTCCCATTAGAAAAGCAGCTGCAAAATATTCTTTCATGACAAGATCAAGAAGAACACAGCTTGAAGAGAGAGAAGTAAGAAGTTCATCTAAGGTGTGAAAGCAGAGTTCAGCTGCGTTTGTTATGGACCAGATCCTTCCTACCCCATCTAAAACCAGGTAGGAGGTCATTTGTTTAGCACCAGAGCAATTGCTTACAGTTTATAGGGATGTAAATAAGAAGTGTCTCACTCTTGTAATTTAATGTCTTTGGTCTGTTTTAGCTTAGTTATGTGCCTGGTATAAATCTCACCACTAATTTCTTTTCACATTAAACATAGCCCCGAGGAACTTGTTTTACAGGGAACTTAAGGCTTTGACCTTTGATCACCGCAACCTGACTTCTCACAACCCTGAAAACAAGCGTCTGAAAAAATGAAATGCGAACAACGCGCACCATCAATATCAATTACTGCGTTGTTATGTGGTAAATTTCCCCCACAGGGGGTGAGCAATTCACTTGACGCGCTTGCAAAGGGCTCGATTCTCCTCCCTGCCGGCAGCGAGGCGGTGCTGGCATCTCTCTGTATATTTCACTGGAGTAAGGGAGCTCAGCGTCAGACCCAAAGCCTCCGTGAGTGCAGGGAAAAGCGGTCTCTGTCAGGAGAAGCTCTCTGCAGCCTGAACAGCAAGCTGCAATCTTTGAAGGGAAGACTTCAAAGAGAACAGCAGAAAAGAAACAATGTCTAATCTTCATACAAATGTGCTCTGGGGGCTCTGAAACTCAGATGCTTCCGAAGTTTAAGAATTAATTATCATTTGCCAGAAGCGAGCTTTATGCACAGGTAACTGGGATGGCAATCTGAGACCTTCAGGTGCAAAATTCATGGAATTATATCGAACTGATTAAAGCTTAATAAATCACCAGATTTACATTTGGTGTACTTGCACATTTTTCAAATGTTTGATGTTATCTTCGTATTGTTTATGTGGGATATATGACAGCAGCTCCCAATTTCATCTTTCAAAGGAGATTCTCAGAAATGTTTTGGTACAAGAATTGTTACTTGCAGGTTCTCATTAAAACAAGCAGCGTAGTGGGCTGGGTTTTTGGTTCCCATATAGCAACATAGCTCTGTTGACTTCTATTTACTGCAGCAAAAGAGAAGACTCAAAAACATTTGTCAGCTCCACAGCTGTATAAATAGTGAGGAGCACTGTGAACAACCAAAAGCAAAGCAGGGCTATTCTGATTCCTCATTGCAAAAAGGTGTGTGTAAAACATCCCTCAGACCAGCTGAGGTGTCCAGAACATCTCCACACCTCACAGGCTTTATTGCATTTGTCCTTTACAGCAACCTTTTGACTGTGCATTCCTGTTATATCCATTTTACACCTGAAGTTTGAAGTGTAAAGAGGTAGTATGACCCTTGGTTGCAAGGCAAGCTAGTGGTGAAATAAGGAATTAAACATTTAAGTATCTGGAGGGCTCAGTTATGTGATGGAGTTATTGTGCTGAAGAAAGTGAATGATTTATTGTGAATACCTGGCCAGAAACCTTAATGGGTGGTGGTGACGTGTGTAGCTGAAATCCTCTGTTTACAACAAGCTGAAGTTGTGAACTTAGCTGGCTCTTGTGGCTCAGCTGCTGCACAGAAACACATTAAACCCCAATAACTTGTTTGCGCATCCCAGCCCTCTCTTCTGTAAAGCACTCTCTGCCTCTTGCCTTTAAAACTTCAATGAAAACAGTTGCTGCAGAAGCTTATGACAGCTGCACACTAAAATAAACCAGTTCCCTGATATAAGCAGTGGTTTTCAGATGTGAACAGCTATATCTGATTTACAATGAGAAATGTTCTCTTCTTTTATAAAGCCAGTGAGCCAAGTTACCTGTACAGCAGAGAAAAGGGATGAAAGGCAGAGATCAGGTCAAACACAACCACTTGGAGAGAATGAGTCTCCCAGGCAGGATTGCAATTGCTTCATTTTGTGGTTATAGCAGTATGACTTTCGAGGTTAGACGGAATTTGTCTTGATATTTGCCCACTAGCAATCAGAAGGCATCAGTGACTCTTGTCTCCTGATACATACAAATGCTTTGCACCCAGATAATTTACAGGTGCATTCACTGTGCAGCTCTGGAGTTGCTGCTGCTTGGGAGTCGCTGGCCAACACAGAGGCTCAAAGTAACACAGGAGCACTGCATTACCCCATATTAGCATCCAGGAGGATGCAAAAAGACAGAACTTGACCCTGGTGTTGCATTACAGCAGGGCCATGTGTGTTTGTTTTCCAAAGAAATTTTCTTCTGCAAACATTCAGAAAAATCTCAGGCAGGCTTCTCTTACTGGCTGTTGCAGCATCTGGGACAACAAAACCAAAGGTAATGGGTGCTGCCTCCCCACTGAAATGGGAAATGTTGATATTTCAAGTATTTATCTAACTGTGGATAGTTGACACAGCTTGTGAGAAATTACCCTGGGAGGAAAGGAGTCCTCCCAAACTCCTCTGCTTCCTTTGTGCTCCTCTCAGCTCCTGCTGGGTGCTCCAAGTGATCCCACCAGGAATGTCCCTGCCCCAGGGCAGCTCCTCCACCCTTCCTCAGGGTTAACGTTATCCTGCACACCTTCCAGAGCAGGGGACCAAGGGCCATGCAGTGATGGGACCTTTGGGGGCTCTAAAATTGGCTGCAGCTCTCCTGGCATCAGTGGGGCCCAGGTGGGATAAAGCAGGCAGATGCTGGTACCCAAAGAGGAAACCTGGCTCCAAGTAATTTTTTTCCCACTGAGAGATTTTTGCTGTGTTTGTTGTAAGATTTTGGTGTCACTTATTGTGTGTCTGCTATAATGCATTGCCTGAGGCATAATTAAATTCAAAGGGCATGTCTGTGTTGAAAAGGAGGATTGCAATTTGTTGGTGTTCAGATTTTTCATTAAAAACCAAGCAGCTTTTTTGATTGGCAGGGAAAACGGTTATAAAACAAAAATGATATTAAAAAAGAGAAGGGAAATGCTTTGCCTTCCTTCCTTCCTTTTTTTCACAGAATCACTGAATTGTAGGGGTTGGAAGGGACCTCGAAAGATCATTGGGTCCAACACCCCTGCCAAAGCAGGTTCCTTAGAACAGGCTGCCCAGGTAGGCGTCCAGACGGGCCTTGAATATCTCCAGAGAAGGAGACTGCACAACCTCCCTTTTCTTCCTTTTTTTTTTTTTTTTTTTTTTTTTTAACAGCTACCTACCTGACATTCCCACACTGACTTGGAATAAAGCCCAGCATTTAAAAATAGCAGGATTGTAACAGAAAGATAAGGCAAAGAGAAGAGCCTTGATGTAGAGAAAGGTGTGGCAGGTGTTAGGTAGGGTTTATATATATATCTGTCTCTATGCACACAAAATCTACTTCTTTACAAAGAGGAAATATGTGTGAATGTATTTGCATCATCATCAAATGAGACATTTGCCTTTTCTGCTGAAGTTTCCCTGAAAGCTCAGTTAATTAGTTTTCATAACACCCATGGAGGCAGACATTAGTATCATCCTTATCTGCAGATGAGGAGATAGCAAAGAGCACAGAGGGAAGGGACCACAGAGAGATTAAGGGATTTCTACTACAGCAAATTCAGTGTAGAGCTGGGAATTCATTCCAGCAGGCAAAACCCTAACCCCATTAAAAGCAATGGGAGTCTTGCTTAAGAGATGTCTGTATTTGGCAATTTTGCCTGCTTTATTCAAACCAATCTGTTCTGTTCACAGTTATGTGAGTCCTGACAGTGCTTTCTGATGAAAACTGCATCTCTGATTGTGCAAAGCTCCTGAAGAAACCCCAACTGTGTCCCTCAGTCCCAGGGCTTCAAAGCAGGGACTGAAGCTTTCTTTGAGGGACTCTATACCATGCATTTACATAGCTTGAAAAATAGTCTGGAGTTATAAGTGGAGTAATTTAAAATCTCTCTAAATGGAGTACTATATTCTCCCAAGCCAACAAGGTCACAGGAACTGAAATTTTACATCCCAAATTGCTATATTTCACAGCAAAGTATTATCAAAAAATGGCTGGGGGAGCTGAGCTTAACAGATGAGCTAGATTTAAAATAGACTGGGTAAAGCCAGCTCATTAAAGAAAAAAAAAAAAAAGAAAAAAAGAAAAAAAGGAAAAAAGGAAAAGAAAAAACAAAACAAAACAAACAAAAAAAAACCTCTTCATTTTATAATGGCATCCTTGTCTTCTTGTTTATATTCTCATTCCAGGGCAACATTTCCATGTTATTATGGTGTTTTCAGCTTTTATTTTTAAGCTTACTTCATTAATGTTGGTAGAACACTTTGAAGTCAAAAATCTAAGTGCTAAGTGGTATCACTGACACACTTTCCAGGCAATGCTTTTGCCTTCCCAGAGGTCATGTGAAGCAAACGTGTCACACCTGCAAATGTGCACAAATTGCTGCTGGCAGCAGAGGGCCAGGTTTCCCTTGAAACTCTTGCAGCAGCTGTATGCAGGCTGCAAATGCCTAGAAGAGGACTCCTCTTGTTGGCAGAGAGCTGGACTGCTGAGCAGGGGTCCACCAACTAGACACTGAGTCCCAGGCCCTGCTGTGATGAACCCAGCAGTGAAGTAGCTGTAGGATACAACCTTGTCTGGTATTTATTGTCTGCAGGACAGAAGTCTCTAACAGTCACCCAGTGCCTTGCTGTTTGGTTTCAAGTCTCCAAGATTTCTTATTTCCCAATGAGTGTCATGGTGTGAGAGGTGCTGTGAGGAGCTCAACACATGCTGGCCTATGTGGGGTGGGCAGCTGGTGGAGCTGCTGGAGTGTTTTTGAACATGGGAACTGCTTCATGGAGTTGTCCACTGCTGCTCTGCGGTGTTACCGAGCATCAGGCTTTGCTGCTTACTTGCCTCCAGCCTGCAGGATCGCAGAGCAGGTCACCGAGGCCTTATCCACGGGGGATGGTGTCTACAGTCTGAAGGCCCGTTTGGGAAGTCTGTGACATCCAGACTAATTTTGAGAACCTGTTGCTGCATCTGTGTCCCTGCCACTTGTGTCCCTTCCCCATCATCCCCAGGGCTTGGGAACACGGGAAGGAACCTGTCTATTGGCCTCAGGGCACAATTTGGACAGGCACACGTCTGCCTGAGGAGAGCAAAGTGTAAAGCTGTCATTACGCTGTATGGCGGCCTTCCTGCTAAACCACAGTAACACAGACGCCCCGCTCTCCCCCAGATGTGATTTATTACCTTGTCATCTTTCAAAAGCTAAAGCAGGTTGAGCTCGATCAGTGTTTAGATGGAGAAGTCTCCAAGGAAAACACAGAAGTTAGAGGAAATGTTCCCTGAGTCAGAGCTGGGGCTATAATCCAGCGTGGTGTTAAAGATGTTGCTTTTGGACTGATTGTAAAATCAATGTATTGGCCACCGGTGGTCTGTGGGGAGGGAATGTAATACCTAGCGTGACTGGACAATAGCTGCCAGGTATTTCTTTGCTACAAGGGTCAGCCCTACAGCAAGTGTAAATTGGATGAATAGGAGATGATGAATCTGGCTGATTGCTTTCTCTGCTGTCTTGTTATAGGGACTTGGAGGCTTGGTTGTTTTTCTTTGTCCTCTACCTTTGTGTTTTACATAATTCCTTAAATTGTACAAAAAAAAAATATGAAATACAAGAACAGAGAAACATTTAGTGGTACAAATTTGTTTTTAAAAAAGCTCCCAGCTTCTGGAAATTCATAGTTTAAGGATTAGCATAAGGCTGTTTCTGCTTAACACTGTGGATTATGTGGACTTGATTTTTCCCTCATCACTCACACAGAGGTATCTGAAGGCTCAGGCTGTTCAGCACTGTTTGGAAGGTTGGATTTATTATCTACCAGGTTCTTATAGCAAGTGCTCTGTGTCTGACCCTCAAAAGATAGCCAACCACATCTGTTCCCAGTAGCTGTGTAGATGTTGTGGTTAAGATCCTGGATTCTGCTCGCTGGAGCCTCGTGACATTAGATTTTTCCCCAGTGAAGTGTACATGCTGGTTATTTGTTATGTAGTTTATTTGAAACAGTTCCAGTCAAGGAACATAGCTATGCAAGATACACACATGTATCCCTTTTTTATTCCAAAAAAATAAATTGAAAGAACACTGATGTGAATTTAAACAGATAAGAAAATAAACAACTTCATCCATGCACCAATCTTGTCCCTTGGTTTCTAAATAAATAACTTTCCTTTATCTATCCTTCCTTTGTAGCACTTTTTCTGATGGGACCATGGAATTCAGATTCAAATGCTCTGTTTTCATCTTCTGTTTTTGTGTCCCTGGTTTAAAAACCTGAAATTTGAAGTAGGAAGTGTGATATGTAATCCTATAGTAAGATCCGCAGAGCATCTGGAGAATCTCTACCAACTTTGTTAGTTGAGGTGGCCATTTCAAGAACAAACTGATCGCACACCTTTGAGAACAGCAGGGTGTTTAGGAACCACTGCTGCAAATGCTCTGTGACTGTAGTAATTAACTGTGCCTCTCAGCTGGGAAAGCAAGGCCAAGATAAGCACATTACAAACTATTGTTGAGAATACAAGTGCTTTGAAGAGAGCACTGAAAGGAATTTTGCTTTAGAATACAAGAAAGTATGTAATGTGAGATTTCTTGCAGGGGAAGATTATGATTTACTTGGGCATCTCTATACAGGCTTAGAAGCAGTATGTGGGAATATTTCACAAAATTGTTTAGGAACACAGACATTTGCAGGCAGGACCGCACCCAAGTCCAATACTGACCAGCAATCTGTCTCAGAGAGAGGCCAACACAAGATACTACAGGGGATGTTACAAGAGAATTTGTGGAAGCTGTTATGTTTTCACAAGTGGGGGAAACATCTTCCTAATTTCTGGTTATTGTTGTTGCTGCTATTATGTATAGATTTAATTTCTATCATTAGGACAAAAAAAAGGAACAAAGAAGTACCTAGTTCGGGCTCTAGATATCCTTGTCCAAAGCACAAAATGCTTCTTCCTAATCATACACTGAATGACCAGAACCAAGCCAAAAAATCTGAATTCCACCCATGCTGTTAGTTATTCCAGTCCAAAATAGATTCTCACTGTCTGCTTCAGCTCACTGATGTAAAAATGACCACCTTTTTTTCTGGCCACACAGCAGTCAAGCCACATGGGAGTCTGCCTGGTGGTTTTAAATGAGGTGCAGGCCTTTCTCTCTCTGTCATGCCAGCACATCAACACCAAAGCCCCCAGCAAGTTGTTTCTCCTCTCTGTGCTGCTGTGCTGCCTCTACAGAGCAGAGACACTGACACTTGCCTGCTTTGAAAAGCAATCTGATTGATAGCCGTGGCTAAAAAAATCAACCATAGAACATAGCAGAAGAGATTGTTTTGTAGGATTATCAGCTACACTACTGAAATTGCATGAAACCACTCACAAATCTCTTCCTTAGACAGAGTAGAACACAGTCACCCCTGTGCAAAACTTCTCCTTGTGTTCTTCCTGCAGAATTAAACTGAGCCATTTCGTAATTATTATTACACAAAAAAGACCACACGCCCGGCCCCCCCCCCCCCCCCCCCGGCCGACAACAAAAAAAGAGAGAGAAAACAAAAGGAAAACTAAAAACCTAAAAATTACTGTGGTCAAATCCCTGCTGAGCCACAGTGGAGGCAGTGCATTTGCACTGGAAATTACTATGGCTGGCATGTCTGCCTTGGTTTTGAGGATAGTGTTTTCATGTGCTTTTCCTTTCTTCACCAGCTTTCTTCTCTTTTGTCTGCCTGCCTCTTTCCCATTTCTTTCACAGTCGCTATTTTTGCTCTGAGCAAAGAACTCAGTCATGCTCTCACCCTCTCATGGGCTCTGTGTACACTTGAGGTCAGGCTAGCAAATCTGGAGCCAAATTTTGGATCCTTCCCTTGCCCTTTTTATACCCTTCTGCCCCATCACAGTTTTATGTCTCCCCCTTCCCAGGTATTTCCCACTGCATCTTGCCATGCTCCCAGAGCAGTACCCAGCAGCTAGCACATCTGTCTGGAGGTAGCTCGGGTGCTGTTGGTGGCTCCGATGCAGAGCACCTCATGGGCACTGTGTCAGTCATTCCTCTCCCCTCTGATGTATTTCATCCATTTCAACCACATGATTTTCAGGGAAAGGGACAGTCTGTCACTCTGTGTCATTACCCACCGTAGCACAACACAGGTCCCCCGTGGCTCAAGGCACCATATGCCTCTTTAATATACACAGTCATTCTGATGTGCCCTCGCATTTCTCTGAATTTGCTTTATTCTTCTGTCCCTCTTCTTCCTCTACCTATTGTTCTTTTAATGCTGACTTCCACTGTTGTCCTTCTTCCCGTTCCCCACGCTCTCCTTGCCCTCCTCCAGGGCTGTGCTGCCAAGCCTTTGGCAGCTGTCCTGGGGCAGGGCTGGGGCTGGGGGCCAGCAAGGGGCTGCCAGGAGGGTTTCAGGACACTTTGGCCCCTCTCCCTTTGGATGGAGCGGGGTTTTCTATGCCTGATCCTAAGTGAGCAGGGAGATAAACAGAAAGAAGAGGCAGAGCTTTCTGAAGAGCTTGACAGAGGTGACATGTTTTGTAGAAAAGGCTGCATGAGCAACAGGGAACAAACCTTGCTGGAAGGAGTATTTAACATCTGGCTTGCACAGTCTCATTCCTTGGAGGTCTACAGTTATTTTATCACTTTTTCTGGCTTGCATTTTCATATCTGCTCTAATATGTGTATTTATTTGTTTATACTTTTCTGCATTTCTGTTCAGCCCTTATTCCTACCATTCCCATCAGCATGGTCTATAAGCTGCTTCAGTTCAATCGGTGTTCCTAAAATCCCTTGATTGGGGTGCTCCAATGAGGCAACAATTAATTCCTGTATCTGTAATTTGTTTATCTTCTTCTATAGAGTCTTAGAACAAGCCTCAGGAGAGAGATATAAATGATGAATGCAGGTTAATAACACTGGAGTCTGAGGAAAATTGCATTACGATGGCACAGCAATAATGGGTATAAAAACGACTGAAGCATGTGGTGAAGCCCCTGCTTTATCATATTTTCACTGGTAATATACATCGTAGTTTATGCTAAAAATCTGAAACTTAGAAGTGCTAAAAGATCTCCAAACTGCTACTGAGAAGAAAGACGGTTAGGCAAATTATTCGCAGTTGTTACAACAGGTGAAAAATATAAGCAAAACGGGTGAACATAATTCCATTTAGTTTTAATCATGCAAAGAACTGTAACCTAATGACCTATGCCACCTGCGCTCCCTCTCTCATCCGTGCAGAGAGGCAGGGACCTTAGGGGAAAGAGATTCACCCCCTCCCAGCAAAAGTAGTTAAAATTAGGATAGCTGAAGACCTTGACTTTCCCCTAACTGGAGAAGTCTAATTTCACATAGGTAAGATATCTAACCCTTCCAACAGCTACACTTCGGAGCTTCCTCCTCCTCTGAGACATTTTTTAAAAATTGGCCTAAGATTACCATGGCATGACTAGGATTATTACTGTTATTTGTGGTTTCTGGTATCATGAAATGCAGATGAGACAATTTTTGTTTAATGGAGGCGGCTGATAGATTTTGCTAGATGCACTATAAAGTTTCTGACAGATGTGAGATGTTAGAAGCAGGCTGACACAGTTATACCAGCTGCTCAAAATGCTCAGGATGCTCAAAAACCTATATATCATATTTGTAAACATTGTGTGTACCTGCACGAGCCTAAGGGGAAGTTACCCGTGTGAACTAGTATCACATCGGGGTTTGAGAATAGCTGACACAAATCTTCTAGCAGGCAAGCAAACGGGAGAAGTCTTGCTCTCTCATGATCAGTTTATCATTCTGCTTTAATATGTCAAAAAGAACTGAAAAGAAGTGAAGTGGGAAGTGGTCATGACAATATGAAGAGGGAGATCTGCTTCACTTTGTTCAACAAGCCAAGAGAATAAAAGCATCATCTTCGGAGCATAAACTGGACAAGTTCATAGTGTGTTGCATCCAGCAGTCACAAGCCAGAATACCTTATGTATTAGCTGTTGTGGAGATGTAGGTTTTACTGTCATCGTGGGATATGTTTCTACTAAAATATTTTAGCACTGATAGTGTTGATGTTGTATTTGGGAAAGATAGCGTAAAGATGAATTGGATACATTCTTGGGTGAGAGGTGCTTTTGTAGTGGGTTTACGTGGCAAGGTTTTGGTAGCAGGGGGGGCATAGGGGTGGCTTCTGTGAGAAGGATCTAGAAGCTGCCCCATGTTTGGTAAGGGCCTCACTGCTGACCAGAGCTGAGCCAATAAGTGATGTTGTTTTGCGCCTCTGTGAGAGCATATTTAAGACAGGGAAAAAAATGTTGCGCCACTCAGCAGCTGGGAGGGTGAGAGGAGTGAGAAACAGCCTTGCAGGCACCAAGGTCAGTGAAGAAGGAGGGGGAGAGGGGCTCCAGGTGCCAGAGCAGAAGTCCCCTGCGGCCTGTGGTGAGGACCATGGTGAAGCAGGATGTCCCCCTGCAGCCCATGGAGTACCACGGTGGAGCAGGGATCCATGCTGCAGCCCGTGGAGGAGACCACGGTGGAGCAGGTGGACCTGCCTGGACGGAGACTGCAGCCTGTGGAAGACCCCTGCCGGAGCAGATTCTGGGCTGGACCTGTAGGCTGTGGAGAGGAGACCACGCAGGAGCAGGTGACCCGGCAGGAGCTGCTGCCCGTGGGGTACCCAGGTTGGAGCAGTTTGCTCCCAAGGGATGGACCCCGCGGCCCGGACCCATATATGGAGCAGTTCTTGAAGAGCTGCTGCCTGTGGACAGCCCACGCTGGATCAGTTCAGCAAGGACTGCATCCCGTGGGTGGGACCCCACAGCACAGGGACGAGAGTGACCAAGAAGGGGCGGCAGAGAAGAAGTGCTGTAGACTGACCATAACCCCCATTCCCCCATTCCTCTGTGCCGCTCGGGGGGAGGAGGTGGAAGAGGGTGAATGGGGGGGAAGGTGCTTTTGGTTTCTTTCCTTTGTTTCTCACTTCTCTAGCTTGTTAGTAATAAGCAATAAATCTTACTTTCTCTCTATGCTGAGCCTGTTTTGCCCATCACGATAATTATTGCGTGATCTCCTAGTCCTTATCTCAACCCTTGAGCCCCCTTCATGGTATTTTCTCCTCACTCCTCTTTGAGGAGGGGGAGTGAGAGAGCGGTTGTGGTGGAGCTCGGCTGCCCACCCGAGTAAAACCATCACAGCTCTCCTAGGAAGTCAGAAGTGCAAAACTCCCCTTCAATGAGCTTGCATGAGATAATGAAAAAGAAGGCACTGTAAAAACACTTAACTGAAGAAAAATTCTTAATCCATATCAGTCTGCTCTTCCAAAACCATAGTTGGAAATCTGAAACTTTGCTTGGAAAACTGCTTTTCTTGCTTGCTTGCTTGCTTGCTAATTCTCAACAACAGTAAAATTACAATTTTCAACCAGCGGTCTCTGAATCCACCTAGGTATGAGACCTGATTTCCTAACATTCATGCTTTTCTACTTTTATGAGAAAAGCAACCCTAAAGCCAACAGACTTACAGTAGAATCTGTAACCACAGTGGTCAATAGGAATGGTTTAGTGAAGAGAAAAAAGAGTGACAATGACTGGTATAAAAGTAACATTTCTTAACACAAGAGAAAAAGGATCAAGATTCCCATGGCCTTTTTTTGATTTAAATGGAAACACCCTGGCTGATGGAGGACCACCTACACTTACGTCAAGAAAGATTGAAAGGCAAAGAAGCTCGATGACAACAGGCTGACACTGTCATTGCCCAAAGAAAGCACAGAAAGTGCTGAACAGAAGTCAGACTTGCTAAATTGAACACTGGGAATTGGAGATTTAGACTGTGGCCTAAATCTCTAACCTGGTGCATGAGTCATGGCTCTTTGCTCTGGGAAGTGGAAGACCTGAAATCCTATCATTAGCCTTGATGACACGGAAAAGAAGCTGGGGGCTGGTGAGGGACAGGTAAAGAGGGGAAAGTGCTGATTGACTTTTTTTTTATATATTATTACTATTATTATTATTATTATTTTATTGCAACAATAAATATAGCAGGAGCCTTTGCAAATTGCTAGCCGGCTGTTTTTAGATTACCATGGCACCTATTTTAGCATAATGTAAATTTTGGGGTATTTTATTATACAGCAGGATGACTGGCCCATTGAAGGAGTTCTGTTAGATTTGCTACAGCAATGTCAGATACGACATTGCCAGCCAAGTATTAAAAATATGAGCACATTAAAGGTATTGAGAATTCTGATTGATCCAGTGCTCTATGCAGATAAGCCTGCAAAGTGCATTTTCTTTTACCTGACTTGAGTTTGCTCAGTGGAATAACAGTCTGTGAGCTAAAAATAGCCTGTCAACAGCAAACAACAGCCAGCTTCCTGCGAGGCATTGTCTGTACTCCTCACTCGCTCTGCACATTGAACTGCTGTTCGTTTCTGTGGCAGGTCTGTGCAAGGAATTTGTGTAAAATATCCAATGGAGAATTAACAGGTGGATAGGAGATCAAAAGTTGTCTGCTCTGCTTAATATCTGTGGCATTTCTCAACTCACACACCTGATCCAAACCAAGACAAATCATCCAGAAAAAAATGAAAAACGTTGATCATTCAGATAAAAACTTTGATCTGTGGGAACAATTAGGCAAAATCCATATCTTTGAGTAAATCATGGATGGGGGCATTGAAACCACAGAGCTCAGATGTACAAGCCAAACATAAAACTTTACAAAATGACAGTCTTTGACATCATCTTAATAATGTTTAGCTGCTTGTTCATGTGTATATTGTGGAAAATATGACCTTAACTCGTTCAATTCGTTATACTTGTCTCTTTTTTAAAATATCAGTAAAATCCGTAATATTCTTCCAGGCCTGATTTGTTTTAATATGACATATTTGTCAAAGAAAGGTGTCCAGTAACATTGTATGTCTAGCCTAATATTCACACATTATTTTAAACACAACTTGATATTAGAAATTGATTATTTTTTGATATGAGTTCTGTACCTGTAGTCATCCATTGACAGGATTTATTTTGAAACTATGTTAACTTTAGACTGGAGCAGTTTAGGAACTGCTTGGACCTAGTAATACATGAGTCATGAAGAGAGTTGTTTCATTGTTCTGTAAGTATTTTTGAGGGATTTAAGCAGTAAATATGCAGCCTGATGAGACATTAAAATTTTATTTACGGAAACAGCTCCTTTGGTCTATATAGATACAATTATGACCACAAGACAGTTAGCACTGGTGGATTTGAGAATTCAAAGGATACAAAAGGATAAATTGGTCTGCTTCCCTGCTGTTTGTAGTGCTGTAACTCAAAAGTTAGTCAGTGAAAATCAGCAGAGATCCCTCAAGTTTATGCTGGAGAGACATTTTCAGTTGTAAACACATTAACAAAATTGACCACTCTGAAATGCAGCAGGAATCTGCTAATACTAAATTCCAATTTTTGTAATGCAGTCGCAGAGAAGGAAAATTAAATCAAACCAACCAGTGCAACAGCATCATCCCTGAAAGTTGGTACTGGGAACCAGTACTACTGAGGCAGGGCTATATGCAGTCCCAGTGCAGGTCCAGTGGCTGCCTGTAATGTGAATTGCTGCCTGCCCTCTTAATATAGATGTTGATTGAAAGGTGTGTGTATATGTATTACAGTTCCTTGATACAAGCACCGAACATAGGTTAAAGTAGTTAAAAGGGGGAAAATCCACCACAAACTTGAACCCTAAAATACAACTACAACCCAGTCCATGAAGACTGAAAGATTGCACATCCTCTTGATGTTCAGTGGGGAATTCACTTGCAATTGTTGCTAATACCTGGTTATGGTACCTAAAGCCAGAAGGACCATCTTGAACTAATATGTGGTAGAATTTGAATATGTAAAAAATGAACCATATTAACCCAAACCCAAAGAAGTGATTCTATTTTTGACTGTGATGAAGACACATTTAGCAGATGATATTTGTTATAATGCCCCAGTCCTGATCCTGCTGATAACTTTGTCTTTGTGGGTTTAAAGTCAGCTGGCTTAGTTAGAGGAGAAAATCAAGTGGGTGGTAAAATCTCTGCAAGATTATGGTGCATAGGAATCTCCAAGAAGCCTTGACAGTCCCCAGAAAGACTTCTGCTAGCTCTAGATGAGACAACCTTAGAATGAGAGACACTGAGAAGTGCAGCAGAGGAGGAATAATAAAAGGTAGCTTTGAGAAGAAGAAAGGGGCACACAAGAGAAATCATGAGAATCTGCTCCTGGGGTCTACGAGACTCCGATTCATGCTGTTTTATGCAAAAGGGGCAATGTAGAGCCTTTTATCAGAGAGCTTCAAATGCATGACAGTTTTTAACAGAGAAGACAGCAAAGGCTAAAGAAAGAAAAGAAAGAACTCAACCCACCAGTCACTGAATTTAAACTAAACTAAACTCTGGTGAACCCTGTCAGGGAATCTGTGTTCAAAAATGATAACAAGGATCCTGAAGTCTCAGGATCTTCTGACTCAAGGAGGAAGAGCAGGTATTTATGATACTGCACACACCCCTACATGAAAACCTGGAGTCTCACAGAAGTCATTTTCTGACAACATTGCTTGGAAGGAAGTGTATTTGCTTTAATTTGTGCAGTGTAACCTCCTCCACACTCAAATCACAGAAGCTCTGAGTCTAATTCAGCTTTATGAACAGGAAGCAATGTTTTAGTTTAAAAATGTTAAGTTTTTGGCTTAGTAAATCACTAGTTCAGTGCTTATTATAACTAAGATGAAAGTTATCACATACGTGTGGTATATAAACTGAGAAGAGATTTCACATTTGCATACTTTAATATTGGACCAGAGTGTTGACAATGTGAGATTATTGGAAGAATAAGTTAGTATTTTGAGAAATTTTTGAAATAATAATCTTTCAAATTAACAAGATCAAGATGAATAGCGTGCCTAGGCTTGAATACTTGCCAGGCTAATTTTTTATTTTATTTATTTTTTTTGCCTAACTTCAACACAGTTTTAATTTGTCATTATTGAAGATTATGAATATGTAATTCATAGACCTACAGATTTTAAAGGCATACAGGCCATAATGACCTTCCAGCTTGATTGCTTGCATAAGGCAAGCAAAAAGACTTATCTGGATTAATTCTCATTCCAAATCTAACAGTTTATTGCTAGGAGTTTAAGAACTGTTGGACTGAGTTAAAGCAAAGGTCCCTGTAGCCCATATCTGACAGTATTCAGTCTCTGATGGAGGTACACTTGGGGAAGCACAGGTGTAACAATGGACATGTAGAGTGATCCTTTTAGTAACATCCTTTGCATGATGTTTTAAGAAACATACCATTTCTATTTAGGAGTTTCAGATGGTAGAAAATCCCAATGACTTTATGTATTGGGTTTATGTGGCAAGTTTTGGTAGTGGGGGGCTGCAGGGGTGACCTCTGAGAGGAGTCCAGAAGCTGCCTGATGTCAGATCACAGCCAGCTCTAGACAGCTCCAAAAGGGACCTGAGCTGGCCAGAGCTGAGCCAGTGAGCAACGCTGGCTGTGCCTTTGGGAAAAAAAGATTTAAGAAAGGGAAAAAAGCTGCTATGCAACAGCAGCTGGGAGAAAGGAGTGAGACCCAGCCCTGCAGGCCCCAAGGTGAGTGCAGCAGGAGGGCAGGAGGTGCTCCAGGCACACAGCAGAATTTCCCTTGTGGCCTGTGGAGAGGCCCCTGGTGGAGCAGGCTGTCCCCCTGCAGCCCGTGGGTCCCACATGGAGCAGATCTCCACGCTGCAGCCCGTGGAGGAGCCCCCAGTGGAGCAGGTGGATGTGGCCTGGAGGAGGCTGCAGCCCATGGAGAGGCCCTGCAGGGGCAGACCCCGGCCGGAGCTGCAGTCCATGGAGAGGAGCCCACGGAGGAGCAGGGGGTCTGGGGGGAGCTGCCACCCGTGGGGCACCCATGCTGGAGCAATTTGCTCCTGGGGGATGGACCCCGTGGTACGGAGCCATGTGGGAGCAGTTGTTGAAGAGCTGCTGCCTGTGGGCAGCCCCAGGAGGCTCAGTTCAGGAAGGACAGCATCCCCTGGGAGGGACCCCGCGTGGAGCAGGGGCAGAGGGGGACCCTGAAGGAGCGGCAGAGACACCCATCTAGTTAGGGACTGACTGCAGCCCCCATTCCCCTTTCCCCTGCACTGCTTGGGGGGAGAACATAGAAGTGGGTGGATGGAGGGAAGGTGTTTTTAGTTTGCTTTTAATTTCTCAGTGCTCTAATCTGTTTGTAGTAGGCAATAAATTAATTTAATCTACCTATACTGAGTCTGTTTTACCTATGACAATAATTGTTGAGTGATCTCCCTGTCTTTATCTCAACTTGTGAGCCCCCCGCCCCCCCCCCCCCCCCCTTTTTTTTTTTTTCCCCTTTTCATTGTATTTTCTCCCCCTTTCTTTTTTAGGAGGGGGAGTGAGAGAGCAGTTGTGGAATTCAGCTGTCCAACTGGGCCAAATCACCACACCTTCATTAATCTGTTGCTTACACATGTGGTGAAAGTTCAGTCTCAGTGGAAAGGCAAACTGAATTCTGGGAGATAAAATTCCTTTTTCAGGATAAACATCATCAAATACTGAAGACAATTTCTTAGGGTATCAGACACACTTTGCCTTCCTCCTATGGAGGATCTTGCATTGCAGAGAGATTTGCTTTTTGAAAGGGATGCAGAGCTGTCTTCTGTGGAAATAAATGAGGGAAGACAAACTAGCAAAGACCAGAGAAAGAACAGCAGCACCAACTTTTCCTCTCTCGCTGATGTGGCAATTTGTACAAGTTCAGTTACAGAGCAGGCTCTGACCAAAGTTTCAGTCATGCAAGAAACATGGATAAAACTGAGGCTGGTCTGCAAGAATTCTGCAATAGACATTTAGGTGAGATTCTTTTAGCCACACAGCCATATTATATGTACCTGTATCTGATCTGCTTATTCAAATGTCCTTTTACAGTCAGTTTATAGACAAAAAAATAAATAAATAAATTAGACACGATTCTTGTCTTCTTATAGTAGGTGTCTATAGTAGGTCAGTTGAATTACTCCTTAAAAATATAATTTCCTTTCTTATCATGAAATACAGTTTTCTAAAGAAGTGGACCTCCACACTATGACTGTCTCTCTCTTCATTTTGTGTTTGCTGAAATAAATCCGACAATGAGATGTTTCTTTTCTTTGATTTGAACAAAGAATGAGATGCAGTGAAGTTACTAAAAGAAGTCCTGATGCCTGGATAGCCACAGTAGGGGTGAAGGCCAAGTGCAACAAATTACTACATATATTTTCTTTCTCTTGTTCTCTCATTTTCTCTTTCTCTTTCTCTCTCTCTCTTTTTTTTTTTTTTTTTTTTTTCCCCTCACAAAGTTGAAAACCCGATGAAAGAGGAGGCAGTGGAAAGAGACTGCTTTTTCTTCCACATATCTGAGTAGAACTCAAGGCAGTTTTGGTCTTTATGAAGGTTGTGAAGCAAATTAAATATTACCTTCATTGTTGGTATTAATCACAAGCATAAGGATTAAAAATAAATACACGTGTCTGTTTTGAAGTGGAAAGGACCACTTGACTTCTTAGAAAAACTTTTAATGTGATATAGGTCTGAAGTATCTGAGAAGAAATGCAACTATTTGTTTAACTGCTAGGAATTCATAGGAACACTGAATGATGTGAAGTTCAGACCTAAAGGCAAAATAATTAGCATAGTTGTGCAATCAGCTGAGCCTTTACAGTCACTCTCCACACACTTGCCTGGGCTGGAGTCACACATGACCCCAAGGGCTCAGGGCACAAGGTTCCCAGCACTACAGACAGCGGGAAGCTTGTGGGCAAGAACAAGGAGACAACTGCCTACGTGCCAGGCACAGATCCAGATCATATTGTACTCTCTACAGGCCTAAGTATCCCCCAACACAGTGTAGTTTTACTCCAGAGGAATGTAGCTGATCTGAGAAAATAAGCCTGTTTTGTAGTTTCAGGTATTCTTTTCTGGATGTCACTCTGAAAGTTGACACGGGTGCTAAGAACTAGAGAGGACTAGCTCCTGAAGATGATGGAGACTGAAAAGAACCGGGTAAGCAATCTGTTCATAGACTGGAAGCTACTACAAAATTTGTAATAGGCAAGTGCTTTGGAAACATCTGAAGGATGTCAGTAAGCCGTGTGCCTGGATTCTGCAATGAAATAAGAGGATTAGACAGAGGAATGGTTTCAGGCCCTAAAGCATTGCTGGCCCTATCAACCAGCAATGAGTACCATAGGTATGGAAAAATCAGCACATATCCTTGTCCCTCAAGCAGGCAAAGGTTATTCCCTTATTCTCAGCAAGAAGAAAATGACACAAATACCAAATGGAGGCTGAACATGGGCCAGAAAAGTACTGTAGAGCTCTTAGGGAAGAGATGCTCACCAGCCTGAGGTTTTGCCGAAGCTGCCTCCAAGTATTACAGGATCACAGAATGGCTGAGGTTGGAAGGGACCTCTGGAGGTCATCTGGTCCAACCCTCTCAAGCATGGCCACCTAGAAGAGGTTATCCAAGGACCAAGGCTAAGCCTTAATGAAGAACAATGAACAAGGAGGATGAAGTGTTACCAGTAACTGTATACTCAAGAAGGGATGTGAGCTGATTGTTTTTCTTTTCAATAATCAATTTAGGAAGCACAGTGACTGTTAAATCATCTGAGTCAATCTGAGGGATTTAACCACACTTCTTCTTCTTATATTGATCATAGCAGAAAAGTCCATTCATAGAGAAAAGATTATCAGAGAAAAATGTTTCTGTCATTCTCAAGACCTTTTTATCACCCCCTTTTCACCAGCAATAGCTTTTTACTACCTTTCAATTTTCTTTTCAAGTACTATTATTTCTTTCAACAAACATTGAGTCCTTTACTCTAATAAAATCTAAATATTTTCCTTAATGAACATAAGAGAAAACAATGAATCATGCTAATCATTAGTTGGAACCATCACACAGCTAGAATTCAGTACCATCTAAAAAGCACTTAATGCACAGGCTAAAGTTCACCATCTCATGAAAGAACACACAAGATTATTTGGTTCTACAGCCACCAAATTCTTATCTGTCTTTCAGAAAGGACTAAGCTACCTATGATTGTGCCAACAAACAAACAAACAAAGAAAAAACATAGAATCATGTGCTTTCTTTTGGAACACTTACTCTGCACTCATTGCACAAGTTGTCTAAAATGTGTCTTGGTCTCAGATTTTTATTCCTTATACTAAAAGACATAACAGACTATCCCTGCAATTGGTGATAAAGAAAAACAAAAACAAAAAAACACCATTAGGACTCTGTTGTTCCATAAGCATTATTTTGAGTCTTTTCAGTATCCAGTGACAATGAATGTTTCATGGCTTAGTGGCTGATTCAGCTGACTGGAAATGCAAAATGAGAAGTTGTCCAGTTTCAGAAAACTGCCTGAAACTCACAGTTTTCCAGATCGTATCATCAGTTTCAGTTTCATCACAGATTTGGCCAGAAGAGATTGGAACTAAGCTGCATCAAGTTCAGGAGGTGAGAAATTAATAGGGATGAAAGGAGAACTTTGACTGCAGTCATTAACTAAGAAGCAATTAACTTTAACTGTAAAAATAAATGTTATGGGTAGATGTTATGGACATCTTTCAGATGATAAACATAATGTGACACTAGGACATTTTGCCTGGACAACTTGTAGAGTCTCCTCTACCAGAAGTTTTCCAGAAAATATTCATTGATCTTCTGCCAGAAATAACACACTACTTTACTTTGGGGCAGGAGAGAGACTGAATGATTTTCTGTTGTCTCTTCCAACCTTATTTCTGTTGCACAACCCCCATATTTCCCATATTTACAAGCTGTCTCTATCCTTGGATCTATAATAGTGCAGTTACATTGATTTACACCACTTGTGGGACTGGAATAACATGTTGGTGACTCATGTTCTCACGCTATCAACTCCTCAGCAGCTTCCCACTGTTGACGACCAAGGTCAAGAGTCAGAGTGCAGTATCCAGGCCCAATTAAACAGGCTTGTGAGCATGTATGAAGGTAACACTTTATTGTAATGCAAGGATTTTGCTGCTAATTCCTCACTACTGCTTGTGTAAGTGTATGGAAAGCAAGTAGGCTGACATTTGAAAACTTGAAACTGCAGATCTTATTGATCTCTTGAAGCTATTAAATGATTGAAATGCAGTACACCTGACAAATTGAACAGCATTGCCAGTTGGTGTTATGTGGAGCAGCTGCATTGACTTTGTTGCTAATTTATCACAGTCTAGGATTTGACCCACTGAATCCTGAATTAAATTTTTATATGTTCGTGAACTATTTATACTGCATAACAAATCAATATTTTTTTTATTGTTCACCTGATTTAGGATGAATAAAAGGAATATCTCATGAATATCTCCGTATTCTCCAGGGTCAATGCAGAGGGGACTTAACTGATGAAAGATACAGTAGACTTTGAATAGAAGAAAAATTCCAGGGTAGGAAAGAAAGAGTATAATTTAGGCTAAATATCTTTTCTATCAATGATATGAATAATGCATATTTTACAAACTGACGACAAAACATAATATCTTTTCAGAAGAAGACATATAATACTATATCTCTCTTTAAGAGTTTATTATTTTTTTTTTAAATTTTGAAAAATCTCCTCTTTCTGATTTTCTTTGCATTTTGTATGAGCCATAAAACCTCCAAGGAGTTATTTGAATTTCAATACTGTCTCACACTTTTATTAAAATATACTCTAACCCTGCTTCAATAATTAACATGAAGATAGGGCCCTTATTTCTAACTAAAATCTCTCAGTAATTTCAGAATTTCCTTAAGAATACTTTTGATTAAATAATTACTGGGTAGCAGTATTAACAATTTATTCATGATAGAGAACATATCAAATTTCCTTACTTATGTTTTTGCAGTTTATGCGTTTGCCAATATGTTTTACAAGTATTTATTACAAGACGCTGCCTTGAGTTAATAATATAAAATACCTACTAGTTTCATAATCATCACTGCAGTGCAGAAAGCTTTAGAGTTACAGTAGTTCTGCATTGACGACATCAATAGATTTACTGCATTCATTTCCTTATGCAAATATTCCAATAACATACATTACTTTAGGATCTTATATAGTGTACTGCCTACACATGAGGGCATCAAACTTTATGCAGGCTAGACTTTAAAGTTGAGAGTGCAAGTCGCATTGTTCCTTTATTTCTTGTTTGTTCTCCTAATATTAGAGTTCATTTAATGTTGGATTTTGTAGACACGTACACATCTGCACAGTTCTTATAGTAAGAGGTAGGGATAGCTAATGGTCTTTACATAACAGGCTAGATTGTCATCTATACTGAAGATAATGCAGAATGCTGCCACTTTTAGAGGAGAGCAGAGGCTGAATAAACACTCATAATGAGTTTGTGTGCAAATTAATCAGACTAGGAATGTGTTGTATGCGTACATGCATGCTCTGCCTCTTCATGACAGAGCTTGCTTCTCTCCAGCAGAACATCCTTGCTTGCTTGCTTGCTTAGGGAGATAGATGTTTGCCATATGGAGTGTTCTCATGTAAGATCCTGGAGCAGGAATCCTGGATGATGTTCAGGTCACCTATAGAAGAAGGAGGTTGATCTTTCTGATCTTTTCTATTACCCAAACAAGGATCAACTTTACTTAATTCTTATCTAATTCATGTCTTGGCTAACTTGTTTTTAAGCACCTTTAGAGATGGGATCTCCCTAGACACCCCATCAATTTATTCTGTTACTTCTCTCTCCTTACCATTAAAAGCTTTTCCTGAGGCCTAGTCTTCTGTGTGACAACAACAACCTGTGACTTACAGGTTATAAGTCCATTTTTCCACACCTCTAACTCTTTTTCTTGCCATTCTCTGGACTCTGTCTCTGTTCTTTATATTTCTTCCTGAAAGAAAATGCTCAAAAATGGGCACCATATTCCAAATGTATCCCTAACATTGATGAGTAGAGAACAATGTTTACATTCCACATCTTGCAGACAATATTCCTGTTTATTCATACCAGTAGGAAAATTGTCTTTTCCACAACAATTTGATATGGTATAGAGTCATGCTCTGCATATGATCTGCTTTATATTCATTTCTACTGAACTGATGATACCTGACCTGTTGCTCATCTTCCCCTATTTGTGGTATTACCTATATGAGTAATTTTAGGATGAGTCTACCTTTCTTCAGAATTTGTTTTGTGAATTTGACTCTGGCAATCCTGAAGTGTAGTTGATCTGAAAATAGAACACACCAACTTTCTTTTCTTGAACTTGGAAGACATGATAATCAAGTCAGGTACCAATAGTTTTACGTATCTGGCAAATAGCCAATTACACATCAAAATAATGTAAAAATAATACAAAACAGTAACCAGCTCTCAGCAATCAATTTTAGAACAATTCTTTTGGGTCAGGGGCAATCAAGAGCACTTTCATAGGACAATACATAGAACTATGCATAATTTTGCAGAAGGATTTTAATTAAACATGGAGAGTAGATGGAATCAATACAGATGGAGAATGCATTCATGTTAATCTTATTGAAAGAGTTTAAATTTTATTTTAGGAAAAGATCAGTACAGAGAGTTCCAATCACATCTTGAATTCCTTCTGCTACTGCTGTCATGGAAGTTTTACTTGAGAAAGGACTATAGGATTCAAGACCTGCATATCAAGCAAATTCCTTTGTTAATAAGTAAATGTAGGTGAATTAATACATGCAAAAGAATTTTGGCAGGGATAATAATGGAAACAAATAGAAAAAAATGGATTAACACATTTAATTGGTCTTAGGTTGTCTAATGAACAATTAGCCTAGTATTTAATCCTCCTCGATACATTTATTTTTGCAGGTTTTACTCTCTAAAGATAAACATGGATGATTTGAAATGTGCTTTTGTTTTTGATACTCATATTAGTATTACACTGTAATCATTGGCATGGAAACCACATTATAAATGGGAATGGACAAAAATGGGACATGCTAGAGCACCTTTTACTTGGAGCTTTAAAAATGTGGTGCAAAAAAACTTGCAAAACTTCAAAATAGGACTGAGATGGCTACTATTGATTAAATATAGATGGCTTTTTACATGGAAGCTGTTTCATAAGGCCTCAGGAAAATGATTGACCATCAATCAATGGCATTACGATACCAGGTTCTGCTGACCATGATCAGACAGTGAATCTTAGGTTCTTAATTAAAATTATCTCAGTTCAAAAGAAAACATATCAAACAAGTATTCAGGATTGTTATACTCTGAGGCCATGTATTTTCAGTGGAGGGAAAGAGCATCAAGCTGCATCCTACTGGTTGTCTGAATGTGCCCCTCTGTGTCTTTGTATCCCAGACTGTAATAAGTTCTCTCTTATAAGGACAGCAACCCTTCACTCAGTGCACCCATGTAGTGTTTATTTAGCACGCCCAGCATGACTAGGTTAGACAGAGGGTGGAGGAAAAGGACTACTCTTGTGTATAATGGTGGCTTGTACTCTGATATAGAGACACCAGTTAAACATTCAAAGCAGCTGCTTACCTGTTCAATGGGAACTCGAGGTTTGGAAACTAACAGCCAGGAACTAATGAGATGGAGTGAATGTGTTTTAATTTACTGAGGTATATTAAAACATCATGTTTATTGGTTTGAAGGCTAGAGGGGACATTTTTGTTGTAACGTTAAGTTGCTCCATGAATTGCTGCAGATACTTGAGTGAATGCTTATTTTTTTTCTTCCTTTTTTTTTCTTCCTTTTATTTTCCCCCCTTTCTGAATTTGTTGTTGTTGTTGTTGTTATTTTTTTTTAATTTATTTGTATTTTTATTTTTTGGTGGTAGTAATAGCTACTCTCCTATACATGAACCTAACAGCGGCAAAGGTTTCTCTAAGGAGCTTTTGGGGCAAATACCCATGGCAGTTCCATCTGTGATGCTTTTTGTGTCCTGACTGTTTTGGGATATGTTCTAGGTTGGCCAGGGTAAAGTTTGAATCTTAAAAACAGAAAAGAAATTAAACAAAAGAAGCAGAAAGTGTGCCTAGGGGGCATGAGGTTCTGGCTTCTTGCCTAATGCCACACTCATCAGGCTTAATGTAGATGAACTCTGTGTGGGTTTGCCAGGAGCAAAGTCGAACTTCTCATGCGAGACTTTGTGATGCATTGCTCCACAGTCATGATCCTGAAAGAATGAGCAGCTTCTGCCTTTCCACGGGTCTATAGCTGGAATACCCAAACAAACACTGATCCCTTATTTCTATCCATTATTCAGCTCAGCATTCACTGGTATTTCTGATGCTTGGAGCTGTCTTGGCGGCTTCCCTGGTACAAATGTCTGCAAAGACATCCCTGCATAATCATTAAACCTCAGCTTAGGTTTCTGTACTACAAAGTCCCTGATGTCCATGAAACCTGGAGGTTTCGGGCTCCAGGGATCTATCTAGTCTCTGATTTGTGGACAATCAGCTGATAGCTGCAGAAAGTGATCATGATTGTCTCCTCATTCGAAGCATGATAAACACCATTCATGCTAGACAATGCAGTTTTAAGCATCCTTCTGCTTAGTAATGATTACACCAAAAGAAGCCATTTCCCATATAGATACCTCTGGCAAAGATAAAGGAACAGGTGGTTCAAACTGTCTAAGAAGTTTTCTTCTGAAATGTAAATGTAGTTGTGAGGGCTGGCAATTGCTTGGTTGGACTTACATGTGTATGTCAACTAGAGATTACCAGAAGCAGTCAAGAAAAAATGTAGCAAATTGGAAAATGACAGAATTCAAATATCACTATAACCTGAGAGATTTGGAGAGCTCTTTGGACTAAACATCAGCTAGAGTAAGGCTTGGAGCACAGACCAAAAAATGGCACAAAGGATTTCTTTGAGGAAGGTTATGTCCATGACACATGAAGTCAAGTCATTCATCAGTTATACTCATCTATTGGGTATGGATCCAAATGGGCAACTGGAAAAGGTCCAAAAAAAAACAAAACAAAACAAAAAAAACAAACAAAAAAACAAACAAGAATAATAAGATTCTTAAAAAGTACACAACTAAAAAAAAAAAAAAAGCAGTTATTTCATTGAGTCAAGAGGCAAGACTGAGAGGGGAACA
Source organism: Nettapus auritus (assembly GCA_011076525.1). Taxonomy (NCBI): domain Eukaryota; kingdom Metazoa; phylum Chordata; class Aves; order Anseriformes; family Anatidae; genus Nettapus; species Nettapus auritus. Next base: position 7,780,790 of record CM021765.1, read on the forward strand.
TTGTATAAATTTTAATGTATATATTATTATAATATATATTATTATAACATATATATTATTATAATTATACATTTTAAAAGCCAAACCCCAAACACTTTGCTATGTAAAAAGCTGGAGTGGAAGGGAAAGCACTAAACTGCTTCCAATTTCCGTGGCAGACAGGACAAGAGTGTCAGACTCAGTTGGAAAAAGTGGGATTTAGTTAAATTTTAGAGACTTTTTGTTCATGACAACAGTGAAGCACTGGCATGTGCTATTGCAGAAGGCTGTGCTGTAGATTTGAAGGGAAATGTTCAACAAATACCGGTTAGGAAAGACTTAGAGGTAGTTTATACTATTTTTGGAGGATGAGATGGATTAGATGAAGTTCCTACCAATGTTATCATCTGTGAAACTATAAACATAAAATTTTCCTCTGTTCAGGAAAATGAAACATTATGTACAAGTCTTTGAAAATGAAGAAGCTTACATAAATAAGACCTTATTCTATCCATTTCTACTCTAATGGATACTGCACCAGTTCAGGGTGGGTTCTAATTGGAACCCTGTGCCCTTACCAGGAAATCGTAGTGACTAAGAAACTCCATTATTCTTTGCAGCCACTCCCTGGACATTGATTTAAGGCATCTCAGTCTAAAAGTAGCTATTTGTCTGCTTCCTTCCTTAAAACTGATGAATGTGAAATAGGCAGGTTGAAATGAGTTTGTGGAGTGGGTTTACCTCTTTACCTACTGCCCGAAATACCAAGATCAGTGACATTTTAAGGAGCAGAAATGTGTCCCACACATAAGGCATTACTGGGTCACACCACTTCCCACTGCTATGTCTGGATGCCACAAATCACATTTCACCGTTTGGTCAAGTAATCTGTGCTTCAAGTCATTCCTGAGTTTCCAGGAGGTGGCGTTACTTCCAGAATAGATTCTGCTTCCTTTCATCCTAATGAATAATGCCACTAGGAATGTGTTTATCTGAGCTCGATACCCACGTCATAAAATCTTCACCTCTGAGCTTTACCCTGGGTATCTGCTTCTGGGAAAAATCTTGGTCAGGTTGACTGATATCATTGAGAATTTCATAGTTTTCAGAAATCTTGAAAATGCTGATAAAAAAATTAAATCAATTTTCCCTATTCATCATTAGGGCTCTAATGCCACTGACGTGCCTGATATTTCAAATAACCTTTCAAATACTCTCTGAATCTGCTGAAATAAAGACACCTTTCCCACATTTTCCTTCTCTGCCTTTCACAAATGATGGTTCTTTTAACATCCTTCTCTCCACTTTGTTTGCTTAGAGGATCAAAGCTTTTTTATTTATTTCTTTTTCCTCCAAACAGTTTCTGGAGTGTTAAAAAGCACCACCAGTATACTGAGTTTACATTACAAACAAGTTAAAATTCCCAGTCTGTGAGAGCTTTTCTCCTAGGATACCAAGGAAAGCAAAGTTCAGCTAAACTGCACAATTAATCCGCGATCACTTCTGAGTGAAAAAGAAAAGGTTGTTTGAAGCAGAGCTGTTCTCTTCTTGGAGATTTAAAGTCCACTTCAGTAAGAAAAATTATTATTCCCTGAAAGTTATCTTGCTTTATTTGTATTCCAGGAGCTATCCCATTAGATCATCGTCCCTTTTCACTCATAAAATCATTTTAATGAGTCAACTGTGGGATTAGCCATATGTAAATAGATCTTTATTGACAGCCACATTGACAAGCAAACGGATGAAAAAGGGCACTGAGTGCATGTTTCTTTTGCTAGAACAGCAGTCACTTTTGTCCTGCCATGAAGACCTTAAGGCAGACAGCTTATTTTTGAGGTAGAATGAAAACACTCTACTTCAAGGTAAATGTACCCTGTAATAATGGTAAGATAAAGAAGCAACTGAAGCAGACTTGTGTTGACGTACTATTCCCATAACGGCAACCACAACACATTTCTCAACTTTTGAGAGCAAAGAGAGTGGCCAGATAACTCAACCTAGTGCAGCAGTCCTACGTAGGATGGGCTTGCACCTTTTTAAGTAAATGCATTGTCTGTTGCTCTTATTGTTTGTCATTGTCAGGGCTCTTCTAAAACCCCCAATGGCTGTAAGGAGGAAAGTGAGCAAACACAATTAAGAGAGCTTGGAGAAATACACTGAAAACAGTCACAGGGTAGATTTGACAAGTGTTTTCTTACAGTGTTTAGAAAAATATGATAAAAGGATTCCTATAAAACTTTGTAAATTTTCCAGTAGAATGTCATTCTCTGGTAGCATTTTTTGACAAGTATTTCAAAATGAGGAAAACCAGCCCATCCTTACTGTCTAACAATGTGCTGTACAAATCAGCAGTATAAGATATTCTTTTCACACCACTTTGCTAAATTTTATTCCAGTATTATTACACTGATATCAGAGAGTGTTTTTTTGTTTTGTTTTGTTTTTTTTTTTTTGTTGTTGTTGTTTTTTTTACTTTTTAAAAGTAGAAGTTTAGAACACTGGCAAAAAGCATCTGTTAGCAGGTAAGTTTTCATCTGTTGTATACTGAAACATCTGGAATCTTTTGCAATGGAACAAATTTGGTGTCAGTTGACATACAGTGAAAATGTCTTTTTGACTGACTGAACACTAGTAAAAATGCAATGAAAAGTCTTGGACAAAAAGCCAGTATGTCTATGGCTATGTTCCTAGCTAGTAGAACTAATTACTCAAATAAATACAAAATCTCCCCCAGAGTTATAAAGAGGTAGTGAGGTAGATTTTTTTTTTTTTTTTTTTTGAAAACTGCCTAATCATAGCAAAAACAATTATAGTTTTGATTAAAATATCAAATACTCTTACAGATAAAGATAAATTTGGCATTCCTTAGCCATGTGAGCAGATTCAAGCAACTAAACTATGCTAACACCCCAGAACTGAACCCTCTATATCTTAGTGCACAATATCTTTTTTTTTTTCTCTGCTTCCATCATTTTGTCTGTCTTCTCTTCTCAAAAAAAAAAAAAAAAAAAAAACAAACAAAACATAGAAGCAGTGAGAAGAAAAAATACAACTCTGAGTTCTGAAAACAGCCCCAGAAATTACTTTTTTTTCTTTAAGTCAGATCTCTTTGGTTGTGTGATCTTAACAGCAGGACAAACAATTTCTGCTAAGCTTCACTATGTATTTAACTCCCTGTTATGCATATGTGACATTTTCATATGCTGTCAGAGCAATTTCTTCTCATGCTTTCCTAATAATTTCTTCACTGGTTGATGCAACCACCATGAATGAAATTAATAATAACAATATAAATATATGATAATAATAAAATTACATAGAAATTGCTAGGCAGGAAGTACTAGATCAGGAAACAGCTCAGCCATAAATCCCTTATAAAACATACAGGTAGAAATGTTAATTCAAGCTCCACTGCAAGTCTCCCATCAGGTAGACTTGGCCCATACAAGCTGGAGCCAGTATGGGGTGTAAGGAGCCCTAACCAAAACTCCATTACATAAAAGAGATGGCAACCATCCCGGCACTGTGAGTTGAATATTCAAAGGATCAGGAGCTGCTGTGTGTACCCTATACAAATTAGTCAAGGACAATTAGTCAAGGTCAGTGATGGTCTAGGAGCCTCTCAGGGGATACACTAGCTTTACATAGGGTTGTATTCCTCACCAGAGAAGAGGAGTTTACCTGGCTCACAGTGTCCTTTCTTTCCACAGCAGAAGATTGGGGGGGGGTTGCCCAACAGCTCCTGCATCACACCTGCTGTTAGGTATTGGTGGAGCAGGGAGCTACACTTGAATTACTCCTGACAAAAGCAACAGGTGGGTAAAAAAAAAATCAGAAAGTTGTATCTTTTCACCCTCCACAGATTAAACAATATTTAGGAACAGACTTGAAACAATCTCATCTCCCAGCCAGTGACGATGTAACTATTGTAAGCAACTTTCAGTAGCAATTTACTTCTGCCAATTAAGCAATTGATTTAGATGTTGAAATAGGGGGTTGTAAGGTTTCCAAGCCGTTTTCAAATGGTGTTCCACACTATACTCCATAGGTTCGTTAAGGAGGTAGTTTAAGCTAACTAGTCATTTCTATTCTATTCATTAGAATATAATAGTTCACTGGAGATGAACATGCCAAGATTATCAAGTCCAAATGCCCTTCATCTTTCTTCTCATGAATACTTTAATTTTAACACACTAATTCTCCTAACACAGTTCTTATCCATGAGTTTACTTTGTGGTCACCCAAAGAGCTTTTGATTTCATTCTCCCGCAGGTGTGCTTGCATTGTTTTTTTCTGGACCCTGACTACTTTTCCCTTGACTTTCTAAGTGACCCATCAACCTGCTTTTACTTTCTTTGTTTTTATTGCACTGTTTCTGGATTTTACCCAGAGCCTGTACAAGATTACAGGTTTCCCCTCCTTCTTCTGAAGGGTATCTTGATTTGTTGATGTGTGTTCACCTATGGTCAAGGGTTCTTGGTTATCATGGACTTTAAAATTATTTTACCTTTCTCCTCTCCACCTAGCTTCTTTATCTTCTTTCTCTCTTATGACTTCAAATTACTGTGGAAAAAAAAATAATCAGTTTTACATTTTCTTTACTATCTCGCCCTACCATCTCCAATGCTGTTCCCTACTTTAGTCAATATGCCTGAATGCAACCCTTTTCCTTACAAAATTTTGCAGTTATTGATTCAACAACACATGCAATATTTTAGTCCTGCTATTTGGACCACAGGGTAATCTCTGATCTCATCAATGTCAGTTTCTTCTTTGTCACCTTCACCTGCTTTTACATCTTCTCAGCCCACAACTGACTTACCAGTCCATTTACTTTTCTCTCAGCTTGAATAGTAGTCTGAGTGTCTTTACTGCTCTTTCTTTCCTTTCATATCAAGCTATTTTATTCTCTTTATTTTTTCCCCATTTTGTCTCCTACAGCTCTTTCCATTTTCCTGAAACATATTTTTGTCTTCATGACTCTTTCCTTCTCTGTTCACCTTTCTAACGGAGCATTTCAGAGTCTAAGAGCATCCACCAAAAGTCTTTCCCAAGTTCCCAGTTCATTTATGAAGTGTTTATAATCCATTCTCTCTGTACACTCTGTCCTCGATGCATATTTAATATAGTTTGTATACATGGTCATCATCTTGTATTCCTTTGGACTCCTTTGAAAATGACTTTCAAGGTCAAGATCATCAGTACCATCAAGGTCAAGCTCCATGCTAGATGTAAAGTGCTCTGAGGGAAGGCTGCCTCTGTAATTGGGGTTAAAACCATGCATGTGGATAAGTTGGGTCTTAGAAGGTTTGGAAAAGCTGCCACACTGCTACATAGGTTTTTGATACAACCTATTGATTTAGGTAAGGAGCCCATAAGTTCTTACAGAAGCAGTACAATCGCTAACTACATAAATGCTCCCATAATCTCAGCAGAGCTATGAACAATAGCATGATAATAGTTCCAGCTACATCATTTTGTATTTGAGAGGGCCAATATGAGATGAAAGCAATATAGTTCTACAGCCTTTATTTTTGTGTAATTTGGTAAAGCTCTAGTAAATTCTCTTTGACTTTAATACATTCATTGCGATTTACCCCCATGTGAAAATTTGCTGCATTGCTTTAGAAACACATCTAGGTAGTATATCCCTTGGAATATATTTAAAATGAACATCCCTTGAAACAAAACACTGGAGAACCTTGTTGGACAATGGATAAGCCAGAAAATTCATTTAGGTCACCCACTGGATTCTGGGTTTAGTTGGAAAAAGGAACAAATTGCACTAATCCGTAACAGTTAAAACACATCTAACAAAGAACTGTATTTTTGTCTCAGTGGAAATATCTGACAATTGCACTGAGGCTGTTCCCAGGCATCATTATACTCAGGAGAAATTCCTATTTTTTTGTCATTTTACTCCTACTACTAAGATTAAACTAATGATTTTCAAGATAATTTGTATTTTCATAAAACGAAGTATGTGCCAGATTTTTCTTCCACTTTAGGGCTAGATTATCACAGTGAAAGCTGGCTTAATGTTCATAGTCAGAGACAGTGACAGTCAGAGATGTAGGAGGATGACACCAGCTGAATACTACACTCCTTCACCTTCCATCTTTGGAGCATGTGTTCACCACCTCTGGGCTCTGGACATCCAGTGCAGGGTGCAGGGACAGAATGGCATCACCCTTCCGCTCACCCTTGTCTCTGGCTGCATTGCAAATACAGGGGTTAAAAGTATAAACTTATTCTGTGGACTAAAGTAGAGAGTGAGAAGATAATAATCTCTAACCTAGACTAAGTTCTAGATTGCTTAAGACCACCTATCAGTTCTATATCAACAAGCAGAAAGAAAAGCTGGTCAATATTGCATGACCTTCTTCATGAGAGCTTATGTAGCTTACTGTAGTTACACTTATTCACACACCAACTATAATGCTCTCTGATCCTGGAGTGTGTCAAACGTCTCTGTGTTGTTCTGTGGCATTCTAAGAGTGATAGTATGCCTAGGATTTTATCAACTTGAAAAATTCATACTAATTGATCAATAACTACAGTACAAGTTGTAAGAAATGAGCAGCAGAAATCCTGACAAACATTTTACAGTTCTTGGGAAACAGCTTTCTAAAACTGAACAGAGTGAGGTCCTTACTAGTGGCAAGTTCAGCATCCTCTTAAGGAGGATCTTTTGCCCCATGAGAGCTTTAGGCTTGATTCTCAAATCACACTGCTAAACCAGGCTGTACACCTAATAGAGAATTTACCCCACCAGATTCAAAGGAAAAAATGCAGATTGACCCCGGCATAAGTGAGAACTGGGTCACTCAGGTCTTACACTATTCTACATGGGACTCTGTGAGACTCAGGATAATTTACTTTCTGTGGGACACTTCTGTGACAGAAGTGCATTTGCACAGAACATCTGTAGAGCTCTTCATTTAAATGCTGGCATGCCTTCTTACACCTTTTTCATTTCCATATTCAGCTCTACTTAATTAATCACTGAATTGAATTATGCCACTATTTCTAGTGCATTTCTTTTCTTTTGTCTTTCTAGTCTAATTAACTAAATTTCTTCCGTACTTTTCAGTTAAGTATAAAAACATTAAGTGAATCCAGAAAGGTATTTTACCCCTGCATCTCACTTTACATTCACTCCTTCAATGATAAAATTAGAATCCTACTCTTAGACGAGGTGTCAACATTTGCCTAACTTTATTCATAGAAGCTTATAAGTAGGTCACCAGCACAAGTCACCCAGACAAAGATCAATTGCAATTACAGAAGTGTCTTAGCTCTGGGATGAAATTCTCATTTTAGTGTACTTGATAGCCATGCAATTTTGTTTAATTTACAGAACAGTAAAACAACTGGTGGATTTTCAATGTTAAAGCACTTTTCATTTTCTGTACATAATGCAAGACTCTAGAAATAGAGCAATGGTGCACGGTGTCATTCTCAAAAGAAAGAAACAAGCAAAAGAGCTACAGAAATTAAAATATGAATTATTCTAAAAGAGGACAAATTAACTTTCATTGTTCCTTAAGTAAGCCATTTATTAAGAAGGATTTGCAAGAATTGTTAATGATTTCACCCAAAGAGTGAACAGAAATATTACAAAAGTACAATCGTTCCCTTACCCTAAGTGTGAATAAAGCTGTCTTAAAGTGCATTTTTCCCAGTGTAACTGAGAAAGTTACATTCTCTTGTAATACTTGCATTTATCAACATAAACAACAGCAGAAGATGTCATGATGATCTAGGTGTATTTGGAGAAAATGAAAAAAGGTCTCCTAAAATATGCAGTTAATCAGGTGGGTTGTGTGCTTTTCAAATTGTTTTCATGCATATTTAATCAACCTGAGGCATACACTTATGCAAGACGAAATAGGTACCAGTCTGTGTCCCAGGCTGCTCTGTTTCACAGTCTTCCAATACAGATTTTTTTTAAACTTGAATTAATTATTTAAAAAATGCTCAAAAATCATTTTCAGCAGGTGACATAAACCAAGAAAAACCAAAGAACTCACAAACTAGCAACAAATCCGTAGCTCAGTTCAGTAGTTCCATGCAGCATCAGTAAAATGACTAGATTTTCAAGAATTGCTTGTGTTTTTATCTTTTTTAAATCAAGATTGCTGAAATACAGGGATGTATGCATAAAGCATGGAAGCACTGAAATAACTTAGGGGGAAAAAGTCGCCCAAATATTCCCCATTCCCCAGAACCCTACCTACACGGTAGTGTGGAGATACACTTTCTCACACCCACATGTGTATCTCTGTAGAAATGTGAGCCTGACACACACATGTGAGTGAAACATACATAGCCACACACCTACAGGATTACACACAGATAAATATCACCTAAGATTAAACACGCATTACTAGGAATCTCTACACATATACACCTATATGCACCTAAGCACACACAAGCATAGGTATACACAAACACACATCCAGAGACAAGGGAACGTAGGCAAGATGCATACATAAGCACAAACAACTCTAGAAGCACCCACGTATACCTGTACAGCTAGATGCATACTCACATGGACAGATAGATATACAAGCACATATGAAGGAGAATTTGCATTAGCTCTAAGATCCCTGCTATTTTCTCCTTTCTTTTTGAAGCCTTCCAATTTTGGGACTTGGGTGAGCTGGGTCCCTGGGAGACACCTCTGCAGGAGCAAAGCCCTTCCACTTTCTTAAAGGTTCCCCACAACTCTCCCAGCAGCAGATCCAGGGAGATAAGCTCTCCCAGCTGCTGGCTCGGCACTTTCCAGCCCAGCTTAAGGAACGGGAGAGGACGGCATGCTTAAGATTTCCTCCCTTCACCCCCAAAGCCTGCCTCAATGGGAGCAGGTACCTCTGGGCAACATCTGGACACAGCTGCTTTGCCTGGGGCAAGCCAGCCCCTTTATGCCCACCCTCCCCCCATCCAGCTGCGGAGCACCGGGGTCCCCCTGCACCCTACCTCCCCTCCACAGGAGTGACAGCCATAGCCCCCCAGCACCACCCTCTCCTGGCCCCTGGCTCCCATCAGCAAACCTCTTTGCAGAACGCCGCTCTAAACTTTTTTTTTTTTCTTTTTTTTTTTCTTTTTTTTTTTTTCTTTTTTTCCTGTGGTTGCACAACCTGCAGTCCTCCAGGCAGAGGCTACATCTCCTCGGGAGAGCAGGATGCAGGGTGTGGGTTGCAGGGACCTGGGATGCAGGGACCCGGGATGCAAGGTGAGGGATGTGAGCACTGGGATGTGGGATGCAGGGATGGATGTGAGGACTGGGATGCAGAGATTCGAGACGTGGGATGCAGGGATCAGGATGTGGGCTGCAGGGACCAGGACGTGGGCTAACAGTGCCCAGCTCCTTACCGTGCCGTGAAGGTAGGTCCCAGCGAGGGTCTCCAGCTGCTCTTGGGCATCGCGGGCTTCCTGATGTGCTCGTTAAACATCCACCGGGGAGTCTCACCCCCCAAACTTGCGTGAGCTGCTTCCTCTGGGAACAGTCACGGTCTCTCACCCCCCCCTTTGGATCGGATCCCGATGGAAACTCATCAAGGCCTCCTAAGCGGTCGGGGGTAAGGCTGGGAGGGAGGAGGAGGAGAGAGGGACAATGGGAGGGAGACACTGCGATCACCAAGTAATCGTCCCCTTCCCTTCCCCTCTCCTCTGGAGCACCCTCTTCCCGTTCCTCCGAGCAACTTTGCCTCTCCTTGGCCAGGCAGCGTCCGGTACCAGCGCTGCTAATTGGGGTCCCCTTTCACAGCCTGGCATCTTTCTAGATCTCCTCTCCTTCCCGGGCAAAAGGGATTGGTGCAAAGCTTTAAATAAGGAGGCGACCTAGAGTTGCAAAGACAAGGAGGGAGAGCCGGCTGGCGTTCGCAGGCTGCCTCTCCCGGCACTTGGGCCGTGCGGTAGCTCTGCGGAGGGGCTGCCTGAGGTTTATTCCTACCATTTATTCATTCACTGCGTTCCTACATCTAACTTGGGAGCTGCCTATTGCTCCTGGCACGGCCGGGAGTGGGGCTATGGCAGGGAGCCCTCGGAAGGGGACCCGCCGCCGTCCCCATGCTGCGGGGCTGTTTAACGGCACGGGCAGAAGAGCAGTGGGGTCCCGTGGGGGGGGGGGGGGGGGCCCCGGCGGAGGTAAAGGGGGGGAGAAAAGACACGGGGACGCTGCTGTCGCCTGGCAACCCTGCATCCCTGCCCCGAGCATCCTTCCCTCAGCCGCCTGATTGGACGTGGCCGCGGGGTGCCGCCCCTCCGAGGATGCTGTGCCCCAGCACTGCGCCTTGGCGCATCCTCAAAAAGCCGGGAGCGGGCAAGGGACCGCGAGCAGAAGCGAGAGCCGAGGCAGCTCAGGGTGCCGTGTCGCCGTCCTCTGCCTCCCCTCTTCCAGCTTTGCTTCTGCTCTACATCTCCTAGAAAAAAAAAAAAGACTAATTTGTATGCATATAGATCCAAATATATAAACATATCTGTTTATAGATAGATAAGGAAACATATATCTTACATATTCTACCTGCATTATCTATATTCTCTGTGTTGTCTCTCTATATTCTCTATTTCTAATGCTCCCATAAGGGAAGACAAAAGAGAAATTGTTCCTGGGGAAAGAACACTCCAGAGTGCAGCAAAGCTGGATGCAAAAGGAAACAAACAAACAAACAACAAAAAAAAAAACCTACGTTTTGTGGCATATAAGTTTGAAAACCAAAGGTTTACACCACCCAAAATGTTAACGGGAGGTCGTGGTCCTAAAGAGAGAATTAAACACCACGAGGTGAGTGGAACATCAGGGAGGGTGGATGGAGTGCCTTGCTGCATGGGGCGCTCACCGCTGGAATGAGATGTGGCTGCACTGCTCGTTCTCTGGTAGGGGGACGGTGAGCAGCTGCTTCCTGCTGGTTGTGTGTGGCATGGAGATGGGGTCTGTAAAATCCCAGTACCTCCCTCTCCGTTACAGCTTCTGTTGGGAAACGGTGTATTTCTCACCTCTGAATGTTCAGTGGGGAGAAAAAACCCAACCAGTTCTCCTGGAGTGCTTGCCCCCAGCCCAGCTCCCCATTTGCTCACCGTGAGCCCTCAGGTAAGACAAAGAAAGAGACACTGCAGTCAGGAGCTGCAATCCAGCAACTCACATGGGGCCACTATTGTTCCAGCAGACCCGGTTCCAGTGAGCAATTAAGCCAATTCAAAGAAAAATTAAATAAAACAACAAAATCTATCCCTTGTTTTTAATATTTTGTGCTAAGTTATTTAATATCTCTTTACTCTTGTGATCTTCCCATTACGTTTCAGCTGCTTGGCTAATTTTATAAGAGTATTTTTCTTGGAAGCCAAGGACATTTGCTAAGATGTGCATGTTAAATTGTTTCATTAAGGACTTCAAAGTTAAGCTGGAAGCAAAATGAAGTAGTCGAGTTCCTCTCAGGGTTACCCTACTGTAAATTGGATTAAAAGTACATAAGACATTGCAGTTATACCAGGGTAAACTGGAATAAATAGGAAATCAGTCTCCCGTCCTTTAAATCACAGCACAGTGTGACAAATACGTCTGAAATACTTTTTTTTTTTTTTTTTTTTTTTTTTTTTTTTTTTTT
>CM021765.1:7792477-7924965 GCA_011076525.1 Nettapus auritus
ATTTTTTTTTTTTTTTTTTTTTTTTTTTTTTTTTTTTTTTCACACTCTCGCAGGCTGATTGCCAGGAAAGTCTAGTGGAAAGGAGCATCTGATTCTGCATTGTCTTGTACACAGTATTCAGGGCTCAAAGTGAGTAGGAAAGTAACTTTTTGGTTGGATAGGATATAAAACCCACTGTGTATGAAATTGGTCACCATAGGCATCACACGGAATTTGGCTCAGAGATATTGTAAAATTTTCAGCAGGCAACTTTGTAGGGGCAAGGCAACCTAGTCACTCATGTCTGTGCTTCGAGAAGCATCCTTGGCACAGATGGCTTATTCTTTTTCCGTACTTGCTCCTGTGCAATGTCTCATATTTCCCTTGCATTTCCATCTGATTTATGGCTACCAAGAAGCAGGGGAGTAAACCCACCCAGCTGGCCAAGCTTCAGGTGAAGACGTGGGTTTCAATCCTACTTTCCGCCAGTGCTCTTCCTCTGCATGTTCTCCTGGAACAGCTGGGGTCACTTTTCATCCATCAGAGCACCTATACCAGTCTTCTCCAGAACAGATTCTGCTGATCTTATTTCAGTGTATGACGGGCAGAACTAACTTTATTTGTTGTAGGGAAAATATCTGTGCTGCATTTCTTTCTGGGTCAGCACAGGCTATGTGCAGAAGGTGCTGTGAAGATTCAGTCCCACACTAAGCGTGTATTTTCAGGCAGTCAGATACTTAGACGAGTACATACAGTGGTACGATGCAAGGCAATCCAGAGCTCTAATAAGCTGTGTTTGGGTGTTACTAGGCAAATTGCTCACTTGAAGCTGAATCGTACATCTTACAATACACTTGAATGTAGAAGTACCTATGGTCAGACACAGCAATCAGACAGCGTAAGGTCTGTCCAGGGACAGCTCTGAGAAAATAATCAACAGCCCTCAATATCTTTGACCTGGATCCAGAGAAGGAGTCTTAATATACAGTTTATTTATTTGTTTATTTTCTTTCTGACACAATAAAGTAAGAGCAGAATTTAAAGTTTCTGAAATAGAGATATTTTGCTTTTGTGAATTACCTCTTGGTGAAATAACAGCTCTAGCAATTTAAAAGATAGATTCATTTCAAAGTGAGTTGCCACATCATATTATACTGTGTTCAAAGGAAGGTTTGATGAGCAGAAGAGTTTGTTTTTATAAAATTCTTGAATGTAATTCATTAACAGGCTTACCAGCACAATTAAACAGGTGCATATCTTTTTCTTAAATGGAATTTCAGCATGAGTTTCAAGATTGCACACCTGGGAACTTTCCAATTTTACATTTGATGGCAAGATACTGTTCCAGAAGAGCACTTCGTAGGGTTCCCTAACTTGCTATAAACAGCTGTTTTGAGACACGCTCAAGTTATTTGCAGATTAAAGCCTAAAGCAACGCTTTAGGAAAATTGCAAGCATGCATGTACAGTCAGTGAGTGATCTATGGATTGGACCCATCCTGCCTGAATAATTTATGAGATCTATGGTCTTTCCTCCTTTCCTGGGGACCTTACAGAAATGGACAGGGAATAGGGCCATGGATCAATGAGTTCTTCTGGCAAATTCCCCCCCACTACTTGATTTTCAACAGCTCTGCAGCTGCTTCCTTTGTGTGTGACTGGACATAATCTTATCCTGTGGCCAATTAACTTGAGCTGACAGTGGTGGTCATCACTACAAGATGAAGCCTGACATATCTCAGTGGCTTGGGGTCAGACATCAGCTAGAAAAGATACGGTGTTCTCTTGAGAGTCTGCTAAACTCAAGATGCAAAACACCAGTTTGGTGAAACAGGCGAGTTATTCTTCCATTTTTTTTTGGGTAGCCATGGGGGTCCAAATGTATCTTCAGACACTGTGGCCAAGGCAGTCTCCATCTCTGGAGATTCATGGGCAACAAATTTTTGGTGGCTGATGCGGAGATCTTCAAAGCCCGACACTGCCTGGCTCATCCCTCCCTGCCAGTCTTGGGTGACACAGTGCAAAGGAACAGCCCAACAGCACAGGGCTTTCAGAGGGACATGTAACTGTAACTAGTGGTAATTCCAAGGGGAGATCCACAGTTATGAAAAGTGTGCAGGGTGTCACTCTGTCATTCCTAAGGGCCTCATGGATCACCATGGACAGTTATGCACATGGACAATCTAGTGAGTCTTTTCCTGGGACAAACATGCACTTTCTTTGCACTGAACTACACTGATGGTGGATGAACTTCATCATGAAGCTCGTCATCAAAATGTAATGTCTTCTTTTCTTATTGTTAAGTGGTTTTGAAGGGATTTTAGGTTAATACACATGCTGCTAAAAGCACCTATATACTTTCCTACTAACAACACTGATCCTCTTGCAGCTGATTAGCATGTGACATGCTAATGTGACATTGTTATTTCCTGTTATTTTCTGGGATATTGGCCTGACACCAACATGCCTTAAGAATAAGCAATTACATGCTCAGGCACTTCTTAGGCAGCATGAGCCTTTTTCAGCCAAAAGAAAACTCTGACTACAAGGCTCAACCCAGCAAAAACCTGCACATGGTGAAAAGCTGTGCTCCGTATCGTCTGTGTAAATGCAACTGCATCATCCCTTTTTCCTCTAAATCGTAGAACCATCAATGCCTTTCCCTACCCCTCTCCTCAGCTTTCTTTTCTCCAGCCAAATTTCCCATCTCTTTCAAAGAGTCTTTCTCTGCCTTTCTTACCTTCTCCCCTCCTACACTTTAGACAGTTGTCCTCATTTATCTGCTGTCAGTGAGAACGTTCAGGTCCATGCTAGTGCACACATCCTACTTTTACACCCCAGCCATTCCCAAGCCAAAATCCTACAGCAGCTTGTGCAGGTGCAGGGGTGAGCACAACTCAGGCTCTGCCTGGTGTATGCCTGGTATGTGCAGCACTCTTCAATCCACCTCTGATGACCATTGCTCTGGAGCCAAGTTCCACTGTCCTCCCTTAGTCTTGCCTTAACTCTGTGGTGTAGGAGGCAATATTTGACTTTTGAGAGGATGCTAGCCCTTCCCAGAAAGAGTTGAGGTCTTCCTCATTGGGGGACAGGACATGGCACAGTAGTACATTGTAGTCTCTATCATATTCTTTAAATTAATGCAGGCAGCTCATCCCATTCTACAAAATCCTGCCTGATATGTTTTCCTACCACATGAGCAACAGGGTACCAAATACCAGAATCACTTTACACATTTTGCTTTTGACATAAATCTCCTTTACATTCCTCTGCATTATTTTTTTCTTTATTACTCTTTGAGCGGTTAGCAATCTGGCTTCTTCAAACTATTCCTTCCTCCCCATCCCCAAATCCCCTAACAGCATCTCCATTCTCTGGAAACATTCTCCCTTCCCCCATCTCCCTTCTCTGTAAGAATTACTGCATTTACATATTTTGTTTAAGGTGCTTAGGAATTATTGACAAGTTTGCTTTGCCCCTAGGGGGTTATGCGATGCTGTCAAGCTGTGAGCCACTTAAAGCATTGACTCGCTGGTAGAAGGGATTGCTTGTGACTCTGAATTAGGGCACGGGCCAAGAAATGTAGCACAGTGCTCTCAGGGACTGTGGCACACAGATCCATTTCCTTTATAATCCTATCATATCTCTGACCTACCACATACAGAGCAAGGCAAAAGATCTACATTTTCCCATTAGCTCAAGAGATGGGCTTCCTGCAAAATAAATTTACTCACAGCCCCTGTGCCACTGTTTTGCAGGCCTGAAAACCTTGATTTTATTATGTTGGTGAGTGTATTTCAGACTCCCTTCACACTGAGAATCCATCTGGATATACTACTGTCTAAATGTCCTGCTGAGATTCTTCTTTGCCACTTGTTAAAAATGAATGGCTAAATTAATAAACAGGAAGTTTATTGTGTTTGTCTATTGAAAGACAGTTTGGATTTTATCTTGGCTGGGATATCTGTTGATAGCATTTATTTTCCTTTTATTTTTCTTTGTTTTGTTGTTGTTTTTTCTTTTTTCCCAACCATTTAATTTTACTAGAACTTCTAAAAGGAACAGCGAGTCTATAGTTAGAAAGCTAAAACAAAAGGACTGAAATTCCTGGAAATGAGACTGGGGGAAAAAAAAGTAAAACTCAGAGGCTAAGGGCCTTGACTATCCATTAACAAAGACAAAACACTTTCCAACAAGGAAGGTGTACCTGTACTTGGAAAACTGCTGCTGGCACAAAAATATAATAGAGCAGGTAATGAGTAAAATAGCATTTGGGCTGTTTTAAAATCTTTTTTTGAACATTTTTTTTTTTTTTTTTCCCTGACAAAAAGTCAGAACTCTGTTGTCCTCTTGGATTTAAAAAAGAGAGGAAATACAGGCAAATTGAGGGAGCTGTATGTTTTTCTTCATCTAGTTCTATTTAAATTGCACACCACTAAATGTGGTTAGGAGAATAACTTAAGGTTGTAAAGCAATCCAAATTTAGTAAATATGAGAATTAACATTGACAGTGTGCATATGCAAGTTGATACACTCTTTAATTGGTTTAATAGTCTTTTTTCTTTTGCAAAGAATCCCAACGCATTCAGCACCCTGAAGAAATAGGACTTTGTCAATAGTTTGATTTCTCTTCATTTTTCTGTGACTCTGCCTTGTATTCTGTGTACTGTTCATACTTTCAATTATAGAAGTAATCATGCAATCTCCAGATTACATTCAAGTGCTTTTTAAACTTTTTTTCTCCCCATTTACTTTTACTTCATTCCTGAGGTAGGGGTAGCTGGAGAGGAAGTTGGTGGCTCTTTTTTTGGCCTTTCACAAACTCTTTTCCAAAT
Organism: Nettapus auritus; assembly: GCA_011076525.1. NCBI lineage: Eukaryota > Metazoa > Chordata > Aves > Anseriformes > Anatidae > Nettapus > Nettapus auritus. The sequence continues at coordinate 7,797,291 of CM021765.1, forward strand.
ATATGTTATTTTCAAACTTCATAAGGGCGTATATCTACGGGTCTTTCCTCCCTGCTTCCTATATAATAAGGGAAAGTGAAATCACCTCCAGATAGATGCTAGAGACAGTGGGCTTTGCTCAGACTTCCTGTTAGAGGGGCCTGACAGAGTTGGCTCTGTAGAAGAACTGGAGAAGAAACATCTCTTTTTTTCCTTTTCCTCCTCCCTTCCTTCCTTCCTCTCTTCCTCCCTTCTCCCTTCCCCCTTCCCCCCTTCCCTCCTTCCCCCACTCCCCCCTCCCCTCTTTCCCCCCTTCCCCCCTTCCTCCCTCCCTTCCTCCCTCCCTCACTCCCTTCCTTTCTTCCTTCCTTTTTCTCTCTTTCCCTCTTTTTTCTCTTTTTCTCTTTCTCTCTTTCCCATTCCTTCCTAATAATTTATAATATTTGTCATTTTGTCAGCTGAGTTGGCATTTTCAGAGAACTATTCTAAGCAATAATAGTTAGAGTCCATTGTATCATATGCATAGCTGGAGTTACTTTTTCGTCATCTTCACTGTTTTACCTTCATTGACAATGATTTCATCTGCAATTTTATTGTACAGCCAGTCAATATTGTAAGCTTCTTTTGTATCTTGTAGCTGTTAGTCTGGCTTTTTACTATTCTGAACACCTCTCTATATGAACAAGAGTGTCATCTCTCATTAGTCAATCATTTTCAAGATCTTTCCAGACTATGTTTCCTAGACATATTACTATGTCTAGGTCCTAGAACAAACACTGAGGAACATACTGGGAGTCTTCCTTCATGGTGAAAATTTGACATGAATTCCTATCATTTGCTTCCTCATTTTCAACTGCTTCCTACACATTCTTGCCATTGCTAAGTATCCTTCAGAGTCTTTTATGAGGAGATTTGTCAAAAAGTTTGCAAAGATACAAATAGTGTATTCTTTGCTTATGGGCTCTAAAGTGCTCTTCTGACTTGGCTGTCTCCATATCAAGAACCTATTCCCAACAGATTGTTCTGCGCATTAATTAATACTATTCCTTGCCATAGTTTCCTTAGCAATTTTTTGGTCTGACAGACATATTTATTGGTCCGTATTTCTTCAGATTACCCCCAAAGTGTTTTTAAACAACACTTGACATGCTCTACTCCTTTGGTAACAGAGATGATTTAGGAAATAGCTTACAGACTACAGACAGTAGGACAGTAGGTCAGAAGTTTCATATCTCAATTTCTTTATCACTTGGGTCTGACAACATTTTATTGTTCTTTTTTTTTTTTTTTTTTTTTTAATATCTCTGCTCCTGCCACCTGCCATCTGCATTTGAGACAGTTCCTCAGACTTGTCACCTGTAAAGTAAGGCTTTGGTGAACACTGATACAAAACCTTCATTTAAGTTTCCTATTATAGCCTTACCATCCTTGAGTGCTTCTTCTATGTCTTGACTATTTATTGTCCTCTTAACCCTGGCAGGGGTAATGAAAATGTAAATAAACTAGAGTAAAGATGAATTGCACAACCATTTTTGAAGGCATGAATATTTGTGGTCATGGGATGGTACCTGAAGTGACTTGTATGAGTATGAGGTGGATGCCAGGACTCCTAAGGTCAATTAAGTAGAATCCCACAGTATGCTTCCATCTGCCTCTTCCACCAGTTCAGCGGTACAGGATTACATCATCAAGTCTTATCATGTTGTCAAAGCTTATTGTAGAGATCCTTGCAGATAAATAAATGGGAAATACTTTGCTGACCCTGCTCAAAAGAATGCTCATTCTGTGGATGGGCTATTTCATTTCTGACTCCCTGACCTTTCTGGTCATACTTATAAACATTAAGAGAGTTAGAGATATTACACTACCAGTAAAAAAGACTTTTTTTTTCTTTCTCTTCTTCTGTGCCTGTTTCATATTTCCTGAATTGTTTTTATGAGAGCAGAGAAAGAGAGTTCAACTTATTACACCAGACAGATCAATATATGTCTTTTTATTTATTTATTTATTTATTTGCGCTACAGTAGAAAGATGAAGTTGGCTTAGTTGGTTTTATAGCTTACAACTAACTTCCTTTACTTGGGGCTAGGGAGACCCTAAGGAGACCTGTGCATGTTAATGAATAAAAAGGCTTAAGGATGTCTGCAGAGAAAAGGCACTTTTCCAGCACAACGTGGGTCTTATTGACATTGTTCAACAAGAGAAAGAGGAAACTAGGTGCTTGCAAAAGACATGACATTATTTAGTGCAAACAGTAAGTTACAACTACCTGCACACAAACATAAAAACACATCTTGCTAAGTGCTTGATATGGGCCTGTGTTGAGAGGCGACTGTCAGAATAACTGAGTTTCCTAACCTGCTAGTCACATGCAAAGTAATAAAACACTTGTTAAATGTATAAATGCAAATAAACACAAGGACATTTAGAAAAGTCACTTCTGAAGAATATAATGATGCTTCTACAGCAGACTGGAATATCTCCAGGTAGAAATGTATGTCAAAAAGACAGCATTATCTTTGAAGAGAAGCACATGGAAGGACAAAGCTGAAGTTAGAGCTTCAGCTGATACAGTCCTGGCTAAGGCTCTTATTAGTTCTCAAGCTTCTGTAATTACAAGCATTGTTATATGATTTATAGATATATATATAATGCATATTACATAAATGTGGTGCATAGTAACCTTAGCTGAGATGTAGTGTCACTGCAATAAATACTATGTTATGTCTTTTCTACAGTTATTGTCAGTCAAAACATACAAATGCTATTGCTTTAAAGCATTATTTTTGTTTTTCAAGTTCCATGGCCCCAGAGAGGGACAGGCTGCAAAACATGTGACTGCAACTCCATAAGTGATATCACAGCCTCTCAGTAGGCACTGGCCTACTCAGTGTAGACACTGGCTTGTACTATTGAAGCCAGTCAAGATAATCCTCCAGTTCCTTTCCAAGGTTCCCTTCCACTGCTCCTAAAAAGTGCCTCACAATTTCAGTGCTGAGAAGCACAGCTTTTGGCTTCTGAAGTGATTAGTGCATCATGTAAGGAAGCACAACGTGAAAATGTAGGTATCCAGTCATGTGTGGCATCTCCCATCTGAGTGCGGCAAAGGCAAGGAGCAGTTGTGTCAGGTTGGTGCTGCAGAAGCCACAGCAATAAATCCCTGCCACTGGTGAAGCAGATGAGACAGGCAAAGGAAAGATCTGATTTGCCATTGATTATAATGTTAAGTGGTTGAGTCACCATTCCTGGAGGTCTTTAAAAGATATTTCAAAGTAGAGCTTAGTGATATGCTTTAGTGGAGGACTTGTTAGTATTTGGTCAGTGGTTGGACTAGGTGATCTCAGAGGTCTCTTCCAACCTAGATGATTCTGTGATTCTGTGATAATCTGAGGAAATGAGATGGAATGAAAAAGGTCAGAATCACAGTTGACAGACTAGTTCTAAATTATAGTTGCTGAGAATTAGACCTCAAGATTGTGAAATTCCTATGGTGTAAGTGGGTACAAAGGACAAATCACTTTCAGACCACTATATAGTCAATGGAGAGAAACAACACATTTATTTATATATTTTATAGCGGTATAATTGATGCAATTTTAGGCATATCTCTTAGATGTAGGATGTTAGATGATTCACATTTTTAAACTGCCTTTTACCTCTGTTAATTGTAAAATGAGTCTTGGGGGCCAACTGAAAGAGAGCAACACTCTGGGCATTTGACTAGGTGAATACCTCTGTAAATGCTGTAGTTGATGTCCATGTCTGAACCCTAAAGTAAGCTCTGACACAGGTGGGAATGAATGTGGCAAGGGAGCTGGGGAGGTCTGCAGCCTCCCTGCAGCAATGCTCATCCTTGCTTCCCATCATGAGACTGCACTGTGTCTGGGTCCAGGGGCATGGCCAGCACAGCTACAGAATCATCCCCTTCCTTTGCAGTGTTAGTAATACTGACACTAAAGCTGAGAGGATTAGATAAAAGAAAGGAAGAACGGAAGAAAGGAAGGAAGGAAGGGAGGGAGGGAGGAAGGAAGGAAGGAAGGAAGGAAGGAAGGAAGGAAGGAAGGAAGGAAGGAAGGAAGGAAGAAAGAAAGAAAGAAAGAAAGAAAGAAAGAAAGAAAGAAAGAAAGAAAGAAAGAAAGAAAGAGAAAATCCCTACTGCTTTTTTTGACTTGGGGCAGCAGAGGACCACAGTAATGGACATACCTGGTTCACTGTGATTTATACAGTAGCTTCCCAGCCACTCTCATGTATTTAATCCTGTTGTGCCAGTTGGAAGTTGAAAAGTCTGGACTGCAAAAAGTTTAATTACATATTCTAACTAAAAGAAGTAGCAAAACAAAGCAAAACAAAACAAAAGAATGGTATTCATTTTAAGATTTATAAAGCCATACAAAACCTAAAATTCATTGCTATGTGAGAAAAAGCATTCCTTTAGCAAATGTGAAGAAATAATATTGAAGGGGGGATAAAACCAACAGATCATATGTTTTCTATTTTACAGTTATGTGCTATTTGCCTTAGAGACAGAGCAACGTTTATTTGTAACAGGCAAGTATAGTTGTGCCCTGAATGATGCATTCGTGTTGTTCAAATTTTAATGTTGCTAACAGCTATTCTTTCAGTAAAGACACATTTTTGTAAACAAATTCTGTTTACCCTATGTTATTTCCTACAGTGCAAAAACTGCATATATACGTACATTAAATACAGACCTGTGATATGATATGAATGGGATATATTGCAAAGCCATTTGGTGACTGAATATCAAATGAACTTTGCAGCCTATCACTTTCACTGTTTCTTAATCCATTGCTCTCAGACATTCTATTACCATAAACCCCTGAGATGCTCCTAATAAAATCATAACAAACACAGCAAGATAAAACCCAAGTCATCTCAAAAGTGGGATACATTCTAGGCCGGTTATTATTATTTTTTTTTTAATTTATTTATTTTTTATTTTTATTTTTATATACACTTTTCTCCCCAAAAACCTTCAATTTTGATAGTTGATGTCTCTTTTTAATGTGGAAGGGAAGTTTATACCATGAGAATGAGGTTTTCAGCTTTTTGAGAAGACTTACCATTTAGTATAGGAGATTTCTAAGTGTTTCAGCCTTCAATGCCTTCATTATCCAGTCAAAGAAAATTTATTTTAGGTATTTTGGGGGGTTTGGGGATCAGATTCACATACAGAAATTAAGTGCCTGTAGTCATATTAAGATGCTATCTAATTCAGATTCCCCTGGTATTAATAGAAACTCCATCACATTGTACCTTTAAAGCCCTTGTTTTTGGTGGGTCTTCAAGGAACTTGGGAGCCTGCCTTAGTTTTTCTGCATGATGTGGAACAACCTAGCACCCACCTCATGACTAAGTCACATCAGCACCAATGAAATAATCGTTTCCTAACCATTGCTTGCCTTAGCTCTGAAGCATGATCCTAAACTACTATGCTGGTGACGTTTTGCAAATACATTTCTTCAGAGCCTTCGACACACAAAACATGCTACAGGGAGCTTGTGATGTGCTTGTTCTGCACCTCAAATCCTGCAGATATTGAGACAGCAGCTCTTGCATCATTTTTAGGAGAAATACTGGTGATTTCTCCTTGGATCTCTTATTTGTGAGCTTCTTTTTAAAGACACTGACAGAATATGCAAGATTCATCTGATGAAAGACAAATATCGATAATGTAGATGTAGTCCCATGAGCTACCCATCCTGAACTTGCTTATTACATGCTTACCTTAGGATGAGTTGAATTGGTATCTGAAGATGCCTTTTCCTCTCCATTGACTCAGGTAACCAGCTCAAGTGAAGATGACTACCCTGTAAGATTAAGATAAATGGTTCCTATTCCCAGTAACAATTCTATATTTCTTCAAATGCTTATGTAGAGGACACACAGTGGGGCCACTCATATTTGTAGGGTTACTCATATGCACCAGTGCTTCCTATGTGGGTGCAACTTGCAAGAGACAGGCAATCAGATATGGCCCTCTTCATAAAAATGGGCTCACTCATGCTGTTCAGGGACATGATATTTCTACATTCTTCTGGAAAATACCTGTAATATACCTTTCCTATTGACAGATTATATATTAATTCATGATAAGATCAGCAAAAGACAAGCAGTGTGAAGTGAGTATTTCAGGCCTTGTACTGGAAAATTTGTCTTAGACAGGGTATACAGAGCATTCATTTAGAGGACTTGCTATATTGTTAAGCCCTGTCCTTTTTTCCTTCATCCATTGTTTTACCTCTGGTACAGGGCTTTCATGTTCCCTCATCCTCTACTAGACTCTCTGTTCTTTCTAATGACTGCCTTTTCAGTTTCATTGGCTTTTCAATACCATGATTTTAAAGAGCTTCCACCTTTCATTCCCCAAATATTTTTCCCTGAGTGTGTATCTTTTTATGCATCAGTCATTTGCCAACTTTTTCTTAAAAATAATTAAATTATTTGCCTTCACTCTGTGGATTAACTATATCTTGGTACCCTGAGCTGCTCTCTTGGGGACCTATTCGTAATCAAATCAAAATGTATTTCCTGCCCTAAAGAACCAACAGAGCAGTAGCAGATGTGGCTTCCTTGTAACTCAGTGCTCCCAGCTCTGGATATAAAGTAATATATTTTGGGGACTTTTTCATCTCTGAAACAGCAGGATGATGTATTGTCCCATATCTAAGGTGTGAAATGTCTCAACACAGCTGAATTCTGAATGAAGACACTACTGAGAGTTAGTCTTGGTGAGGCATCGAACCTGAAGAGAAATACTACACATTCATATCTTTTTTTTTTTTTTTTTTTCTTCTTTTGGGTAGCACCTCCACAATCAGCATAATGCATTCCTTGGGTCAGTCTTCAGAAGTCACCTTCAATGATCCACGTGACTGCACAGGAAGCCTAGCCTCTCAGTTAGAGGAGTTGTTATATTTATTTTCAGATATTACTATACTTCAGTGCCTGAATAGATGTCTTGGACCTTGGTGTCCTCTTTAAGAGTCCCAATGCAAAGCTGGAAAGGAATCCAGTATTTCTTAATCATAAAATGTTTGAGTTTTGCTTCCTGATTTTGGAAAGCCTGAGGCTGCCAGGTTTGTTATAATATCCTTTTGTTATACTTCTCTGTTCTCCATTAAGTGTTACCTTTTCATGCTTCTCCTCCTGCACAAGGTTTCTTTATCTCATTTTTACAGAGACTACACTGCAACAATTAATTCTGTCCAACCGTGTATTAAAATCAGCACTCTTCTTCTGGGGTCCATTTACTTGTAGACAAAAGAAGGTAGGAGAACAGGACTTAGTAAAGGATCTCAGAAGCTTGCTTTGATGCTGGGAACAATTGCTCTTTCTTATGTGACTGTGGAGGAAAAGCATTTTTTTTTTTTTTTTTTTTTTTTTCCCCGTCCCATGCTTCTATTTGAGTGGTGAGATTTCCAGTAACACCATAAATACTTAAAAATGGGACTGCTTTTGAAGTGACACCTCATTTCCTTTTGATTAATGAGCCAGTGTAATTAATCGATCCTCAGGTACTGAAAGCTTTGAATAATGATATTTGAAAATTCTATGCAACTTGTTCCTCTAAAGTTAGGGTTTGTTTGCTTTGTTGTTTTGTTAACAGCCAAAGAAGGACCAGAGATAACATTGGTCTGTTATTTGATGAGGAAGAACACCTCACAAATAGTGACTTAGACTAACCAGAGATGTTTAATGCCGCCTTTGCCTCTGTCTTTAATACTGATGATGGTCCTGGTGTCCCCCAGAACCCTGAGATAGAGGATCATGACTGCAGAACAATAAACTCCTAGCCAACTCTGAAATTGTGTGGGATTTGCTGCTTCAGCTGGATACATGTATGACTACGGGGCCTGATGGGATTCATCCCAGGGTACTCAAAGAGCTCACTGATGTAATCATGAGATTTCTCTCAATTATTTTTCAGTGGTTTGGGGAATCTGGAGAGGTTCCAGTCAACCAGAAGTTGGCAAATGTCCCAGTTTTCAAGAAGGGCAAGAATGAAAATCCTGGTAATTACAGGCTTGTCAGTCTTAGTGTCTGCAATACTTATAGGGAAGATTATTCTGAGTGTTATTGAAAAACACTTGAAAGACAATGCAGTTATTGGTTATAGCCAACAAAGGTTCACAAGGGGAAAGACTTGTTTAACTAAATTAATTTCCTTTTATGACAAGGTTACCCACATAGCTGACCAAGGGAAAACAGTTGATCTATTTGTTTATGTATTTATTTATTTATTTTTTTCAGTGGATGTATTTGGATGATGCTTTTTGGATTTCAACAGGCCTTCAATATTGTTTCTCTAAGGATCCTCCTGGACAAAATGTCCAGCATATAACTAAACATAATGTGAAGGGTAAACAACTGGCTGATAGGTTGAGTTCAAAGAATTGTAGCAAATGGGGTTACATCAGGCTTGTGGCCAGTAACTAGTGGGATTCCACAGGGCTCCATTTTCAGGCCAGTTCTCTTTAATGTTTTTACAAATGATCTGGATGTAGGACTTGAATGCATACTAAGTAAGTTTGCAGATGATGCTAAATTAGGAGGATCTGTTGATTCCCTTGAGAACAGAGAGGCCTTGAAAAGAGACCTTGACAAATTCAAGGGCTGGGCAATCACCAACAATATGAAGTTGAACAAGAGCAAGTGCTGGATTCTGCAACTGGGAAGGGGAAACCCTGTCTGTACGTACAGGCTGGGGTCAGAGAGGCTGGAGAGCAGCCGTGCAGAGAGGGACCTGGGGGTCCTGGTTGACAGCAAGCTGAACATGAGCCATCAGTCTGCCCTGGCAGCCAGGAGGGCCAACCATACCCTGAGGTTCCTCAGGCATGGCACTGCTAGCCAGTTGAGGGAAAGGATTGTCCCACTCTACTCTGTGCTGGTGTGGCCTCACCTTGAGGTCTGTGTGTGGTTTTGGGCACTACAATATAAGAAGGACATAAAACTGTTAGAGAGTGCCCAAAGGGGGGCTACAAAGGTGGTGTACGGCCTAGAGTGGAAGACATATAAAGAGTGGCTGAGGTCCCTTGGTTTGTTCAGCCCAGAGCAGAGCAGGCTGAGGGGAGGCCTCATGGTGGCCTGCAGCTCCCGCATGAGTGGAGTGGAGGGGCAAGTGCTGAGCTCTGCTCTCCTAGGACAGCGACAGGACCCGCGGGAGCTGCATGGAACTGGGACAGGGGAGGGTCAGGCTGGGTGTTAGGAAAAGGTTCTGCACTGAGAGAGTGGTCGGGCATCGGGACAGCCTCCCCAGGGTACTGGTCGTGGCCCTGAGCCTGCCGGAGTTCAAGGAGGGTTTGGACAATGCTCTCAGATACATGGCCTGATTTTGGGGCAGTCCTGTGTGAAGCCTAGAGTTGGATTTCATGATGCTTGTGAGTCCCTTCCAACTTGGGATATTCTGTGATTCTATGATTCCTTTTGATTAATAAGCCAGTGTATCAGATACCCAAAGCTTTGCTTAATGATATTGGAAAATTCTATGCAACTTGTTTCTCTAAAGTAGGAGAGTAAGATGAGACCTTTCTGTTCCCTCCTCTGTTCTTTCCTCCTTTGAAGCGCGATATAAATTAATACACATAAAGCATATTTACAAGCTGATACCTTCCCAAACAATTGTGTTTTCCTCAGAAAGAAACACATCTAGCTTATTTTCTCTACTGTGTAAGCTCACACTGGTAATCAGCCAGACCATTGATAACAAGCGTTGCAGACAGAGAAGTGTAATTTAATATTTGCATTTTAGTATTTTATTTTGTCCTAATGATAGAATGGAGGGGTCATACCACCTTCACTCATGCTGCAACTACAAACTGTGCTACATCAAATTACAGAATATTTCTATTTAGTCTTCTCTTCTGCTTCATTTAGAGTTAATGGTTTTTAGTGGCAGCTGTTCACCAGATTGCCCAGCAGGAAAGGGCTGCATGCAAAAAACAGCACACCAGTTTATCTGTAAAATTGTTTATTGACACTTTTGACTCCAAAATTGTGTATGAGTAATCCCTTGTTCTGTTAGATGAGATTGCATGCAAAGCCTCTGGCAGAGTTAGGACCTGAACCCTTACATCCTAGGTTTCATTCCAAAGCCTGAATTATTATTTTTCTAAGCACTCACTAATGTGATGTTCCATCATCTCCTTCACTCTTGAGATGAACTGTATGACCAGAGATGGTACTGACTATACGTACAGTCAGCAACATCCCAGGCAGGAAGGGTGGGAGCTTAAAGCATTTACTGCATAGATGGATACAGCTGACTGTGCAGTCTGTTTATAGGGAGGAGATGAGCTACTGAAAGTTTTATTATTATTATTATTATTATTATTATTATTTTTATTTTATTTTATTTTATTTTATTTTATTTTATTTTATTTTATTTTATTTTATTTTATTTTTTACCTTTTGCAGAACTTAGAATGGAAAGATTCATTCCCTAGGCTTCATAGACTATTTTGATTTGACCTTTTTTGACCAGTATGGGAATTTAGATAACTGGCCTGAGTGTAGATGCCTCAACACAGTCATGGAGTGTCATTTGAGACCCTGGAATATCTGAGCTACCTGCATGCCCATAAGACACAGTACCTATGAAAGGCCAATACCTTTTTGAAGCAGGAGCTAGAGGCCAGGCAGGATACTATGGAAACCTGACTTTAGACAGCTGACTTGCACCCCTATATTGCAGAGTCCCCTAGTCTTGCACTGAGTCAATAAGAATCCTACTACCTCTCTGCAAGACAGCACTAAGATGTAAATAATTAAAAATAATAACTTTTGCAGTACTGTTAGTGATGGAGGAGGTGTATATTTCTGTTTTGTGTTTGAAATTTTGCTCCCAAAACCACAGGCAATCAAGGAAGAAAAGATCTATCCAAGGCCTATCTATCCAAGGCTTCATCTTCAGCTGTATAAACTGTTATGCCTTTGTTCAAAAGCAATGAAATCATGTTAGTTGACTGTGTGTGAATATACCCAAAGCTTAACCTGATCACTTGAAGTATAATAAGAAGATAAAAGCTCTATCTATATCTTTAAACCTGAAGTTTCCCAACTACTAAATTAACGTGTACAGTAGCTAAGAAAAGTTGTGCCATTAAAACTTCAGAGACAGTTAAAGCCTCAGCTGCTAGTCATCACCCAAATCCAAAATGACCTTCACATTTATTTGAAACTTCAGTGTGATGCTTTTGATCCCTCCTAACACCTCCTTGATCTCTTGTGGAGGAACAATGGAGTTTTGACCTAGCTTCTACTGAAGTCAAAAGTAGCCCTTAAGACAATCAATGGAATTACACAAGAGTTACATTTACTTGGGAGTATACCGTAGTCAGAGCTATTTTCTAATTCCCACCTGTACAGTGTTACAGGGCCAAAAGAACTTTGTGATTTTAAGGGAGAAACTGGCTTAATAATTCATAAATGTGCATGATATACATGATACTGGGTTATTTATAAAATCAAAAGACAAACAAGTATCCCTCACTTTCATCTCAGGGGGAAGCCCTGTGACACTTAATCTATATTATTTTAAATCTACCATGTAAACATCTTTTTAAAAGCCTTTAAATTTGGAACATAATTGCTACCAGCTCTTGATTACACACAGGCTACATAATCTATCACTGAATCAAATAATCAGTATTGCTGTTGGGAAATAGGGAATTATACAAGGGCCTAAAGGAGAACACTTTGTAGCAGGCAAGAAACAAACAAATCAGGGTTGGGTAATCAATCTCTGTACCATAAAATGCTAATGTTGTCCTAATAAATAAAAATTATCTTCCATTGTTTGATATGCTCCCTATGAAGCACGTCACTTAGCTTGTGGTATGCTCTAGTTTAAAGTGGCACCACCATTAGTGCTTTAGCAAAATAATAATAGTTTCCTTTCATTTTCATAAAAGTAATTAAACTTATCAGTTTTCTTGTTAATGTAACAAGCCAACCAATAAATGGGCAAAAGAAGTTTTATTCATGGTATTTTCAAATTAGCATCCTATGCACCAGGGATTATGCAGATATGAGGTTCTGAATTAATGATTTTTATTAAAAAAAAAAAAAGAGGAAATAAGAATTACATTGAGAAAAAAACATTTTTGTCAACTGCTGTGTTGGGGAAATGGTATTAATTATAGGATACCTACCAACACTTCATTGCAAGCTCACAATTTCTTCAGATCAAAAGACTCTAAAATGACACAGAAATTTAAATTGCATTTAAATAACTAAATACCTTACTAGGGTGAGAAGTGAGTTGCGTGTTAAGATGGACTTGGACTTTTCAAGGTACATTGAACCTAGAGGATGCACTGAATGGAAGGATGCATTCTACTCGTGGAATGCAAATTAAAGAGCTCTGAAAGCAACTGCACCATGAAATCTACTCACAGATATACTGGTGAGTAAGGAGAGCAAATAACATTCCTGGAGGATTTATAATTTACATCGACCAAATTTCAGTACCCTCATGAATACAAACACTCAATATATTTTAAAACAGAACCTAACATATTACTCACAGACAGGAATAGAAGGCTGTGTTTGATTTAAAAACTTGGAGAAGAGACAGAAAGATGGGGAGTCCCCAGGGTTATTTTGCCCAGTGATACACTCCACTGTCTGACTTATAATGTTCCTTACGACGAGATTCCCTATACCATCGAAGGTCAGTTATGCCAGAACAAAGCTCGGGCAGGGACTTTCTGCTGATCTTCCTGCCATATGCTAGCACACAAAGTGGGACATCTGCAAACTCCTGTGCCTGACTATGTAATCAAAAGAAGAAAATGGAGATGTGTATTAAACTTTGCTGATTTCACCTCATTACACCACACTGCGGGCTCAAGTGTGTTATCCCTTCCCATCAGCTGGCAGATTACAGACAGGACCAAGGAAGCCATCAGAAGGAAACCTACCAAATACAGTATTTCTGGTCTCCAGCTAATGTGAGCTAGGAATGTTGCTCACTTGGATGCTGCCACATGATTTTCTGAGTAGCTTCTTCTAGACTTTCTGGTCCAGGAAGGCGACTAGTGACAATTTGTCTTAAAACAAACCTTTATTTTTCCCATTTCTCCATGGAAATTTCATTACATCCTTTAACAAAATATTGTTATTATAGTCATTTTTTGATGATCCTATGGGTAAGACACTTAATGTGACACAGGAGACATATAGAGTTTGGTTTTGCTGCAGACCTGGTCTTAAGGTAGATCTTTAAAGATCGTTAGATCCCTAAAGGTAAGTATATGTCCCAGCAAGATTTTCAAGTCTACTAGCTTAAAATACTTCTGTCTCTGATTTTGTTCAGCCTTAGGTACTTCAGGCGCCTAAACAGAAGTGCAGCTGAAAAATCTCGCAAGGTGTCTATCTTTAGCATCCTGCTTTTCCCTTAATTTGTCTGCATAACATCTGTCTTTAGCTGATCTCAGTCTTTAGAAAATTAGCAGGGTAGATACTATCTTTCTCTTTTTTGCATACATATGCAGCCAGCGCAGCATGAGCAGGCAACAGGGCTTCTGTAATAACAGTGAATGGTGTTTCTGTGCTTAATTCGATGATCGTAAGATTCAGAAGCAAGATTGTCTCCAGTCAACACAATTTCTAAACAAGTGTTTTAAATTGCACTCTAAGCCTTCATGAAGTGGAAATTAACAGAAAATTATCATCTGGAGACCTGTGACCTTAGGAAACATTGCCTCCAGAATGCACCAGACCCTTATCTTTTGAAAAAAACATATGAAATAGGGCTTTATTTTCACTATCTGGCCCCAAGTTATGGCAAATTTGCATTTGTATTCATTCATGTTTAATATTGTGGCCGGGAAGACAAGAAAGGATCTCAGTAACTAACCACTTCACCAGGAATTAAAAATAACAGATTTCACACCCAGAATTTTTCATTGTGATCACCTAAATTGCTTTTCTACATAGGAGAAGTCACGGAATTTCAATCAGTAAAAGATATTGAATTTTCAGTTCAAAATTTGTAGCTAACTTTTAAAGAAAACAGCTACCCTATTGTGGAGAGCTATGGGGCTCAGTGAGATTTAACTTTATGGTCTCCAAACTTCTTTTAATTTTTCAGTACATTAAAATAGCTGGACCTGCATTACTCATGCAAAGTAGCACACAGGAATCACATCTGCATTTTGCAGTCCTAATTGAGTGTTCTCTCTGGAAGGTGTCTAGACTTCTAGTAAAACAAACATTTGGGTTTTCCCTGCAAGCCTTTGACACCTTCCAGACCAGTCAGAAGAAGGGTGACAACTGTTGCCTATACACTAATTTGAAGTGATAGAGTGAGCTGTCAAAACAGCACATTTGTCAAAGAAACATTCAAACATTTCACAATATTTTAAGAGAGCAAACAAATCAGTTTCCCAGCAGCTGAGGTGATTACTCCCCCCACCATAAGTTTTAAGGCCTATTTAAGTGATAATCTGTGCTGCCTTGAAATACACAAAATAATGAACAGCTGCTCTGGCTGATCAAATGCAGAAGTAAAGTTGAGGTACTGATCTCTCATAAAAGCAGTTTATTGCATTTTGAATGTAAAGTCAACAGAGTTGCTCAAGAACAAACCATAACAAAGATAAAAATAAACCTAGTTTCATGCTCTAACTTTTGGAAATCTGATGGTGCTGCCTCTTGAACAGATATTTTAAGGATGCGCCCATCAGCGTGGTTCTTGGGAAAGATGATTTGTATTCACTTCCCAGTGTTATGTCTGGGTACAGTGCCTTTACCTGTCTGCTTCATTTAGACTGGTATTTATTTATATATTATGTTTTTGAACTACATGTTCTTTCTTTTTCTTTTTTTTTTCTTCTTTCTTTTTCTTTTTTTTTTTTCTACTTTCTTTTTCCTTTTTTTTCTTTTTTTTTTTTTTTTTTTCTCATTAATAATAGTTATTCTAGATAAAGCTTGCTAACTTGGAAGAAGAGAATTTAAGAAGCATATGAGGAAATGATTTGAAAAGGAGAAAAATGTTTAGAGGAGTGAGAACCTCTGAACTTATCCTGACTGGACTTACGCAAATAAAATAAACCAGGCCTTATTTTGACCTTATCTACCCCGTTTTTGAGTTAGGAGTAACCCCATTTGAAATGGTGGAAGAAGATCTATGTAAATACCTTTAACATTAAGCAACAGCAATATTTTATAGCACTTAAGATGAGACATTTGCTGAGGTGGGTTAGTAAAAAGAGAGCCTTTTCCTCTCCTGAATCTTCAAATCTTGGATGCCTGGTCTGAAAGTATTTTTTCTTTCAAGTTCCTTCCCTAGGAGTAATCCATCTTGGCTCAGGCTGATAGCTAGTCTTTCCTTCTTTGTTGTTGTTGTTGTTGTTGTTTTCCTGGGTGAAGGAAAATGTTCATAGATCTAACTGAAACTGGGGATTGCAATTCTCCCATGCTCCTAAGCAGAGAATAATACCGTCTATCCACGTAAGACCAAGGTAGAGTCTGACCCATCCTCAGCTGGGGCTTGATCCTGCTGCCCTTATTTTAAGTGGACTGAAATCCTCTGTGGAACAGGGAACTGTGCAGAGAAGAGAGATTACTAGAAATGCAAGTTCTGAAACAGATATGCCAGCTCATAAATATCTCCAGGCATTTCCTTGCTCAAATTTAGGAACAAAACTAGAGTCTAATTCTTGCTGACCTACAAAGGATTCTCACATTATGAATATAATATATAACAGAGTTGGTGACTACCCCTTGATGGCTTTTCCCCTTTGCTGTACTGAGCAGAAGCTGGATTTGGAGAAGAATCTGTCTTCTGGGTACCCAGCAAAGGCAGTGGAAGTGAATTATCAAAGGATGACTTCTTTTATTTGAGAACTGTGAGCCTTTCTGTGCCCACAATTGTTTTTAAGAAGATATTTTGCCTATACATCTTTAAAAAGTCGTGGATGCCAAATATATCCTTCTGCGTGTGTGATATCTGTTATATACATAAAGAGATGCATTTTTTTAAGATTAAAGTGAAAGTTTCATTTAATAAAGCTCTGTGTGAATATTTTATACCCAATTCCTAATTATTTCATTGAAAACAATTAACACAGTTTAAGAAAGAGGACACAATAAAACCATGGCTTCTTAGAATTGTCAATGAATATGGAGAATTGAGCAGGAACTGCCACACTCTAAATTTTAACCAGGGATTCAAATAGTTCAGGATATAATGTCTACTTAAGGTGGATGGAATGGTCATGTGCAAGATGTTTTTCAATCATGTATGGCCACTGCTAGTTCTCGGTGCAGGTGTGTGAGCACTCACTTCCTAGAATCAGTCAGAAGTGGTGACCATGGAAAAACAAGACTCCATAGCATAGTGCTAACTGGCTTAAATAGTTGGGCCAGAATCACAGCTGCCGCAAATTTGCAAGCCTCAGTGGAGATTTGCTGAGTTTCAGAAACAGGGGATCCAGCTATCAGTACTTGAATTTTTTTAATATATGGATGCAAATGACAGAAGTGTTAAAAGCAGAGTACCTGATTTTCTTCTCACTTATGTCAGTGTTAAACAGGAGTAACTTCACTGAATTTACTTAACACATTTAGTTCTGCCCTCTGACTTCCTTGTAGTTAGTCCTAATTAGAAATGTGCAAATAGCTGGTTGGGTAGGTCAGCCAAAAATAAGATAGAGGAAAAAAAATAGATTCAAAAAGCGAATTTAGATGCTATTTGTTGTGCTAAAGCAGTTTTCTCTTGGCTTATAATAATGAACATCTTTATCCAAGAAGCAAAAACTCAAATTTGTTTGAAGGCTGAGTTGTATAAATCAAGATCCAGAGAGATCCTGGTCCTTACTCCAAATTAGGTAAGAAGATCTTTGGACCTTGATTTTCCATTTTCCACATGCTGAAGGATGTGCCAGTAGTTGAAGTGTACACAAAAACTGGGAAAACAGGCTCCACTTTTGCTACTAGTACCTGTTTTTATAAATCTTGCTTCCCACGTAATATCGTGTTATTATAGAAACACCAAATGAAAATATTTCAGGTTCTGAATACTTTTTTTTTTTTTTCCAAATGGAATATGTGAATTTTGCAATAATGATGATTCAGCTACCTGAAAACATCGATAAGTGATTTTCTAGTTTTTGTTGTTGTTGTTGTTGCTGTTTGTTTGTTTGTTTCTTCTAAGTGGTGCCTGGTGCAAACAAGAGGCAAATGGGAGCCGGTGTGTCTAATGGAACCAGACTGCTCCTCTCAGCTCGTGAGTAAAGGTCCATTATTCCAGGGCTGCAGCATCAGCAAAGCAATTAAATTAAGGCATTCTACAGACTTACAACATAGTTAAAATGAACACAACCAGACTGAATTTAGAGCATTACACACCAGGGGAACAGAATAAGGAGGGTGCAGTTAGAAGGTGGAAATCCTAGAGTACAAAACAAAGAAATAGAATACTCACCTATAGAATCTGATTGCTATGATAGTGAAAAAGAAACATATTACTTACTGCAGGATTTTGGTTCCATTTTATGAATCCTGTTTCACATTTATGAACTTTTGACATCTCTGTTAAGATAACTTTACTCAATTCTCCACGTGTCATGAAGTGTTTTATTAGGCCATTTATGCTTATACTGATTAAATCTGATATTAGTTGTAGGAGAAGAGATACAAAAATATCTAGCTGCTCGACAAATAAATACTGTAAGCGCTGTCTATGAGCTCTGACCAGTATCAGCTTTTGTCTTATAGCTGTGAAGCCACAAGCATATGCCTTGAAGTCGTGTGGCTCCTTCTGGGACTTCTCTGAATCCAAGTAATCTCCTTGAGCTATGGATTCTCTGACTATTCACAGTATTGCTGCCAGAGAGAGATTTGTCATATCTTTATACTACTAAGGGGACAAATTCTGCGGTACTAGCTAACTCCTCTCCACAGGGGAAATCAACATATTCTGGTTACATTGCAGTCCTATGATCAATATATTTGCTCAAATTTAACTCTACATGTGAAATCCAGCATTCTCATTTTGACAACACGTTGCAAGTGAATACTGACCTATATATATGGGATTTGTCTCCTTTCCAACCTCATTCTTAATATAACATAGCTGGAATTAATCGGAAATAGTTAGATTTGAAGGTGTCTTGATTTTTGTGAGAGAAAGGCCTTTAAATTTTATTTTATTTAGCTAGTCAAATAACAATGCTCTTAGCTTCTGAAACTTGGGCAGATTTATAGCTTCGGCATAATCTTCCACACTGCCATTTTTAAATACACATTGTATACCTAAGGGAGCTCCTCAACACATTTTTTAGACCAGCTTAAGTGATTAAGAAGTCTAGAGAATTTTTAAATGTAATTGAAGCATTTAAAACAAACAAAACAACAGTGACTTTCAGTAGGACTAGACTATCCAGAAGATAATTTCCAAAATGGCACAAGTGTCTAGGTGCAAAATTATGAGGTGCTCTAATGTCTATGGCCAAAATATTAATGTTAAAATCCCATGTTCTTAAATTAGTGGATATTTCAAGTTATTGGTATTTCAATGTTGTACCAGAAGAGTCTGGCAAACACATATAATTGTACTACTCAGCATATGCAGAATCAGTGAAACATTGAGAGTGCTGTAGAGATGACTGAATTTCATGCCTAAACACCACCTGCAGCAGCAAGAAAAGCTCCCACTCTCACCTAGCACAGTGTGGCAGCAGTCCTCATACATGCACAATACACAGAAAAACAGCAAGAGGAGACAGTGTTTATTTTCCCAATAACTTGATTATATTCACATGAGGTTTAGATAGACTGTTTAGGTTCAAATCCCACTGTTCTCCAAGACAGATGAACATACAGCTGTCATATGAGGAGTATATACAACCATCACGTTTGTACTTTTGGTGGCAGAGAAGAAAGAAGTATCAGGATACGGAGCTCTGAATTCCTCCTTCTGAAGATTCTGCACATGGGAACGTTAAAGGATGACAGAGATGAAGATAAAAAGTTGGGAGGAGTCTTTGTCCTATAGGGGTGAAGCCATTCTCACTTGAACGACTGTCCCTATTTGCCTCAGAATTGACATTTAAAGCTTACTTTGGGGATGGGGATCAACATACATGAAGTAGAAGGATTTGAGTTTGGACATCTCTCTTATCTCCATATACTGTTTCTAGTCTGCTGGATAAAACACCACCTCCATAGTGGTCTGATTAAGGCCATCAGTCCCACTAGGAAGTACAGCAGCCAGTGAAATCTGGTTTCGGAAGTAACTTTTTTTTTTTTTTTTTTCTTTCCTATTTCCATTTTTTTCTCTTCTTATTTAGGACATGGTCAGACTGTAGGACTAAGCACACAGGTTGTCTGCCTGATGATTTTATCAGTTGCACAGCAGTAGTAGGAGCTACAAAATGATCAAGAATGTCAGATTTTGTGCTGCCTCCACAAATGCTCCCGAGGCTTGCAGCTCTCAAAGACTTTCAAGGACCTTGGGTGTTGATTCTGGAGATCCTGGGAATACTTGAATGAAGTTAGTTTTTTAGACTGAACTGCAGGAAACCTCAGTTGCCACAAACCTACTGAAACCCGGAGTGTCTTTTTTTTTCCTGACTCTCAGACCCTTAGGAGCCTGTCTGATGGCTTCAAGCCATAAGTCAGCTGTAGAGCCCACCTGGAAGGTTTAACAAAGTTGGCAGCTAAAAAAGTCACAAACTCTGGGAATGATGGCATATCCAGCCCTATAGGCTTCAACGTTACAGCAGGATGTCTGGGGCAAAATTTCTAGAGCTCAGTGAGTACTAAAACCTATTCCAATGCTGGGCCCATAGTTTTGTGGTAACACTGGACTGCAAGTTATTAAGTTGCAGTCATATTTAGAAATGCTACTCAATGATTTTCAGTATGTTTGTACAGCAATTAGCCTAAAGGAATTGAAAAGAGAGGAGCATATGTACAATATGGGATGTAACTATGATAAATGCTAAATCAACATATTCCCTTCAGCTACCTTTATGATATATACTTAGTGCTAATTAGGTCTAACTCTTTCAACTACAATGTTCTTAGATCTTAAATATGAGATTTTTTTTTTTGAATTTTCCTTTTCTGTAGATGCTTGAATTGGATGAGCGTTTGAATTACACAGCATGTAAGTCTCTGAATTGCTGTCACTTAGTATGAAGGTATGGACAGAACAGTACACTGTTATGCTTTTGCTCAAAGTTAATTTATATGGTTTTTAGCTTCCTGAGTTCTTCGCAGAGTTTAGCTTTTATGATCACATAACTGATGTTATCTATGAAAGTTAAACTGTCTGAAGACTGTTTTGTGAAGCTTTAGGATAACAAAACAGATAATGGTATTTTTACTATCAATTTTACCATCAATATACTGGATTTTATTGAGAACAAGATACTGGTGGGAAAAACAACAAACAAACAAACAAACAAAGATGTTTCATAGTCTGATTCACTAATAGCTCAGTGGTAGTTGTCTGAACCTGTCTTGACTGGATTCTGGTCTCAGTCTCATCATATAGTACATCAACATCTGCAGAGATAGTTTTGACATACACTGATCCAAAGGACAGGAGAATTCATTCAACTGCAAAGAGCAATGTAACAATAGAAAATGCTAATTTTGCATTTCAACCAATTCATTCCAATAATCATTTCAATCTTTAGATAGAACATGACTTCAAATTTCATAAAATAGGGAGACTTAAATCGTAGTTCTCGGAATTTCAAGTTCTAAACAGTTTAATATCAAAGGATACCAAGTGAGTATCTTTTATTACCTATCATTTCCTTATTTTGAAACTTTGGCAATTCCCAGATTATACAAAACCTGAGTTTCATTCAACTGTTGGATATTAGTGTGGGCTGGTGACATTAAGGCTGCATACAATAATACTTAGGCAGAAATTTCTCTATCAAATATACTCTCAGTGTGCTAATAAATCAAACCCTTAGTAATTCTCAAAGTGAAGAGCTGCACAGGTTCCATTTAGATATCTATTACATATTGCACATTTTTCATGATGTAGGTGCAGACTTAGACAACTGAAGGCTATCATTCAGTCTAACTCAGTTAATACTGTTCTTCCTCATGATTACCATACCTAGTTTTTCTGAGTGTGCTGTTAATTCCTCCTAGGAACTATCAGAACATATGCCAATTTTTAGTAATAAAATACTGATTTGAAAATGCTTTATAATATTTTGTGGGGCAGGATAATTTCACCTAGGAGTGTTCCAAGGAGACTTGGAATCCAGAGCGAAAAATCACCATGCAAATCTGTCTCATCACCTAAAATCTGAAGACCGTTTACATAAGGATAATCAACAGAAAGGTCAGACTGAGCAGGGTTGTAAATGTCTGAAAATAAAGATAAGGCCAGATCTGCTGGTATGAGCTTTCTGTGTGGTGCATCTCAGATGATGGAAAGCAGCTGTAAACTGGTCTAAGCTGCATTTGTGATTCTCTGCATCAGTGGAGCAATGCCAAAGTGCTCTGGTGTATCAACAAATCCATGGCAAGTAGCAGCTGCATCTTTCCAGACAAAGCTTCTTCTACTGAATGTAGTCCGAAGAAAACATTTGCATATATACAGCAGTGTATTTGTTTGGATGTGTATGTGCATGTGTATTTACACGTACACACACAACTCTGTGAGTATGTGGTGGGCCTGGATACAGCATTTAGGATTAAATTTAACCATTATCTCTGCTGACAAGAGCAATTGTTTACATATTTCTAAAGGTTTCAGGTCCTGGTTTCAATTAGGACAGAGTTAATTTTCCTCCTAGTAGCTGGTAGGGTGCTATGTTTTGGATTAGGATGAGAAGAGTGCTGATAACCTGCAGATGTTTTAATTGTTACAGAGTAGTGCTTACAGCAAGCCAAGGACTTTTCAGCTCCTCACTCAGTCCTGCCAGTGGGCAGGCTGGGGGTGCAGCAAGAGCTGGGAGGGTGACCCAAACTGGCCAAAGGGGTATTTCATACCATCTGACGTCATGCTAAACAATATATGCGGATGGCTGGCTGGGGTGGGGGTGGTGGCTGCTCAGGGATAGACTGGGCGTCGGTCAACGGGTGGTGAGCAATTACATTGTGCATCACTTGTTTTGTACACACTATTATTATTATTATTAATTATTATTATTATTATTATTATTATTATTATATCCTGTCTTCATAAACTATCTTTATCTTAACTCAAAGGCTTCACTTTCCCATTTCTCTCCCCCATCCCAGAGAGGGAGGGGGGAGAGGGAGCGAATGGCTGTGTGGTGTTTAGCTGCCAGCCTGGTTAGACCACCACAAGTCAGAAAGCTTAACTCTTCCATACGATCAACAATGAGCTTGGTGTTCAGAATAGTAACAGAAAAGCAAAACCTAAACCAGCCAAAAAACTACGCAAAACAAACGAACAAACAAACAAACAAATAAAATAATCCCCCAACAAACCAAGGGCTACATGAGCACATTTGTCCCTATATATATATATTTTTTTTTCTAATATTGAACAGGAGTATTGTCAGGAAAATCTTAGCAGTTCTTGTTCAAACAAATGAATACTCAGTCATCCTGGAGAGAACTAGCATGGCAAAAATCCTAATCAAAATGTTTAGGAAAGTTATGAGCAACTAATAAAAGATCCTAAAACATGGAGTATCAAGCAACACTAATTAGACGAAATGCTGGAATATTTATAGAGACACATAAACATAGTTGCAGGACAACTTCTAGGCTTTCAACTTTCATGGATGAATCTCAGCAGAGGGACCCTTTCAAGTGATAACCTAAATATTTTGGTTCAGTATGCTTATAAGCATCCCACAGATTTACTTCAAATGGTGTCTGGTACTTAGTTGGGGTTATGGATGATTGTGCATTTTATTCACTAAATGGTATGTTTCTCTATAAATGCATTCTCTATTTGTTTGCAGGAAACTGCATTTTGACTTTATGATTTTCTGAAAGATAAGGCTGAAGCAATTGTTTAGAGTCATGTTTTATTGTCTGCTAGCACTTCAACTAGCACATAATCCAGTGATTGCTGAATGCATCTTTGGTTCAGAAACAATTTATTTTCTTCTATTACTAATAATGTGGCACTTCGGTGAGTTCTTTTGTAGCAGAATTCAGGAGAAGCCCTGCCAGAACAAAAATTAGGTTTGCTTTATGTTTCTGAGTGTTAGAATCCTTCACACCTTCCAAACAATTATCCAGGATAATGTGTATTGATGAACAAAGTCAAAACACATTCAGAATGTCTGTAATTTCACACCCAGCCATAAAAATTGCAACTACAGTTTGGTGCATGGTATGGAAACACAAATCACTAGCTATGGAAAAGTCAGTGAGACTTGTAATGTTGGGTGGTTAGTAGGAAAGTCTTTTACAAGCATAGCTCTTATTCACAAGAACTACCTGTATTTTTCTGATTATAATAGAACTGGAAAACTGTTGTCCTGAAAATTAAAGCTTTTTATACATTCCCAGCACTCTGGGTTGCAGAGAAAATAACCTCTGCTTTCTTTCCACACTCCCTTTGCTATTTGGCGATAAATGGAATAATGTTAATCACAAACACTTAAAACTTGATTATGATGTCTAGCCTGGAAACTCCTACCAAACACAAGCAGAATCACATATGCTGTGTTACATATAGACTCATTTGTCTGCAGGAAAGGGCTGTGTTGCCTTCTCCTGTATTATGTTAGAGGGCATCCTTTTTGCTATTCTTCACAGATTTTACCTTGGGAACAAGCACTGCTGCATAGGCATATCTTTGGGCAAATACTCAAGAAATGACATATACTGACGTGCTACAAGGAAATAAATACTTGGGACATGAAATCTAGGGACAGGAAAAAATATCCAAAAGTAACATGCCATCTCCTAACCACTCCACTAAACATTATAGAAAAGCTCCTTTACACCCGATGAAATCTTGGACCAAGATCTTTCAGAGGAGATACCGGTTTTTCTAAATTACTTGTCAAGAGGAAACACACCACTGTATTGACTGTTACTTGGCTAACAAATGTGTATTTCTCATGATAGTCTACTTCAACTCTGTCCTGCTGCTGTTAGTTGTCATCTTAAGGTTTCTTTTTAGCTAAGAAAAATAAGACTAGTGTCACCTTTGAGATTCAGTTCTGACTCAAGTTGATAGGTGAATAGAATATACCTTGCAAACAAGCTTCCTAGAAAATAAAATAATAATAAAAAAAAACACACACACAATAATCTAGATGTAAAACAAAACAAAACAAAGCAAACAAAACCTCTCCAAAATTAGTAGCCTCAGGAGAAACTTATTAGAAGTGGTTGCAAATAATAACAATAAAAATATTGGATCTTGAATATATTGCAAGTCCCTCACTAGTCTTTAAGTCAAACAAATCCAGGAAAGAAGCAGGCATTGATGTTTCTTTTAGCACTTTCATGAGCCATAAAGCAAACTGTTTGTAAAATATCAGTATTCAATGACAAATGCTGTAATTTAGAACACAAATGATTTATTTATCAGCAGTGAAATTATACAGCTCAACCCTTCCATCTTCTGTATAAATCTGCCATTTTGTTCCCTGAACGATGACTTTGGAGTAAATAGAAAAATAAAATATTTACTTTAAAACATTGAAATTATTTGTTTCAGGGTTCAGAAACATCTCTTATGGGCAACAGTCTGACAATATCTAATGTTAAGCAATAACAGTGGTGTTGTAACTATTCTGGTCTATGGATACCCAAGAACCAATGTTTAAAGGGTTTTGTTAGACTGAAACAATTGAAATATTACATCAGCTTTGGAGCAGAGAAACCTTGTGAAGCCTGTCTAATTTTCCAAATTGATGTGCCGTTATGTTAAACATATCTCTTTGGGAGTCACACAAATGCTGGGGACATGCAAAAAGTCATTGGACCTTAAGTCTTATCTTGTTTAGAAACAATGATGTTAAATTATTTAGAGAGAAACAAACAAACAAACAAACAAGCAAACAAAAAAAAACCTGAAAATATCCTGCATTAGAGAGATCAGAGATCCCAGGGTGGTTGATGTTGGAAGGAACCTCTGGAGATATCTTGTCCAATCCACATGCTCAAGCAGGGACACCTAGTGCAGGTTGCCCAGGACCATGACCATTCTGAATGTCTCCATGGATGGAGACTCCACAGCCTCCCTTGGCAGCCTGTGCCAGTGCTTAGGCAATGCCCTCTTTAACAATGCTGAATACATACCTGGTCACTTACACGTCCATGTACTTCAGACTCAGTATAAAGATTAACATCATAATACATGTCTTAGAAGAAGAAAAGTTGATGTTATCAGCTGTTGGGAAGAATGAGATTCAGAGCAATAAGAGAACTCCCCTCAGGTCACAGAAGAATGTTCTGGTAGAACAGAGAATTAGCTGTGGGTTGCCTTGTTTCCAGGTTAACTTATTTAATGAAGTCAGGGACCTCTCTGACCTGAGGTGAGGCCTGCAAGCTAAAAGTCAAAAAGGTAGGAATGGGAAAAAATAAAAGAAGAAACAGTCCATTACTTACTCAAAAGTTGTATTTTCTGATATTATCAGAAATGTTCATCACAAGAAATGCTGAAGCAACCTTCAGCAGGAGTACAAAACAGGATATAGAGAGAAGCAGCAGCAAAGTGTGAGAAAATCTCAAAACAGTATCACCTACAAGCTTTCTACTCTATGAATAGTTTGGCTTTATAGAATTTGTACAGTGAAGCTGCATGTAAGATGAACTAACATTCAGTGCTATATATCCCAAACAAAATGAGTGGAATTTCTGCTTTCAGTTTGGTGTTCTTGGAGATCTGAATGAGCAGGATTGGTAGATCAAATGCCTTTATGCTTGGAGAAATGTTAAGATGCATTTGGGATGTGGTGTCTGAATGTCTGCAAAGCTACCTTACAATCCTTAAAATTGTCCTCTGTCATGATGCACACAAAAATTGACTGCAGTTATATTGCTCATGTATTGTGATAACATGCCATGATAGTAATTAATAGGATCTACTGCTACTTTACATTCTCCTGTCCATCTACTGATTCATGCATTACATTTTGTACTACATACTAATAAGTGTCTTTACAGTACTTATCACACTGAGATCATGGTATGTGACTAGGTTTCCTTTCGCTATAATGAGAAGGAGACCTAGCACTGATATCAGAGCTACTGTGGCGGGTCAGATGACTGAATGTGCTAGAAAGCCTGAAGCAGAGTAGTCATCCTACCAACTTAGGTAGACTGCTTACTTTTGGTGATAGGATTCAGATCATACCCTGAAATGGACTTGTGTGGTAGGTAAGATCACTGAATTATACAATCATAGAATCCCAGAATGGTTTGGGCCAGAAGGAACCTCAAAGCCCACCCAGTGTCACCCCCTGCCAAGGGCAGGGACACCTCCCACCAGCCCAGACTGCCCAAAGCCCCATCCAGCCTGGCCTTGGGCACTGCCAGGGATGGGGCAGCCACAGCTCCTCTGGGCAGCCTGGGCCAGGGCCTTGGCAGGGCCATGGCTTGAATGGCTTGTGGAAGCTCCTTCCAGACTATGATTATTACTGTAGGTCAAGACAGTCTCACTCAGCTGTGTATGGGTACTGATTAGTCCTTTAATTGAAATATTGTGATTTGAAATACCAGTTGATAATGTTGGTTGACAGAACCTTGGCAGAGTAGACAGACAGAAACGTTCTCCTCCTTCAGTAGTTCTTATATCTTCTGTTTTACTAAAAAAGCTCATCTTATTTGTAAGCTTCAATGCGTAATCTGCTTAGCATACTCCCACATATAGATCCATTGAGCAACTTGCATTGTTTCAGCTAGTTTTGAAGATAAACATTTCTCCAAGACTGTTTGTGAACTCTACAGTCACTAAAGCTTCAGAAATACCAAACGTTACCTTCTTCAGCCCATTACAGGAGGTGTTTTCTTTGCATCTTGGAAAGATAAAAGATAGGAGAAATAGCACTGCCTTTAAGAAGAACAACAAACTGAGGTAGTATACTATGACATCCGCTCATGAGTGTGGTAACAACTGTAAGTTCATTGTTGGAAGAGAGAAGTTGGAGATAAACCCAAGTTATATGAAACAAAAAGTAATCAGTTGCTTCATACCAGTAACCTTTAAAATAAAGGATTCACATTTATCTGGGCTTGTTAGAAGTTATTTCTTTGCATACTCTTTAATATCTAGACCAGACAAGACGAATGAAGAATTTTAGTGGATAATACAGTAAGAATTTACTAAATAAAGATTGTATGGAGACCAATTTCCTGAAATGACCTGTTCCCTAAAGCTTATCCCTACTTTAATATAGAGTTCAGGGGTGACTTAGGCTTTCAGAAGCCTTGCATCTCTAATCATTTGTGAGACTAAGACTCCTCCATCCCTTATAGTCTATTGCATTCCAGATGCCTCAGGTAGTTCTAAAGTAATTTGCTTGGATACAAAAAGCAATATAGAAGGTTTTCATGGCAGCTTGCCTGGACTAATGTAGCTACTTCTAGCTGTGTTAATTAGTCACAACAGAGCTCCATAATAAAGCTTGTTTGTTCAGCATTTGCTCAGGTATCTTCATGCTGTACAGCTTTATGTCATGTAGGTATAGTCTTGGGTGCTTCTAAAACTGTAATCTTTTGCCTAAGGAGAAGTTAACATAAAACAATCTGTGTGAATTTCATGTTTCTTTAACTTCTTGTTGATTTACAGATCAGATGCTCTCAGGCTGGGTAAAACCTCCACAGTTAACATAGAGCAGTATCTTTACTTCATCAGCAGGAAAATTTCTGCAGGACTAGGTGTGAGATGAAGCACATTTTAGGCCTTGCCATGCTGTTAAAATATGAGCCATAAACTCCCTCTCTGTCTTCCCAGGCTCTGTTGATGTTGTAGAACTAACAAAAATGAAGTAAATGATTCCCAGTAGACCTTACCAGGTCCCTTATGTCTGTATTTATGGGACATATATACACATAACCTTATGTATTTTAGGAATATCTGTAGTCTTCCTTCAGGTCTGTATTCACTGTACAGAATTTTCTACTCATGACAAGCAGCAGTTCAGATTTCTAAAAATAACTGGAGTCTTTGCACGCCAGAGCTGAGAGGTCTAAAGGAATGTGCCAATTAATTGACTAGGGAACTTAAAAATGGAAAGCTGTTAGATGGATGTGTCTGGACTGTATATGGGAGTAAAATGAGGAAGGAGAGTAATGTGTGTGCTGGCATTGCTACCCAGTCAGGTAGCTTGGAGTAGGCATGCTGAGCCAGGTAATACTAATGGGGAAGGAGTTATTGCTCCCCATCCTCTCTTCAGTGCCAATCTTAACTGACTCATTGCTTTGGAAATTCTTGGCTAACATATTCATTCTGCTACTGCCACAGAAAATAAGTGCTGCATCTAGAAATAAAACTGAAGATGGCTAGTAGTGACATCTGTATGAAGAATTCACAATGCATGACTTTGCGTCTCTAAAACTTCAGAAAAGTGGAAGAAAGTTATAATTTATTCCTGTGGTGGTTTCACACTGATGGCTAGCTAAGTTCCACAGTGCTGCTCTCTCACTCCCCATTCTCAACAGAACAGGAGGAGGAATTATGATGAAAAGCCTCATGGGTTGAGATAAGGACAGGAAGATCACTCACTGGTTACCATCATGGGCAAAACACTCAGTATATGGAGATTAATGTAACATTTTGACTATTGCTAACAGACTAAAGCAGTGAGAGAGTAAAAGCAAGCAAAAAAACACCTTCCCTCCACTCTCTTCTATGTCCTCCCCACAAGCAGCACAGGGGAATGGGCAACAGGGGCTGTGGTCAGTCCCTGATGCTTCATCTCTGCCTCCCCTTCACAGTCCCTCTCTGCCCCTGCTCCACATGGTGTTCCTCCCCTCTGTTCCACCGCACTGGGGCTCCTCCTCCATATGCTGGCTGGAGCTCGCTCTAGTCTGACGTAGGGCAGTTGCTGGGCTCTGCTCACAGAGGCCACCCTTGCAGTCCCCTGCTACCAGAACCTTGCCACGTAAACCAAGAATGATTCATTTTCTTGCCCTGCAATCTCTAATATCTTTGGCATAAAAATGTAATAACACAAATGCTCATATTAACATCAGTATCAGAATCATGTCATGACTATTAATCCTTCATTCCAGCATGCAAAATATTCTTGACATCAAGCTACCAACTGTGAACGTGATGGAGAAAGAATGGTCCATCCTGGTAACAGCAGGGAACATGAAGCCTGATTTTCCTTGGATCTGTGCCCTTAGAATTTCCCCTGTGTGTTTCATAGGGCTTCTAGCTCATTCCTGATTCCTCTGCAGGTTTTCTGGGTGAATATGCCATGCACTGACTTTTCAAAATTATGTATGTGAGCAGTAGGGGTACTATGAATGCTGACTACTCGCTTTCACAGTGGGCAAACATTTGACATTTAAATGCCTTTCATCATGGTGGTGAAAATACCTTGAAGTCTCTTACCTCTCTGTAGCCAACAGTTTTTATCAAATACTTATGAACTCTGTCCTTGAACCACCTGCCTTTTGGTAAAATTAAACTGCTTTTGCATGTTAGATTTAGAACTTATTTTGAGCAAATGGCAGGTTTTTTTTTGTTGTTGTTGTTGTTGTTTTTTTTTTTTTTTTTTTTTTTTTAAATATATATATTTCATAATAAATGCTCAGACAGCTTAAGGATGTCTTTGGTGTTGATACATTATCTTTCTGACCAGAAAATCTCCAGTGAAACTGTTCTTCCTTGGAAAAACTGAGTATTTAACAGAAATAGTTTACAAAATATGTCTGCTTTACATGGATAATTTTGATATAGCCTCTAAAACTAGCTCCCTGTCAAACCAAAATGTTTTGATTGTGAAAATCCTTCATGGCAGTTATGATTGCAATGTACTCTTTGGGTCTTCTCTGCTTCTGACTGACTGCATTGCTGACTGTCAGCTCCCATAATGCACAATCCCCAAGAGAACAGGTTTATGATGCCTCATGGGAGCCACAGTTTGCTCTAAAGAAATTGTATGCAGAGAAGAAATGGACTGTAAAGAAACAGGGAGTCACCTGCCATAAGGTACTGCAGAAACATTTCCAAGAAAACTTTTTTATTTCTTCACTTTAAAAAGTATTTTGATTTTTTGGGGTAGACCCAAACCAAGCAACATATTTTTAGAAGCTTTTCTTATGAATTATTCAGGTTTCCTGTGCATCCTTCTTGCCAATAAAACTCTTAGGATGGAGACAGTTATACGAACACTCTTGCAAGGACAGTCTGCCGTGACAGCATAGAGAAGATAATGGAGCCAGCTAACTCAACCAGCTACAATAGTGCAGAGCTGTTCACAAACTCAAGAAGACACAAGAGATGGAGTTATGACCACAGGAGTCTCACAGTCAGCATATTGATTCAGTTTTGAGGAGTAATGTATTTGATGCCATATGGTGGGGCTTATCTTGTTTATCAGTGCTTCCCCGTCCAGTTGATTCATAGTAGGGATTATCATACAAGTAGGTACTGCTGCCACCTTCTGCAGAGCAGGAGACCGGTGTGAGTGGTCTCAGCACGACAGTGCCAGTCAGAGACTGAAATGAGACGAGATCATCCTAAACTGTACTCAAACACTCAATGCATGACAAATATATGACTCACCTCTGACAGATTTCTAGTAAGCCTACAAAACTGCTTTCTAATTTCAGCTCCAGATTCCTATATTGTTGTCAAAAGGCTCTATAACCCAAGAATTATCTATACTGAATTTGTTGACAAACCTCTATATTGTGATTCACAGTGTGCCTAATTCCTTCATAATTACAGGTTTTTTATTTATGCCTGTGTTTTTATCAAGTTATTACAAAATTCATTGTTTTTGCTATTTCACCTCACCAATAACCTACCACTGTAGTGGTTAATGCTATTTCACTGCCCCACTAGAATATCTGTGGCTACATTAGTTCAATACTCACCTAAGCCAGCTGCGACAGGGGATTATCAGCCACTGACCACAGACATTGTCTACAAAAGGTTTGTGCTGTGAACTATTGATCGGCAAAGGAAATGCTAGACAGAGCATGGAAAAAAGAGACCTTTTCCATTAGCCTTTACAAAGCTTGAATATACTTGAAAGGTCCAAATGCCTCTCTGCCACAGTCCTGAGCTGTCAGCAGTTTCAGTCTTTGCATTTTGCTGGCTCCTTTTCATTCTGAAATATTTCGAGAGGGCTAGGATTGCTTTCAGAGTGACGTTTTCCTCTGACTCCAGTGAGGGCAGTCATTTACCTTTTGCTATTCAACAGCTACTGGAAGAACATGCTAAAATAAGGATGCCAACTATCAGCTAGCCCATGTCTACATTGTTCCAACAGGAACTGGAAGATATAGCAGCCAATTCACTGCTTTAAGTCCATGATCCTAATGGGTGAGCTTGTATAACATCTTCCTTTTCACACACCACCCTGAGTCATCTAAGGAGGACTGCAGGGTGTCAGCTTTCAAGTCTGTGAGAAGGAAAGTGATGTTCACACTTCTCAATGCATTAGTCATTGAAATCCACCTGCAGTCTTTCTTCTGTCATACATTTATTTCTGCATGAACAGCTAAACTCAGAATAAGTTAGAATCTCTTCCTGGAAAGAAATTGCTGTATAAGACATTTCTACATGAGCTTTATATTAAAAATCCCACCGCCCACTGATATGTGTTTCCCTTCTATCTGTGGCTCTTATAAATCTGGAATATTTGTAAGGCACTGGAAAGCTGTAAGACATCTGGAAGCAGATACAGTTTACATACTTTGAAATGCTTTTGAGAAGTTTCCTCCTCATTCTTTCTCTACAAGAGGGTGATTCTCTCTACACTAGAAAAAAAAGAAAAAGAAAAAAAAAAAAGTGGAAGTTCAATCATCCAAAACCACCTTCTTCCTTCTTGCCTCTCTGATACCTGAGGCTTAGTTACACACCATGTAATCACGGCATGCAACGCACCAGCTGGAAATGAGATCCTATATAGTTGTTGCTATCTAGTGTCATATGAGGGTGGGGAATGAAAAGCCAAGGAAAAACAAAGTTGGAAGAAGACATCTTACAAACTGTGGTAGTCTCGTGTCAAATCCCAGCTAGTGAAAACACACAACAAGGTTAGCTCTGTGAGCACAGTCTGACAAAAACAAATGTTGTCAAACCTGTCTGCTTTTCATTCACTCTTCCTCCTCCCCTTACTTATTATATATGTGTATGTATATATCTCTGGTCTGAAAAGAATCAACACCACACATTAAAAATATTCAAAGTCATCCAGGAGCTCATCTCATTCTACACTCTTTGGAATTAAACTGTTAAAGAACAAGGAGTAAAATGTCTGCTTAATCCCCAATCCTAGAATCAGGTTAAGCACAAAAAAAAATAAATAAATAAATATATATATATATAAAAAAATCTTTTCTCTGCCAGTACTGAAAAGCACAGAAAATTAAAGAACTGGGGTTAGCACCCTGCTGAAAGAGCAAGTGCTTTGCTCCTCAATCAAGTATTTGGAACAAAATGAAGGAAAGGGAGATTTATCTTCCCCCAAATTATCTCTGTTTCCTACATACACTATCAGAAAGTATATTGTGAGCAGTAAACTCTAAACACAACAGTAAGATAAGAAACAGAAGAGCACATCCCGTTATCTGAAATTAAGCAGGAAAGGGCAAAGCAGCAATTGTATCTTCAGTCTTCCCTTATTCCTCTCCAACTGCAAACAAGCAGGCAGCTCTTAAGCTATTCTTTCTTCCTCCTCCCTCTTTCCAGCAGTGGCATTCCCCAAAGAAGTTACACTGCCTCATATACAAGGAGACTATGCTGTGCCCTTAACCTTTTCCCTCCCACCTCCAGGAAATCTGTCTTGCTGGCTGTGTCCTTTCTCACACTGTGAATGTTTTCCTCAGGACATCAGTATCTATTAATTTGAATGAATGAAAGCATGCTCTTGTTTTCTCAGAGACATGCCCTGCTGCTGGAAACTGCTGTGCTAGCTGCACTGAAGAGACATCTGGTGTGCAAAGAAACAGGTGGGAGCCAAATGGTACAGTGCTAGCCAGGCATCTTTCCTCAGCTAGCAGCAACAAAGCAGTCTGACAGTGGGAAAAGACAACAACCAACACCCACAGCCCATGTCGGTTGCCAATCTTTATCTTGCAATTGATCAATCACACTTATAGCTCACACCTGCATGTCAGCTGTCTCTCACTAGAAAGGACCTAATTTGCTTTCCAAAATGTGAGAGGTTCTGCTAATACCACGTTTCTTGAGCTAGTGACAAGGAACCAAGCTTTCTCCTTTGAAACATGTCTACATTGATGTTTTAGTTTCAATACACTCATTGTGCTTCGGCAACTAGTAGGTGTTCAGTCTACAGGAACAGATGGGAACTAATCCCAGATGCTGTCCCCAAAAATGACTCTACAATAATGGAAAGCATTTAAAGTTTCACCCTACAAATCTCTTCTGCATACTACACAACTTAGTGGCATAGAGAGAGCCACTTCTTCCTGCCTGCCTTTCTTCCTTCCTGTCTTTCTTTTCTGCTGGCCTGCCTTAACAGGTAAATATGTTAAAATTTGTGTTATCCCCAAAACATGTCCCTCATAACCCAATGCACTCTTGGAGATATCCAGTACAATCCTTCTATTCAAAGGGAGTTTTCTTCAAACCCCTGCCTCTTTCACCAGGGGTGTATCCAGCTCATTCCAGAGCTGTGGACAGAACTGAGATCATCACAGTAACTCCAAATCACAAGAAGAAGCTGTTTGGAGGTGTGAGGTTACGTGGCAACACTATTCTAGTTGGAGTAATGTGGAAGTGGGGAAACTCAGCCAGTGACAGGACAACGTGTGACACAATTTAATTTTTTCTTTGTTCTACAACTGTAATGTTAAATGAGCTGACAAGGCCAAAACAAAACAAAAAAATTAAAATGTATCAAAATGTCACAACACTTTTCAACACTTTTTTGTTCTTGCTGTTTATTTTATTTTATTTTATTATTATTATTATTATTATTATTAAGATTTCACGAAAGAA
This sequence comes from Nettapus auritus, assembly GCA_011076525.1. Taxonomy (NCBI): domain Eukaryota; kingdom Metazoa; phylum Chordata; class Aves; order Anseriformes; family Anatidae; genus Nettapus; species Nettapus auritus. The sequence goes on from CM021765.1 coordinate 7,831,363, forward strand.
TAATGTTAAAAGCTTTGCCAAAACTTAATCAGAAACACCACTCCATCATCAACACTGACACAAATTCAGAGAAAGACCATAAATTTAAACTGAAAAAAAAAAAAAAGTTTAACCAAATTTATGTATTTACTTATGTGGTGATTAAACTTGGTGTGTGTTGTAATTTAAACTTGTGTTTATTAAGCTTTACAATCCGTAGTTTTTTATGACTAAGATTACCCATGGATAATTCATTCTTAAAACTGTTTTCTTACTGAGGACTAGGAACAGTGAAGTTACCTCATAAATGTCAAAGGAAATTTATATGGGCCAGGAAATATATAACTCAATACTTTAACCTTATCTCCAACCCTCTAATTACTAATCAGCTAATTAGAGTTTCCTCACAAAAATGAGCTAAAGAGAATTGCGTTCAGAAAAAGTCTGAAATAATGGGCTATAAAGAGAGTCATGTAAAAACCCTACACTGGTGTGTAGATCTGGTCTTTGTAGGAGCTATAAATTTAGTTTCTAAAACTCATAAACATGTGCATGTTAGGACAAAAAATAGATCCAGTCAAAATGTTTGTGAAAAACTCATTCCTACAATCCCCACTGAAAGAAAACTTCCGCATAGATAATGGATCTGTCTGTAGGAGAGGAAAAAAACAGAGGTTTAATGTGGGATTCACCAAATCTAATTTCAGCTCTTTGAAAAGTGTTTAAGCTAAAACAGTCCTCTTGGTTCTCTTTCACTGAGTACAGAGAGGGAGAAGAATCTCTAGAGTGTGATTCATCTTATGTCTTTTACTCATTTGTCTTATACTGCTATGAGTTGCCTTCAAGAAGTGTCTACATCTCTCCACTGATTGTTGAGGAAATACAGATAGGCTTAGAAGAAAAGTTTTGGCCATGGAAGGACAAGTGTGCTCAATCCCAGATATCAGAATGTCGATTGGTGTCACTCAGCGACAGTGAAAGACAGTGGCTTGTTTTGTCTCTGAGGAGAGCCTAGGACAGGACCCAGAATATCTAGTGTGAAATTGTCAGATACAAAATACTAAGGTATTAGTACATTTTTCTATGACTCTCATGATATAGAATTTTTTTTCTATGAAAAATGAAGTCATATGTTCTTGTCAAATAATTCTTATGAACAGGTAAAGAGAAACTCTGAAGAATGTAAATACATTAGACCCTGTGGTGTTTTTTTTTTTTTTTTTTTTTTTTTTTTTTTTTTTTTTCCCTTAACTCAGTCACTTCATTATTTACCACAATTGGTAAAGCAAAATCCACAGTGGAAACATTCAATCCTACGATGTGTTATGGATTTCCAGCAGTGAACTCTTAGGTGTTTTGCAATTAACACAGCATGAAAGAACCATCACTTCTATAGATCTGTGAGTTCACACTTTGCTCTAATGAGGCCCAAGACAAATTGTTCCAGTTTCGGTGTATTGGCTACTAAATTGACCCTGGTCTACAGCATACTTCAGGCTTCTGTAATTCCAATAATCTTGTATTATGTGCAGCTCTACCAACCACAAATATAGAAGACTTGCTCACATTACTCCAGGAGCTAAATGCAGAAGGAAAACAAGATATACTTCACTCAGGTTTATATTTTTCCTCACTTATTTTTTTTTTTTTCCTGTTCAATATAATATTTGCACCTATGTACAATGATATTGCCTCCAGAGATAAAATAAGACAGAATTTGACCCAGTGTCTTAACTGTAAACACTGTTGGAGTTATCCTTATTAACAGACGACAGCATGTCTCCTTCTCCATGTGCATAATGCAAAGCAAAGAGGGGTGAAGGGAGAGAAACAACTCCATTTATGTCTACACAACATTTAGTAAACCTTGTCTGTAGAGGAGTCTGACAGTTCTCTTTCTGTTCTGGGTCCATTTGTACACATTCTTTATTAGAGGCAGCACATGAATGAGGCTGCTGATTGTTGCTGTCAACATCCAAGAGATGCTGGAAGGCTGGATGTAACAAAAGAACAAACAAGGATATTTCTCTGCACATCAGCATTTCACAAAGCTTACAGCAGTGACTGCACTCTGTGGAATGTTGGTGCTCATGTTGGGTATGTAGTTTAATGTGCAAAATCCCTGTGGTGGTGCACTCTTCCTGCCCCTCCCCCGCCACACACACACCCCTCTCTGCTCCAGTCCTTTTTAACCCTGTTTGGGTGATAATCATTGACAACTGTGATGAACGTATCTGGTCATGATAGCCGAACTGGGCTCAGGGTAGACGTGGGGAAGATAGGTCCAAGGGGCTAATAGAGCATGTACCAACCAAATATGGCTGGTACACAAATATGATTAGTAGTCAATCATCTTACCCCATAAACAGGGGACAGCCCAGAGCTCTTTCAGCAGCCCTGTACTGCATCAGGCTGCATTCCAGGATCTTCTCCATGTGCAGGGATGCCTCTCAAGGTTACTCCACAATGTCAAGAGATTCCGTACCTGCAATAGATACTCAGTGACTAATAGCTAGCTTGTTGAAACTTTGCAAGTAATTTGCTAAGCATGCTGAAATCTTGTAATCTTAGCTAAGTGATGTAAAGGGCTGATTGTGCGTATTAAGCATAAGCCGCTAAGTCTGGAATTGGGGTAGAATCTAGTCATATGTAGATTCCTTGGAGTTTGGTCAGCAAGAGAGACTCCATCCTGAACCTCGTGACTCAATGTGAGGGTCTCCCTGATGCTTTTAGTCTGACCTTCTTCTCTATGCAGTAAATAATCAAGTGACCTTGCCCTCATGAATCTTGTTAATGTCACACTTACTATTAGAACATTAAATCAGTCTTATTCAGTATTAAGCTTTGTTAAATCACTATTTTCTTCAATAAACATATTGCTGCTTCTCTCTTGTGAGTGAAGTGCATAATTCCTTTTGTGGCAATCTCCCAGCCAGAAATCTCCCTTAACAGGTGTAGGGTAAGACCCTGAGAATTTTGGAGAACATTGGTCATGAATTTCACTAATCCTATGAAACAGCTGGATATAGATGAAATCTCCAATAGTGATTATGATTAAAAATAAAGTAATCCTACACGAGTTTCTGGTTCTGATGAGGACATGTTAACTGTATAATTCACGTCATGACATGTAAGTAATGATTGACTTAGTGGTCTACTTGTGCTCTTGAGACTGCCCTAAGAGCTCTTCAATGGGATATAGTATGATCTATAAAACTATCATGAGCTGGAGAGCTTCTTGGACATAAGCCAAATCCTGTGTTGTACTGTGAAAGTCCCATCAGTGCTATACTGGTGGGTTTTGGTCACATCAGGAAAAAAGTTGAAGTGCTGGAGGAAGGGAATTGTGGGTCTATCCATCACTGGTCTTTGACACCTACTCCTTAATAAGCCTCTCTTAAGAACCACTTGTAGGGGTGCTGAAAGCAGCCTCACTCCTCTGTCCCAGTTGCTGGGGCTCAGGTTGCCTCCTACCCCAAGGACCATGGGGAGAGGTCCCCAGCAGTTTGTGGAGAGTCTAAAGAAAGATCCACCCTGGCCCAGGGCAGCTCTGACCATCTGCCCCCATCAGAACTACAGCCCTTGCCACATTGCAGTCAGATATTTGACTCTAAGAGTATTCCTAATTAAGCAAACAATCAGAAGAGACCAGGCAGAAGAGACACATAATATATACAAAGCTTTCTTGAATTATGTAACTTCTGATTCTAAAAAAAAAAAAAAAAAAAAAAGTCAGATTCTCCATTATTCATGCAAGCAGATATCTGATATACTTTCATAGGAACTGTATCCAAAGAAGAACTGCCTCAGGGACTGAAATTTAAAGCTCCCGACTTTAATAAATAATTATTAAAAAAATATATGGAGTATATATATATATTGTACTTTTCTTGATGTTTTAAGTAGATTTTTTTTTTTTTTTACTATTGAGATGATTATGCATTCTATGCCTAGGTGGTACACATGGAGTAGAGGGGCTGAAGATGACGGTGTGATTTGGGTTCACCATCCCATCCTCTTCTTCAGATGGTAAGCTTTGCTCAAGCAAGAAAGGATCCTGGCAATGGTAACTGGATTCCGAGCCAGTGTAGCAGAGATCATTTTCTGTCTTCTCTCCTTGCTGTGAACTACAACACACTACAATATATTCCCATCTATTCATGTAGCACTGTCAGATGAAACAAGGTAGGACTCTTTTACAGGAGGTACTTGTGTCTTAGGAATGATACGGCCTTGATGTGTAGCTTCCCGCTGACTCAAATGATATTTGACTTCTGCCAGCCTGTTGGGTCTCTGTGGGAATTTCTAAAATATCTGTTCATGCTAATGCTAATGTCTACTTAATGTTCTAACATGCCAAGCAGAGGTACAAGCAGAGATTGCTTCAGTCAAATTGAAGTTTGAATATCAATTCTTGGGTCACACGACGTAAGATTTTTTGTGCAAATATAAAGGTTGATGAAACAAACAAACAAATAAACAAAACAAAACCAAGTAGGATAGCTTGTCTAATAAGCCTTTAAGAAAAAGGGGGACAACTCATGATCTCAGTTATCATCAGTCTTTAAAAAGTAAAGCTTGGATGGATCTTAATTGGCCTTTTAAACCCATACTTTGTAGTGAAAAAAGCAAATAATATATAGTTAGGCCACCTCTAGAAGACATATACTTTAAGATCTCCAAGGAAGTTAATTCTGCAACTTGTCTAGGTAATCTGTTCTAGTGCTTCCTTACACTTTTAGTTTGAAAGTATTTCCTAGTATCTAATCTAAATCTTTGTCATTGCTTAGTAAACCAATTCTTCTCTGACTCCTACTGAACTCTCTGAACATTTGATCACTCCATTCTTAACACCCTTTGTTGTTACAATAAAAACAACTACTGGAAGTTTATTATCATGTTTTCCTTTAATCTTTTCTAGATTAAATAGGCCCAGTTCTTTTAAAATCTTGCTTTAGGATGTGCTTCTTTAATCTCTCATATTCTTCCAGTCTCATTCAGACGTTCTTTAGTCTGTCACTCTCTTTCTTAAACTCTAATGCATAATATCCTTACAAGAACAACATTTGCATCAAATACAAGTCTTCTAATAATACATCCCACATTACAATATTCTGTTTTAAAACTTTGTTTCCTAATCTCTTTGTTATTTCCTGTGTTCCTTCAGGTTTGACACTGCCTTGTGGCAGCACAGTCATTTTTATTTCTGTGCTGGATTTCCTTCTCTCATATGTAGCATCTTTCATTTTTTATTAAATTTCACTTGCTGATTTCAAACCAATTCTCCTGTTTACTGAGATAAGTTTGTATGATGTCATCTGAAAATACTCTTTCAGAGATCAAATGACTTTGTGTACCTCTGTGAAACTTCACTGACCAGGCTTCTTTTCAAGGACTTTTTTTTACTGAGATTCTGGATCAGGCCCAGGTAGCAAGTCATTGCATGGTCAGTTGTATACCAATATGCTGCAAAACTATTTCAAGCACATGTACTGGTACTTTCTGTTTGAGGGAAACAGGATGAAGAGAAAAAATTCATAAATAACTAGACTGGCATATTTGCTCTAGAAGAATGTCTAAATTTCCATTTCAGTCAATATATAAAAATGAACTTATGAACCAAACATTTATTGTCCACACAATGTCTTTTTTTTTTTTTTTTTCTCCCCACATTTCTGACATACAACAATCCTCCACTAATTGCTCAGGTTTTTTTAGACTTGCCCCAGTGATCTCTCACACATAGTTCTAATACATATATATATATATATTCATGTAGTCTTTTTTCTTCTCCCTGCAATGATCTGTTTAGACTAATGGGTACTCAAAAGTGAATTATTTTCTAAACCAATGGAGCTCAGTAGGGGTGACTCAACCTTATGCTAATTTAGCCCTTGGTTCCTTTTACATTTTTTACAGGTCCATTCAGGTTAAAGAGTGAAGCACAGAAGCTTTTTGTTGCAGTGTTTACCTGAGTTTTCCCTTTTTATTGAAATATAACATTTGCTACTTTTATTTAATGAAGGCTTAACTAGAGGTGATACTTGATGTTGGTTCCGCAAAACTTGAAAGCTGTCCTAGATAAAAATTAATATTAGGGTTCTGGGTGAGAGAGAAACTAAATAAAATAATCGTAATGAATAAAGTATAAAAAAGGGAGAAAATCTGTATCACACGCTACAGGGTTTTCTCCAGATTGATGATAAAACCAAAAAGCACTTTGAAGATGGGAAATTGTAAATGCCGAAACTCTGTCTTCATATCTCCAATATGTGTCACCACATGCTTCAAATGAATGTGACTGATAGAAGTGTTACCAGAAAACTGTGGCCAAGAATCAAAAAGGGACTGCTGAATTTTTAAATGTGTGATTCTTTTTCATGTCATTGAGGCAAGAAAAGTATTTTCTTCTTCCTCTTCTTCCACTCCCCCCCTTCCTCTGGCTTTTGAAACTCTTCCATATACAGAGTGGTGTGGAGGCAAGCTTAACCTTTTTTTTTTTTTTTTTTTTTAATCATTCTTACAGGTCTAACGAGGAAAGGAGAGCAATGTGTGTCTTCTCTTAAATGTCAAAAAGTCATAAGCTGTCATCTCCATGTGACATCTTAGTTTTCTGAACGCATAGGGAGGTTTTCTTCTGAATGTTCTTCTAGGAGATCTGTGCAAAAATATTAATTTAAAAGCAATAAGAAATACTTACTCTGATAATGAGGACAGAGAGTTTTGAGAACTTTAATGGTTACAAATTTGGTTGATGATTTTAAGGTGCTTTTCAGAAAATTCATTAACAAAATAAATGAATCCAATTTTAGAAGGCTTAAGTTAAAAATGCAAAATCTAAGCACTGCAAAACTGAAGCTGTGTTCAAAATCCTTCCTTAGATACAAGCTTACAGTCATGCCTCATCTGTTGCCAAAGTCCTAAGGCACGTAAGACCTTTGATCAAAATCACTGTTCATGGGATGACTTTCCATTGATGCCATCCTTGGTTTCTTATCAGCTGAACTATTTTTTCCAAGAAATCCATCAACAGAATGACAGTCAGCATAAGCATTTTGTCAGTCTAAAACGAGGGAAATAAGTATCAAACAGAAAATTCATCCAAATTTGTATTTAAATTGATTTAGATTAAATTGTTTTGTTTTATTTTGATATATTTTGACTTGGTTCATGCTAGTGATAGAGCCAAAGTTTGCGCCAAAGTGTGTATCACATATTCAGAAATCCTTATATGGAAATATAAATGATTGTTGATTAAATAATCTATTTTTTATGAAGTAGAGGATTCTACTGGACTAAATGAAGATAGTCTTTGTTACTGTGAGCCACCTGAGCAATCAAAGAATCTAATGCTAAAGTTATGAGTAGGAAGCTGCAGTAGTAAGTCAGCAATGCAAAGTAGAATTACACATGCAAATTAAAGTGCATGGAGAACCTTTCAAATTCTGAGTCAAATATTTCAGGATAAAAATTGTGAGAAAGGAATCAGATCTACTCAAATCCCATTTTCTGAATTGATTTGTGAATCCAGAGGCTTGATTCTCATTTTAGGTCATTGAAACTTAAACAACTGAATGGAAAAACACAATTCTCATCACCTGTGCATCCTAACACCTAGAAATGGGGAATCCAGGCTCCCTTGTGATGTTTCACAATTATTCAGATAGTTTTTCTGTACGCAAGGCCAACTACATGTTACTGCAGAGGGTTTATACCTTTGACAAGAGTCTGCAAGAAGGGGAGAGATGACAGGTATGAGGTGAAAGACAGCTGACAAAAGACAGGATGTCAGGTATTCTATCCAACTGGAATTTGTCACACTATTCTATAAGTGGACACCTGGAACATGTATGGTATCAACAATCCTCTAGATGATTAATTAAAATAGTCTTAATTTAGTCCCATGAGGCTACAATGTTTATAACACTCTCTTCAGTCACATAGGTGTCAAATAACTTTGAATCATATTTGGTCAATTGCATGTCCAGTATTCTTTTTAGCAATAATAATTAACTATAGCTAAACATATAGGAATCTAGGTTCTGGTGGACAAATCTTCATTTCTAGTTCTAGTTTCCAGACAGTATTTCTTTTGTCTCAGTCCACAATAAAATCAAAGTTGCTTAGCGAAAGAACAATAGTGATTTTTAAAAGACATTTTAAAGAAGACAGTTGTAGACATATCTATTTACCCTGGAGTCTTTTTATATTAGTGTAGTCTTTGCAGAGAGAGTCTCAGTGACATTTATTTTAAATCACCTTTATATCAGTTAGATGTAAAATGATCATTACAACTGAGGTTTTCCCTGTGCAAGAAAAACATAACAGATGTAATTTACTTTCTCAAACATTTTTTATGATGGCTGTTTAGAATTATTTTGATAAGACAGTCCTGGAGGCAGTCGTAGTCATAATTGCTTGCAGAAGACTTTGTTACCTCAACTACTGTGAAGCAGACTAAATTTTCATAACAGGATGATTTATTCTGTCCCAGATCTGAGTAAGGCCTGTGCTGTTTTGCTACCCATTAAATGAAGAGAACATCTTCCCATGTCTAGATGGTGCAGCCATAGCTTTCAAAATTCCTGGTTTGGAGTACTCATGCTATTCATCTTTCCAACAGATATTTGCTGTATTTCTGTGATTGGTAACCTCTTTCTCTGAACCTCTAGAATCTCAAAGACTTTCCACTGAGCAGCTGAATGGGTTTCAGTCTGTTGGATTTATTTTGACTATTCTAATTCAGGGAATGACAGTGAAGTAAAGCGAAGTAAAGATAAGCAAGGAACAGGTTACAGTGGCTTGGAGGAGTACGCAGAGAGAGAAAATTTAAACCACAAAGTGGCAGCACTTATGCATCAAGAGGGAAAAGAAATGTAGGACAAATACCTTGTATGGGTGGGAGGTGTCTGGAAGCTCTTGTGAATGATGGTAGACATCATATGGTATGTGGGTGTCTACTGTGATCTGCTTATCCCAGCAACACAAGAACTGTAGCTAGACTCAAAGTCATATTTCCTCATAGCTATAGTTCTTCTACTTACTCTTTATTTTTATGCTTCATGCTCTCCTGAAATGTAACATTTGAAATACTTTATGATCTGTTCTGAGAATTTTATTCCTAGAACAAGATCAACAAAACAGAGGGAATTCCCAAAGGAATAAGAAAAAAAGTTATGGAACTAATCTGCAGTGAAAGAAAATTCACGCAGTACATAACAATAGCTAACTAACTGTGATAGCTGTTCATTTCCCAGAGAAATTTCAACACTTGTCCTTAGAAAAAAGCCCTAATCACATTTATCTTTTAGGAGACATTCTGATTTGTGTAATAGCATGCTTGGGTACTTGCCAAGTGCTAGACAGGGGACAGAAGAGGGGCCACAAACTCTTGATTTTTAGAGCTTAGAAAAGGGGCAGAGCAAAGATAAATTGTTAGTTTAAGATTCAAATGTTCAAAATTCATCAAAAAAAAAAAAAAAAAGAAAAAAGCCTTCAATTTCGTACATGGAAATGGTGTCTGAAAAACTGCAGCCAGATGAAATGCATCCATATAAAATAAACCTCCAACTCCAAACCTGCAGCAGAAGAGTTTTCAGTTAGCTCTCACTCCCACATTTGTTTAGGCCAATGAATCCGATGGATATTTACCCTGATGTCACCAAGATCACATTTTGAAGACAATGGTAGGATTGAAAAGGAGATTAGATCACAGTTTGGCTTACTGAACATCTGTTTTCACTGATATTGTGTCAGACTGAAAGGTCCACTGTCAGAAACCAAAGTAAATCTGGGTGAATTTCTGTGATAGCAAACTTGTTTTCTATTTGTATAATGAGAAAACCTGGCAGAATTCAGTTTATATAGACTTAATATCTACAGTAGGTACTAAAACCTAGGACCTAATAAGTGTCATTTTTCAATTTTTTCTTGCTGAGACTTTTAGGTGCATGCACTTAGAAGTCATTAATGAACTGACATGTTTCAGTTCGAGTATTCCAGTAGAAACAAATAAATCTTCATGAAGTAAGGAGTACCACATCTCAGAACATTAAGTCACAGCAAGATGTTTTATTTAGGTATTCAAATCTTGAAGTGCTCATAAAGCTCTCAACAGATGGCTTTAATTCTAACTTAACACTAGGTTCCCATTTAGAAAGATCTAGAGGAAAAAAAGAAAAAAAGAAAAAAAGAAAAAAAATAATTTTGAGGGATTCATTATTATTTCTGGTGATATAGCTAACACCAAGATATAGCAAGAAAATGTCTCTCTTCTTCTGAAATTATACATGAAACTTGCACCAATTTGCTGATTGTACTTAAGTTGTACTTGCAACTACACAAAGCAAAAGACAGTAGGATCATTCTACTGATCCTTCCAAAATGTGCTTTCACTACCAGTCCATTTCTAAGACTTTCCTTCATCTTTTCTGCAAATCTTAAGTTCTGCTGGTGCCTATCAAACCAAGACTGACATTTCTGGACAAAACTTACCAAAGATCTCATTCAGCACTGCCATCATACATTAGAAGATGAACTTTAGTTTATCAGGTAGTAAACCTGTTTAGAAAGATAACAACATAATGCTTATGGAAAATAACTTTTGTTAAATGATGTGCCTGATCTCATGACCATACATTGTGTTAGCAGTGGGTGCTTTGTTCATTTATAAAATTTTAACTACCCGATAGATGCTGCCTGTGGCTTGGCAGGTTGTGCATATTGATGTGTAGGACATTTGGATGTCAAAAACAATTAGCTGTGACAATCAGCCAGTCAGCAATTTTGAACACCTTCCAGCTTTGCTCCATTTATGGTCATCAGTAAATAAAGCAGTGTTCTTAAAGCTGTGTTTTCATTTATTATTATTATTATTTTTTTTTTTTCTGCCAGCTAGTGCCAGGCAACTTAATGGAGCTTCCCAACATTGCTCCCCTATGGAAATAGTTTGAATCAACATTGTATTCTTTTCCCCTCAGCATAAAAAGTTCCATGTTTGTTTCATACCCATTTTGCTTCATGAGCAAAACAGCATCATGGTAAACAAGTAGAGGCCCTTGTAATCATAACTTTCATATACTTGGATTTGTTAGCTTTTCTTTTTAAATAAATATATATATTTAAAATAGGGAAGGAGATAGAAGGTCTGCTTCTGCTGCTGCTGGTCCTCAGTTCACTCAGAAGACCAGTTATCTTCAAACAAATTTTATAGCCATTGAACTTTTGAAGTGAAACATGCTTCAGTCTGGTGCTTAGGACTTGAACTGGGATTTGGGCATAGCCTTTTTCCTAATAGCAAATTAACCCTTTCCTCTGTGTCTTATCTTTTACAGGTGAGTTCAGAATGCATGTGTTTAATTGTTAATTGTTATATGTTCTTAAATAATTTGTAAATTGTACGCTTCTTTTCTTCCACTTGGCCCTGGAGTTAAGAATATGCTTATTTGTCTTTGGATTTTGAGACTTAGTTCTCTTAATTAATGGTAGGGAAGATACAGCAAAGCAAGGTAATGGTAGGCTTCCTAGGAAAGGTGAGTCTGCCTTGTCCTCCCTGCCCCACATTCCTGGTTCCTTGCTGGGGGAGAGGTTCAGCAGTGTGAGGCCCCAAGGGGAGACCATTTAGCTGGGAAATACCATGAAAAACTGTTCTTTTTGGTGTTGCTTCAGAGGGGCTTCACTTTTTTTTTTTTTTTGGCTCAGCAGGAAGAATCACTTCACCTCAATGCAAGGGAAAGGAAGGAGTGTGAATTTAAGTTGGAAGAGGATGGTGTGGAGATCAAGGTCATGAGTAGCTGAATAGCATTAGGACCAAGAATACTCATTGGAGAAAAATTAACAACTATGTTGACTGGCCATGATAGTTCTTGGGCACTTAGGCCCGGTAAATGGTTTATCTTCATCAAGAGAGGTGGAAAAAGGACAACATTCAGAGGACTGCTGGCTGTTGCTGAAAATAAACCTAGTTTCTCCTTGCCCAGCTTCTCTCCTTGCCTTATATCCTCAGCAGAGGGAAAACACCTTTATACATTGCTTAACTGTATGTCAGGAAGAGTTTCTTCCCCCTCTTCTATTGTTTCCAGTTCTGTCAGAAAAAAAAATGTCATTTTCCATCCTTAAGGATGAATGTTGTTGAAAGAATCTTGACACTGCAACCAAAAAAGAAGGGAAGAAAAACAAAAACATACCTAAAGACCTTACAGAAAATGTACGGGGCTGTGCGAGAGAAGTCCCATAGTTCAAGCTCACACTGCCTTTCACATGTGCACATATGACTTTAGGCACTTTCCTTCTCATATAACTTTAGACAAATGACTCGATCTCTCCAGTTCTGTGTCTGTATGGGCTCAGCAAATACCATTTCAATATATGGATAGACAGCATCTAATATTCTTATTACTGCTGCTCTACTCTTACAGTTTAGGTTATATTATCATTATAAGGATTTAATGACATTTAATACAAAATCACTTTTATATACAAGTTACATTTAATTCAAGAAAACAAATGGAAGGAGAAAATATCTATGAATTTGCAGCTTATCTGGACAAAGAATTTTATTAGCTGTTTCCTTGGTAACATTTTGCAAGAAACCTTTAAAGATAATTTTGCATTTGGGAGTAGAGAATCTTGAAATAAGACAAAGACTATTGAGAAGTCTTAATACAAAGGCACAATGCATCCCAAGAAAGTATTCATGATGTAGCTTTTATGTCTAAATCTCCTAGGAAAAAACATTCTACAAAGAAAGGCACAGCATGAGAGCAAAGATGGTCAGATGAATTACACAGATAGCAACATCAAAGCAGCTAGGGTCTGCTTTTTTTTTTTTTTTTTTTTTTTTTTTTTTTTTTTTTCCCTTCTTCTTCCCTGAGACACTGCACTTCTCCAGCTGGGAGAAGCTGGGGCAAAAGGGAACGCTTTGACTTCCTTCACAGGAGCATTTTCTAATTAGATTAGATATGTCATGAGAGATGATAAAGGGCAATTTGTAGAAGTAGATGATGCAATTAACAACCTTGTATAGAAGGCAGAAATAGTAAATATTTCTGTTCCATAATTGGAAACAGACAAGAATAATGTACTTGTGCAACATAAAGATGATGACATACCTTTTAGTGCACATAACAACATCTTCTAAGGATAAAGACTAAGGAATTTGCATGGCCTAGATGACTTGCACATCACAGTTGAAACTGTTGAACGTTTTGACAAATCCTGAGGAAAACCGAGATGAAGCCAAGTAGAGTGACAACAATCTGTAACTATTTGAAAAGGATATTTGGTTAACAATATTGCTATATTTTCTGTCTAAGGGGAAAGAAATGGGTTTTCATTAGTGAAGATCAAAGGCTTGACATATAAGTAATATCAATATATTTTATGGTTTAAATATATATATATTTGAGGAGATTACAGTTTTGTTGTCAAAGATACCTGAATTATTCAAGTCATTATTAATTATTACATTACTTAAACTTTTGTAAGGATTTAGAACTGTGTGTCATTCTAATTAAAAATATAGCACCATGCATTACCAAGAAAGAGCTAATGGATGGTATAACTGACAAATGTTAAGGAGTTGTTATTCATGGGGAATTTTCATTATAGTTTTTTTCTAGTAGGAACCTTCAGAGATGGAAAATGTACTTGATACTGTTCAACATTTTTATTGGTAATCTGGCAGTAAATACATCATCATTGTCAATGAAATAAATATGTGGTTGGCACAAAGACCAGAGGAACAGTGAAAAATGATGAAGTGGAGTAGTGATATACAATGACCAGGGCTGCCTGATGAATCAGTTTATTCAATCAAGATACCTTTTCTGTTCAGATAAATGCAAAATTTTGTCTATGTAAGTAAAACGAACAAAGGTAACTAAAACAGAAGTCTCCAGAAAGTAATATTTTTTGAAAGGTTTAGGTAGCAACTAGGACGAGAATCAGTGGATGTGACTCATGTGATCAGTGGTTTTCTACATCAGAAAAAACTCATGTCAAGTTTTGTATATAGCAGCTGAAATAAAAAATACATCCTTCTATAGGATAAATAAAAAGTATCTCCTTCTATAGAACTATTGAAATGGATATTATCATACTTCATATATTTTTAGAGTCTACGATTTAAAAAGAATATTCAAAAATTGGAAAATAAATATGGAGAACAATAAATATGGAGAAAATAAATCTATTGTATTTTTCAAGATTCTGAGGAATATGCATTTCTGTGAACCACTGTTTTGTTTTTGTTTTTCAGTCTAGCAGGGAAAGGCCCAGTGAGAAGACTGGATGCTAAAGGTCATTCAGATGGGAAAGAAACTGCTTTAATTCAGTGATTAATCAGTAATTAAATGAGAATGCTCTTGAGGAAATAATAATAATGAGGAAGGGAAAAACAAACAAACAAACAAACAAAAAAACATGCAGTGGATTATTTTTTCCAGATTTCATCATATCAGAGTTATTTGGTGAAGATGTCTTCTGGTCACAAGCATGGTTAAATATATCAAAGAATAATACTAAGAATCTTCTATATCTGTGATATGAAAAAGTTTGGACTGGAGGAATAATGGTGCCGCCTATGGAAAGAGATGGTTATAGGAAGATGAGACTGACATTCCTGACAAAAGGCCAAAATATTTGGATCAGATCTTGTCTGTGTCAGCTTTCATCTCAGCTTGATTAGTTTTAGGCTTGTAGCAAGATTTAAGTCTGAATAGCAGGGCAATCATTCTCAGTGGTCTATCATTGGCATTAATGTGTGACTTCCATATGACTATGTATAAGATAGATATAGTAGGAGTTACACTTGCAGAAAATGTATATTACAAGTTTCACCCTCTCTATCCATTCTGTCAAGATGAGAGCTGTCGGTAGCAGAGCCTTATAGCTATACCAACTGATGATTTTCTCTATAGAGGTACTGGGTTAAATCCCAGCTATATCAGCCAGCAGAGCAGCTATCACAACAGCAGCTCCTATGTTGGTAACCAGACAATTTTCTCTACAGAACTCCCGAGTATACATTTTATGTACTACTGCTAAAAATATCAACTTAATTCCTTCTTTAGTAACCTCTTCCAGAAATCATGCATCAAATTACGCATCGTATTTCATAAATAATTATCTTACAAGGAAATTTAGTTTAGTGTAAAATAAAACGTCAATCCAATTTTTCTTTTGCAAAAATGTCCTTATGCCAAGACAAAATGAATCCTTCACCATATGGCCATAAATGAAACAGAAAATATGTGATATAATGGTGTTATGTTAGCAAACTATTCTAATTGATTTATTTTTCTCAGCAACTACATTGCTAGAACACAGCTATGCTTAAACTGCCATCAGCTCTGCCTAACAGCTTCTATTTTAAACAGCGGGCAATGAGTGTGAAGAATTTTTCATATTGTCACAGCTGATGAATTAAGACTTTATGTTTGTAATACTGCCTAAAAATACATAAGTTTAAAAAAGTGTTTTCATTCTGAAATAAATGTAAATATTTTTTTGAGACTAGTTTAGTAACTAGCACATATGCATATAAGACTGAGGTGATAAAAAGCAAAAATAAACAATTCCTTTTTAATTTATTAAGTTTCCCTAAATTTCTAAGCTTATCTAAGTCTCATATTTCAGATATTCTTAATATTTTTATTTCCTAGCTGTTGAGGTATGTGTGCTGGCATGCCCCACCACAAGAGATAAAATGTGGACATAGTGGCAAAAAACGCAAAAAAAATAAGAGCAGAAAAAAAGGAAGAGACAAATGAAAGTAACACAGCAGAAGGCTTTGCTTTCAAGTCACTGAGAGGAAATTTGTGAGGCAGTTGGTCTCTAGTGTTTGTACTAATTTGTCTTTTTCAAGTGTTTCTTAGGAAAGCAGAGATGAAAATCTCAGCTATTTCATATTAGCATCCATTGTTTATAAATTCAGATTCCTCCTTAATATAAGAAATGAAATTTTACAGGTTCCATCAGAGCAAAAACTAACTCAGAGTATAATAGACAGTGCAATTTTTTGCTATCCAAGAAGTTTAGCTTAAGGTAACTGGGAAATCAGACATGATTTTGCTTCTGGTACTTGTGGAAGATAGAGAGTGACGTGTCACTAACTCATCACCCTTCCCAAATACTTCTCTCTGCAATTAGTGCCCAACTTTATAATCTTGGTCTGCAGAGCATAGTTACCCGCTGGGCTGGAAGGGTAATTAGTCAACAATATAAGCACTTAGTCTGTGCCCCAACTCCATCGTAAAACAGCTCTCATCAAATGAGATGCAAATGTGGATTATGACTGCTTTGCTGAGTACAGCCATCATTCAATGCCTATAAAAGTTAGTTCCTATGGGCTTTGATCAAGCATTCCACCCCTGCCAATTTTATTATCGTTGGATTATGCTGCCCCAATTTCCTATTGTGAGCTTTTCTTACTAGAAGGTTAGAAAATTCTTGATGGTATCCTAATGGAAATGTTAAGGTGTATATTCCCATGCACCTTTTATTAATTAATAGAATCATAGAATGGTTTGAATTGGAAGGGACTTCAAAGATCATCTTATTCCAACCCCCCTTCCAGGGACACCTCCCGCTAGACCAGGTTGCCCGAAGTCCCATCCAACCTGGCCTTGAACATTTCTGGGGATGGGACAGCCAGAAATACTCTTGGCAGCCTGTGCCAGTGCCTCTCCACCCTCACAGTGAAGAATGTCTTCCTAATATCTAAACCTACCGTATTTCAGTTTAAAGACATTATTCCTTGTTCTATCGCTACACTCCCTGAAAAAGAGTTCTTCACCAGCTTTCCTGTAGGCATTTTTTGTGTTCTTGAAGGCTGCTATAAGGTCACCCTGGAGTCTTCTCTTCTCCAGGCTGAACAACCTCAACTCCCTCAGCCTTCTTCATAGGAGAAATGCTCCAGCCCTCTAATCATCCTTGTGACCATCCTAATCAACATGATGAGATTGATATTCCTCAGGAGTTGGCACTAAGGGTACAGTGCCAACTCAGCTGGATGTCTCCACACCTCCTCTTACTTTGTAATTAGCTTGGCTTTTTGAACAGGTTGGTGGACTACAGGTTTTTAGAGGCCCATCCTAACTTATTCACAGAGTCAGACTTTCCATTCGAGAAGTCACTCAGGTTGATCGAACCTGACTGTTCTTCGTAAATCCACGATAGCTGTTACCAGTCACATAATTATCTTTCATATACCTTTCATAAATCATTCTTCTTTAACCACACTGATATTGTGCACTTTTGATTCTCTTCATTCATTCTCCAAAAATTTTATGTGGTCTAAAATTTGACAACCTCATCACAAGAAGAATAACATATTCAATATTTCTTCAGATTTTGCAAATATTTTTCAAGTCTTTGCTCTTTATGCATAAGTGTTTTTAAACATTTATTTAGGACAGGACATGGTTACATATGAATGACCCATTAATCAGTGCAACTTGTTAATATAGAGTTGGAATTTAGCAAGCCATAAAGAAATATTTGACAATATGGAATCTAGGTTTAAATGTCTTTTAGGTATATTTGAATTCTCAGCCAAAATTGTGTGTTAAGCACAAACATTTACATTATACTTTTTCCATTTTTACTAAGACTTGCTAAGACACTATGAGCAATTAAGATTTTTAATCCTTTTTTTTTTTTTTTTTTTCTCCCCAGACTAGGACATTAAAAAGTTAGCTACCTGATCAATTTTCACTGTTCAGAAAGCAATCTGATTTTTAGATGTTTGGCAGTTTACTTCCAAAAATGTTGTCTTTAATTTCTGTGTCTCAGTCAGTTAATTGCCCCGATTCATAAGGAGACTGAAACTAGTAATGGTTTTCATATAGCTTACTGAACAGCCTGCAGACAGTAGTTACATCTTCGCACCAAGGAAAACCTAGGCCAGATATTAGATGCGTAACTTAGCAGTGAAAGGCTCCCTATTTCATTAGTAATCTGCAACGTTTCCTTTCCCTGTGCTAGTTCATTAGCAAATGGCTAGAAATTACAAGGATGATATGTAGTGCAGGAGAGAGGAACACTATAAAAGGCAATATTTAGAAAGTAAGAAATGGAAGTGCTCATGGCTAAGTATTTATATAAAAACTCTTGAAGATGAGAGGAACAGCAGCATTCTTTTTCCTTTTTTTTTTTTTTTTTTTTTTTTTTAAATTCACTGATGTGTTGCACATTCTAATTGAAACTTGTGGAGCAGAAAGCTGATCTTCCAGTAATGTTTGTGGATACAATTATGGAAATCCTTTGAGCATGATTAAATTATACAGTGTCTGGATATAGAAGTCATTTTGATACTTATGTCTGAAGTAGAGTTAATGGCAATGCATGAGGTGGCACCTTCCTGAATAATCTATTTAGGAAGGACGCAATGCATAGAAGTTTGCAAATAATTAGCAAGTTTTTGTAGTGATAAATACTGACCACAAAAAGAGTCAACTCTGCTTGGTCTACCAGACAAATTCAAACATGCGATGCGAGGTCACTGTTGAAAGATCACTTAGAAGCAATGATCAATATAAATTGCATAATAGAAAAGGAGAAATAACATGTATTTACATTAATTGGAATTTAAAGAGTTTTCGGTCAATCATTAATTGTTCCTTTCAAGCCTTTTACTGCATTTATGTGCACAGGCTTTGAATCTTGGTATAGTTTTGTTTCAGGTATTACAATTTATTGACCACTACAAAAAAAGGTTGATTTTGTTTTTATTGTTTATTTTAAAGAGGTTTTTGATTTATTTTTGTAGCTAAAGAGTGTTTTAATCTGTTTTCTGTTATGAACAGCTGGGTAAGTGTTCAAATGTCCAGAAATTGTTGTTAAAAAAAAACAAATTTTGAGAACAGGAGAAGAATATTTCCTACACAGAAAAATGAAATTTATAACTAATATTAATTTTTGTGTTTCCTGTGAAGAAATCTGTTCTATTCAGAATGCTAAAATGTAAACACCTAAAGGACTATTTTAATGAAAATTCATAAAACTCCAGCACGTTGGTTTTCTGTTCAATACTTGAGCTCCTAAAATTCAGAGAAAATCAGACTAAATTCTGCTTTCCCATAGAACAAATAGATTCTACTTGCTTCCTCACTAGTAAAGACATGAATTTTAAGGTTATTTTCAGTTTGACCATCTCTATAACTTAGGGCTAGTTTTCACCCAGAGGCTGTTGTGATCACCCTGAAAACTTCTAGTTCATTAAGAACCCCAGTTCTTATTTGAAAAGAGAAAAGCCCATGGTTCAAATAATTTGAATGAAAGAACAATTTCTATACTCATTAGTAAACGGTTCAAATGATCAAGTAACCTCTTGCTAAAAAATGCATTTCATTTCCAATTTGAAGTTTTGGCTTTCAGCCACTGGGTCTTATTATAGATGAAAGAGCTCTCTGATATCCAACACTGCTCCCTGCATAGGTAGAATGTTCCCCACGTTGTCCATATTAATCTGATTCTTTCCTGTTCATGTTATCTTTCATTTGTTTCTTTAACTGTAAATTTTCAAAATATATGCTAGTTTCAATATGTTGTCTGTTTCTGTAGCTGAGATGCCACAAAGTAGCCTCAGGGGACTTGAAAAAGGTCTACAGCTGGATGAATTATTACTGGTGGAAAAAAAATATATCTACATCTTTGAAGGATGTCTTATACATTGGACTACAATTTTCTGGCAACTTTCATCACAAAGGGCTCATATATGACTGAAATACCTTGAAATATTATCTTCTATGCCTGGCTTCCAAAACAGAATATGGAACTCCTGAGGTAAGCACATTGGCTCAGAATAACCTGGCCTAATTTCCAGCTCTGTCCCCATGATTTCTACTAGCTTACATGCCCTGGCAGTACAGAGCCAGCCAAGAGGAAACCCAAGGCAGAGGGATTTACATGCAATCTAGGAAGTGTCCCGGTTCCTGGGTAGCATTAGCCACTTCTGAGAACATTGTGAGATACAGCAGAGAGCCCTGATAACCCATCATATAACTGCTTGACATAGAAGTGTCTGAAATCCCTCCCCTCCTTTGCAGTTTAGGCACATGGCTCAGAGCTGATGTAAAATGGATAGAAAAATTCTATACCCATTATACAGAACCCTCCACCGTTAAGAAGTCTAGACAAACTCTTCACAGGAACTCAGAAGAGATTGTTGGAGGGACACTC
Source organism: Nettapus auritus (assembly GCA_011076525.1). NCBI lineage: Eukaryota > Metazoa > Chordata > Aves > Anseriformes > Anatidae > Nettapus > Nettapus auritus. The sequence continues at coordinate 7,851,523 of CM021765.1, forward strand.
TTTTGTCTAAAACATCCTTGTGCTTTTATGCTTTTGCGTACCATGTGAGAAAAAAACAACAATTCTCAAATTCATATGTGCCACCTTCAAATGTGTCTACAATTGCTGGGATGAAAACTCAGGGGTGAGGTTCTTCATGTCAAAGGTGTGCAACAGCATCTAGAAATCTCTCTCAGGTCCAAATTCAGTCCTTCTTCCTAAAAACCTTCCAAATTTCTATATAACAAGAAATTACAGCCACATTTATTTCTCCTTTTGTTGTTGTTGCCTTTAAAAAAAAAAAAAAAAAAAGTTACTATCTGAGCTATAATTTCCCCCCCCCAAACACAAGAAGCCTAGTTTATTAAAAAAAAATCCTGAAAACTATCACATCAAAATATAATATTGTCTTCATACTTGCATTACAAATTGATAAAATACTTGCCTGATTTTTGTGCTAAACATTTCTGCTCTGGGAAAAGCTTGTTTTAGAAAATAATGGATAGAACAGTGAAAAGGTGTTAGGAGGTTTGAAGCTGTTTGGAAAGGGGAGCAAGATTCAGATGGTTGGTTACTCTAAGATTTTCCAAGGAGTTTTTGTCAGATGAAACTGAAAATAAAAACTAAACTTGGATGTATTGTTGTTTGGTTGAACTTGAATCTCTGCAAAATGCAAAGGCTTTCCCAGAGGCTGCAGTATGGTTTGGTTTCTCATCTGGGAGTATTAAGATTATTTACATTTGAAAGATGACATTGGAAAAATCAAATAGTGTCCCATTAATTCCACCCAGTTCAGCTTCTTCCCAGACTTTTCCTTATCCTTATCCCTGTCACTGGCCATATTGAATATACTTCTAAGTGTGGGAGGATTCAGTTGAGAAATCTGGCTCAGATGTAAAGCTAGTGGATGATGAGGTTCTTCAGAGAAAACTGAAGTTAGGGTTTGCACATCCGTAGTGACTGCAGAGAGATGCAGGGAGATGAAGACAAAACAAAAACCCACAAAATTTGAATTTCCTCCAATTAATTAGATGATCTCATATAAATCTCTGATTATAGACTTTGAAGCTGGTCAATGAGGCAGTGAGAAACAGAAAACTTTACAAGCTAAATTAAAAAAAATAAATTAAGAGTGAAGAAAGATGTTCTCTGACTGTCAGGATACTAAGGCCCATAAAAAACAACAACACCCATGTGGTTCTCTAAGTAATCTTGAAAGCATATGAGAATGACCAGACAACTCCAGAGAACTTAGTTCTTCTATAGGGAAGAAAGTAAGCAGCAATATTATCAGAATAACACAACATTCAGGATCTGGTCTCAAACAGCATAACATGAAATGAGAGCTTTTCTGAGGATTTGGGGGAATTTGGCTGTAGCTGCAGTTGCTTAACACTTCCAAATTTGGCTCTGAATTCCTATAAGAGTCATTTAACAGAACTGAGTACTGAATCCAATTTTCTGAATGAATATCCATAGGACCATTCTTCTTACCAGGCTGAGATATTTTACAGATAAAGGACACACTGAAGATGCCTTGTGTCAGAGGCTGTATCCAATGTCATTGTCATAAAATATGGGAGGAAAACAACAACACAAAATCAGAAAAGTGTCAAACCTGTTTGACAATATTTGCAGATGGAAAAGGATGTTTCCACAGCTTGGAAACTTCACTATAAAAACTGCAGGGAATATAAATAGACTGCATATATGCAGAACTCTGTTGAACTTTTTATGCACTACATGCATGAAATACCCTGAGATTATGGTAAAATACTTATTATTTAGCAGATCTAGCTGAGTTAGCTGTGATTTCTGTAATATTTCTTTTCATTAGAAAAACTGCTATAATGTTGGTAAAGGCTGAATAGCTAGAGCAGCGTATCCTTATATTTTTGAGGTTGTTAATACATTTACAGGCCAGTTACAGATCCCAGGTACCTAGGGATTTTGTCTGTCTCATGACTTCTCCTGTAACAGCTTGGATTAGACAAGGCTCCATAATCACTAGTTTTGAAACATTTATCTAAGTGACAGAAAACTATTAACATGCTTTGAAAGCAAGAAAGAACAAGAAAAAATTGTTTTATAAACACCCTACTTAGTAGGCTTAGCACAATTTAATTTTAAGAGTTATCCCTAGATATTTGCATCTTCCCCTTGTTCCAGCTAGCAATTCATAGAAAGCTAATAAAAAAGCAATATTTACATTAAATACCAAATCACACTTATGTTATGAGTATATAATTTGAAGACCATACTATATCTGTGATCCAACAAAGAGATTCACACATTTTGGGTGCCACCCTCAAGTTGCATCTCAAACTGATACTCAAATTAAGAATAGTCAAAATCAGCCACCTTTTCTGAGAAGGTTGAGTCCAATTACCTAGATAGCGAGCATGATGCATGCAGTTAGTGGACTTCCTTTTTTTACCCTGAATTTTAATTTAAAAAAAAAAAAAAAAAAAAAAAAAAGGATGTATTTATAGCTTCCCTTAAGCACTTCTTTCCAGATCCCAGTTCAACCATATGAAATGAAAGAGTACCCATAGATGATGTAGCAGCTCTATTTAAATCTTAACATCAACAGAATTGAAAGCAGGTGTGCTTTCAATTAGCCAGTCCTTACTTTAAGCTGTGGGTGATTCTTCCAGATATGTGGTTTGATTCTTTAGCTAGAGCAAGGAGTATATACCTATACTACAACTCCATTTTTGTGGCTGTGAATCTCATGTCACAGGTTTTAAATACATGCATTTACCTTGGCTTTAACATGCCTATAGAAGTCTAGGGGGACTAAACTGAAGTTGTTCAAAAGGATCAAGTAGTAAAAATGGAACAATGACAAAATAATAACTCTTTGACTCTGGCACCACTACTTCCCATGGGCACCCAGACTTTCATGCATTCATAGCCTACTAAACCTCCTACATATCTCAGGGGCCATGAAGAAATCTGAAGGCTCCATGAAAGAAGGGCTGGGTCACAGGGTCTCACCGTAGAGCGGCCAAGCCATGACCTTTTTATTTGAAAGGATGCGTTCAAGAGATTCAAGAGCTTAGCAACATGGGAGCAGAGTTCATGGTGAATTTTACTCCAAAGGAAGTCAGTGATGAGGGTTCTTTTTCTCTCTTTTTCTTGAGATACTAAAATTCCTCTCAGAGTAAACAATACCTCTGATTAAATTTCCACTGACTGATACTAAGCTCTGGGAAAGGACAGGCTTATTTTGCCAAAATTGCTTCTGGATTAGGATATTGCATACCCCATTGCTAGGGACATGGCCTACTGCAGAAAACATTAAAATTTAATGATATTGGTGGCTGCAATATTATTTCTGAAAGCAAATTGCCTTATTAGGATATTTAGCCTTCCTTGATCTTTAGAGAAACATTAAACAAATTAATTCACTATTAACTCAATGAAAAGGAATTAATGAAAAAGCAAAGTTATCAGAAAGGTCTAAAAGCAAAATTTTATGAGTTAATAATGTTTCAGGTATTAAAATGTCCAGCCCTGCAAACAATCAAAATAAATAGCTTTGCAGGATCAAAAAATCATGCAGAGTCTCCCACAATGATTTATTCATTAAAGATGAGGGAAATTGTTTTCCATTACTCCAAAGACTAACCTCACAGTGAAAAATAAATTGACATTTTAATGCTTCATCTCTAGCAAGGAATGGGAAGGATATCTGTGACTTGCAAACAAAAGATTTATTTTCATTAAAAAAAATAATAATAAAAGCAGCTCAATTTACTTTCCTGAATGTCCTTTTATATTTTTTAAGATTTTCATACAATTATCCAGCTGTGTAATAGCAAAATGATAATCTAATCATTTAGGATAATCTAAAATACTCTAATAGAAAACTTTCTAATTAATTCAGTGTTTTGAATGGTTATTCTCAGCTGCATTTTCCTTTCTTATTTGACTGCAAGGTCCTAGTAGATTGGTTTGAGCTTAAACCTTCATTTTCATCACTGGCTGGTAATTTCAAATGATATAGGTAAAGGCCAAGGGATGTCCCTTTTACCTCAAAATGCTCTTGAAAATCTTTGTAAGAATTACTGCACAGTCTGCCTGTGGGGAGCTTGTGAGGTTAATGAATGTTTGGGCTGTCAAGAATATAAAAAAAAAAAAAATATAGAACTTCCTTCAACCAGTCTGGTGAAAGATACCAAATACATCTCTTTGGGTATCCTCCATTACCTTAGTTCAATTGTCTATACTTGGGCTTTTACCATTCTTTGAGATATTCCAGGTTGTTCAGGTATCTGTGCAAGACTGGCAAGTGCAACATGGGATTTAAAGAACACCAGAACTCTTCTCTGCTCTGTCTGAATGGAAAGTGGGCATTTGGGACAGCTATTTTGAGGCAATGAAGTCCCATCTCTGAGTCTTCAGATATGAGGTAGGTGTCTAAGCTCCTGCTGTAGTTGGAGGTGCTCTAGTCTGAACAATCAATGGACCCTGGCAAGCCATTTGGCTGAACTGCCACTAGGTCTTTGGTCTACAGCAGCCACTTCTGGAGGACACGTTTCCTATAGTTCCTGTATTGTATGTGCAAACTCAGTGTGAGCAAGGTTCAGATGAAATATTAGAAGAATTTATTTCTTAAATTGGGACAGTCAACCGTGGAACAGGTTGCTGACAGGTGATGTAGTCTCCATGCATAGAGTTTTTCATGACCCAGTTGGATAATTAACTTTGAACAACCTGATTGGGCCTCATAGATGACCCTGCTTTGAGCAGAAGGTTGCACCAGATACCTGCTGAGGTCTCGTCAGCCCATGAATTGCTATGATCTTATGATCCTTGTATACTGTAAAATACCTCAGACAAGTGAGTGCTGACCTTATGGCAACTACATTGAACCCTTGACCTCCTCTATCTATAGCTGGACCTTAAACTCCCAGAACACATGTAGACTTACATAACAACAGCAAAATTTGGTAATCTAACCAGGACGTGATGGGTCCCACTTTCTGCATGACAGAAATGGATATATGGATGCACAGATAACATGTATTAAGAGGAGGATATGTAGTTTTTCAACTTTTCAGTGTGTTTATGCATGTGAACTTGTATTCGTGAGTATGAAAAGCAGTATGCAAAGATACTGGAAAATACTGTGCCTGTTTTTCTCTGTCTTTGGAAAAACAAAACAAAAAAACAAAAAAACAGTCTTTGATTGTCTTCTGTGTAATCAGTTTTCTGCTAGTTGAGTCTTAGGGTAGATTAGAATATAATAGTGGTTGTGTTGTTGTTTAATCAGAGGGTGAATAAACTTGGGTTAAAACAACATCAAGGAATGCTTTACAGTAAAGATTTAAAGCTCACAAGTTCTGATTCTCCTTGAAGAGAAGACGTAAAAATGCTGAATATTATTATTGCAAAGTAATTTACTCTAATTATTAGGGATGGGGGGAAAGGGACTGTACTATATCTTTGATATAAAGATTGCCTTCAGAAAAAGAGACTAAAGAGATTACCTTCAGAAAAGCTGTGATTGTTCTTCACGTCAAGTTTTTAATTCAGAAAATCAGGAAGAGACGTGATTTTAGAAGCTTTCATTTTGAATCTGTTTTCTAGCATGTACAGAAAAGAATAAAGTGTTTTTTAAGCAGTTTGCCTGTCTCATAAACAAAAGTGCTCTGAATGACTGTGTTGATGTTGAACTCAACATTCGTACCCTTCCTGCACTCAACTACAGCTTAAGATAAATTTGGAAATTATAGTCTGTGCAGTCAAAGCTTTGTTTTCCTTTGGTTGATCAACTTCATGACTGGATTACTGAGTTGTATACAAGAAATAATAAAAAAATCTGTGGGTAAAGTTGTGCCATTTCTGAGAGATATAAAGGAAGCATAAGAAAAGCAATATACTTTAGAAACTGTCTTCATAACCTTCCTTCACAATACACCCAGTCATATTTTTTTTATCTGGTTGTACAGATAAAAAACAGCTACATAGACTCTGTAATTTATCAACATCTGCACTAGTCATCTAGGGCTTCATTCAGATGCCCAGATTCAGGGCATTCATGTAGTATCACTTGACGTATCCTCATGCATCCCTTTAATTGCCAGCTGCCACTCCAGAAATGCAAATCACTCCTGTAGTTTCTGTGTCATATGTGTCGGTCCTACACAGATGTCTTGGATCCTACAAAGTATCTACCATGTCACTGGGCAGCCCTCTGTAGGCAACTAAATTGAATCTTTAATCTCCCTTTATAGTCCACAGAAAGTAAAAAGTAACTGTAGGGTGCAGTTCATATCCTTGTACATACATCTAAATTATTCTGATACATTGCAAAAGTGCCAATTTCTCACCCCTCACGCTAATGGGCATCTTCACTTGCTATGTCCTAAGTTCCTGTGCTGACATAGCAAATGAATTATACCAAGCACTAAGTTTTTCCATCTCCCATGTCCTGATCACTAGTACAACCCCATTTTGGGTGGGACCTAGGCATGTTCAACATCTTCCTTTAAGGAGTTCTGTGGCCTCCCACCAGAAGACAGCTTCTGTTTTCTGAAGTGAAAAGTATTGCCAATCACAGGGAGAATATAGAGAACCTGACCTTAAATGAACCTGCTATGAAGTACTGACATTTGCTCATAATCCCATACATCTATGGTAGCTGCAGAAATTAAATCAGAATCTTTTAAATTTTATGCCTTTATCACATATTTGCACGAGTGACGTTTGTTTTCAATTTTGACCTTATCAAGGTTGAAAGCTCTCTCCTTCTTTCCCAGCTGCTCCTAACGTAAGTCAATGTTCCTTTGGAACTAAATATATGAATTATTTTTTTTGCTTATTTTCTTAATAGAGAATTATCTGCTAATGTATTAATGGAAGATTAATGGAAGATTATCACACCAAAAATTCATAGCAATGGGTAAGAAGTAAAAAAAAAATCAACAACAAAACAACAAAACAAAACAAAACAACAACAACAAAAAACACAAAACAAACAAACAAACAAAAACAAAACAGAAACCTAACAGAACATGGTGTCTATTATCAAGGGAGTGGAGCACCATCCTAAGATTAATTTTTATATAATCTTTATATTCTATGATTTGCAAGATAGCTAATTTAGAATTTGATATGGATGAAAATATGAGAGGTTTTGAATGAAGCAACCAATAATTTTAATTTTAATATTCACTGGTGAAACTAAAAATGACACACAGCAATTACGTTTCATGAAAAACAAACATTATTCTGATCCATGACCAAGTTACATTTATAGGCATTTAAAAATGGAAATGAATGAATGTTTTAATATATTTTTCTGAGTTAAAAAAACAGTTTTGGAAATATCAAAATGAATTATTTGGACTTCATCTTTTATTTTTCTGTTTGTTTTTAATATAAACAACTCAGTCAAAGTGAGAAATTATTATTTTTTAATTTATTTTTTTAGATCCTTTACATTCATCTGGTGTTCTCTGGTTTAGAACCTGAAGTATTTACATCCCCATCAGATATGGAATTTATGGTTTACCTCATGATGTTGTTTTTACAGCAGAGTTGTCGCTTCTACCTATGTTAAAGCTTCTCAGGCACATTAATTGTGTTTTCCTCCTGGGCTAGCTGGCTTTAATAGGTATGGAAGCTGTCACATAACTACACAGATTTATGCACTGTGGAAGAAAGGTAACACTTACTAATGCATAACATATTCCTCTCTCATGCTCTGGACAAGAAAGTACACTGATCAAGAATCATGGTGTTGCTTCACACACAGCAATGTGAAGGACGGGGAGATGCTTCCCCTTGAAGTCCTGCAGGAACACATAACGGCTGCAGCGTCAGACTGATGCTAAGGGGGCTTCATCCAGGAGTTCACTGGAGAGAATTTGGGAGTTTATGTCATGAATCTAAGGATGGTATGGAAGGTAGTTACTTGGGAAGAAAATTTATAGAAACCTCAATATCCAAATTCAGCTCAATTTTTATATATAGCAACAGGAGAAAATCAAATCAGTGTGGAGTTAAGTTAAAGGTAATCTAGCAGGAAAAAAGTGGTGAAAAAGAATATGATGGATGTAAAGCAGAATGTCTACATCTGGTTGAAAAGAGGGCTACAATGACAGGATACACAGCAGTCGTTCCTTCACACAGCTTCATGTGTTTTGGGAATTATCACCTGTCAGGTTAGTTAGAGTGAGGAAAGAAATCTTCTGTTAAATACTGATCAGCTTCAATATCCACCAATTTTTGTTCCAAGCTATGCATATTGAATATAAGACATATTTTTACAACAAACAAACAAACAAAAACACCACAATTAATATATCTGCTGCTAATAATTACTTTTGAAAAAGACACAGAAATTTTCCTCTTTTTCAAATGCAGAGAAGATGGCAACTTTGGCAAGCCATTGCCCAACTAATAGAGGAAGGAAAAAGCAGCAAAAAGAACTCTGTAGCTACACTTAGAAGCACTGTGATGTTTCTACAGTTTAATAGTTATAGAGGTTGTTATGATTGTGATCATAGAAAAATGTATTACACAGATGTATAACATTTTATTTTGTTACTGTGCATAGTAAATACTATAATCAGAAGTTACCTACCACAATAACAGCAATTATTATGCAGCTTTGATACTGTTGAGATGGCCAAGAATATTTGTCAGCATCAAGGCTGTCCTATTCTTGTCATTGTAAACATAGCAGTGTGTTCCTGTCCAAACACTGCAGAAAGAGACAACCTTTGTCCAACTGTGATCTCATGGGATTCAATGATCTAGGTCAGATACCAAACAAACACAATACACTAAAACAAGAGAAGGCTGATGAATCCTAAAGCCATTTCAGACTGGGGTTGCAATGAGATATGAGTCCAAAAGCTAGATATAACCAGATAAGTTTTATTATTTAGTCAGCATTAAATACATTCTTTTGTAACATATTTAAACCTATGGGAATACATACATACATATATATGTACACTCATACATGCACACCCGTACAAACAGACAAGAAAATATGCAGGCATGTATATACACACATACAGCTTGCATTGCAGGTGTTTTGAATTTCCCATTTAAGAATATTTTGTATTAAGTCTGAATGAGAAATGGCAGAACAAATTCTAGTTTCTGAGTGTATTAAAGTAATTGCATCTTTTCATCATATGCCTTCCCTCTCAAATTGTTTTGACACAGAGAGGATTACTGCAAACATGGTCAAGAAAGAAAGCTAGTCTTTTATTCCTTCTCTAAGTGTTAGTGTATTTATGTATGAAATGGTAGGGCTAATTTGGAAGGTAAAGATGAGTTTGCTGGCTACACTGTAGCTTCAAAAGATCAGCATCCTGACAGAAGAATGTGGTAAAGCCTTGATGCTAATCTTTATTTCTATAGACAGTTGCTAAGTATAAACATACTCTACCAGCTATGCAGCTCTAATCTAAAGCTGTTTATTGCCACATCAAAATAAGAGCCAAGGATAATGAAGTGAACTAGAAAGAGTTTGAAAGCAAACCTCACAGGATATGCCAGATATATATTGGTGATTTATTATTATTATTATTATTTTGGTCAATTGTTATTTATACAAATAGAACAAAATATTTATAAAAATAGAAGAAACTTTAAAAATGCATGTGAGATATTGAAATAGGAGTATTCAGGCATTGCAAAGTGATATATGGTAAACGAGATGGGATAATTAGATCACATTTTGTCAGTAAACATGCCAAGACTGTCAGCAGGGCAGTGGGAAGGGTCCAGTCTTGTTAGTTATACTTTGAAGACTAAGTAACTCTACTGCATGGGCTGGCTCAGGTGCAAGTGTCCCAGGATGACTTCTATGAGATTGGGCTACAGTTTAGAACACATTTTTGGAAAAGTTTTCATGACTTTTGGAGAAGTTTTAGTGTTTCTCTAATCTGCTTTTCTGTCTCACTGCCAGCATCTGATCACACTCAGCAGCTTCACGTTCCCATGGCAAAAGCTGGGATACTGTATTTTGCATGTTACAGGAAAGATCTCTCAACAACTGAGTGACCAAGCTTGTGACTTTCTGGCTTTAAATTCAGTATCTGATCAGATATAAATATATTTATAGTATATAAATATATGCAGCTGAATATAAATGGAATATTAATCAATCTTTCATAGTTTTATTAAGGATATGCCAGCTTGTCTTAAGTTCTCTGAAGAAATGTTGAAGCCATTTAAAAGGAGAAAATAAATTTTTTGCTTTCTTCTTTTTCTTCTCCTGTCACACAGTTGTCTAGTTATGCAGACTGGACATTTTCCTATTCAGGCATGAAATCAGATGCTACAGCCGCTATATTCTTGTTGGGGGTTTCACTGCTACTCTGACTGGGTTCATCCTTATGTATGCACACTGCAGGTTTGCATTCAGCACCTACTGGGGGAGAAGGCAAAATTTCCTTCGACTTCAGTGGTACAGTACTTCTGGGGCATTGAGAGAGATTCATCTTCAAAACAGATTGGACTGTTTTGATACTTGGCTCCCTAAATATTCACAAGATAAATGTGTGCATGCATGCTAAGTTCCCCATAGAACATGATCTTGGTCTCAGAGATCATGTTTCACATTTTCTCCCATACTATTTATGTTCTGCTTTGAAAGTAAATGAATACTAAATTGAATCAGCAATTCAGGCTTGCTACATTTCATTGATCTATGACAGATCAGAGTTTGATGCTGAGATAATACGGCCCCAGGCATCAACCTTTACCACTAATATGGTTTTAAAATTCTCTACTCAAGTCTATTTATTTTGAATGTAATCTGTTTTAGGAAAGCACCTAAATCTTTGCTAATGATTCATTCATATGCAAGCAGTGTCCTCATTTAAAATGTCCAGGTCAACCCAGTTTTCTCTGATTATTTTAAGTGTACTTTGCTCTGTATTGACTGGTTTGCTTCTAGTCTCACTCTGCTTCAGAAATTTGTTCCTCACTCCCAGTGACAATAGAATGGGCTGGTTTATTTCTTTATGCAACAGTCTTTGTACTTGGTTATTTTTTGCCACAGTAACATTTTATTATTTTTCTCTTCCTGCAACACACTCTCAAGTAAAAATAAGGGAAGGTTTCTGATATTTCGTATGATCCAGCCAGTCAAAAATTTATTTGGGATTCCAGATCTCAGATGACACATCTTTTTTAGCTCATGAAGAATTAGTTCTGGTCCCTTGTGCACCTCCAATAGTTGTCATCCATCAGTACTAACAGGGAGGAGAGTGGACTCAGCCTCCAGATGTCAGCAGATAGAGTTCAAAAACGTTTACATTTGTCACACGACTTGTCACCTTTGATAAGTCCCTTTCCTTACTCCCTCTACTTTGTTTATTTGATCTGTTGCATCTCCTTCAATTTCTCTACACCCTCATATGTGCTTATTTCTCCAGAGCACAAAGCAGGTGATGGAGGTCTCTGACTATTGATTAAACTTAAAAATAACTGCATTCACCTGAAATAGCAACATTTTGGTTCCTCATCCTAAGGCGTTTACAAACTATAACATCATTATTTATTTATCTATTTATTTATTTATTTATTGCTGTTATCACATTGTCTCTAAATCATATGTCACATCTCTTGGCTTGGGGTCATCTTAATTAATTAATTATGTATTCCTAAAAAGACAGTAGATTTTCAAATCAAAACCCTGAACTTTTCAAAGGGAATGAAGATTTATTTTTAAAATATATACTATGTTTCAATACTTTGTAATGAAACTCTTTGCTGTCCATATTGGCCATACCCAGGTTGAAACTCCATCTCAGTTTAACCTCAAATCATGAAAGTGGGAATTTTTCAGTGAATTTACTGTCCACAGTAATTTGTGGCTAACTGTACATACCATTAAGGTTTTAAGCTTTTCTTCCAGTTATTGGTTCATACTTTGGACTAGATTTCATACTTTCATGTTAAAATAATTTCAGAATATCTACCTTCTGATTTCTGTAAATAACCACAGTGCTTCTGGAGTGGAGCACATTCCATATAATCAACTTTGACATTTGAGGGCTTTGGATTTGATATGAAAATAGGGATATCCAAATTAATTCCATGTTATCTACATATATTGCTATTCTCTTGAAATTTCTTGCCCAAAGGTTAAAAAAAAAAAGGAAAAAAAAAAAAAAAAAGGAAAAAAGATAGGAAGGTAGATAATCTTATAAAAATTTCTTCCATCTTGGGTTATGGAATACTTCCAGCTTTCTTGCTCTCTTGAGTTTGTTTCATGACAGACGTCGGGTTTGGCTGAAATCTGGCCTTGAACATAATCTTTATTCACCATTTGGATGTGCACCTAGGTTTTCTTTATTGTAGGTATGGTTTTGGCAGGACAGCCAATTGTTTCAGAGGAGTTAAAAGAGCACCTGAAAAGTCATGTGCGTTGCAGTTGTGCATTTCTTCTGGTTGCCATGGAAACTGCCCTAGGATTCCTGGCAACAGATTTCATCCCAATTGGTAATGGAAACACCACAGGTATTAGCCAGTCAGTCACCTCCCACTGGGTGCTATTTTCAGAACAAATCAATAGATCAGATTCTCCTCTTCAAGCAACTCTAAAGCAGTGTGAGGGTTTGTCAGATGCCTTTGTCTCTGGCTCTCTCTGAGCACACTAGCAGCTTCTCCAGGCGGTGAGCAATACTATAGGTGAGGCTGGTAGGGTAGATTACTGTTAAACATTGCTCTCAAGGTAAAGAAAAACCGTCAGAGCTCAATTTTAAAGCTGTCTCCAACATTTATAAAGTCCCTAGCAAGGACTGAGCATCCTTGAAGAGGGTAATGCTTGTTTCAGATGTGTGCTCCTTTACATATACCAATGCTGTACTTAATAATCATGGTTTTGCAATGGGTACCCATTTACAATGGGTCCCTATATTTAGTCGTCAAATGTTCTGAAGATGTTGACTGAGATCTGCAGACCCAGGAGGGGCAGAACACTTTGGCAGCTGTTCTGGTCTCTTCTGTGAGTGCTACCTGCAGGTATCCAGACTGAGAGCTAGGGACTGTCCCTGTCACCAACTTGTTTCCAAACTGAGATGTCCAGAGAACATCTGGAAGAGTAAAATGTTTTATTTTCATGAAGAGGAAAGTAAAATTATATTCATGATATACAGAGGAAATTAAAGAGTAAGTTTCCCCAAGGGTACTTGAATTGTGTGGGTGGAAAATAGGACAGGATGAGGAGAAAGACAGATGATAAGATAGGAAAGAAGACTGCATTGGGTACCTGAAAGAGGCAGGTAAAACAGGGATTGAAAACTTGTGGGATGGGAATGAAAGTAAAATAAGAAATGTAACAAGAAATGGGGAGAAGTAACAAGAAAAGTGGGAGAAATGGCTACAGAAGAACAAAAAATCAAGGACAGAATTTACAGTGCAGAATGGGTAACGTGAACTGAACGGAATCTGGTGCTCCAGACACTAGTGAGGTCACGGGACTGGAAGGAGGGGAAGCTGGAATAAAAAGAGAAAGGAAAACAAGCCTGGGATGGGAATATTGCAGGTGACAGCCCAGTGGTGTGATGTTAGGATTAGCTGGACAAACAAATTGCAATGGAATTAAAAAATAAATAAAAAAATAAAAAATCTGAACAATGGTGACCAAAGTAAAGTCAAATTTCAAATGCTTCAGATAATGATGTGGAGATTGAGAGTGGTCCCTTGGGAGAAAACCTAGGACTTTACCTGAGAAAGAGATACAGAAGGGAGGTAAACCAGCCAGGGTAAATTGAGGTAATGTGTGGGGATAAGGGATAATAAGATTGCTTGACAGGCTAGAAGAAATGTGTAGAAATGCCTGAGCCATCAGAACAACAGATAGAAATTGGGATGGAATTAATTTTACAAGCTAACTTTAATGTGCAGGTATCTATATCTGAACCAATTGCTTAATCTCTTCTTATAACAACGGAGAGTTCAGCACGGTCCCAGGCACTCATGTTATGGTGAGATTATTCACCTCCTAACTCTACTGACTGTGCTGATTACTTTTAGCTTTGTCTATTCAGGGATCCTGGAAAACTTGCTTAGATGTAAACACCCAATGTTAGGCACATGAGTGCTACTGCAAGAACCTGTGATTCAAAGTCCAGCACCAAGTGTTTTCCTCCTGAGAAACCATGGGAGAGTGCCTGGGGTCTCCATTCATAACACCAGTGTTAGTGGAAAGGATATTTTGAGGTTAGTAGGTCACCTCCAAGAGGAATTGAGAGTACAGCTGAATTTTGCTGTAAATTTTCTGGAGACAATTTAAACAGTGCATGTTTTACACTAATTAATTCTTTTATTATTATTATTATTATTATTATTATTATTATTATTATTATTTTACTCACTGGTGAACAACTTCTCTTTTTCAGAGTATTATTCCATAAAAGCTTTTGCTGTCTATGGAAAAACATATTCATGGTAGACTGGCAAAAACTTATAGCATGGATTTGGACTGCACATCTACTTTGCAGTAGCTGGCATGACTAATTTAACCTCAAATCAAAACAATGAGATTCTGAAAATCCAGAGTAGCCTCTTACTGATTTCAGTGGGAATAGAGCTTGGTGCCTTTGTGCATTGGTTTTGGACTTAGATGTTTACACAAGACTAATCAGTGTGGAGCCATCCAGAAAAGTGAAGAATACAAATGCTAGAATAAAGCTGGGACATCTGGCAAACTACTGTAATCAAATGACAAGAGCCTGAGGAAAGAAAATGGAAACTCTGACATGGCTAACAGCAGTACTGAGGAAAATCAATCTAAAAACTGTGAAATCAGAAATAACTATGCTATCGGCTCTGCGAGCTTTTTCCTAAGAAATGAATGGTTGAAAATGCACCAATTCCATGGTGCATTTTTCAGTTTAAAGTACCCATATGCCTTGCAAGGAAGGACCTATCAATATATTGGGTCACTAGAACATTTTGGTTGTATAATTTAATCCCCAAATGCCTGTCTCTAGGGAAATGGTGTTCAAACAAAGTTCTGCTTAGGCCGTGGCACTAGTCAGCTTTCCTCCTCCTTGGGGACTACACTAGCTAGGAGGAATTTTGTTTGAGAGTTAAGAGAGACTTCTTTTTTTTTTTTTTTTTTTTTTTTTTTTCAATACTGGCCTCCTGGGAAAACCTGGGCAGCCAAATGCTGCTGAGTCTGGGTAACAGCAAAATCTCAGGGAGGTCACTGCAAGCCTCAGCACTTTTTTGTGGCTCCAGAGGAACCCAGTTGTAAATAAATCTTCTCCCCTCTCCCAGTAGCCTAGGAGAAGCTGTCTGCACACATATCTAGTGTTGTATCCAATGACATCATGAAATCTTTGGACCTCCCACTGTGTATTTTGTTCTGCATGCTGGAACAGAAGAAAGGTAGGAGAATGGTGAAGTACATATGCCAAAGGTGATCAATTACAGAAGGAAACAGTCAATAAGGGAACTGTGGTCAATGGCAACACTACTATGCAAATAACAGCAGGCAGCTCCACAGCTTGGTCAGGTCAATGTTTAGAGGAAATCAGTTCTTAGAAAGAAGGATGAGACAAATGATCATGTTCATCTGAAAGACAACTATCAGATAAAAAATCATAATGAACTAAATAAGAATAAATAATGCCAAATCAAACCCACTTTCCTTGGTGTGGAAAATGTCTTACATCATAACCTCAGCTTCAAGAGTAAGCAACTTGATAGTCTTCCACAATAATTCTTATAAATAGGAGAAGGAAAAAGAAGAGAGCAATTTACTGATGAAAACCTGCTTGGAAAATGATACTTAGTATATGTTTTAATGGTTTGATATTAAACCTGAATGAAGGATTTATTTAGGGGTGCTCCTGAAGGACTTGTATTGTTATTCAGTAGTGCCATTAAATACCCAATAAGAGCTTTTTAATTTCAGCAGTAGAATTGAATTCAGCAACTTGCTCTAGTGGAAGGTATCCATGCTCCTGGCAGGGGGATTGGAATTAAATGATCTTTAAGGTCCAACCCAACACAAACCGTTCTGATTCTATGATTTGATGAGTGGTGAGGGCCTGAAGAACTGGAGTGCATGAATCCAAATGACCTTATGAAACTGGGAGTGAGAACTGAAAAATTCAAAACCAAAACCAAACCAAATCAAACCAAAAATTCTACATGGCCAAGATACATGCAAAAAAAAATGTTTTTATAGAAAAAAATAATCTCTCCTACAGTAGAATAGTGAAGAAATGGCTGGATTGCAGCTGTATAGAAAGAGGCTAAGGAGTATTTGTTACTCACAAGTGACTAAGAAACACAATGACAAATTACTGAGGAAAAAACTTAAAAATAAATAAAAAAATCTGACCAAGTCTGTATAAGCAGTTGAAAGCCATGTAACCCAACCCACCTGCTCTACTCAAAAGTGAGGAGAATTGAGCTGTAGAGCTGGGTTCAGTTATCTTGAGCAAGCAGCCAGAAATACACTAAACCAACAACCAAATGGAGAAAAGGAAAATGTGGTTCCAACTCAAGGTACCACAAGCATATTGGAAAAGGTGAAAAGAATGAAAGGGAAGAGGATAAACTGAATTGTGCAAAGAGCAATACAGACTGAGGCAGAAGAAGAGGGAACGCCTATTTTTGAAAGAAAAATTGGTAGAATATTGACACAAAACCACAGTGGGATTCTTTATTTGATTGAAAATATAAATTTAGGCATGAGCTCCTATTTAAGAAGGATAAAATTGTCATAACAAGAAAGACATATGTTTCTTTTTATTAAAAACAGCATTCCTTACTTTGGAGTTCTTAGAAATTCAATACTACATGGTCTTGAATGCTGGTAGATCTGTTTTCTAACTAACAAAACCCAGGAGGAGATGTGTCAAATACACTAAGCCAAATTAGGCTTCAAGGGTTTGAATATACTGCAGTAAACTTCAGTTTGAGACACACACAGAAGATTCTTAATTGCACACTTCTGAAGAAAAACTTTATTGAAGCCTTCTGAGTTTCTGTGACAAACCAGGCAGTGACAACATGGAGCACAGTTTTGTTCTACTGAGTGCAGATGAATTGTTTCCTGATGGGCACATAGTGGTTACACACAAGGCACTGAGAATGACACAGTTGTGTATGTTACCAGCTTAATGTTTACCCTTAGCATTTGTAGTGGGTTTACGTGGCAAGGTTTTGGTAGCAGGGGGACCATAGGGGTGGCTTCTGTGAGAAGGATCTAGAAGCTGCCCCATGTTTGGTAAGGGCCCCACTGCTGACCAGAGCTGAGCCAATAAGCGATGTTGTTTTGTGCCTCTGTGAGAGCATATTTAAGACAGGGAAAAAAAACGCTGAGCCACTCAGCAGCTGGGAGGGTGAGAGGAGTGAGAAACAGCCTCACAGGCGCCAAGGTCAGTGAAGAAGGAAGGGGAGAGGTGCTCCAGGCGCCGGAGCAGAAGTCCCCTGCGACCTGTGGTGAGGACCATGGTGAAGCAGGATGTCCCCCTGCAGCCCATGGAGTACCACGGTGGAGCAGGGATCCATGCTGCAGCCCGTGGAGGAGACCACGGTGGAGCAGGTGGACCTGCCTGGACGGAGACTGCGGCCTGTGGAAGACCCCTGCCGGAGCAGATTCCGGGCCGGACCTGTAGGCCGTGGAGAAGAGACCACGCAGGAGCAGGTGACCCGGCAGGAGCTGCTGCCCGTGGGGGACCCAGGTTGGAGCAGTTTGCTCCCAAGGGATGGACCCCGTGGTACGGACCCATATATGGAGCAGTTCTTGAAGAGCTGCTGCCTGTGGACAGCCCACGCTGGATCAGTTCAGCAAGGACTGCATCCCGTGGGTGGGACCCCACAGCACAGGGGACAAGAGTGACTGAGAAGGAGTGGCAGCAAAGAAGTGCTATAGACTGACCATAACCCCCATTCCCCCGTTCCCCTGTGCCGCTTGGGGGGAGGAGGTGGAAGAGGGTGGATGGGGGGAAGGTGCTTTTGGTTTCTTTCCTTTGTTTCTCACTTCTCTAGCTTGTTAGTAATAAGCAATAAATCTTACTTTCTCTCTATGCTGAGTCTGTTTTGCCCGTCATTATAATGCATGATCTCCTAGTCCTTATCTCAACCCTTGAGCCCCTTTCATCGTATTTTCTCCCCATTCCTCTTTGAGGAGGGGGAGTGAGAGAGCGGTTGTGGTGGAACTCGGTCGCCCACCCAAGTAAAACCATCACAGCATTTCAAAAGGATATTTCAAAATATAAAATAAAATAAAAAGCAAACAAAAACAAAACAAAACAAAAGCACCAAAAACTGAGTGAAGTAGTAATTGATATTGACAAAGAAAAACAAAAAACAGATAATATTGTGAAAAGAGAACTTAGCAAAAGGTTTAAAGCAAAATTCTATATTCAGGTAAGAGTCCCTTCAGGTCAAAATAGAAAGAAAACAATAATTGAGCAACTGCAGTTATTAAAGACATTACAGAAAAACTCTACAAAATAATGAATGAAGAAACCAGTTCTGAATTAATGCAATTGAATAAAAAACTCTTCTGTAAAACTCTTCTGTAATTTTCAAGTCTATTCACTTGGAATTTTGAGAATTTCATACTTATAATCTTATTTAAGCACCAACGAGGTGAATTTACACGATTAAAATATTATTTTATTTACCCCTCCATCAAATGGTTATTGGCATTTGAAAACTTGAATAACCTCACAGTTTGCTTGTTTTCCCCTGCAAAACTGTGTATTCAGACCCTCATTTTATAGCCCACTGATTATTGTTCTTTGCATCTGTATCTTCCTACATGTCCCTCTTGAGAGGAAGAAGTTATGGGAATTTTTCCCGAACAGTAGGTTTCTCACTAAGAGAGGGAGATTTGTTCTTTTTAAAGCTGAAGCAGAATTTCATGGTTATTAACATGCTGTTTTTCTCAATGCTGCTTCCTTGTGTACTTATTTTAGACAGGGATGGAGGCATTAGCTTTTACTAAGCTTATTCAACTCTTTCCATTGTATCACCATATTTTCAGTTTGCTTATAGTTTTGAGAAAGCTTTGATTATTTCTGCCCCAAATTGTCATGTGCAGTTTGAAACTGCGATATTTTATTTTTAGACTTCAGACACTATGTCACATATTACATAGATATTGGAGAGAATGGTAAAAGAATAGCAGCAAGAGAAAAGAGTTTCATGTGTATGACCTTCAGCTCTGTGAGCCAAGAAAAAAGCGTGGTTTGAATACTTTGCAGGGTAAAGGGGTCTTTTTGAATCACTTGAAAGAAGAGGAAAATGGCTTGCTACTCTCCCTCAGGGCAGAGAGGAATGGCAGTGAGCATCCTAACTGTCTTGAGAAGCTGGATGTGATCAGTCTTGGGTTACTGTCACTCAGGAGAGGTTAGGGTTCCTGAGACACTGTCAGGAGTTCCTCTCAGCTATACCAACAGAGACATGTGATTATGCTCTGAAGAGCAACTTCACACTTGTTTCTCTGACACAAGTCCCAGGCATAGCATTTAAATTGAGATGAGAGGACAGATTAGAGGAGGAAAGAGAGAATAAAAAGGATATAAAGGAGAAAGAAGAAATACAGTTTATACTATAGGCTGTAAGTCCTAAAATAATGTCATTCAGAAATTTATAGATATTTGTGTCTTTACCTTTACCTGAACACTGCTTCATAGAAAAGCTGAAAATATTAAATTCTTGCCTTTTAAAGCTGAACTATTTGAAAAAGAAAAATAAGCTAGATGCATTCAAAATGATCACAAGAATAAAACAGAGCATAGCAGGAGTATATTCACCCAGGTGAATGTAAATTAAATGCCACAATCATTCCAAATGAGCCAGACAGTATAAAGACAGAATGTTAAGTTAGAGAGGTCTAAACTAATACGATGTGCCCAGCATGGACAGCAACAGTGATATTAGGGTTTTCCTATATTATACAAATCTGTCTCATAAAAGGATTTTTTTTAATTTTTATTTTTAATATTCACAGAAATACCTGATCCATTTAAAATCCTGCCATAAGACTTAGCTCCATTATATCTTGTGACAATGACTTGCACAGATTAATTACTTGACTAATAAACCACTTTCTTCTTTTCACTATAAAATTTGTCTTAAAACTGCATGACACATCCCACATTCCCCTCTTCAGTATCCATCGTGTTATCTTTTATTTGCCTTCTATTGAAATGTGAATAGCCATAAATTATACTGCTTTGTACAGATCATTTTCCCATGACTTTAATAATCATAGCTGCCGTTTTCTTATTTTCTTTTTCTTTCCTTTTTTTTTTTTCTTTTTTTTTTTTTTTTGGCTTGTTTTATTCTTTAATTTCTGCCATGCTCTAGGGGTATTTGTTGCTTTTTCTTTTAAGGAAGAATAAAAATGGTAACAAACAAGATCCTTACAAGGTCCAGTGAAATTCAGTGAATCACTGCCTCTATAAAGGTTTTCTTCAAACCATAGTCAGTCTTTTCTACAGTTTGTGCAGTTTGAGCATCTAAATTGTTGCCTATAGTGTTTTTTTTTTTTTTTTCTCTCTCATGAGTACTTACAGTTGAATTGCCTTTGCTTGCAGTTTCTTTGCTTGCAGTTTGCACACCAATGTTAGCTTTATTTTCAGATTTGACTTTTTAAAGTTTTGGTGAAGTTGTTACTTTTTTATTCCCTTTCCCTCCACTCCCATTCAAGAGGCTTAATAATAAAGATCTGTGTCATATCTCAACAAGAATAGCCAAAGTTCATGGCCAAAGCCAGTTCTCTATTCTTTGAATAACTGGCAAAATTAGTGATAGACATTTGAGTTCAATAAAAATATAGTGATCAAAATTTTTCAATTCCAATAAAGGTTATAAAATCAGCTGGTATAAAACAAGTATACAATTGGTGGGTCCCAGTGATAACTGATAAACTGTGTGGTGAAGAAGGGCAGCAGAGAAATTACCTTGCATTTTCCCTAGAGATAAATAGAGAAAGAGCAGAATCCTATATCAATAAAAAACTGGTTCTATGTCCAACAGTCCAATCTTAACTCTCATGTGTCACATCAAAACCTTTCTTTTTCCTGGTAACTTCATAGGACACTGTAGATCATTCAGGCTTCTTTGAGTAAACTATACATTTTAACCCCAGCAATGATATTGTATTTGACTGGACCAACATAAAAAATGTTATTTTAGTGTCTATTCTCATCTGTTTGAGGAAATAAAGTGCAGAATAGTAGGATGAGTTTCCTTGAAGGTCTGATAGATAAAATACAAAAGAATTCTAATATATCTCAAAAATCTCTTCTAAATCCAAAGAATTAAGCAGCATGACTCAGAACTTTATTACATATGAAGGTAAAAGAAAGAAACTTTGCTGAACAAAGCAATGCCCCTCAAGTTTTCTATTTCTCCTTCATAGTTTACTGGTATGAAGGTAGTCATTACTTTAATACCCCTTTTCCAATTAGCCTTATTGTCCATGAAAAGTCTCATAAAAACCTAGCACTTCATTAGTTTCAAGATGCATTGCTATATAGAATACAAGGGTATGAAAACTGCCCCAAACTATTATAGTCTCCACATGAGTGAGATAGTCCTACAGTTTCATTATGTTTTATATTAATACCTTAACTAGTTCACTAGTTAAACATGCATCCTCTTTCTAACCTTCAGCATTTTCTGGATTAATAATTTCATTAGTGTCACCCTCTTTTCTCGCTGTCTCTTCAGAGATTAATTGATACTGAACAAATTTTTTGCAAGTAGAAGACACATTATTGACACAAACCCCTCTAGTGTCTGCAATAGGCAAGTTCAATCAGGAATCATAGCAATGCACCATAGTAAAGCTAAGCAGTAAATCAAATATATAAAAACAAGTCACAGATTTAGACCTGTTCCTGAGATACTACAGCCATAGTAGCTGCATTTTACAGATGGAATAACAGAGGCTCAAAACCAGAAAGTGGGATTTATCTCACTTTACTTTTGATATGGAAGAGCTAAACACCCTTATGTTATGACTGAGTTATGCTTTAAAGTCAGCAGCAAGTTGTAGGCAGTTCAGATGAGCAACTAATCTGAATCATTTTAGATGCATATTTTGAAATGATATGAATTTCATTGTGTGCCCGGGTTATCATGGTTCTAGGTAAGCTGCCTAAATGTATGTATTCAATGCCATATGCACTATGGTATTAGAAATATATGGAAAGAGCTGGCAGATAGAGCAGAGGAGCTCTGGTAGGTACCTATGTTGTAGACATCTAAATTTAGGTGTCTTCATCTGTGAGCTGAATCTTACCTCTAAGGCAGATGAAGCACACCCAATGTGACAACCTAATGTCACTTAGCAGCACAACTCTGTTTTACCTAATACCTACCTAGAAGTTAGGTATTTCATCCAAAATCAGAGAAAGAAGAGTTCTTATATTTTCTCATTAAATCTTTTCTTAACTCTCTCTCTGCATATTCACACGCTCTCCTGTGTGTGAGTGCTCCAAGGACTATGTGCCAGCTCCTGACAAGACCTGAATGTGTGTGAGTGAAACTGGAATCAGCCATGGTTCTAGTGAAACTGGAACACCATGTCAAACTGGGTAGCAGGGGCCTTGGGTCTGGGATGGGGTATCAGGTGGGCAGGGGGTACGTGCTGGGAAGGCTGGGGGAACTCACAAATATGGCGTGCATGAGGAATGAGCATGTGAGAGTGTTTGTGACAAACTCTGCAGTGAGCAGGCAGCTTGTGGAGTGGGTGAGGGACACGGTGTGGCAGGGGTGCTGGGCAGGCAGGGGCTGTGCTGGTGCTTGAGGGATCCCTCAATGTGTGTATGCTGATGAAGCTGGAGAGTGCAGGGGGTGCCTGCACCAGTGAAATTCTGTCTCTGCCAAAGAGGAGGAAGGGGTCTCAGCTGTGTATCTGTTCTATGTGAGTCCTGCACTTGAGTGCTGTTGAAGTCAGCCCTTGACCAGGGCAGCCTTTGTGGCCAGTTGTGGCAGTGTCCCATCTGTCTGTCTGTGTCTGTGTATCTCTGGGATACATACTGAGCCTTGCTACCAGCTGAAACTACAACGGGGAAGGTGGCAAATGTGTCCTCCTGGACCCCTGGGTCCCCAGGCACTGGGCTGGGCCCCAAAGGCCTGTCAGGAGCACTCCTAGACTGGAGCAGCTGGAGGATGTAGCCACAGTCTTTACCTTACTTAACAGTAAAGTGTACTTCCAAAGGGCAATTGATCCATGTTTCTGTTGCAGCTCCTGCTCAGTGAGGGTCTCTGACTAGCTGGCCAGGGCTGTGAAGTCATATAGGCTTTCCTATGCCACACTTCATCCAGTCCCACAATTCACTGCACTGAGACGATAAACCCTAAGTGGGGAGCTCAGAATATCAACAGATTATTTAACTGTTTTATTTACAAAAAATAAAATAAAATAAATCTTATACAATATTTTACTTAATTTAGTGGATCTTTACAACCCAGCCAAAATTCTAGTATTAGGAAATAAAAGTGACATAGCTGTTCAATATCTACATGACTCTTTTATCCTTCTATGAATATACCAAGTGCTACTGAACATCATCAAAGTCAATCAAACAATAATCACATCAGTAAAGCCTGTCAAATGATGGGGAGCTAATATTTAAAAGTTATGTAAATGTACATGGTCAGACATGATTTTTTTTTATTATTATTATTATTATTATTATTATTATTATTTTTCCCCTTTTAGCTTAATAGCTAATGAGGCATTTCCATTAGAAACCTAGACAGGTTAGGACAATTATAGTATTAGTAGAGGTTTCATCAGATCTTGGAGGGGCTGAACTACTCTGTAGGAATGTTTACCTTCTCACCTAGCTACATAGGTGAGACACATAGGATCTAAAGTAAGTAGCTCCTAATTTGCAAGCCTTAAATTAGGTGGGATGAAAGTAGGACCATTCATTAAGATGGGCCATAATTTTTAGTATGAAAATCAGAGAAATCACAGTTATCACAAATAGAGAAAACACTAGTAGATTTCTTCAATTTACAAATAATTTTGGGTATTTCACAGACATGGTGCAGGTAATTCTCTGGATTAATTCAAGAGAAAATGAACTGTTCCAGCCACCAGCTACAGAAACTTGGTACTTTATCTTAAGCTATAACCTTTTGCATTTCCTTTTTTTTTTTTTTTTTTTTTTTTTTTAATATAGACAGCCATAAACTTAACATTATTAAGATTTCTTTACAAGGGGAAGAGGAAAGTAGAGCTCACTACAGTGTCCAATGTTTCTTTAATTTCACAGCTGAATTACCAGAGACTTAAAGAGGAAAGACTACAAGTAAATTCAGAGCTACTGGAAACATATATATGTACATATAAATATGTTCAACCCTTTGGGTGTTATTACAGTTGAGGTAACATCTAGTGTATGCTAAAGCTCCATGTAATGAAGAAAAGGGGTCATGCATTTTTAATAGGAGATGACAGAGGGTATTTCATCACTGAAGAACCATGTAGCTCTTACCTAAACCAGCTATAAAATAGCTAACTTAGCTTGGGGTAGCAGAGAGCTCTGAACAAGCTGAGAAAACTTTGAGCACTGACCTTTTTTTCTTAAAGTGTGATGTGAGATGCTGCAGCCCACATTGAACTTCCCATGACTGGTATCTGAGCCAGCTAAATCTGCTAGATCTGCTTATGACAGAAAAGGCATACAGACATTTTGAGAGTTTGCAGGGCAAGCAAAATATAAGTTTGATGACTTTAAACATTCATCCTTTGAGGACTAGTGTGAAGCAATGATTACATGCATTTTTTGACAGACAAGAGAAGGGACCAGAAATTTTAGGCATGTGAATAGCAGATAGTGGACAATGTTTGGGTGCCAAGCAGCTCACCCAATACATTTGAAGAGACAAAGTAATGATAAAGACAAAACTGATCATGTACCAAGTTCTGGAAATTATGAACAAGATTGATTGTAATGAAAGAAATTAACTTAAAACATTAAAGAATAGGTTGATTCATATCTGTGCTGTTTTCAAATTCACCACTAATCTGTGATAGTTATCTTCCACCAGCTTCAAAGGAAGAATTTGCCTTGGTTCCCCGAGGCTGAGCATTGTTCAGAGATAATATGTCCATAATGTGGTGCAGACTTGTGATGAGAATCTCCGTTCAATTAGCACCCATGAGGGCTTATTTCAATGTAACAGACAGAATCACATCCGTACCTATGACATAGCTACAAAACAGGAACAGGGAACCTGTCCTTTACACTACACTGGTTATGGCAGCTAGGGAACATGCAGAGCCCTAGAAATCTCCCAAAGATACCTGCCAGGCTCTCTATGTACATTCATCATTCCTGGGTGATGGGAGGAGTGGGCAATGGCTGTTAAGCATGTTACAGATTGTAACATGTGTTACAATCTGTCATGATGCAGTGAAAGGTTATCCTGGGAAATATCAGACACATGAAATTAGTGATTACTGAGAGCCAGACTGCACTATGGTTCCTGCAGAAGAAGAAAAGATATGTCTCCATGAAAGAGTTTTGTTGGGTGCTGAATCCCTTAATTGATCCCTTAATTGATACCCCTGAGCTGGGAAACACAGTCCAAAAGTTGCCTGACTACACCGTTGTGACTCTGAGCCCAAGCCTGGTTCTGCCCCTCTTGCCTTTCAAATATCATTACTCCTTAACTAAATCTAGATGATTAGAGAGTTAAAGAGTCTCATCACATCAATAATTATTTTATGTTAGCCAGAGAGTAGCTTTCTTTCTGTATCTGGGTCAGTATTAAGCTTGGCTTCCAGTGTTAATTTTCATGCTAAATATTCCTAATTTGTTCCTCCTTTATAAGCAGCTCCTTGATCCAGTAAATCTTCTTGTCCCTCCTACAGTGTCTCTAGTTCAGAATTGTCATGATTCAGTGAATCTGCAAAGAAACTATTTTAATTATCCTCCCTTTCCTTCTTTCCATCTTTCACTAGCATGTCCAAGCCTCCTGCTAAGGGAACATTCCAACCCTCCTTCAGCTCCCCTGAGGCAATCAGAAATTTTTCATGTCAAGTTATCATTTTGTCTCACAAATCACACTGGATCAGCACTTCTTGATGCTGCAAGGTTGATTTCTGCAAGGAGACTCCAGCTGCAGGGGAAGGAAGGCACAAGCTTAGGGGAGACTGTCAGAAAAAGGGGATGTGTAGCCTCTTTTATGCAAGACTGGGCAAAGCCAGAGAGAGGCTTGATCTGCTACATCTCTCTGTGGACTTTGAGTGCAGAGATCTTAGCTTGATCCAGTGCAAGGAGAAAAATCATATTTGCAAAACGTGTGTCTGTTTTTTTCTGTATTCTGAACCTCACCACATTTTGGGGGTGGGTGGTAGATATGGGCAAAGGGATGGGGAATCTCCAAATGCCGGGCATGCATTGAATCCAACCCCAAAATCACAACTATCTCAGCTCCATTTTAAGTAGGAAACTAAAAACTCATGTTGTTGGGCATCCTAAGTCCTGAGAAGAAAATATCACAAACTTTACAAACAATTAAGTCTTTGCTTCATGTTCTTGCTAACAAGGCACTTGCTTAGATGGCAGCTTGAGTATTAGTGCAGTTAGTTGAAAAAATTACAAAAACCTGGATAAAGTGCTTCTCTCTCAGGCTCAGGACTGTCAGTCATCCATTCAGATATCAGAAGTTCCCCCGTGCTCTTTGTTCACTGGAACCACCACATGCTGCGACAAACTACCAGGAAATCCTTTATCAGTGCATCCTTTTGAAACTGTCATTGAACTGCATGGACATAAAAAGTGATAAGCATTAGTAATACTGTGTTCTTTTTATCCACGTGTCTCTTGGTTTAGTCTCAGTTGGCCTTATCTTGAACACAGGATTTTTAGTTTGAGCTTGTCTGCTGAAATTGCCCTCCTCTTTCCCCTTTAAAAAGTGGTGCTTAGCACATCACATATGGATATATTTGGCAGAAAAATGATAAATGAGTTCTTATTTAAGTCAGAGGCCAATGCCTTTTGTTCATGACTTGGACGTCTTCCAGCAAATACTTCAGTAGCCTGGATACAGTGATCCACTTGCAGAGGCCCCACATGCAGCATAGCTTGTCAGAGTGTAGTGTTCTGTGTGGGTATTGTGGGGTTTTTGTTTGCTGTTTGTTGCTTATTTTATTTTATTTTTTTATTTTTTTATTTTTTATTTAAATTCCTTCAACAGAGTCAGGAAGCAAAGATCTGATCTGTTTCTACACCCATAGACAATTCTGATCTTAGCATCATCTGTCCCTAAGCACACGCGTAACCACAACAAGCTTTCCAAGCAGAACAGGATCCACAAGGATCTGCTGAACATCTGTGTATGAAACACATTGCTCATTGCCCAGTTTGGTT
This sequence comes from Nettapus auritus, assembly GCA_011076525.1. Lineage (NCBI taxonomy): Eukaryota > Metazoa > Chordata > Aves > Anseriformes > Anatidae > Nettapus > Nettapus auritus. The sequence continues at coordinate 7,878,861 of CM021765.1, forward strand.
TTATTCACGATGGGTTTATCTTTTCTTTTACAGGAAGTCTAAGGAATTGAACCAGCATCCAAACAGGATCCTGAGTTGTGTCAGTAAAGGTATCACCTGCAGAGATAATGAAGTAATTATTTCACTCTGCTCAGTGCTTTTCAGGCCACACTAGGAATACTGTGTTCAGTTTGGGTCTCCACTGTTCAAAAAAGATGTGGACAGCCTGGAGAGGGTCCAAAGAAGACACACTAAGATGATCAAAGGTCTGGAGAGCCTGACATATGAGGAAAGGCTGAAGGAACTGAGTTTGTTCATCTGGGAGAAAAGATGACTTGGGGGAGACCTCATCACTATGTTCCAGTATTTGAAGGATGGCAACAAAAAAGACAGAGAGTCCTTTTTTACAAGGAGACACATGGAAAGGACATGGGGCAGTGTGTACAAGTTGCTCCAGGGGAGATTCCAGTTAAACATGAGGATTTTTTATTTTTTATTTTTTTACTTTGAGAAAAATCAATCATTGTAATAACATCTCCAAAGATGTGGTGGGTTTCTCCAAATCAGAAGAACACAAGGGTGTAAGTACCACATTAGGCAACTAAATCCCAAATCTTCAGAACTTCTCAGCTGTCTTCTGTATGGCCAAATAACTGAAATATCTAGGGCTTATCAGTACCCTGAGAATTTGTGGAAGCTTTGACATTTTGGAGTAGCTAAGGAGCCAGTACACATAAATCCTACCTGCCCTTCCATTTGCTTACCAAAAGTCCTCCTCCAAATACACATAACAGAAGTTCCTGCAGAAAATACAGTTACTGCAAAAGGAGTAGATAGTCTTGTTGGCATGATGGTGACTTTTATTTCAGCACTTCAGTGCTTCAAACACTCATCTGGCATAACCCATGAACACTCCTCTAGACCTGTCCATGTCTGTCTCACGGCACTCAAAGCCAAATTAAAAAAGATCCAGCTGAGTCTAAGACAAGTCTGTATGGAGGCTAATGCTCTCAGTCCTTTGTACTAGAATGATGGCATCAGTAATCATTTAGAGGGTGAGAGAAAAAGTATGCAAACTGAGTTGAAACTCTATGGGTTATAGTACTTTCAGGGGAAGATCTGGTATCTCGTTCCTTATCCATTAAACATACCTTATGTGTCACAGTAAAAATAAATAAATAATGGTTTGGAATGATTCAAAAAATGATTATTATTTTTTAAAGTGCTGTTTACATAACTGAAGGCATTGGAACTCTTCAGTGATTTCACCACTTGACTTTTCCCTTTAGGGACAGATTTTCCAGGAGGTGGCTCTTAAGAAGGGAATGACCACCTCTGGGTCAGCTGAAGGCAAAACATCTAACAGCACAGCCACATTGACTCCCCATGCAGGTGCTGACATACTTGTAGAGGCTGGCATGCCTGAGGGCTTCTTTTAATTTATTCTGTCTTGACAAGAAGCACAAATAATCAGGACCTGTGAGACTGTGCTATGTTCCAGCTCTTTTTGCTCCCCAGTACTGTATTCCCTAAGGTAAGTACAGGAACAAAGGACTTCTATAGCTCATGATAGCATAAGAACTCATTTATATAATGCTTTTTATTTGAGACCCACATCCATCCCCTTTACAGAATCTGGCTACCGAGCACCAGAATATATTTCCATGTAATAATATTTGAATAGCTCATCAGGTTCAGTGAACTAGTTGGATAGATTTTCTCTTCCTGACACACACACACACACAAAGGAAAGGAAAGGAAAGGAAAGGAAAGGAAGGAAGGAAGGAAGGAAGGAAGGAAGAAAGAAAAAGAAAGAAAAAGAAAAGAAAGTATTTAAAGAACATTTCCCTTTTTTAGGCTATAAAGGTTTGCTGATTATTTGTTATATATCTGGCAGGATTTTAAATAAAAGCTGCTAATAAAATGTTAAATAAAAGCTGCTAATAAAATGTTTGCTTTAGCTATGACCCAGTTTGGGAAAAAAAAAAAAAAAAAAAAAAGAGTATTTGGTTTCAGCTACAGTAAAGATGCAGCCCTGGAACAGCACAAATATATAGCAATATTTCAAATGGAAGTCAAGAATTAATCAATCAGAGGGCTTGTCTTTAATGTACAGTTAATATTGAATCTTTTGTCCATCTATAAAAAGAGCTTTAAAAGAAGTCACCAGGACTTTACAAGAGATGGTCTTAATTCTGAAAAGTTTTTATTTCTAGATCTCAGTTTTGAAACAGAAATAGTATCCCTGCAGTATTTATTTCAGTTTGGAGAGATTTCCTTATGCTTTGACCATAGCATACTAGTGGTTCACCACTAGTCTGTCACAAAAGGGACACCATCTGCCATTTGGAAAGATGATTGATAGCAACAGAACCTTATCTTCTCCCAAAATTCTCAGGCTCAGCAGCAAGAGAAACTGATGGGCACAAATGTCTCTTCCTCAGTCAAAAACCCTTTGCCATCAGACTGAACTGCTCTTTCTCCTCATCTGTTGGAGAGCAAATTTTACATAGAAGGATAATGATAGGATAAGAGGGAATGATTTTAAACTTAAGGAGGGGAGATTTAGATTAGGTATTAGGAACAAATTCTTCACTCTGAGGGTAGTGAGGCACTGAAACAGGTTTCCCAGAGAAGCTGTGGTTGCCCCATCCCTGGAGGTCCTCAAGGCCAGGATGGATGGGGCTTTGGGCAACCTGGTCTAGTGGATGGTTTCCTTGCCCATGACAGGGGTTTGGAACAAGACAGGCTTTAATGTCCCTTCCAACCCAAGCCATTCTGTGATTACATGATTCTATTATGCCCCAGATAACACTGGGTCTCTTCTAAATCAGATATCTCTTGAATCAGCTGAATTTTCTTCAATAGATTTCCTTGAACCAGCCAAATTTTCTTCAATAGATTTCCTGCCCAAGTTCCCCCCTCCCTGTCTGCTCCCAGCATCCTCACTCTACTTCTCTTTGTTCATCCCATGACATCTTCTCCTAGGAGATACCATGTCTTAGCCCATTCATGTTTTCCCTTGTCACCCTTCCCAGTTTCTGTCCTTCATCTAAGCTTATCCTGGGAGGTCCCAGTTCATCAGATTAATTTCTTACTTCTTTCCTGCTCCTGTTTCAATGATTGCACAGATCATTCTGACCTTGTTTGACTGATTCCCAGTCCTGTTTGCCCTTATTTCATTCTGATACTTTTTTACCAGTCAGCTCCAGAATATAACTTTCCTCCACCAACTATTTGTTACAGTTATTTTACCTCAAACAACTCTTGATACTGTCCTTCTACACAGTTTCCTTGTCTTCTATTATCCTCCTTATCCTTTAGCTGTCCTTTTTTTCCACATTCACATCACAGGTCTTCTTGATCCACATGGGTGGAGTGAGAGACAAAAGCTTCATGCCCTCAAAATTGCATGGAAAAAACAGCATCTTCCTTTCAACCTTTCCTCTGGATAGACAGAATATAGAGGAGCTGGTTGTGAACCATCATCAAGGATTTGCTATTATTATTTCTTAACAAGGTGATTGTGAGGACAGCAAAAGGGCTGATATAATAGTCTACTTTCTTGCCAAGTATCTAATTCCTTCTCCAAAGAGTAAAGACACTGCACTGTCGCAAAGAAAAGGTTAGGAGAGTTTTAATGTTGATAAAAAACAACATATTTTTTCCTAGTATTGTTCTTGAAAACAGATTAATAAAGTTGATTATAATTATAATAAGCAGCCAGAAGCAGATACCAGTGTGGAAAATGTCATCTTGAACAGCCAAATTTAAAAACATTTCTATTAGGAACTGCAAACATGGGAAATGTTCTTACAAGAGGAGGTGTCATCTAAATCTAATTATAGATGATGTTTCCATTCTTGATGTAATATATTTAAAATTCATTATCCATCTGTAGTGAGAGAAAGGATGTATTTTTATTCAGATGCCAAATCTAGCATTGCTGATTCCAAAAGCTGTCATAGATAGTGACAGATTAAGGGAGGTCAGTGTCATACCACAAGGAGGAATCACTGATTATCAGTTTGGTGAAAAATATATATATATATATTCAGAGAACTCTTCTTTGAAGGGAAACCTTCAAACAATATCTTTAATTCTTTGCATTGATATTTTTATTTTTTGAATTGCTCAACTTTTTGCAAATTGGTAGAATTATATGTGATTGCAACATGACTATCTAAAGAACTACATGCAAACAGGTCTTTAAATTTCTGCTGCATGATGGCCAGATATATGTTTTAAGAAAGGTGACTCTTAGCCAAACTAAATGGTTTAGGTAAATTGGATGTGCAGTGCAAGCATCGAGCCTTTGATGAGGGCACTATAAATAGTGTTATATTACTTATTTCTCTCACATGCACGTTCTTTTGAACTGAGTAATTAAGTCCAACTGTTTTGGACAACACTTTCCAATATAAATTAGTTTAGAAACTGTAACATTTAGGTTCTTTTAAAACTGGATGGATGCACTAAAAGAGACATTACATTTGCATACGATCAAACAGTTTTTTATTTATTTTATTTATTTCAGCTAAGAAGCCTTCGTCCTTCCCTTCCCCTATTCCTTTTACCAGCTCTGCCTCCATATGCATTTCATGAGTTGATTCGAAGCATTAACATGAAAAGCAGAGTGGACTATAGCAATGCACAGGCATCCCTTGGAGATTTTGTGACATTTGTAATGTGCTATATTGCCCTGTGCCACACAAAAAACACTTTTTAAATTTTCTTTGCAAAAGTCTCTTCCATACAGGTACACAATGTTGTACAGTGAAAACTCATGTTAGCACTAGCACACATGGAATTTAACTGCTTTTAGACAACACTTTTCTAATGTTCTTTATGACAATCTGTAGGGTGGACAGAAAATAGAAATTGGCATAAATGCTGTTATAAGTATGCTTAAATCAGTTGTACAATGATGATTTACATTGATTAGACAACTGACTCAATATTCCAAAGAAAATATGAATACCCATCTGAAAAACACTAAATAGGGTAGCATCTTCCTTAATTTTATGGCAACATCTTAAAACACATATTTATCTATTTTCACAAAATATTGTCTTTGGATTTGGACTTTTGGACTTGGTCTGGAGAACAAGTCTTATGAGGAGCGGCTGAGGGAGCTGGTACTATTTAGCCTGGAGAAGAGGAGGCTCAGGGGTGACCTTATTGCACTCTACAGGTACCTGAAAGGAGGCTGTAGCAAGGCAGCGGTTGGTCTATTCTCCCACGTGCCTGGTGACAGGATGAGGGGGAATGGGCTAAAGTTGCGCCAGGGGAGGTTTAGGTTGGATATTAGGAAAAACTTCTTTACAGAAATGGTTGTTAGGCACTGGAATAGGCTGCCCAGGGAAGTGGTTGAGTCACCATCCCTGGAGGTCTTTAAAAGATGTTTAGATGTAGAGCTTAGGGATATGGTTTAGTGGATGATTTGTTAGTGTTAGGTCAGAGGCTGGACTCGGCGATCTTTTAGGTCTCTTCCAACCTAGACATTCTGTGATTCTGTGATTCTGTGATTCTGTGATTTAATCCTTCATTACCTCATTGCAAATATAAAACTCAGAATTAGTAACTGTCTAATAAGGACCTAGATTAAAAAAAAAATACAATTAGTTTGACACAGATTTCCATCAGAAACAATAGTAAGGTCTCAAATAATGCCAGACAAGTAAGGACTTGATAAAACAAAGGGGAAATCAAGGCCAGCCCATGTGTATTTAATCAAGTAAAAGATGAGGTGAAAGATGTAATATGAACAAGTTGCTGCTCAATTACTGTTCAAGTTTTGTTAAATGAGTTGACTGCTACCCTATTTACATAAGAAAATCTCCACTCATGCTTCATTGAGCCTCAACCAGGCCTTAATTGAGAATTTATGGTTGAGCTCTGAGTGGAAGTAAAAAACTTGAACATTAATTCAATGTGCAGCAGTGGGCCTGAATTCACTCTTTTTCATGACAATGATGAGCAGTGTCCATTCATGCAAAATTCCTGTAACAAGCAAAGACTTGAACTGGAATTAGACAAGGGGCTGCCAAAAATTTGGAGCCCAGCTTGAATGCACCTGGATTTCCCTGTGTGTACATATAAAACAAATTTACCTTTTCCTTTTTTAAAAAAATGTGTGTGCTCATAATGTGCAGAAAGTCTCTTCAAATCAAGTAAATCCTTCTTTCTGGAAACCGCCACATCAGCCAAATTTGCCAAAGAGAGGAAGTTGTTTGCTACTGTCTAAAGTTCCATGTATTCCTTCCGGAGTGCCCTTCTCTGCTGTTGTGTTTCATTTGTACATAGGGTTCTTTATCAAGGAACGGTAGGATGGTATCCCACAGTGGACTAAAATTCACTCAGGAAATTCTTTAATCATGTTGATAGCTGAAGGATGGGCCATTTGGGTTCAATTCTCTTCCTTGCCAGCCTTTCCTGTGTGGTCATTTGTAAAACATTTAAGACCCAGACATACCTCTCCAATGAAGTAGATGACTTTGAGGAGAAGCACCAAAATGGCAACAAAATCTTTAGGTTTTAAATATGTATAAAATCTGTTCTCTAAGCAGTTCATAGGAGAAATACAGGTTGAAGGTGAAACATCTAAATTTAGTCCTCTACATGAAGGTATCTACGAATGTGCCATGCGTCTTAAGTTGCCTATATGGTCAGGGGTAACCAGAGAGATTTTTGGTACCCCTGAAGCAGGTGCCTAGTGCCTGAATTGCACTGTCTGAGGTTCACTGGCTAGGGGCTGATTCAGTTATTTAAGAACAAGCTGGAAGGTCTCTGGCTTTTCTGATGGAATGAGTTTTTCCAACACAAGTTTTTAGTGGGTGAGAGTTGCCAAAGAGTGACCATGTATATGGTACAGGGGTCCCAGAAAAACATGGAGCAGAGTTATGATGCAGGAGGAACACTTGGAAGATCTGGTTGCCACTCATTGCTTTTTTACTCTGTGAGAGGGTACTTCAACACCCACTTGGAAGCCAAGGCAAAGAACACATCTGCAAATGTCACAAAGAAGCCTTTTTAGGAGAATGCTTGTGTTAAAATCAAAGGGTAGAGCAGGGAGTAGAGCAGAGGAGAGAACATTTCTCAGGATCACCAGTTAGTGTTAAGCTATTGTACTTCCTGAATATTCCAATTTGCACTCAAATATACTATTTTCTTAGTAAATCTACCATATTTATTTATAGATTTTAGTGTTCCTTACCAGCTGAGACTAGCACTGGATCTGCAAACTTATCTTAGTAAGCCTAGTGGGTTGTGCACTAGAATTTGATTCTTTGATCAAAAGTTTGTTACAGCCCTAAGAAAAACACGTCTTCTTCCATCTACTCCTCATAGCATCTCGCCACATGTAGCAGTCCATGCTTCTGTGTCAATTACTGGGGCAATCTGTTCTGAACATGCTGGTAGAGATGCTCCGGCCCCTCAAAGGCTTAGGTACGGCAGGGAAGCTCCAGACACCTGCTGAGAACAGGTGTTCTCTAAGATGACTATTTGCATGTAAAAATCAAAGGGAGCAGAGAGAGGAAGAAGCAGTGGATGAAAGTTGCCTTTTGTGATTTCAGAAGGTCGGGAGTACCTTCTGCAATAAAAGGCTTGCATACAGAGATTAATAGATATTAGCTTTATGGGATTAGTTAATTAAGATTTGTTATTTGTATGGGGTTGGTTATGTGTTGTATGACATACAGGAAAGAAATACTGAAATAAACAAATAAGCAACCATTAAGAGCTTTTTTTTTTTTTTTTCCCTTTTTTTTTTTTTCTTCCTTTTTTTTTTTTTTTTCTTTTCCAGGAAACTTCTTTTGAAGAAATACACATATAGGACTACCTGGGACCTACTTCCCCAAATTAGTGAGGCTGTCTGTTCACCTGAGTAAGCATTGAGTTCCCATTCAATAGGAAATGAGATACATGGGGAAATCAGTGAACCACAGTGGAGTGAGGGGAGAGTTATCTGAATTAATATTTGTACTACTGACATTATTTTTGCAGAATCACAGAAGGGTTGTGATGGGAAAGAACCTCTGGAGAGCATCTTGTCTTGCTCAAAACAAGATCAGCTGGAACAGGATATTCAGGGCTGTGTCCAGACAGGTTTTGAGTATCTCCAAGAACAGAGAGTCCAGGACCTCTCTTGGCAACTCGTGCAAGGACTCACTCCAATATGCCCATGTATCTCTTGTATTGGGGTCTGTTGAGATCCCTCTGAATGGCAGCACAACTGTCTGATGTATCAGCCACCCCTCCCAGTTTTGTAACTTTCTGAGGGTTCACTCAGTCCCATCATCTATGGCATTAATGAAGTTAATCAGTTCTGGACCCAGTATCAATTCCCAGGCTACACCACTAGTCAATGGCCACCATCTCCATTTTATTCTGCTGGTCACAACCCTTTAAGCCTTTTCCTATAAATGGGAACAGGCAAATTGGATGGAAATTCATATTATTAACATATCCAGATTATTCACTGTAGCACTTCTCTTGATTGAGAAAGCCATAATCCCCAAAGGGTTGTGTTCCACTTTGGAGTTGTAATTTCCAGGTCAGAAAAGCTTCATTCTAATTGGAAAATCCCTCATGTAGTGGGAATACCTGGAGCTGTGCCTTCATTTTTTGCTCACCTATCCTTACTGAGCCCTCTCTGCTTGGCTGTCAGTTACTTCTGAAACTTAATCACTGCTAGAAAAATCCCTACACTCATACAGTGTGAAACTTTGCTCATTAAATGTCTTGGTCCCAGCTTTTGAGAGGCAATGCCAGAGTCAATACTCAGAACACCTGGGATGCCACAGCTCATGCCACCCATACTGTCGATGTTGTGCATCTCACAACTGAACAGAACACAGAACATTGACCGCAGTTAGGAGGACAGAACAAAAACCCCAGTACTATCACATCCTCTATAGTGAACTGTACCAAATCACATTGATGCCTCAGCTTACATCCAGAAATACTGCTTTTTTTTTTTTTTTTTTTTTTTTTTTTTTTTGGGGGGGTGGTATTACAACCACATGATTAAACCTTTTCTGCTCAGGTTTTGTAATCAGCCTACCCACATCAGCACCCATGGTGTTGACTTTCCTTCCAGCAGTTAAGTCTCATACTGAGATTTCAGAGCAAGTTACTGTAGCTGGTCCCTTCAGCTGCATGAAGAATTATGCCTGTACATCCAGGGGGGCAACAAAATAAACCCCTTCAGACAACTACTCAGTGCCAGAGCATGAGGCTCTCTTCTAGATTTCTCTTTCTTTAGAACTTCATCAACAACTACTGATGGAAGAAGTTGTTTCACGTTTCAGCTACAAAGTCATGAAAGTCAACCTGCAACTGGGAGTTGTTTCACAGGATGTGGTATGTCAGGAGAAGGACGTACACACCAGAAAAATGCCTCTCTGTGTCTTTATTTTAATTCTAAGATTTGTAGTCCTGTAAGACTTAGTCCTATAATATTAGCTTTGCACTCACCAAGGTATAACCTTTATGAACCCAACTCTATCAAGCAAACACCCCCGTCTTCAGACTTCAAAGGGGTGAAGGAATGCTACTGCTTCATACCACATTATTTAGGGGCTTCCTAGAGTTCAATATATTAATGCAGTTCACTGTATTCAGCAGTAAATCTATTTTGTCTTTAGGAAGGTTATATTCAGCTGTGCAGAATGTGAGAAATAATTCCAGTCCTGTCAGGCAATTAAAGTAGTATTATTCCTTACAACTTTAGTTCTTAGTTTACTCTTTGAATCCCTACACTGTTAAGTCAAATATTTTCATAGAAAAAAATCAACGTGGCACCACACAATAATGTTAAAGCCTTCCACCTCCTACATCTTTTTCTGTATGAGAGCATTAGAGTCTGGCATGCAAACAAGATAATTCAATATTTAACCTGAAATTTAGGCAATAAGATGTATTGTTCTTAAACTTATAGATGAATTAATCATTTAATGAGGGTTATTTAAATGATAGAATTTATAAAAAGGATAATTAAGGTTAATATTTTTTTTCCCTCAATTTTCCTGCTTTCCATGCCTTTGTTTGCAGTCAGTCATTTGCAACATTTTAAAAATTGAATTGTGAGCTGGAATTTTCCAGACTTATTTAGAGCTCAGAGGCAGTTATGGGGAGGAGTAAAGATCTGAGTAAAATTGGTTTAGATGCTTATGATTTCAGACCAGAAATGAACTACGTTCTTCAGCCTGGCTACCGGTGTTTTACGGGAATAATTTGAAAACAGCTGAATATGTTTTGTTCTAACTTGGCTTATGATTTATTGGGTATATTCCTTTAATGTCTTGGTTTTAAGATTTATAAGCATGAAAACTTTATTATTATTATTATTATTTTTTCCATAGATGCTCAGTATAATTTTCTACAAGGATTATTGTTAAAAAAATGATTTTAAGCTCTGCTTCAAAAAAAACAGAAGTAAACATAACTGATATTTTCCCATTACATGGTCATACTTCAGAAAACACACATTTGTCAAACCACAATTCTCAATGAGAACATATCAATTATGACAAATCTGTCACAGAAGCTTCCTAACATGCTGGTGAGTTTCCAGTCTAGGGGAAACAAAATGTCTGGAATTAACCTCACTAAGAAGTGTCTTTCTGCAGTGTCCATAGGTGAATGGGTGAGCCTCAGCTTTCTCTAACTGTTAGAGAGAAACAACTACTCCAAAGTCATGATTCAGATAAACTAAGTATATTTGATAACATCTGTTTCTTGTTATCACTTAAGAAAGGGAGTCAAGTGCTACGAGCTGAGATGGAGGTGTTTGAATAATTTATATCTTTTTGGATTAGATATAAGTTCCAAAGATATTTTCTTTGTCTGAAAATGTATTTGAAAAGCAGAGCAAAAAGTGTTTGAGTTCCTGTTTCAATAAACATTTTATATACAAAGAGGAACAGATTGACTTACCCCCAAATAGCTGAATAGGTATAATTCTCAGATGGGCAAGGGAAGGAAGCATTTCAAACAGAAAATGTTTGTGGAGCAGTCTACAACGCTTTGAAGAATGATGAACCCCTTTGCTTCCCTCAGCCACGCAACACCTTCAGTTTGCATAAGATGTGATGGAAATACTCCCTGATCCTCAAAAAAGCAACAAAAAGATGGAGTTCTGAAGACCAAGATTAATATAATATCAACAAACCTAGCTCAGGTGTTAACATGATTTCCAAGTTCTAGTGATGTATTGCAAGACACTGGATAATGATGCAGAGATGGCTTTTCAAGAGCTGCCTTCCCTTTGTGACACTTAAGAAGTAATTCTGCAAAACAGTGAAGCTTCCTGCAGTGCTTCCCTCATTTAAAAATATGACTTCTTCTCTAGCAGGCTAAATAAATGGTGAGTTTACTGATGTCGTGGTACTTAATCTTACACATAAAGAAGGACATACAGAAATTTGGTAACTAGTTCAGATTGCTAAATAGTCACTAGATAACATACTAGAGCAAAAATGCCGTACTTGGAAGTGTCCAGCATGCATCAATCAAAAGAAGATAATATCAAACCTATTTTGTTTCCATCTCTGGTTTTGTTTCCTTCTTGCTTAGCACATGGAGAAGAAACAGCAAATGTGATGTATTCTGACTTTATTAATCTTGATATTCTATATACACAAAGTAAGGAATTAAAGTCAGTGTGTGTGGATCTGTGGCGGGCTGACGAATGGCACTTAGGGAGAGGTTTTCAGTCATATTTCTATCAAACAAGAAGGACATTTTGTTTAGGGTGCCCTTGCGATTTGCCTTGGACCAATTTCTGGTCAATCTTTTTATTTATGGCTTGTATGAAGAGGCACACCTACAGTTCTTGGATGACAAGCTGAGAAAGATTGTACATATTTTGGAGAAAAAGATCAGAATTCATGGCCATTCTGCTAAACTGCGGCAATCTTTTGAACCATGAGGATGGAATTCGATAAAGACAAGTGCCATGAATAGTAATGACTATGGAGGAAACCAGAAGCACACAAATACAAATGGGAGAATAGCTGGAGGAACAACAGTACAGTAGGAGAGGTCCAAGGTCATCATGGCTCACAAACTGCATGAGTCAACAAGATAATGCAGTTGCACAAAAGGCAGATCTCTGGGCTGTATTAACAGCATGACAAAGAAAGTAATTATTCCACTGTACTAAGTAGTGGTGAGACCTCAGCTGGTGTACTGTCCCTGGTCCGAGCAATGAGCTTTAAGATAGATGTAAATAAATTGGACAGTCTCTAGAGGAGAGAAAAAATACAAGGCATAGAAAGAACAGCTTATGGCTGGAAGATTTCCATTTATCCAGTAACAAGAAGATCAAGGGGAAACCTAATGATATATGAAATAGAATTATTTACTTTAAAGAGAGAGATAGCTGTTTTTTTTTTCTCCACATCTTGTATGTGTATTGTAAGAGACATTGACTTCCTTAAAATAAATTTTAAAAATAGAAAGAAAAAAAGACAAATTTCCATAGAAAAATGTAGGATAGAGATTAGGGAAAATGTCTAATTATTAGATTAGTAAAACCTTGAAATACGTTTGGGAAGCTATTCCTATGTTGGACATTTTTAATAATATTGAACAAGGTCTCTCAGGTATTGTCTAGATTTATGTTTTTGATCTTCATAGAGAGGAGACAAGTAAGTGATCACTGAATATTTTATCATGTTCATGGTTCCATGAAATACATACATATATATATATATATAAATACATGATATTTAATCACAAAATCACAGAATTGAACGGGTTGGAAGGGACTTTGAAAGATCATCAGGTCCAACTCCCCTGCCAAAGCAGGATCCCTAGAGCACGTTGCCCACGTAGGCGTCCAGACAGGCCTTGGATATCTCCAGAGGAGACTCCACAACCTCCCTGCACAGCCAATTCCAGTGCTCCGTCTCCCTCACCGTGAAGACGTTCTTTCGCATGTTGATGCGGAACATCCTGTGCTCTACCTTGTGGCCATTACCCCTTGTCCTGTCCCCACAAACCACTGAGAAGGGGTTGGCCATATCCCTCTGTCTCCCACACCTCAGGTATTTATACACGTTGATGAGATCCCCTCTCAGTCTTCTTTGCTCCAGGCTGAACAGACCCAGGTCTCTCAGCCTGTCTTCATAGGGAAGATGCTCCAGGCCCCATACCATTTTTGTGGCCCTCTGCTGCACTCTTTCCAGGAGATCTCTGTCTTTCTTGTACCGGGGAGCCCAGAGTTGGACACAGTACTCCAGGTGAGGCATGACCAGGGCAGAGTAGAAGGGGAGGATCACCTCCCTTGACCTGCTGGCCACGATCCTTTTAGTGCATGCCAGGATCCCATTGGCCCTCTTGGCCATGAGGGCACACTGCTGGCTCATGGTCAGCCTGTCGTCCAGAAGGACCCCCAGGTCCTTCTCAGAGCTCCTCTCCAGCAGGTTGTCCCCCAGCCTGTACTGAAACATCTGGTTGTTCCTTCCCAGGCGCAGGACTCTACACTTGCTCTTATTAAACCGTATTTGGTTTCTTCCTGCCCATCTCTCCAGCCGGTCCAGGTCTCACTGAATGGCAGCACAGCCTTCTGGCGTGTCAGCCCCTCCTCCCAGCTTTGTGTCATCGGCGTACTTGCTGAGGGCAGACACTATTCCCTCATCAAGTTTGTCAGTGAAGATGTTGAACAAGACCGGACCCAGCACCAACCACTGGGGAACACCACTAGTCACAGGCCTTCAGCCGGACTCCGCTCTGCCAATCACCACCCTCTGAGCTTGGCCAGTCAGCCAGTTCTCAGCCCAGCTTACTGTCTACTCGTCTATCCCATAGTTTCTCAGCTTTGCTAGCAGGATGTCATGGGAGACAGTATCAAAAGCCTTGCTAAAGTCAAGGTAGATGACATCCGCCGCTCTCCCCCCCCATCTACCCAGCTGGTGATATCATCATAGAAAGCAACGAGTTTGGTTGAGCACGACTTCCCCTTGGTGAATCCATGTTGACTACTCCTCATAACATTAATCTCTTCCAATTGCTTGGAGATAGCATCCAGAACAAGATGTTCTAACACCTTTCCAGGGACAGAGGTGAGACTGACTGGTCTGTAGTTTCCCAGATCCTCCTTCTTACCCTTCTTGAAGACTGGAGTGATGTTGGCTGTCCTCCAGTCTTCAGGCACCTCTCCTGTTCTCCAGGACCTTTCAAAGATGATAGAGAGTAGTTTGGCGATCACCTCTGTCAGCTCCCTTAGCACACCTGGATGCATCCCATCGGGACCCATGGATTTGTGTGCGTTGAGCCCACTCAGATGCTCCCAAACTGCTCTCTTGTTGACCAGGGGGGAGCCCTCCATTACCCAGACCCTTTGTCCTCCTGCCAGGGTTGAGGATTCCCGGGGGGAAGGGGGGGAGGGGGTCCTTGAAGCAAAGACTGAAGCAAAGAAAGCATTCAGCATCTCTGCCTTCTCAGCATCTCCTGTTACCAGGACACCCCCCTCGTTCTGCAAGGGACCCACAGTCTTCCTTCCCTAGATCCTTCCCTAGTCTTCCTTTTACTGTTCACATACTTAAAAAACAAAACAAACAAACAACAACAACAACAACAAACTTATTATCTTTTATCTCTTCTGCAAACCTCATCTCTAGGTGGGCTTTAGCCTTCCTCGTCGCATCCCTGCAGGCCCTGACAACACTTTTATACTCCTCCTTTTTCCAAGTTTCATAGACCTTCCTCTTCCTTTTGATCTTATCGATGAGCTCCTTTCTCATCCACGCAGGTTTCCTGCCCCCCTTCCTCGATTTCCTACTCTTAGGGATGCACCGATCCTGAGCTTGGAAGAAGTGCTGTTTAAATATAGCCCATCTCTCACAAGCACCCTTGCCTTCTAGCAATCTAGCCCATGAGACACTCCCAAGCAGGTCCTGGAAGAGGTTGAAGTTGGCTCTGTGAAAGTCCAGGGCAGCAATCCTGCTTTTAGCCGTACTTCTTCCACAAAGTTCCGTCTTGAACTCCACCATCTGATGGTCGCTGCATCCCAAGCTGCCCCCAGCCTTCACATCCTTAACAAGCCCATCCTTGTTGGTAAGGATAAGGTCCAGATGCACCCCCTGCCTCATCGTCTCCTCCACCACCTGTGTCAGAAAAGTGTCTTCAATGCACTGAAGCCGTTTGGACTGCGCGTGCCTGGCCGAGTTGCTTACCCAACAGATGTCTGGATAATTGAAGTCCCCCATGAGAACCAGCGCCTGTGATCTTGAGGCTACTACCAGCCGCAAAGTCTTTGCAAAGCTTAACAAGCCTTTATGCCTCAGTTTTCCACTTGAAAAAGAGCATGGAAAATTTATCCTAGCATGCAGAAGGATATTTGAAAGTACAGTAAAATTTGTAATTTGGGATGTCAGAATAGGGTTATTTTTTTAGAAAATGTCAATGACAACGAGGAAATAAAGAAAACAAAAAAAAGGTAAGAATTTTCCTTTAATGTAGAAATATCATATTTACCAACTTTATTTATTTATTTATTTAACAAAAAAAATGAAGAGTTTTATAGTAACAGATTGTTTCCTGAAACATTGTGTAGAGTTGAGAGACATCTTTGAAAAGATTTTCAGCTGAAACAACTGTGAACTGCTTTATTAGAAATTGTGAAGGGATTGTTATTTGCAACCATGATACTGTTGGGTGCAATTATTTTATCCTTTGTTACCTTTGGATTAACAGGGCTTTTGTTATTTTCTCTGAATATTCAAACTCAGTTTCTTAGATTGTTTCAGCTTTTGCTGCACACCACCCCAAAAAATTCTCCCTCTAAATGACAAAGGAAAACTAAGGAAGACAAGTTCAAACAAACAGATAACAAGAAATCAGGGAACTCTCCCACAATAGTATCAAAGCAATCTGAAATCTGTCCTTCACTTTATAAAACAATCTATTGATGTTGGCAGAAATGACAGTGTAGAGGCAGGTAGCCTTGTGGTGTAATGCCTTGTTCAAAAGCTGTAACACTTGCTCACTACAGTTGCTATCATTATCTCCGTGTTGGCATTTCCATTATACTCCCCCTCATGCATGAGTTGAAAGCTATTTTACATTGAACTTGAATCTTGTTTGCAATGCATATTCTTTCAGGGTAGTATTTTTTCAGGGACACTTCCAACATGAATCTGAGTACAAAATGGACTCTTTGCTAATTCATTTGCACATCGAGATTCAGCCTACTTGTCCAAAAAGCAGAGTTTATGGGGCACTTAAGTAGCACACCTGCACTACTCTGACAGCATCTTGAAACTCTCTAAGCACCTTCCCTCTTCCTCCCAATCTCTGGCACCTCTTCCAGTGAGGCTGTGACATTCTCTCAGGAGTTGTTTTAATACATTAAGGGTTAAAGTCACAGAAAATCAATGTAAGTTTAGGAAATGTAGCTCTTGCTATGCCTGAGAGTCAATCAGAAACAACAGAATGGCTGAGGATGGAAAAAAAATGCTCAGGAAAAAGGACCTGAGAAGCTATGCCTTGAGTCACAGGGTAAAGCTGTTCCTGGAGCCAGAAGACATGAGTTACAGTCTTACTTCTAATGTTGAGATAATTAGCTAGCTTTTACATCATTTGCAATCTCACCACTCTCTTTACAATCTCAAATGAAACACTTCCGCCTTTCACAGTACTTCCACAGTAAATTATTTGTGCTAGATACCATTTCTTCCAATATTTTATCACAGTCTCTGCTATAATAGCTCCAGGCTCATTAAGAGATCTGTTGATGCTCCAGTAATATGAATAAACATATTTGAATATATGAATATGTTTAATGTTCATATAAATATATTAATAAAGCCTTATCCTATCAGAGTTACACTGTCTTGAAGTGGAGTAACTCATGACTGAATTAATCAGAGACTTGTTGCTACTTCATTTTAACTGCCTCCAATTTGTTCCAGTCCTGTGAAAAACAACATGAATGTTCCCATTTTTCCTCTCTCTATTGTCACACTTGGAAAACCAAGGGGGTGATACATACTAATAGAAATCTCTAGGTTCACCAAAGTCATTCAAGGTAGAAAAAGCACTGAGCTCTTAACACTGTTAGTGTTCACCCACAACACTCTCTTCTTTTCTCATACTGAATCTTCAATTGGAGGACAATAACAGATACGATCAGTAAAGTATTCCCTGAATAAGAAATAAGCAAAAATATGTTAATTCTGTTCTCTATCTGGACTCATACTATCACACTGTAGGATTTGAGTTTCTTGTGTATGATCATTCATTGGCACATTGCATTTCTGAGAAGTAAATAATAATAGTGCAATAGAGAAAAGCCTCTTGCAGCCATTAGCAGCTTTCAGCTGTTTCAGTTTTTGGCCAAAATAAATAAATAATTAAATGAAGGTAGCCCAGAAGACAACAACATTATTTTGCAATTATATTCCTCCCTGACCAGCTCACAAAATGCATGAAGATATGTTCCAATTTCTCAGCACCTCAAAGGAATAGCACCAGCACTGAGAATCTAACCTAAAGGACAATCAAATATTTATGCATAGCTTCTATTTAGGTTGTATTCAAATATGAAACCTATGTAGAAAAGTACCCATTTCAGCCCACTATTATTCAGCTAATCACTTTAACTTGTTACTCATTTTAAATAAGTGCAAAAGTCTCATTGATCTCAATTGAATTTATACAGATATTCAAATGAAACATGGTGCAAAAGGTGCATTCCTGAGTAAAGGGAGTTATTTTGTAAAGTGGGCATGACTTCAGTTGCTATGCTGAGCCTCTGATTTTAACAATAGGTAACTAACAGTGATGTTTCAGTCAAAAGGACTCGCTCAAGTTTAATGATCTCCTTATTTCTCAGAAGATTAAGGTTCTATGAAAGTTATTTCTGAATTTTGGGAAAGGTAATTTACTATTTATTTTAATGGTAATGTTCCCCTGCCAGTCAGCACATATTTTATGTTTCTGTCATATTTGCATTTCCATGTATCTAATATAGGCAAATATACTCATTTGAGTGATTAGCAATTTTACAGCATATACATTTTCTATGAAAAATTATTTGTGACTTTTATTAATTTTGAGAGACAACAATTCAGTTTTTAAGCCATGGTTGCTACGAGCTGAGAACACAGCTTCTTGTTATTACTGATTTTTATACATTCATGAAAACTGCAGCTTCTCAACAATATTGCAGAAATTAGTCAAAATTTAAATCTATGGAAAACAAAGAGTTTTATCTAGCTGCAAAAGAGCCATCTCATGGCATTTATCCTGTTCAAATATCAGTTATTAGGCTTTTAACAATTTTATCTCTTAAAGAATGACAAAAAATCCTAATAAATTATTTCTCCTGGACCAGGTTTAATATCAGCTAATCATGTGTGATTAAGATGATAGATAGCATTTGTCACCATAGTAGCTGGTGACAGTAGCTCTTACTTCATTCTGCATTTCCAATATCTATCAGATACTTAGAAATTATTATGAGATAAATAATGTATCATTACACATATTAGAGCTTTATAAAGGTACTCAACAATTTCTAGTGCCTCCAACACGTGACTTATTCTCATGACTCACATTTGATATTTTCTGAAAACCTAAGCTTTTAGAGACGTGGATTCTAAGAATGTCTAAAGTGACACTTTTTGTGTCACTTTTTATGCCAAAAAGCAAACAAGCAGACATGTAAAGAAAAACTTAGAAAGCTGAACTTCATAATAAAAAGATAAAAGTAATTAAAAATGTATACTATAAATAAATAATAATACAATGTATTCCCACAAATAAATGTTCTTGTGGCTTTAATAAAGACATCAATATATTTGATTTTCACAACATGCAAACCAAAAGACAAAAGTCAAACCAAACCAAAAGAAAGCAAAACCCGTTACTTTATTCAAGTCTAGCATCCCACGTAGTTTCCAGGTAAGCTCAAACTAGCCAGTGTGTGTGTGCTGTAAGGTGAGTGATGACACATGGTTCTAAGTGCATATCTTTCACTTATGCAGTTTTGTCCATGTCTTGGGTGAATACTGCATTGCAGTACACTACCAGGACTTAAACTCTATTTAGTACTTCAGGTTTTGCTGCTATTTTGGGGAGGAAAGATGTTAAAATGCTGTGGAGACAGAGAACATTGTTTGAGGTGATTGATTTTTCTATTTATATTAAAAAACAAAAGCAACATTTAGCAACTACATCAAAGCTGCTGGCATCCACTATTAATTTTCTGTCTCAAATCCAGTGGACTTTTCCTCCAGAGTTTAATTGCAGTTATCCACTCGATTAAGGAAACCTTAGGACATGTCTCATGACACTCAGAAGAACCCTCACAATTCACGTGATTAATGAGAAGAGTCTAGATTCTAGCCATTTATTGTCATATATTTTTATGTACTGAGATGAATTCTTCCAGAGTTGGGTTGGGTTGGTACCAGCATATTCCCCAGTTAATCTCTGAGGCAGACACACTAATATAGATAACTCTATGCCAGTTTAATTCAAATGTCTTTAAGGACTGTAACCACAGCAGCACAGACGTCAGTGCAGCCAGCAAAAATACTGTGTAAGGAACTGAACATGCTTGGGAGGCTGTTCTGTATGCACCTTCACATTCGCAAAGCTGGTTTGATAAAATGTGTTTGGAGGTTTTGTTTGCCCTGTGTGGCTCCTACAGTATGGGTATACACAAACTGAGGCATACAACTGCACGATGAGAACAATGGGGTTACCCTATTGAGAGTGTCTGGCTGGAGAATCTGATAAGTAGCCAAGATATGTTGATATATTTTAAGGTTAAACAAAGCAAAGCATGGTCTCCTGATGTCTCTTAGCTAACCTATTGCCTAGACTGAAAAACCTTGATGAGTCCTTTATTCAAAGTGTGAATAAAATCACCATCATAAACTGATCAATCACAAGCATGCTTCTCTGCAAATAGTATGGCTGTGCTAATGTGGATAAACAAATTGCAATGGTCAGAATACTGCTGTAATTCTGTCCCTTTCAGTGCATACTGCAGAGGATAGTATATACCCAAGCCAGAGAAGAGCATGTTAGCTCCGTGACCAGGATCAGAATAGCCAGGTAGTCACAAAACTATGAGCATACTTCTAATATCTGATGAGTGCCAGGGACTATTGACTTTGGTTCAGGATTATACTTGCATGTCACATTGCTTTCAAATCCGAGCTGGCTTCTGCTCCCATGGAGGCACCATCTGAGGCTGATGCTGAGTTTGAGAGCCCTGCAGTGTGCTCTGCTCCTTGGATAAGATTTGCTTTCTGAGTGCAGTCATCAGGATTTAGGTATTGCTCCTTCTGCCTCCCTGGGGGGACAGTATCATGACTCTTCCCCTTCCGGCCTGGGATCAAGATGTAGTTTTCACTTTCAGTTAGATGTTGATACCTGGTGTTGCAGTTCTTTGGAAACAAGCAATCGATGGCATTCATTGGCAAGCACTTATAACAGAACATTGACTGAAATTTTAAACTAGCAACAACTACTGAAATCCTTCTTGGCCAAGCAAGAAGTGCAGAGTCTGTTCACCATCAAGCTCTGGAATCCCAGCCTCTGCTTCCTTTTATCTGATTTCCATCAGCTTCAGAAGTTACCTCCAAGTTCTCTCAACTGTGTATCCAAGAAAATAAAATCCTTCCTGCTTCCTGAAATATTTTATGGGAAGAAGAAACTTTTCTTCCTGCATCCATGTATCTGAGGACTCAGAAAAGCACACCAAAGACTAAGCTAAGTCTTGTGGTAGATAGCTTGCTACTTGGATATGCCATATCCATAACTTCTTCTGGTATATAAATTTTAACAAACATGCACAGAAAAATGTCAGCATACACATTCAGTAACCACATTTAAAATTTTCAGTACAAGCACACAAGAACATGCAACTTTAACAAGTTGTTGCATATGTCCAAGTATATTAAAGTACTTTTATTGTTTTTGATGCTAATAATTCAGCCTAGAATTTAATCTGTTGCAACAGGAGAGCAAGCAGTGAAGTTTATTAAGGTGGAAGATGTAACATGCTGTTTAGGGTTAGTCACTATGTCAGTAGTGCTGCCCAGAGCTAGATAACGGCAGAACCTGGCTGTCTGCCCAGCAACCCTTGTTGCTTATGGCAGCATATGCTCATGTCAATTCTGTAATGTTGTGGTGTACAGGGTCCTGGGAAGAGGCAACTGCCATCAACATCCTGCCCAGTCCTTTCCCTGGACCCAGGGCAAAAGATACCTGAATCTAATGGCTATTTTATCTACTAGCTAGTTTCAGCCACAGTTTCACCTACTCCATTCCCATGTGCACCCATAACAGTCTGTGTCTCCTCTGGCACCTAAGATTTCCAAATATTAATTTAAATGGCAATCAGCCTTTTATTATATTAGTCATATGAACTTCATTTCTTACTGTCCAATTGCTCCTTGGGACAGTGACACTTCACATTTACCAGGTCACAGAAACAAAACAGAAAGTAATGTGTTGTTAGCCAAAGATTCCTTGTTTTCTTTCATTTCAATGTGTAATGTGAGTACAATTAAGTTTGTGAACTAGAAACATTGACTAGAGCATTACCTAATCTTTCAAGAAAACCCGTATTTCATAATTTGTTTAGCTGTTTGTACTGGGTCTGGCTGGGATGTTAACTTTCCCTGCAGCAGCCCATAGAGTACCACGCTCTGCACTTGTAGCTAGAACAGCAGTGTTATCACACTATTGTTGTGTCTGCTGCTGAGAAGTGCTGGCACAGTATCAGGACTTTCTCCAACCCTCCTGGGGGTGGGCAAAAAAGTAAGAAAGAAACATCACCAGGGCAGCTACCTAAACCAACCAAAGAGATATTCCATACCATATGATGTCACACTCAGCAATAAAAGGTGGAAGAAGGAGGAAGAGGGGAGGGGTGGGCTTTCATTGCGAAAACATCTGTCCTACTCTTGAACACCGGCTACATGTGTTGAGGCCCTGCTTCAAGGACGTGGTCAGGCATTGCTCATTTGTGGGAAGTAGAGAATAATTTCTTTCCTCTGCACATCCACATAGCCTTTACTTGTTTTGTTATTCCCTTCCCCCTCCCTTTTCCCCTTTCCCTTTTTTCCCTTTAGTTGAATTGTTAATTAATAATATTTCCTTAATATATATATATATATATTTTTTTTCCTTTAATTAAATTATCCTTATCTCAACCCATGAGTTGTTCTTTCCTTTACTTCTTCCCCTCCTCATCTGAGGAGGGGGAGTGAGAGAGTGGTTGTGGTGTTCAGCTGCCCAGCACGGTAAAACCACCACACTGTTACATGAGCATGTGCAAATACAAACTGCTTTAAAAGTGGCAAAGTTTGAGCTCAAAAAAGGTTGCAACAAAATTTTACTTTTATCAGGATTCAATTCCAATATCCCCAGTATTTTTTCAACATTTGAATTTTAATCATTCAAATAAAAACAACATATAATTTGCTGTTCATGTCAGCTTCCTCTGTTGTCATAATCCTGCCAGATCTTCAATCATCCACATGACATAAAAGATTGATTTCACAATTTCTAGTGTGAAAAACATCCTGAAGGAAACAATAATACCTCCGTACCCATATGCCCATTAAAAACTATTTCCAAAAATGACCAAATGTTCTTTTCCAATAACAAACAAGACAAAAAAACAGTCTTTTATTTCCCATTGGAAATTGCCTTTAAAATAAAAAATCAGTGTTTATGGAAAGATCAGGGAACATTTTCCTCAGGGCCAGTTCTAATGCTATAATTCATTGTGCCTTACCAAAACACCTCAACAACACATATACACCTGGTAATGCGTAAGATTTTGCTACATGCAGTACTAGACCAGATGTTTTCCAAAGTGCCATGAAGATGACTCACGGAGTGCATGCAGTAACTGCTCTGAATGTAGCCGGTGTAACTCCTGTAGTCGAAACCAGTCAGCAGGGGTAGAGATAGCGGTCTAGACATGGCAGACAGCAGCTGAGCGGTAGCTGCAAAAGTAGAAAAGAACTCCTATGCCTAAGTTGCATTCTTCTGTCATGACAATTTGAGCTTTTTCATTTAAAGTCAGGTCAGGTATGCCACACAAGTGGCAGTCAAAGAAACGCAGAACCTCAGACCAGTGTAACCTCTGCTGATGTTGTTTGTGGTCTCTCTGAGATCTGGTTTCACTATAGAGGTCTTATCTTCTGTACACATGGGATTCAGAGAAAAACACACTGGGTTTTGACGCCACATCATCAGTGGTGTCAACTAACAATGAGTCACATGTCAAAGAACAGCAAGCTCCCTTGGAAGAAAATGGCAGCGCTCTACAGGAATGTCAAATGAAAGTCAAGCATTCTGCCTTCCTGGACTAACAGAGAAATAAGATGTTTACCTTTGTGCAGCACAGAAGATATTAAAATTAGGTGTTGAGTGGAGGAGGTGAGTGTGGATCTCCTCTTCAACAGAACTGAATGTGTCTTCTGTATGGGCAGGAAAAGATACTGGAAGAGTCTGTGCTGATTTGGCCTCTTTTCTCTACCCTCTCTTTCTCTGTCAGTCACATACTGTGAGCCAAATGGGATGGAAGGAGAGGGAGGAAAGTGGCCTGAAAAGGTATTTACTTGGCAGGAAAGGAGCTGAGTAAACAGAACTAAACAGAACTAACTTCACGGAGTGGTGGATGAATAGAGGTAGAAGTAGACATCTCAATGGAAGCCAGAAAGTGAGATACCTACCTGTGAGTGGAGAGAAGGAGTAGAACACAGGCAAAGTTAGGACAGCTAATGGTACAAGCACTACCATTAATCTCAAGGGTGACCAAACCTAAAATGAGTGGAATGAATTAAAAACAGCATTTTTTTTTCCTATTTTCCTTTTCCTTCCTTTTTCATCCTTCCTTTTTCCCCTTTTCCCTTTTTCTTTTTCTTTTTCTTCTTTTTCTTTTTCTTTTTCTTTTTCTTTTTCTTTTTCTTTTTCTTCTTCTTTTTCTTCTTTTTTTCTTCTTCTTTTTCTTTTTCCTTTTCTCTTTCTCTTTTTCTTTTTTTTTCTTTTTCTTTTTTTTTTTTTTTATTCTTCTTCTTCTTTTCTTTTTCTTCTTTTCTTCTTCTTACTTTTCTGAGAAACAGGAATCTTCACGTCCCATAGGGCTCCAACATGACTTAGCACATTATTAAACCACAGAGAAACTGCACTGGATGCAACTCAAAAGGCAAAGCTTGAAATGATACTCATAATCAGCCTCATCCAGATTCTTTAGTTCTGCTGTTCTTGGCTTTATTTTTTTCCTAGTGGGGTAGATTCCCCAACCTAATTTGTGTTATCAGGATTTGTTTTTCCTTCTATTAACTTCCCATTCGTTCTCTCCACATTCTAGGTCCCCTTTGTTTGACAACAAATGATTCTAATTAATCATTTTTGGGCTGCTTTTGAATTGTGCAGCTTGATTAATTTGGGGAACTGAAACAGTGGCTATAGGGTTGAGCTGAAGTGATAGTGAGCCATGAACATGGGCTTTATTGTCTACAATAGCACAAAATGCTTGTACATAGTGGTTTGCAAGTTTAAGTGTTTGTTTTGTGTGTAATGTGCTATGCTTGCTTAAACCTTTGCAAACAATGTTCCTATTATATGCACTGAGAGGTTATCTGAAGGTTAAGAAGATGATTACTCAGTCATTGTAGAACAGTATAGGTCAGAGGCTAATCTATCCATTACTTTACTCTTGTGGAAGACTGAGATTATTATTGTTATTATTAATAACCTATATATTATTAATATATATAAAAATTTTATTTTATAAAAAATAACCTATATTATTAATAATAACCCATAAATAAAGGAGATTTAATAAGTGTATTGAAAACACAGGGACCAGGTATTATTTCATAGCTATAATGGTGGTTCCTCTGACTTCCTAGAAAGTTCCTGTTCCAGTGCAGCAAAAGCTTTTTTCCCTTTGCATAGAACCACCAGAATAATGTATTAACATATGAACTCGTATAAGTTGTCTAACTCATCTACTGATAAAAGAAAACCATCAAGATAAGAGATGTCAGTACTAGTAATAAGATTTATCAGTTTCTGAGTTTTCTACACCTTGATTCAAGTATAATCATATAACTGGGCCTATGTACCTAAGTGTGCATATACACAGATGCCACTGAGAAACCATGCAAATATACATGTAAAGAAATAACTACAGATTCATTACAGAGATACACTGTTTCTTAAAAGGAATATGAGCTTGAATATGGAACTAAACACATGCGACTACCATGGTAGGAACTGGTAAAGGATAAATCCTCTCCCCTTATGTCCCACTGATACTACCTATAAGGCTGAGAATAAAAGGGAATGCTTTCCTTGTTAAAACTCTTTCTGTCTCTGATTTCTGTGAGGAAGGAGCTTTCTTAGATTTTTGCTTAGAAATGTATGAGTTTGTGCAGTTCTGGTGCATAGCTGGAATTCTAGGGATTAGTGGAGTAGAAATACTAATGAATAATGAACTATGAAAACCTAATAAGACAGCTTCAGAGATTCAAGAAATCTCTCCATGTTCCCCTGAAGGAGCCTTGCACACCAGTGGCAGTATGGCAAATCTCCTTTACTTCTTTAGTACTCATAGAGAATTTATCCTTAGCTGCTGTCATTAATATTTACCTGATATGGTTTCAATTAAAACACAGAAAATTGTCTATTGACATGTTTTTCTCCTGGTAAAAGTTTGCTTGCTTAGATGAGGAGCAGAGATGAAGGCAAAGGTGTCAGACTGATTAAGGAACTAAGGGAACTATAGCATGGCTATAAGTTTGATATCAACATACAAACTTCTGGGATTTTGCTATCTTGTCAGTTTACAGTACTTTCCTGACAGAAGGTCAGCAGGCTGGGAGTTTGTTTGGAGACCATGGGACAGAACTGCTGAAAAGCAAAAAGCATCTCTGAAGTCTTGCTTTCTTATATTTGTTTTGAAATTATAATTCAGTCTGAGAAGAAACAACTTAAAAAAAAAATAAAAACTGCATATACAGGGATAGATAGCAAGGGAAAACAGAAATATAAATCTTTGTTTTCTCTTTAAAGCCAGTAAGCATAAAATTTCAGAATGAGACAGATTTTCTGAATATTTAAAACATCTTTTATTTTACATAAATACTCTACTGAACACTGTTAATTGTCTACTAGAACACTACAGTAAGAAAACTTGGCTACATAGGAAATATCTGGAGTAATTCTGTTGGCTTTATCTGCTCGAGGGTAGGAAGGCTCTGCAGGAGGATCCGGGTAGGCTGGACCGATGGGCTGAGGCCAACTGTATGAAGTTCAACAAGGCCAAGTGACAGGTCCTGCACCTGGGGCACAACAACCCCAAGCAGAGCTACAGGCTGGGAGATGAGTGGTTGGAAAGCTGCCTGTCAGAGAAGGACGTGGGAGTTTTGGTTGATAGTTGGCTGAATATGAGCCAGCAGTGTGCTCAGGTGGCCAAGAAGGCCAACAGCATCCTGGCTTGCATAAGAAACAGCGTGGCCAGCAGGTCCAGGGATGTGATTGTCCCCCTGTACTCGGCTCTGGTGAGGCTGCACCTCGAGTACTGTGTTCAGTTTTGGGCCCCTCACTACAAGAAGGACATGGAGGTGCTTGAGCGAGTCCAGAGAAGGGCTACGAAGCTGGTGAAGGGTCTGGAGAACAAGTCTTACGAGGAGCGGCTGAGGGAGCTGGGACTGTTCAGCCTGGAGAAGAGGAGGCTCAGGGGCGACCTTATTGCACTCTACAGGTACCTGAAAGGAGGCTGTAGCGAGGCGGTGGTTGGTCTGTTCTCCCACATGCCTGGTGACAGGATGAGGGGGAATGGGCTAAAGTTGCGCCAGGGGAGGTTTAGGTTGGATATTAGGAAAAACTTCTTTACAGAAATGGTTGTTAGGCACTGGAATAGGCTGCCCAGGGAAGTGGTTGAGTCACCATCCCTGGAGGTCTTTAAAAGACGTTTAGATGTAAAGCTTAGGGACATGGTTTAGTGGATGATTTGTTAGTGTTAGGTCAGAGGTTGGACTTGGTGATCTTGTAGGTCTCTTCCAACTTAGACGATTCTGTGAGATTCTGTGGCTTTAAGTTTATTACGGGGCTTTACTGGTGGACCAAGAGTGGGGTTCTAAGGAATTTGCAGGTGTACTATTGCATAATGTAAATAAGTTATTAACATCATAAATACATAAAGAAATCAAGTAAAATACTCACTTTACAACAAAGAAAGTGTAACAATAAAAAGCAGTGGTGCACAAAAAAAAATAGAATAATGTAGATTGACAGGTACCTCTGGAGGTCATCTTGTTCAGCCCTTAGCTCAAAACAGGATTGATTTTGATCAGATTAAAATTGAAACATGCTTAGAATTGCAAGACATGTCTGTTGTGACGGCACAGTAAAAAGCAGGGTTCATGTGACTCTGCTGTATGTGGCACGAAGTTACTTTTGTTCATTCTGTGCGTGTGTGTGGTCTTGCACAAGTGGCCCATTGCTTCTAGACAAATTGGACCTTTGTCACATATAAGAAACATAAATGACTGGGTATTTTTAATGAAACAGTTTTAGTCTTTAAAATGCTATTTTTCAGCTGTTTCAGGACCATGACAGAATTTCTAGTGAAAGACTTGCACAATCCACTTTAACAGTACTAGAAAATAAGAGGAACAAAGAACAATTATTACTCCTTGCGTCACTTCAATAAGTGAAATGCACATCCACAGTGCATATTCAAGGAACAAGATCTGTTGAGTAATATTCTGGCCTCTTAGAGGTCACTGTAAGTTTTGCCATTGAATTCTCTGGGACTTTGATTCTTCCCCCACTTTATAGGAATAAATACTCATTTCATCCTTAATAAAACTTTAAATTAAATTGTGAAGTTGGCAAGAATGCATAAGGTGCAAAATATAGACTCATCTGTTCTGTATTGATGTTATTTGCTGCCTAAGCAGCAGAGCTATTTTAATTTTTTTTTTTTTTTTTTTTTTTTTTTTTTTTTTTTTTTCTGAGAACAGATTATTAGGGAACACTAAAAATATGCAAGGACTGCTCATATTTGCTGGTTCAGTGGTGTTAGCTCAGTTCTAGTTCCACTGAATGTTTGACCAGGATTCATCTGAAGATAATTTTATTGGTATCCTGAGTTTAATGTGCGTATAAAATGACAATTTCCAGGCTTTTGAAAAGATCTGAATGTCTCAGTCCTTCTAAAATATATGTGAAACATACCTCCAAAGTCATCTGGGTGATCCTAACTTTTTAAAGAATCTTTAATTGTGATTAGGAGGGAATAAATCAATATGGCTTATGGTGTCAGTCTCTATTCTTCAACACAGCAGACTGGCAGCCTGTTCAATCACTCCCTGGGCAGCCCTGTGCAAGCCCCCTCTGCTTATCATTCTGCGCAAAGTTAGTGGTACTGTTATGCATGGTGTCCCTGGACTACTTTTTTGCAGACAGACACACTTCTCAATTCTAGCTCTGAACTACTGAGTGGAAATATGTCCCTTTCTCTTGTCTTTGGACTACAGCTGTAATTTAGCATGATTCTTACTCAGGAACTTCACTTAGCTGTCTAAAGAAAAGTGAACCTTAGAGACCATAAAGTAAATGGCTCCAGAAGATGACAGT
Organism: Nettapus auritus; assembly: GCA_011076525.1. Taxonomy (NCBI): domain Eukaryota; kingdom Metazoa; phylum Chordata; class Aves; order Anseriformes; family Anatidae; genus Nettapus; species Nettapus auritus. The sequence continues at coordinate 7,907,475 of CM021765.1, forward strand.
GATTTTTCTTTCTTTTACAGATGTGACAAAATGGTAGACAGTTCACCTGAAGTGGAATTTTATAATATTTGCAATTAATGGAAATATGTTTTTTGGGGAGAAAGGTCAAGGAACTGAAACAGACTTTGACAGAAAAAGCAACATGTAGAGCTTTGAGAGCTTTGGTAAATGCTGTCAAATAGCTTAGGTCTAAACAGTACAAAGTAATAAAGACAAAGAAACATATTGGTTTCTGGATGTCAAAACAACAACAATAATGAAAAAAATAAACAACAACAACAACAAAAATAAATGTTGCCCTGAGCTGTTTTCCAAAAAAAAAAAAAAAAAAAAAGTGTTCTAAAAAGAACAACTTAGAAAAGTGAGCTGGTACAGAATAAAACATTTAATTATGGCAGATGAGAGCTTGGACTTGCTGCTATCGAGTTTGATTTCTCAAAGATGCAGAGACTTTTTTTCCATAAAGAAAAGGAAACTAACCAAACAAATATGAGATCTTCTACTAAGAAGGTAGGAATCATGGATTAAAATCATGGATTGCCTTTGGCAGAAAATGAGATCAGACAGACAGAAGGGAAGGGGAAAAGGGTGAAAGCAATAGGTACTTTATTGACCAGCTAGTTCAATTAATGATAAGCAGCAGAATATAACTTATTTGGGATTTAAAAGTAGGAATACAGGCTTAAGAAACAGCTCAGAGAGACCAACTGAAGGTCAGATGAGATATACAGGCCAGCAATGAAGAAGAGGTATATATGATCTCAAAATAAGAAATTGATATTTCTACCATCAGATCTGAGAGGTTATGCAGTTTTGTGGGGCAATTCCAAATTGTTCCATGGAGAAGAGAAATTCTGTGTTTCCCTGATGCATATTTATGAATTCAGAGTACTTTTCCCACTCCCTGAACTCTGACGTTTCTGGCTTCTGTCTTGCTTTTGACCTATAAATGCTCAAAAGCAGATGATACAGAGCCCAGCCTTGCCATTTACAATCAGTCCTCAGGGAAAATCCCCTTGTCTCACATGGTTTAGCTGCTGGCTGCTGAAGCACTGGCAAACCCACCTGTGCTGTAGGCAGGAGTTCCTAGGCTTTTGTCACAAAAGGGAACATTTGATTGTTTCTTCTTTTACTTTGAGTGAATGATGTTTGCTACACCAATTGCCTGCAGTTGATATCTGCCTTTAACACTGCCCAGAATAACAAAAAAAAAAAAAAAGAAAAAAAAAAAAAAGATGGATTCCCATCTCTGGTAACAAATACTGACATTAACTAAAGTCAGATTGCAAATAACCATATGTTAGCTTGACATAATATGGGTGATTTAAATTCCATGATCAGTGCAGCTGAGTTGTAGTGATGTTAATCGAGGCAGTTGCCACTTCTGTCCTGGGTCCCAGACATGCATTTTGTCACCACCTTTCCTAATACCAGCATGTGTTTGGTCAGCCAGGTCAGGAAACTGGAGCATATCTGAAAACAAATTAACTTTTGTAGGTGTGGTTTTCAATCAGATGGATGTACAGGCAGCTGTGGAATCACATAGCCAAGAATGTGAGGAAAGAAGGAATCATCCTTTTTGCCAAGAGCCTATCCTTAAATTGGGTTAAATTGGTCCTGAAACTGCATCCTCAAAGTGAAAAATCTATTATAAAGATTAGCAAGCTAGCCACCATGAACTCTATATTTAAAGCCAGACTCTTTAACCCTAATGAACTCCCATGGATTTTGATGAGGATTTAATCAAACTATGCATCTTGAATCTCTTACTCAAATTTATTGTACCATTTATCTTTTCTACAAGGTCTCTACAGATAAATAGATTTTGTTAAGGAAAATTGGCTTTAATATATCAATAAGTCATTAAAAATGCAGTGATTAAGTTATTTACAGCTCATACAAATAAATCTAAACCAGAGATTAAGATATTTCTAACCTATAGGGCATGGAGCGCACATTTTGAGTTGATGTAAGTATGTTATTTCTTGTTGTGGATATTCTAGCAGTGACTATAAAAATATCATGTAGTCATATGTAAACTTAAATCTGTTAGACAGTCCTTTGCAACACCTGCAATATAACAGAGCAGGCAAATAGAAATATTTCAGCATCTTCTGTCTTTCTGAATGCTGAAATACCATTCAGGAATAAAGACATAAATTCATGTCTTCTTTCTTCCCCTAACATACTGAAAAGGCATTGAAAAGTAAAGCTGATAATACAGAAGTACAATTGCAAGAGCTCTGTTTTGGCTTAATTATAGATTCAAGACACATATGCGACATCATTTGAAAATAATTGAAACTGAACAAATACTCCAAGTGGTGCATGGATGTGTGAATGAGATGTAAGTGGAGAGCTGTTATAAGGTATATTCCTTCAGGTTGGTCTTGAAAACAGACCTGCTGAATATGCTCAATAAAGCATATTCTTACATCTTGGTATAAGAATTAAATATGAAATCTATACATTATTGTAATTTTGAAGCTATTGGCAATGGACCAGACCATCATATAAGGGAAGTTTCTGGATCAGGAGAATACAAAATGTGTACATTGTGAAGTTCTTAATTTAGAGATTCATCAAATAAATCATGCTGCAGTGGTTGTGTGGGAACAAAAGAAATGAGATACCTTTAGGATACCTGTTGCTCTTGAGACAGCTATGAATTATTAGGCTAATTAGGCCAAGAAAAGGGATAATGGACTTACTGGAAGTATCAAATCAGGTGGTTTTTCACAGGTAAGATTTTAAGACCACTGCATAAGGCTTAAGAAGGCTTTATGTGGAATCATACGTGTAGATTGGGTATCAAAGTGATAATAATTTCTTTGGACAACAAGACAAATATTAAACAGACTTTAAGAGATTAGTTAGCAGAACTTGGCTTATTTATTTCGTTGAGGGGAAACTGAATTACTCCATATTGGTACATTTTAGGATGTGCGGATAATGTTTAACAGCAGCAATGGAGTAGAAATATGTCAGAAAATAATTCTGACAGAAAATCATATAAACTCATCATGGATACATTTAAAATGAAAATTAATTGACACTGAAAGTGTTGAAATAGCTTCCCAAATAAGACATATAAATATTGCATTATTCCAACATGAAGCTTAATAAGTTTATGAGGAAAAATGATAGTAGAGAGATGAATCTAGGATGAAAAATATAAATCTGTGAGATGATGTCATGGATTATTAATCCACTGATATTCCCCACAGTGGTGGCAGAAGGATGTGAAAGGAGACAGCAGTCCTGGCTATCAGGGGAGGTCCCACTTGACTGGCAGATAGCAAACGTGATGCCCATCTACAAGAAGGACCAGAGGGTAGACCCGGGGAACTACAGGCCTGTCAGTTTGACATCAGTGCCAGGGAAGCTCATGGAGCAGATTATCCTGGGCGTCATCATGCGGCAGTTGCAGGGCAAGCAGGTGATTAGGCCTAGTCAGCATGGGTTTATGAAGGGCAGGTCCTGCTTGACGAACCTGATCTCCTTCTATGACAAGGTGACACGCTTAGTGGATGAGGGAAAGGCTGTGGATGTGGTCTGCCTTGACTTCAGCAAGGCATTTGACACCGTTCCCCACAGCATTCTCCTCAGGAAACTGGCTGCCCATGGCTTGGACTGGGTTAAGAGCTGGATGGATGGCCAGGCCCAGAGAATTGTGGTGAATGGAGTCAAATCCAGTTGTAGGCCGGTCACTAGTGGAGGCTCCCAGGGCTCGGTACTGGGACCAGTCCTCTTTAACATCTTCATCGATGATCTGGATGAGGGGATTGAGTGCACCTTCAGTAAGTTTGCAGATGACACCAAGTTAGGTGTGTGTGTCAACTGCTCGAGGGTAGGAAGGCTCTGCAAGATGATCTGGATAGGCTGGACTGATGGGCTGAGGCCAACTGTATGAAGTTCAACAAGGCCAAGTGCCGAGTTCTTCACCTGGGGCACAACAACCCCAAGCAGAGCTACAGGCTGGGAGATGTGTGGATAGAAAGCTGCCTGTCAGAGAAGGATGTGGGAGTTTTGGTTGACAGTCAGCTGAATATGAGCCAGCAGTGTGCTCAGGTGGCCAAGAAGGCCAACAGCATCCTGGCTTGCATAAGAAACAGCGTGGCCAGCAGGTCCAGGGATGTGATTGTCCCCCTGTACTCGGCTCTGGTGAGGCTGCACCTCGAGTACTGTGTTCAGTTTTGGGCCCCTCACTACAAGAAGGACATGGAGGTGCTTGAGCGAGTCCAGAGAAGGGCTACGAAGCTGGTGAAGGGTCTGGAGAACAAGTCTTACGAGGAGCGGCTGAGGGAGCTGGGACTGTTCAACCTGGAGAAGAGGAGGCTCAGGGGCGACCTTATTGCACTCTACAGGTACCTGAAAGGAGGCTGTAGCGAGGCGGTGGTTGGTCTGTTCTCCCACATGCCTGGTGACAGGATGAGGGGGAATGGGCTAAAGTTGCGCCAGGGGAGGTTTAGGTTGGATATTAGGAAGAACTTCTTTACTGAAAGGGTTGTTAGTCACTGGAATAGGCTGCCTAGGGAAGTGGTTGAGTCACCATCCCTGGAGGTCTTTAAAAGACGTTTAGATGTAGAGCTTAGGGATATGGTTTAGTGGATGATTTGTTAGTGTTAGGTCAGAGGTTGGACTCGGTGATCTTGTAGGTCTCTTCCAACCTAGACTTTCTGTGATTCTGTGATAACTGCTAAATGCAATGTATTGATATGTGATAATTCTAGACATTCAAACTACTTCTGTTGCCTCCCAGGGCCAGGAATATCTTTTCTGTCTTCCAGAATAATTTGACTGCCAGTAATGTTTCTGTTCCTTTGTTAGAAACAAAGAAGACTGGCCACAGACGAAAAGATGTTGAGTGAAGAGTCTTGCTGCTTCAAGTGCTAACAAGTACCTCATTACTATGGTCAATGATAGTTGCTCAGATATAATCTTATCACTCAAAGAATTTTCTCATGATCAGATTGTCTTGATTTTTTATTTTTATTTTTTAAATTTATTTCAATGTGGGTCATTCACCCTAGTTTCACCCTACAAATTGCCTACCATTACAAGAGTGTAAATTGTTAGAGGTAACAACAAGGGATAAAACAAAAGCCTCGCACTGTTTTGTCTCTTATAACAGCAATGCATGCCTAGAGAACAAGGCATGAAATGTTTCCTTAGCCATACCTAGGGGTTTTCTCAGGAATTTGTATTTTTAATAGTTGTAAATGGTTATATCATCCTTGCCTTTAAATCAGGAAATCCCTAGAGTTCTCAGGCTAATTTCCAGTGTTGTTACACAATTCTTATATCATTTGATCCTTTATATAAAGGTCTAGTGGCTTTGAAGGTAAGAAAGGTGAAAAGGACTTGGAATAGATGTCTGACAGGCCCATTGGACTAAAGATTTCAAGCATCAAGGCTAGTGCTGTTAATCTACAAGCCATACTAATTCTTTTTTCCTGCATCAGTTAAGTCAGCTAGTCTCCAGGACACCTATATCTGTTTGCTTAATAGGGGTTAGTAGAACTGGTCAATAACTTAAAGAAGATCAGTTAAAGGAGAATAGTGACACAGATTACTCCCATATACAAATGTGGTTCAGACGTAAAACTTGCACTGTAATTTTCTTCTATTTGGCCAAAGATATGTTATATGCAAGAGGTTTGATTATAAAACCATTAAGTGAGTAGCTGATGTCGTACATAATAAGTGATGAAGTGTGATGGCAGCATATCTTGTACATTATCATCATAATTTCTGCACACACTGGCTAGAGAAATGTGTTGAGTTGCAAGGCTGCCATCCCTGAGTAAAGAAAAGAGATATAAGAGTGTTTAAGGGTGATTAAGGCATTTGGAGACCTGTGTTTTTGCATAGGCTGCATGGTCTGTTCTTTAGCAGCATGACAGTACAAGCAAACATAGTGGTTGTCACAACTATTCATTTTTATATACTGGGAACATAAGCCAAGCAAAGCAGAAGCATTAAAGGTACAACCTAAATGCTTTGCTTAACAGAAAAAAATGTGACTAGAATATGTACTAAAGATTAGTCTGCTTAAAATGTTGTACTGCAATTTACATGGCCACAAATTAGAAGTAACAGAGTAAAAACTGACTGGATCATCTTAAAACCACCGTTCTTTATTTCACCTGCCTAGAACTTTTTCCCCATGAACCTCCAAGTGCTGAGGAAAGGTATGTGTATACTGCTACCCAACAACTCACAATAATTTTTTTTCACTCTTTGTTATTTTGTATTGGATGTTTGTGACTGCAACAAGCTTACTAGAAATGAAGGCTTGCCCACTTGCCATTCCAAACACAGGCCATCTTTGGAAGAGTCAATGAGCAGTAAGGACAGCATATTATCCAGCTTTGTCTTTTGCTGGGGCACATTGTGTTTTTTTTTTTTTTTTTTTTTTTTTTTTTTTTTTTTTTTTTTTTTTTCTCACAGACACTTATATTTTAAAACATGGCTGAAATATAATGTAGCCTCTTTATCATGAATGAATCAGTTTTCGCATTGTGTTGCCCCAGGTTCTTTTCTCTTATGCCTTTGCAAGTGATGCAATAAAGTCTTACCAAGAGTATATTCAGCCAGTAAAAGTTTAACAACTGGATTCTGATCTCATTTGTACCCAGGGAGGTCTATGGCACATGGCAGTTCTGAGTTCATTTGAAGTCAGCTCCAGGAGGAGCAGCATATGTTTTTTACACCATTGACATTGGTGAAGTTAGTCTGCCTTTACACTCATACCAATAAGTTCAGAATTTGTTCTTAGTATTCCAGAAGTGAAAATCCCTAGGCATCCTAAATATCATTGCTATACAGCCCCAGATACCTCAGAAAGTTTCATCTCAATGAAACACAGGACGAATTTCAAGAAATACCAAATTATCCCATATTACAAGTTCTAAATAACCAGTTTAGGCCTCAGCCATGCTTATCATTGTTGATTTAGGTAGAGTACAGGGATCAGATCATAAATCACAGAGTTCTAATTCTCTCACTGATCTCTCTCTTTAAGGGTCTGCTTGTGCTGCTGGACAATACTGGTAAGAAATTATCAGAGGAGTTTAATAGGTTAATATAAGTTAAGGACCTGTCATTAGATATTTTCATCCAGAGAGCCTGGGAGCTGGAGAATGTGCATAACAGAAGCATGGGGTTCCATGCAGACAGAGCAGATGTTCACAGAAAAGAAATTTTGTCTATGCCATGTCTACAATATTACTGTGTAATTCAGGTCATATTTTAGATCATCTCATCTAACTTGGTTTAAAATCAAGCCTCTTGACTAAACTAGTTATTTGGGCTTCTCTGTAGCCAACAGAGAAAAGTGTTATCTCTAGTATTGAATTATCTCACCTAAAAGAGGCATCTAAAATATAATGGAATCATTCACAAGGGGTACCTTTCTCCACTGTGTGCTGTCATAAGGTTATTCAGAGTTCTTAGACTGAACACCTAAGTTTAAGATGGTGTTCTTAAGATGGTTGTTCAGCTGGAAACTAGAGATATTGTTTGTGTTGTTTTGTGGGAAGGGTGAGCATTTACAGCTCAAAGTAGTTGAAGAAGTTGATGAGGACTGTGGTTTGACCATTTAAACCCATATAAAGTTGGATCTGAGGGAAACATATATATATATATATTTCTAGGTCTTTGGCATCTTTAATTTATGTCCCCAAAATATAAAATGCTTTTAGCTTTAATCCCACCAGTTCTGCATTTGTTAATGGATATCACAGTTTTCTGTACTGGAGGACAAGCAGCAGAAGCACCCTATTATGTCTGGCACCATGGGTCCATGTACCCTTGGCATGGATTACTTTAGAATAGGGTACTTCAAGGACTCAAGGGATACTGATGAGACTTAGATGTAGCCACAATGAATGCAGAGAAGGTTAAAGAGTTGCCTGCCTTGCTCAGCCTCTTGGAGGATCTTCCTACTGTGGCAATGTTGCGTGTGGAAGTACAGAAGTTGTTGATGACAGTGCATGACGTGCATTATGACAGAGCACTATGACAGCAGCTGTAACACACCGAGACTCCTTGGTCACAGCCTTTGTGATATGACTTATGAAATAGCAGACTAGAAGCCCCTTAAACCACTCTCTGAGGCTAATGTCACCCTCAAAGAGTCCAGAGAACACGCTATGGAAAGGAATCTGTGGGTTTTTGTCGACATCAAGTAAAATGTGAGTCAGCAGTGTACCCCAGGAGCCAGGAGGGCCAACTGTACACTGGGGTGCCTCAGGTACAGCATTGCTAGCTGGTGGAGGGAAGGGATTGTCCCGCTTTACTCTGTGCTGGTAGGGTTTTACCTTGAGTACAGCGTGTAGTTTTGGGCAACACAGTATAAAAAGGAGATAAAGCTATTAGTGAGTGTCCAAAGGACACAAAGATGGTGAAGGGTCTAGAGGGGAGGATGTATGAGGAAAGACTGAGGTCCCTTGGTTTGTTCAGCCCAGAGCAGAGCAGGCCAAGGGGAGGCCTCGTGGCAGCCTGCAACTCCCTCACGAGGGGAGCAGAAGGGCAGGCGCTGAGCTCTGCTCTCTGGGGACAGCGACAGGACCCGAGGGAACGGCATGGAGCTGGGATAGGGGAGGGTCAGACTGGGTGTTAGGGACAGGTTCTTCACCCAGAGGTGGTTGGGCACTGGGAGAGGCTCCCAAGGGCAGTGGTCACAGCAGCAAGCCTGCCAGAGTTCAGTGAGTGTTTGGACAATGCTCTTAGACATAGGATCTGATTTTTGTGTGGTCTTGTGTGGACCCAGAAGTTGGACTTGATGATCCTTGTGGTCCCTTCCAACTTGGGATATTCTATGATTTTAATCTCTTAAGCTGTTCTGCACATGTATAATTTAAACCTTTGAAAACATTCATGCGTGGTAGTTATTTTATAAAAGACAAAGAGGAGAGAAGGGATGAAGAAAAGGAGGTAGAGTGGAAGATTTGGAAGTATATTGGGAAGGGCGGACAAACAGAACTTACTTCTTTTGAAAGGTGTAATTATATTATCTGTCCAGGAAAAAAAATAATAAAGGTTTGAGTTTTGACCTTTGTGGATTTGAGCCTTCAGCAGTTATACCTGAGCATTCAATTGTTAAATATACTTTGCTTAAATGCTTTCATCTTTTGACTGATCAGAGATCTCATTCTTGGTTTGAAGTCCTCTTCTTTCCAAAGCAGGTGAACAGATTGTTTCTGATCAATTCACAATCAATACAAAAAGAAAATAAATGTCAAACACCCTGGATCAGGTTTTGACAGCTCCTTTTCTTTGTGTTTAGAGTGTTTTTGCTTTGTGTCCTTCTCATGTACATAATGATACCATTTAGAGGAGGTATTTATATGCTGCCATCAATTGCAATGGTAGAATATGTCTTCATGGCTACACGTCCCACTCCTCCATGACATAGATCAGCTTATTACAATTAGTTAAAGATAACAGACTGAGACACAGAAGATCTGTCTCCTCCAAGGAATCAGAGGAACTATGAACACAATGAAGACAAAAGCTCGTGTATTCCAAGCATGTCCATGAATGCATTATCTCCCTCTCCTCATTGCATTACATTTTTTAACAAGCTGCTTAAACATACCCTTGGTGTGCTGGTTTAGGGATTCATCCCTGCCTCCATTTTGTCCTAAGTTTACAAGCACAAGAGCCAGTAGGTTATATATTTTGGCTGTTTCATAGCTGACAAACTCTATGATCTTGGAGCACAAATATTTTAAAAGAAGTATCTGAGAGACATAAAGGTTGCAGATTCCCATTAAAAATCTACTAGTACTCTTAAACACCAATTCTGGGAAAATAAGGTGCAAGCTATCATACTATCCATGAAAAAATCTCAGCTTTTATGCTTCTTAAGGCATCTTCTAGCCATATGATTTTCCAGGCAGGTCTGCACTGCTGTGTTGGATCTATCCTGGAGTTCTGCCCATGTTCTGAGATGACTGAAGTTGAGCTTACTCTTGTTTATAAACCATTTAACTAAATTATCATATCCACATCAGATGGGAAACTTAGTCTCTTCTTGTGGCAAAGCACTGAAATTACTATGTTTCAAAGGAGACCAAGGATTCAAATAGCTCTTACACAGGAAATTATTTTTTTTTTCTCTCTCACCCCTCTCCTATAGTAGTCTGAATTAAAGATAGTCTGTTCAGAAGAGATTTGGTAAGTTCCTACTTGTTCCTTGTTTTTTTTTGTTTTGTTTTTTTTTGTGGTTAATGTAGGTTGCCTGTGGCATCACCTGTTGCAGGCACAGATGAAGGATAATACATAATTATCAGCATATTGAATGAAGAGGTTGTCTTGTGGAATTTTCTAAGTGTATGGCTGCTTATTTGCATTGTAATAAGGCCTGATGACAAAAAACCCTCCAAGTCACTTTGTCTGAGTCTTTGGAGAATGTTAATATGGCTGTAATGAATTGCAACTTGTACACGCTATAAATACACTTGGATACAAACCATTCAATTATTTCAGCAACCTGTAGAAGCCAAACCCCATCTGTGTCTGTTCAGAGGTTATCCATAGCTTCACTAAGCTTTGGATCAGACAGATACATACAACTGGAAAAACCACTCAGTACTGGAATTTTAAGACTATGTTCAGTCAGCAAATTGGGATTAATGCCAATAAAATTACTAGTGTTGGAAATGATTGTGACATTGAGAAATGCAGTCTTCGGATTCATCTCTCTTAACATTAGATACATAGGTTGTCCACAAGCACACCTGACAGAGTTTTCTGGATTTCTGTTTTGTGAGCTAAAGGCACTCTTATATTCTCTTGACAGCTAAAATAGTTCCAGTAAATTACACTTTTAAAGTGTTTGTGTCCATTTACTGTAAAGGATACGAAAAACTGTTCTGATTTAGACATATGAATTGAAAACATTTAGTGTGATGTGGGATGAACCCCACTATAGCAGTTTTTGGAAGCCATGATGTGACTGGCACCTAAACTTTTGCACTTACCTTATATATTACCCAAACCATTCACTCTCTACAATGGATAGAACCCATTTCACCTAAATTTAGGCAAGCCTGGTGCAGACATCCATGTTGTAAGTGGATCAACCTAGGCTGTATCTATTACCTGTAGAGATAATTAGGTATTTATTTTACAAACATTTATATACTGTCAGATGAAACTCACCCATGGAGTCTTCATTTGGCATTTCTTCTGTCTGCTGAGGATAGGTATCCTGGGGAACAGAAATCTAATGGGCATCTAATTGCAGTTTTCCACAACTTAAACACACAGAATAATATACTTTGTCATTGGTAGCCAAATGCTGCAACAGGTTGCCCAGAGATGCTGAGAAACCAGATTCTGGAAATTAGCCATGCTTTGACCAGGATGTTGGATTACCAAAAAGATTTGTTTTGTGGTTCCAAGGTACAAAGCATTACAAAAAGGGAGGGAAGGGGGAACAGAGAGTAGACAGATGCATTGGTATCTGAGATATATCCCTATGGATTACTGGTATTTTCTGGCTCTGAAGGACAGCTTCCACCTGGGTTTCTTTCATCTGCTGCCACTGGGCTGAGGTGGGATCTGTCTGATTAACTGGAGCAGTTAAAAAGCTTCTCTTTGCACTCAATGACTACGATAATCACTTCACAGCAAGGACTCTCTTTTCCTAAAGCAAACATCTAAAACAGGTTAGATGCATGCACCTTGGATGCGCTTTCTTAATCTTCCTAAGAGAAATCAACCGGATTACAGAGGCTGAATTCTCACTGGAAAAACTCAGAGGCTTCATGAGAGGCAGTTATACTGTGCCTCAGTGAGTTAGTCTGGTATCAGTGATGACCTGTACTGTTGTTGTTTTAATTGGCCTGTGGTTTATAGTAAGAAAATTAGATGCTCCAAAGTGCACTTATTCTCAGGCCATCCAGTACTTGCTAGATTTATTTTCTGTTTCTCTGCAGCTGAAACTGGAGCTGTGTGCTGCTGGCTGCTGCCCAGGGCAACCCCTCTGAGTACAGAGGGTTACACAGATGTGAGATGGGGCATTAGGTTGCCCTGTGGTGTAAGGGCCACATGAAGGTTCAGGTCAGCACAAGCTACTCACAGCACAGAGAGCTGCTAGCAAGGTAAGGGGATGGTTGTGTACAGCATGAGGCTGTATTTTTATGACTTCCAGAGTCTGTTATTCATAAGTGGCCTAGCAGGCAGCAACCTTTATTTTATCTTCTGTCCCGGGATGTTGCAGATAAGCAAAAATGGGGATTGGATTTACCTGCTGCAAAAAATCTGATTTGTTTATCAGGAGATATGAGAAATGGGAACTGCATTAAAATATGCTAAAGTGCAAAGGAGTTAACTAACACATTTTTGGAGTTAGATTTCCAATCTCCTCTTAATAAACATGTATGCACTTTTAAATTCAGATAACTTCTTAAGGGTTATGACTATAATCAGCTGACAGATTATGATATCCCTAAATCACAGAGAATGAAATAGGTCCTGTTCTTGGAGCACATACCGTTCAATGGGTTTATATAGCAGAGTAAAGCAGACTGGACTGGGAGACTGAGATGCAGGCATTAATAAGAATATGACATTTCTTTTAGATTTCAAAATATTTTATCCATGCAAGCTTGGTGACATTTTGATGGAGAGTGACAGCTTGTTAACCTCCCTAGGAACACATCTCTGTCTACCTCTGACCCACCACGGGGGAGAAGTCAGGGCTTTTGTTCCCCTGACTGATTTTTTCTGCAACATTAGAGCCTGAGGGAGGACATCTTTTGCCCTGCTCAACACTATATGAAATCCTTGTAGGAAACAATGAGAAACGTATTGTTTTTCACAGATCTTTTCCTCCTACACAACCCCCTCAATAATTAACCAGCATCATCTTCAAAGCAGTATTGTGTGAAATAAATAAATAAGGAGGAGCAAAAAAAAAAAAAAAAACCAAAGTGATAATACCCACATGATGCAGAAGTGACAAGATATTAGTCTCAGAACAGTTCATCTTTTATGAACTTGCTGGCATTTATGCCTGTCTTCAAGCTGCACAGATACTTTGTCTGTCACAGGTGCACTTTCACTGCCTCTTGCTGTTCTCACCAGCACCTTCTCCTCACCCCACTGCTCAAATTCAGCTGAGAGCACTAAGAGAGGAGGGGGCCCTATTTTAATTTTCCTAATATACCACTGGGAGACAAAGAAAACTGTCTTATTGCCTGGCTTATTTTACAGCATCTTCACTGAGATTAGGAATGTACCTGAGGAAAGCGATACCGAGAAAGTATTTTGCCTCCAAATATTTTTGCAAGTACATTTTTTTTTTTTTAAAGTTTTACAGAATAAAAGAAGGTAAAATCCAGGTATCTCAGCTTACTGTACAAAAGCCACTGCTTCTGAAACTGTATTTTATATCTGATAACTTTATCCATATATTCATAGGAGGATGTAACTTGTACAGCCTCACCCAGCTGTACAAGAGAAAAAAAAAAAAAAAGATGTCAATCTGATAAAACTGAGTTGCTTAAAATGAATGTGTTTTCCATGTCTGTTAATTTTTACTCTTATCTCTTGTAAGAGATTATACAGACTTTATCTGGGTCCATATAAACAACAATTATGAACAGTATACATATTTGACAAAAGCTGTTGCTTTGACTAGTTTTTAATAGTTCCTGTATCAGAAAATGGAGAGTGCATGGGTTCACTCAGTTTATCAGGGGACATTATATTGTTTTGATATGTGACAGCATTCAGAGGTTTTATCTTCCAAAATTAGTATATTTTCCCGAACTTATGACTAAAAATGTTTGAATATTTGTACTCTGAAATCATTTCATTGAAAAACTTTCAATATCTTACAGATTTTGCATATTGGGTTATGCTGCTTCTAGCTCTCAGCCACTAGGCTGGGAGTAGGAACATCTCTCTATTCATTTGGGGGGGGGAAGAGGGATGTGGCAGTTAGATTAATAGTTATCTGTGGTAGCTTCTTGACAGAGAAACAAAACAAAACAAAAATAGACAAAGAAACAAACAAAAAAGACACTGATAAAATTATTAATTCTGTTTACCCATGGTCCACTGCAGACTGACAATAGCTCAGTTCAGACACATCTCTCCTTTATTTTATTTAAAACAAATTCAGAATAAACTGCAAGGAGGAAGAACAAGGCACCCCAAGAATTTAACAATCCAGATCTGTGTTATCTCAAATCACAAGTCTGACTTAAAAATGATTTAGATCTTTTTTGGTTGTTTTGCTGTTTTTGGTTCTTTTGTTTTGTGGGTATTTGTCTTCTGTTTTGAAACCTTCAGGGTTTGTATAAGATACCTTTAGATTATTTTTTTTTCACTGTATATAATAGAAGAAGAAATAACGGGTCAGCCTAAAACCATACATCAAATCAACACTAGCTTTTGTGTATGATTTTTCCTTCTCTCCAGGAAAGTCTGATTCCTCAATCTCTCCTTTGGCTGTAAGAAAATGTTTCCTCCCAGATATATGTGCCTCTGTTTTGTCTTTTTGCTTATGCCCTCCCACTTTCAATATCAAGGTAAAATTCTCATAAAGAAATGCAGCAGGCTGGCTTTTGCCATAACCAATTGCCAGCTTTCATTATTTCTGTGCCTACTCCTTGCCTGGAGCAATATCATTTTAATGTTCTGATAAAAATTAAAAAAAAAAAAAAAAAAAAAAAGGCACAACTGTTATCCTCTAGGAAAATAAAGTCTGAAAGATGACAAAGTACATGTGTGCATGAGCATCTTGGCAGCTCCTCTGCCTATTTCTTTATCCTTGATCATATCAACATTATTTTCCCCTCAAGCAAACAAAATGCTTTGAAGTGATGTCTCCCATGTCACCATGAACTATAGAAAAGCTGTCATGACTGGACAATAGACAAAATTATATTTTTGCCTATTCGTGTCATGTCTGAAGGAATCAGGATACTGATGTGCCATAACTTTGGCTATCAACTGAAATATACAGAGGCCATTACATGTATGTGTGTAAGAGACATAGGTCTCATATTCTTCCCTTATTGGGAAGAACTGAAAACCGGCATGAGGACAATAAAATAAATAAATAAATAAATAAATAAATAATAATAATAATAATAAAAAAAACAGCATGAGGATCCTAGCTAACAACCACCAGCCATGCTAGCCACAGTGGTTAAAAAGATGATGGTCTTCTCAGCCAGAGGTTACTTCCTCTCTGCCATGGTACCTGGTCTGCTATAGAAGCTTGAACAACTCATAAAGATATGTTTATTCTAACAGTTTTACTGAGACATGAATACATCCCAGCCTGCAGATTCTTCCTTAGGAACAGTAATCGCCAGTTGCAGGACAGGCAGATAATCAGCACTAGTGTAGTCCTAAGCCCCTGTAGATGTATGCTTCAGGGTAGATGAGTCAGAGCCCTTACTGTACACCACTTATTGAGCAATCATTACATGACCAGTTTTTACAGTGTGTCATAGCCTGCTGTTCTTATTCCTCCAATTTTCTTTTGTAGAATTGCAATGAACAAGCTGAACCAAAATGAGTAACATGAAAATGTATTCACCCTGGATTTATCTGAGTAAAACATAGATGAAAGACTATCCTGTCGCAGTCCCTTGTGTTACACAGTCTCTTTTGTAAATCATTTTTGAGAAACATTAGAATGAAAAAAATGAAAGCTTGCTAAATATGTTGTAAAAATCTTTGATTTTCCCTGGAAGCAATTGTATGTTGTATATTATAATCTGAAGTATATGGAGATGTAGCTTAAGTATGTAAAAAGATAGGAGTGAAGATCTCCCTCCCCATCAAATCTTTGTATTGGTTTCTGACAAGTACGCATCTGTAGACTTGTCCCCCACAGTTAGACTTTTTGGTTATTTCAGCATCTGTGGTCTAAAAGGTAGATGTTGACCTTGGAGTTGAAATTCACATTCAGTACTTTAACTATTATAGGGAATTGAGCACAAAAGTTTGAGAAATGGAAAAAGGCAGGCAGCAGACAAATGACAAAGAAAGGAGCAGATAGTGAGAAAATAATTTGATCTTGATTTTCTCTTAAAACTTGACTAGTAGAGGAGCTGGTGGTTCTAAACTATTTTATAGATAAGTCATGATTAGAAAGCTTCTCCAGAAATTGGAAAACCTGTGTTTTGAGCCAAAAATGACACTGAAACAAATAAAAAAGAAAGATTTTATCTGCTTATAATTCTAACTGGAATAGAGCTTTCACTGCCACATCTGACATTTTGGGCAACTCTTTTTACTGGTCCTTTCTGGTCGTCTCAGAGAAGGAGGCTTGAAACCACCCAACCATACCTCATATCATGCAAAGGGGCAAAGAGGGAACACCTCCCTCATTTTTCTTCCTAAAGCAGCTGAGCTACTGCTCAGGTTACTGTATAGAAATGAAAGGCTCCCAAGGCAAAAAGGAGAACAATGAAGAGAAAGACTTACTCTGCAGTCCCATGTGTTTTATGACTATATGAGAAAAAAAAAAAAAAAAAAAAAAAGTCATAAAACAAACAAACAAACAAACAAACAGACATAGCATCAGCATTCATCTCTAAATACCCCCTAGCACCACCACCGGTGCATTCCCCAGGCTCAGGAAGGTAAATGGGTAGAGGACAGACTAATCCTGCCAGCCCGCAGGCACTCAGAGGCTTGGAAGTGTCACAGCTTTGAGCATTATTGCATACCCAGCAGCAGAAATGTAGACACACGAGACATTTCCACATAGCTGCAGAGGTCCCTTTGGGTTTGGCACTGGTGATTTTGAGGATTTAAATTTTGTGTTTTCACAGCCAAAGTGACAGGCAAGTATTGAAGCCTCCTCCAAGGCATTTGTGTCTCTGTACTCAGTTAGTTGTCAGCAGCCCTTTCTTCATCTATTTACAGGATATGATAGGATCTGTGTGCTAGAGAAGGTTCAGATTATGTATGTGTCTAACTCCACACAGAAAGGCATGTAAGTTCAGCGGGTGCAATAAAAATAGTAGAATTCATTAATTAGGTCAATTTAAATTACTTATGTAGAGGAAGTTGATTTTCCCCTAACAAGATAAATCCAATTAAAAAATCCTGTCACCTCTCTCTCTCTCTCTCTTTTTTTTTTTTTTTTTTTTTCCAGGAGATATCCTTAAATGGGCCTTTGCTGTTATCAGATGTGTGAAGTAACATTACTGTATACTTTCACACCTAGCTGATTACTTAACCATCTATTCTTTCTGACAATACAGGATACGAGATTGGAGAAAGGGAGGGGCAGAGAAGTAAATGGAAACATTGCTGTGATTGCTTTCTAACCCATGTCTTAATTTTTCATTTGAACCATAAATCCCAGGGCAATTTTTATTACAGTGGTATGTATGCTGAAACAAGGGCTATATATAAAACAAATCTCTTACAACTCTTCTTTCTTCTTTCTTTCTTTCTTTCTTTCTTTCTTTCTTTCTTTCTTTCTTTCTTTCTTTCTTTCTTT
>CM021765.1:7924975-7948257 GCA_011076525.1 Nettapus auritus
TTTCTTTCTTTCTTTCTTTCTTTCTTTCTTTCTTTCTTTCTTTCTTTTCTTTTTTCTTTTTCCCTCTCAGAATGATGGAAATGTATCACAACATTCTTCATATCCTTTCTGGATGACTATAAAATGGAGGTGGAGGGAGGAGAATTTTGTAGGCAGAACATTATGTGCATTAGATAAAAATCAGTTACTTAGTAGCTTGTATTTAAAAATATTCACACTTAATTTAACTCTCTTCATTCTCTGGGAGGGCTGTGGGTGTATTAATCTTTTGGGTTGATAAAATCATTCATTTGGATGGGCAGGTTGGAAAGTGACTTCAAATTTTCTTTTTTTTTTTTTTATTATTATTATTTTTATTTTTTATGTGTCCTCTTTTGCTTAAACATATTTTCCAGAGATAATTTCAAATGGAGGTCTGGATAGATTTAATTAAAATATATAGGCTACAATTACACATTTTAAATGATAGATTTTCCAAATACTAAAAAAGCCAATATCATAATATTTTTACCTTGGCATTTTTACTTGAACATGAAGCAGAATTCCTTCATTTTGATAGCTATGTCAAGAACAAATATTCTTCCATCCCCTTCTATTTTATTGGTTCATTATATGGCACATATAATAAAAGAAAAAGAAATAAAATTTCTTGCTAATGCAGAAAGGATTCTTTAAACACAGAATCTTAGTGACCACATTCAACACAGTCATTTGAAGCAGTCATAGCATATCTATATGGTTATTATCAACTTCATGAGTAAACATTCAAAGCAAAAGCAGAAGGTGTTTTTTTGTTGTTGTTGTTTGTTTTTTGTTTGTTTGTGTGTTTGTTGTTTTTTTTGTTTGTTTGGTTGGTTTTTTTTGGTCAGATGAGGTAATAAATATATCTGCAAGTAGGAATTGAAGAAAACACAACAGAAACAGTCAGAGGTCAGAGACATGAGGCATTATAGAAATCCCTCCCTTACAGGAATAAAACTCAGCCTACATTAGGAGTAACAAAAAAAAAAAAAAAAAAAAAAAAAAAAAAAAGCTAGGGATTACTGAGTCTAAAGAAACCCTAAAGTAACCCTTGTGTGGACTACAATGGTCTTTACCTACCTGACAGCTGCCTGACCCCTGCACCATTGATGCAGTGAATCATCATCAGTCAACAACAGAGAAGAGCAAGATGAGTTAATGCAGGCTGTGATGTCTCTGACTTGAGTGATTGAGAAAGTCATAACAGAAAAAAGCACCCCAGGAGCTGCAGGTGGCTGAAGTATGTTGAAAGCACTGTGGGTGTTCAGAAACAGCAAAGGTTAATGTGACAGGAAGCGTTTACTTAGTACTTTATTGTTCAAAATTACTTTCTGTTCACCTAAGAAGATCATTCAGGTGGGAGGTTTCTCTTTACTGGACAGGCACAGAGCAAATGAAGGGAGGAAATCCAGTGAGACTTTGTGTATGGCTTCAGGAAGAGGGTGGGCAGGAATCACAGTGAGGAGCTAAGAAATGCAAAAGCTTCCCAGGAACAAAAAAGTTCCAAGAAATTGTCACCGAGTGTGGCTTACAACCCAGGAAGTCAATGCATTAACAATCTTGAAGTCAATGATATGTCTTGAAGGATACAGGCGGGTGGGAAAGAGTTTTGCATGAACACTTTTAGTTTCTCTTTGTCTGCTTCAGGCACTTTGAGGATTCTGTGCTTAAAATATGAAGTATTCTAGTTGTGAGCACATAAAACTTGTCTTTTCAATTTCTTTGGAGGCTCGCTGCAGTAAAAGTTCTAACCAGAACCATCTCAAAGCTTTGTTAAACATGGGGTCTTTCCACAGACCTTTTGTGGGATGGACAAACAAGGCTGACTTTCAGTGGCTCTGTGTGGAGAAATATGAGCTGGGTCAGGGAAGCAGCTGTACAACAACATTGTGGGACCAGACTTTTGTGCCAAGGGGCATATGGTGGGGCTTTCTGCTCACTGGTCTGCAGAACAGATGAGAACTATACTGTAAATGGGTGCACTTTGCTTCAGCATAAGCTATCAGTCCAAGTTTTCTATGTCTTTTGAACTGAAAGCCCAGTTTTAATTACAGCTTTGAGTGTTAGGGGAGTTTGGTTAGTGAGTTTACCTGTCACCCATGTGTTAAAATGACTAAGATATTATTGCATTTCTTTAGATATCATGTCTACTTTAAAAATAATGCTTCCTGGAGAAACAGCTAGGTTACACTTTCCAGAAAAGCCCTGCCACAAGTCTGTGGTTTAAAAATATGTTAGGTTTGCAGTCCATCATATTTATGATCAATTCACTACAGAGAGCTGACACAGATCTTCCACAAAGACAGACTGCACTTTCAAGAGAATTTCATGCCACTTAAAAATGGAATTAACCAAGATGGAAATGCTAAAAATACATGGAAGACAAAGTTTAAGTCACTAATGGAAAACCCTGTGTGTCATTGTGCTTATTAAAAGACAACAGAATAAATGCTCCCTGCTGATGAGCTAATATTTAATCTGCACTGTACTCTGTCCTCTAAAGAAGTGCTTCTGTTGATCAAATTTTGTTATTGGTCCTTTAAAAAGGTAGAAAAATCAAAAGGCTATATCTAAATTGCTTTTTTTTTTTTTTCCCTATGCTGTGAAGTAGGAGTATGTTGTGGTGCTTGTCATAATTTTCTTTATGACCCTCAAGCCTTCAATCTCAAAGAGTAGGAGAGAAAATGGAGGTCACACTGCTTTCTTATACATGTTGTCATGCAGATATGTGCGCTTCATACAGAAGTGGGCTTTCAAATTGGGATTTTAGTTCTTAACCTCAAGGTAACTTACTTTTTAAATTATGATTTCCACTGGCTTCTTTGCACTCCAGAAATGGGACTACTGCTGCTTTTCTGTCTTCTGTTACTGCCTACGGGAGATGGAAGGAAGGCATCCACTTGCTGAATCCTGTGAGATGTTAGTATCCAGAAGCTAGGCAGTGTAACCCATTTTGCTGCTTAGGACCCAAATTTCACCAATGGACTTCTGCAGAAGTGAATTTGGCAATGGAAGAGGGAGAAGAAAACTCACAGTTATAAGAAGAAAGGAGAAGATTTTGCCAAAGGGCTGAATAAAGAATAATAAAACTGGAGTGGTGGCAGGATGAGTTTTGATAATCACCTCCCTCTTCTGAACTGTTTCCCCCCTTTTCAGGTTTAAAATAAATATGTCTTTTCAATGAAATTCTCAATAGCCAAAGGAAGTTTAATTGCTTATTTCCAGCTGTGACTGATGTATGAAATTGTATTTCAAACTGTGCAAAAAGTCACCACCTGGCAAAAATTTACCTGACACTCTCCCTCTGCAGCAGAAATTCTTATTGCTTAGGCCAAAAATTTAACGATGCTTTCCTTACTCTCAGTAGCCTTTACACCTTCCATAGTATTTCACCAAGGAGCTAAGGTCTCTGATTTATTATTTAACTTTTCAAGAACATGTTAGAAATTAAATTAGGAATATCTTTTCACCACTAACTTCTAAAGCACTGCTTCCATTTACTGCATATAGTGAGATATACTCTGCTCTGCATGAAAATGATAGGTGTTCCACATGCTTTCTCACCTCATTATTGATGCTACATTTTTTACTGGCATTTTTTAGGGCTCTGTGACAGCACAGGACATTTTCTTCCTCCTGGTTTTGTATCTCTTCCTCCCGCCTAGGCAAATTTCCCTCCCATGACCACGCCAAGTCTTCTGAGTTTTGATTTCTTTAAAGTAACACCTGTCTCATTTTTGGACTGGTGTTTTCCCACTATTCTGTGAACTAATGGAGGATGTAGCATCTTCTGGCTCCAGCCACCTTCCTTTGAAAACTAATTATTGTATCCAGAACACATTTGTTAAATATAATCATTCCCCATAGTATCCGGTCAGGGACAAAGACTGCACTTTGCCTTGTCAGAAATGCTAAATTCAACATGCTCAGAAAGAATTCTAGTGATTATACAGTTTTCATAATAAGAATTCATAATAATTTTCATAATAAGAATGTCTTATAAGAATTTAAAGATCTTCGGTTTTGCCTAGACAAATTCTTCAAACTGTTATACCAGTCAGAGACAAAAAGAGGTTAGAGGGGCAAAAGGGGCAGTGTAGCACATTCATAACTGGTGGAAAGGTAGGCCTTGCACTCCTTCCCTGCTCTGAAAGAATACCTGCACTCTTTATTAAAACTTGCAGTCACTAGGTCTAACCTTGCTGAGCTGATAGCGAGTAACCAGTAAGGATGAAAGATGTGATGAAGATTGCCTGTTCTTTTCAGTCTTGGTTTGGGTGTTTTCAGCTATAGATTGAAGTTCTTTTAATGAGTAACTAGGCTAAGATTAACATCCTGGGCGGGGAAGATCACTCATTTTGTGGGGAAGATATTGAGCCTTTCCAGAACAGAGGAAGTGCAAGGAATGAAAACAGTGGTAGCCATTTGAGATGTCCAAAGACAGCCAGCCTGGTCTCTAGCTATTCCTGTAGAAGGTATACCTCGTCCCAGAGGTATGTTATGTCTGCTGGCTCTAACTTAATGTCTTACCTTCATGTGTCTAAAATAGCTACAGATGGATGCTTCTGCATTCATAACTGAAGCCTATCTTATGTGCCTCCTTTCATGATCTGAAATGCTCCCTAGGCTCTATTTAGACTGCATTAACTAGATCTCCATCAACTGTAACAGAGGTTAGATACTTAGCTCATATATTGACACCTACTAATAGACACTTTCATTAGGTGTCTAATCTTGTTCCAAATTCAACCCCAAATTAGTAATCACTATGAGTGAAAGCAAGGACTTGACTATGGTCAGGGAAGAACTGTGTAAAAATACTTTCAGTCTTTTCTTTTTGAGTTATTGCATATTTTTTCCAATTTGGTAAGTTAATCATCTGAACTTTTACTCTAAAAGAGTAGAAAACTGGCTTTTTTAAAGCCTTTAAATCTTTTTTTTTTTTTTTTTTTTTTTTTTTTGAGGATCTTCTCATAGGAAACCTTCTTGACTATTGACCTCAAAAGCTCAAGACAGTACTGTCACAAGAGGTGAGGACCAAAATACTGTATATATATGAACCTATTAGTCTTGCATTCTTAGCTTCCCAGGAGTCCCACTTCCATAACCACATCAGAGCGGATGCCATCACAAAGTAAATGGGCTGGGACTTATGTACTTATTGTAGCGAGAGCAGTAAGGTCTCTGACCCTTCTACGGACCTCTGTCTTTGGCTTTTTGATGCTGTACACTGCACTAGCACCACTATTCTTGGGTGGCAACAGAAGACTGCAGTTTCTCTGAGGTTTCAGAGAGCAGAAGGGGTACTCCACTGGGACTGGGAGAGGATGCAACAGTAATTACAGACTCATACACACATTGGTTCATTGATTCACTCCATTCCTCATTTCTTTGTCTTTTCAAGACTAAAACAAAGGCAGAGAAGGACGTTCCCCCCTTCTTTTGGAACTTGTTTTACAGATGTAAAACCTGACCTCTGACATTTATCCAGAAATTTCCCCTCACAATAGTGCAACTGAGTAAGAGCATAGATTTCCTAGAAAGAAGTCTTCACATTGCTCACCTGATATTATCTAGATAAAAATACTCTTCTAACCTTTAGGCTGTTATATAGACCTAGATATTTTTATGCCTTCTCTTCCCTTTTCTTCTCTTTATTGACTGAGAATTGCTGTGTAATCCTGATTGTCACTTTTTCTGGTTTATTTTTCATGTCTTCTATTCATTTTCATTCTTTTGTTGAATTCATAAGAGGTTCTCTGGTTGCATGGTCCCTACCCTTT
This sequence comes from Nettapus auritus, assembly GCA_011076525.1. Taxonomy (NCBI): domain Eukaryota; kingdom Metazoa; phylum Chordata; class Aves; order Anseriformes; family Anatidae; genus Nettapus; species Nettapus auritus. The sequence goes on from CM021765.1 coordinate 7,930,780, forward strand.
TGATAGATGATTGTAGTCTTCAGTATGTCACAGTGATTCATAAGCTACATTATCTCTTAAATGAATAAGTCACTTTAGCAAGACTCCTTGCAGAGTAGTGTACCACTCAATGCAAGTAGCAGGGTTAGAATGGGACTCTTCAAATGTAATTACTACAAGGATAGAAAGCAAGGCATCAGACAAGATTAAAGACCATCTAGCACAAAAATAGGGCTAATCTACCTAAAAGAAACATACCCACTTTTGATCCTAAAATGGTGCAATTAAATTCTCCTACTCAAACACTGTTATTTTCCATGCTTGTAGTACATGATGTTGTGATGAGTACAAGCAAAAGAGATACAGGTTGTTCTAGTCAACACATTGCCTAGAGACAGACTGAAGAGGAAGACCCTAATAAAGTTCAGCCTATACAAGTAAGAAAGAGTAAAAGAAAGCTGATAAGATACCTCCCAGCTTGCAGAGCTGCACAATGGAACTCACAGCCACAGGTGGGCTGAGGTCAGACTTTGGAGGATTAATCTCAGCACTCGTGTTGCTGTCAGAGATCAATAACTCTTGGATGTTTATTTGTAATCTCTTTACTGAAAAGCTCTCCAACTCAGTCTACGTTGTTCTGATTTCTGTTGTGTTGTCCCTGTAGACTTCAATTTAGAAGCACAGATAGATAATATGCTCTAGGGAGGTGACATATCTTGAAAACTCCAGATATTCAGGAACTGATTCTAAGCACTAGTGCCCAATAGTTTTTTCCTCTTAAACTTTTTTACTCTGTTAACTCCACAGGGAACTGACCTAAGTTACTAGTAAAGTAGAAAAATGTACGTGTAAGAATATGTACAAGAAACAATACGTATGTATGCAAAATTTTTCAGATGGATAGATTCCCTGACAACACTGAGGGGGTCAGAGGTATGCCCCAGGACCAGGAGTAATTGCTGTGGTAGAAATTAAGAGGAACTTCTTTAGGCAGTGCTGCTGCTGCACATTTTGTGTCGGAAACATCCAGTTGCAGAACTTCTTTATTCAGGCACAGTGGTAAATATGACAGGGATCTGAATTTGACTTTTTTATATTCAAAGGGACTGCATTACCTTTTTGCTAACTGGCTAGAATTTGTACTTTTTGATTTGGCATACACCCTAGACAGTATCTATACTGTTTGTATGGCATCCTTGGCATAGTTTGTTCTTTTTCTGGCTTACAAAATACTTTCTGAACTAGACATTGCTGCATCTCTATCCATAAGTTCAGGTTGAGGCAGATGAGCTGCAAATACCTTGTTCTTCTTAATTTGATGGTGTTTTTTGTTATACAGGTTTTTTTTTTTTTTTTTAGTGTTACTCATTTAAAGACAAATTTCCTCTACCAAATGATGATTCCTCTGTTATTGCACATAGCTTTTATGTTTGCATATTGTTTGTAGCTGTGCCTTGTGTGCTGAAGAAAGAAAGCAATAGCTGCTGAAAACAGAATTTGCCCTAAAGCCGTCTAGAAAAAAATGACTAGATGCTATCCAAATGTATTTGGCCAGGATGCATAACAGAGGGGGGTGCTGACTGAGGCTGTAGCAGCCCTACTCAATGTCTACATAGGATTCATACAATGAAGAAACTGCATGATAAGCTCTTGACTCTGCAAAATACTATAAAACATCTTCCTGGGTTCTGGGGATATCATTATCACCATTACATTATTTTCAGCTACTTTAATTAAGCTGTCTACAAAGGAAAGCTTAAAAGAAACACATTGATAAGTAGAATGGCTTTTTACAACATACTTGCCAAACAGAGCATGTACAGTTCTCTTGAATGTCAGTGCAGAGTGGACATCTGCAAAGTATATCTCACTTCTCTGAGACAAGATTGTTTATTTATTTATCCTAAAGCAAACGCAAAACCTAAGCTGTGTAGAACAGGCAGAACTGACTTTCCACTGATTATAGCAGAGCATCTTTTTCATCTCAGGTTGGTGTCCAGCTTATAGGCCTAGATAAAGGAAATGTTGAGGTATTATTGCTGTACCCATGGATGACAAGTTGTTTTCTCTGGTAAGTCACCTAACATTTGAATGGTGATATAAATAGGAGCACAGTACACATTAGTTGCCATGCATTAGCATGATAAGAGATGTAAGAGAACTCACAACAGATTTGAGATTTCTACAAAGTACAATATTTTTATATTTGTGTGTGTGTTTGAAAAAGGTCTCGAAGTCTATTTTGGTATGAAATAATCCTAATGTAAAGGCTGAATAGAAATCTGATTCCATTCAGTGAACACTTTGAAATGTTATCACAAGAAGTGTCTTTTGTACAAGGGCATGATAAATTATTAAAAAGAATAATAAAAGAAAAAAACAGCCTACTTTCCTAAATAATTGAAGCTGTTCTTTTAAAAGTCCCAAACACTGTTCTCTAAGACAACCTGGCTTTCCAGGAAAAAAAGAAGTCTAAAAGTTTCCTTTAAAATCTAAAACACAAAGAAGAAAATAGGTAAGTAGTACAAATGAGAATCTGAGTTTAGTTTGGTGCAGACTTGGATACAAAAGCAAGGAGGAGAAGGGGTAATTATACTCATCAAAAGAAGTGCTTACATGATAAGACAAGGAGTACACACCACAGCAGCTATTTCAGTAGGATATCTGTAGTCTTTTTTGATTTCCTCAATAAATCCATCCTTTCCACGTGAATCATTGACCACTGAGCTGAACTTCCCAAACTTATCTTGGTTTGTTAGAAAGGTACCAATAACCTGCTCTGAACACACACATGGAGAGTTCAGTCTAGCACTACAGTTATTAGAGGGTAATGTCATGAAGTCTGCAGTCAGCTAATATTAAGACATTAGAAAAAATAGAGGTAAAGAACTGGGCATTACAGTTTCAGGCTAAACTAAAGTGCTATAAATACATCCTTTCTGCAAACAGATTAAAAATAATATTTCCACTTGACTGAGAGTGAGCAGTTAGCAGATATATTTGGTCTGTACAGTCCTTCAGTTGGATGGTGTTAAGAGGTAGTAATAGAATTAATGCCACAGGTGTTTTCAGTGTCCACCTATTTGCGTGACTGCTGTTCACTGTTGACCAAGGTGGCTGACATTTCTGAAGTAGCTTTTCATAGCTCAGGAGTTGAGATCAGCCAGGAATCCAATGAAGGCCAGCCAGTTTTGAAATTACCCAACTCATCAGATATTTTGTAAGGTGTGCTGAGCTCTTTGGTATTACATTTAGACTCACACCATTCTCCAAATCAGTTAATTTTAAATTATTTTATATTTATCTACATGAGATCTAGTCAAACAAAAAATGTCAGTATTCTTGCTGTAGTAATGTGTTTCAAGTCATTTTAGTGACTGACAAAACTTATACCTACATTATTTCTTTTGTAGTGGTGCTGCCTTCATAGATCTGATGTGTCCAGCTTTTCTCAATCTGCATCAGGGAAAGAAAAGAAAAAAGATTTCTGAGAGATACAAGTGTTTATGTTCACTCTTATCATTTGTGAGGGTGTAAAGCAATCACAGATTTAGACAGGTCAGTTTATTCTTTCAGTGGCTAAAGAAAGAATTATTTAGTTTTACAAACCTGCTGATTCATATAATCTTCTGTGCCTCAAAATGCATTTTCAAATGCAGATCCAGAAGTAATAAATTGCTTTAAAGAGTATTTTGTAGGCCCAGTGTTTTTTGTTGACTTTATGCAGCAAATCTTTCTTATGACTTTCACGTGAATGTGGGGTGAAGGAAATACAGTACATAGGTAGCTCATTTCATTAGAGCTCTTTTATTTAATCTTTTTAGCTAGTGACATCCTTGAAAATCAGCATCACGTTTCCAAATGTCAGGAAGCAAAGGCAAAGTTTGTCAGCCAACTGTCGTGCTACATTTGATCTTCATCCTTCAAGTATAAGCAAATCAAAAGGACAGTATAGAAAAAACAATGAGAAGAGTGGACAGCTGACTTCCAAGACAGTTGTGTGAAAGAAACAGGAAGGACAGTGAAATAAGGGGGTGTAAGCAGTAAACTAAGCATATTCAAAAAGCCACTGAGCCCCATGCAGAATCTGTCCCCTCTGGGAAACACAGCAGACATTCAGTCTCTTTGGGTCAGATTCCCATTTATATGAAAAAAAACATTGCATTAATTTTAAAAGAGACTCCTTACAAATAATTTCTAGGTCCTGTAGGTATTCCTTGACAAACCTTAGTAGTACTGTTCATGTAATCTACATTTATTCCTAAGAGGACAGATTGTCTTGCTCTTTGAACTCATAGTTCAATACAGAAATGGTATTTTTGGAAACATACTCAGTGTTTGCTTCTTACAGCAATTCTCTTTCTTACTCATTTCACACAGTAACTTGTATATCCATTAAGTGGTAAGATGTTCCATGGGAAAAGGTTGTAATTGCACATATTTAAAGGGTACATCATTTACCTTTATTACAACTCATGTTGCAGCTGTGGTTTCAAAAAATATTCCAGTGTGTACAAGCATGCTGGTGCAATTAGGAGAAACTGGTTCTCTGTCTTTATAATCCTTCTCTGGATGAGAAATAGTAACACCAACAAAGCAGAGAAAGCATTGTACTGCATTATAACCCTGGAAGCCAGCCTATCCCCATGACAGTTCATGGAGGAGTAAATCAGAGTTAGAGAATAGTTTGGGAAGGGAAACCTAGTTAGAATGTTTTCAGTAAATAGAAGAACTGATGCGTGGGCGTTTCAGACACAAATCCTGTTATATGATAATATGATTTATGCGCATAACTCCCAAACATCATTATCAGAGTTAACCCCAGAGTACCTTTTGTATTTAAAATTTAAATGAAGGTATGCTGTTTGCAATTTCAAAACATTGCGTTTATATTAAACAGAAAAATTTACTATTCTAACTGATTTTTTGCTGATTAGACACACTGTCCTGGACACACTTCTTCCATTTGAACAATGATTGTCATTCATCTTGAAACTCATAATTCTTGGATTAAAATGAACTACCTTAATTGCAATTTAATTTAAAAATATGAGTTCTAATGCAGGTGTTCCCCAGTTAGGAAGCAAACAATACATTTGTGGACAGAGTGTGCTGTACCAAGTCAACATTTACTAACAGTTTATGCCATAATCATTCTAGAGTGAAATCTTAGTGAGGGGACATGAGACACCCAAGAAAACCAAGCAAATGAGCATCTTCCAGTCTGGAACTCACTTCAGGATGATGGTGTTAATGAATGTGTCTATACTGACTTCAGACTTTATTCCAGGGCAAGTAATGGGCCTCTTGTTGCGGAACTGTTTGCACCTGTACTACTCATGGCTAATTAATTGGCTTCAACCTCTCTGCTTAGCATTTGGAGTGGTCCTTGACTTCATCTCTGCCTCACAGACCTCTCTTTACACAAACTATTATGAATATCCAGGCAAACATACGTGTGCTCCATTTTTATTTATTTATTTTTTTTTTTTGGAGAAAAAAACTGACTGATCTGCTACAAGGAAGGATCCTGCAATGTGAAAAATTAGGGTAACACAGGTTCAACTGCTGGTGCTGACACACTCATTCTAAATAGTCATGTTTAGCTTTTGATTTTACAAGATGTCTCTACTGTGTTATTATTCAATGCAGTGACTAAATCTAACAACTGGGGACTAACTCTCCTTCCTCCTCTGAAGTGCAAGTATTTTCTAAGAAAGCTTCTCTATTGCAAAGCTGGAGAAAAAAAAAAAAAAAATGTTTGGGGTTTTGAACACTGCTGAATTCTGGAATATAAGCTCAAATGCACAGAGCCCTGGGGCAGGAACAGTAAATTTAAATATGTCTTCAGCACAATAATCACTCCATATAATAGCTGAAGATGATAAGGTATTGCTGGAAAGGTGTTGCTCTACTCTGACTAGTAAAACAAAAAATATCTTGCATCAGGAAAGCAGAATTTTTCATTTTTAAAATGTCAAAAATGTCCCTAAGATTTTTTTTTTTTTTTTTGCCTCTTCTGATCAGAAACAAGATTTCTCAAAACTAACTCTCTTTGTAAAACTTTGAAAAGTTTATTGTTCTGAGTCTATTTTCTGAAAGAAAAAAAAAAAAAAAAAAAAAAAACTATCAAAATTTTCTCAGCCATCTCAATAATTCCTTGAATTTTTACACACCAATTTCCATAACTAAGGAAGTTTTGATAAAAGTTAAGATAGACCACAGAAAGAAAAGAGCAATCCTATTACAAGCATCATAAGTCAGCAATATCTCTGTTTGGGGCAATGTGCTACTGATTACTGGAATTACACATGGGTATGGCTATTTTTTGTAATCTTGAACTCAGCTTGGATTAAAATTTGATTACTTTCTGCACTCTCTTTCTTGATGTGAAATAATCTATTCCTTTCAGTTTAAGTATCTGTGCTCTTAACTTTGAAACAGATTTCTGTTCTGGTGAAAGGATTTCTGTAGTAACTCTTTGTTCAGCAAATTATATACCAGTTTCTACAGTTTCTTCTTCTTATTATACTCTGTTCAGTTTGAAAACTCACATAGTATTTAGAGCTTTACTTCAACTCTCTTGATCAAAATAACAAAATTGTTTTAAATACCATCTAGTCATCTGTCGTGCATCAGGCCATAGGGACCTCCTCCATCAATGCAGATCTTGTACCTGTTAAAGGATAAAAGACAAAAACTGTGCTGGCTTCCCATCAAAATAGCTAAGGCTATAACTTAACATCTCAAAGAACAGCAAATGGAAGTGTGTGGTGCATTCACACAATAACAGGCTATCTGTCCAAAAAGACCTAGTTCTACTAATCTGACCTTGCTGACTTTGGCAACGCATTAATAGTGTATTTGTAACATGGCCATCTCCAATAGCCAGTACTTTGATGAAAACAAATTATGCATGAAGTTTTTAAAGGGAGAATGTTCCCATTTAAACATTAAAGTTAAAACAACAAAAAAATTGAAAACCTTTTACTTTGTTATAGGCAATAATATCTATCCCCTGAAGCTCACTAGCACAAAATGTTACCATCCTGGATATTAGTAGGATTCTAATAAAGATTAGTCCTTTCTACAAAAGCTACAGCTATTTTACAGATAATGTAAATCATAAAAATGTAACCACCACGCCTCAGGGCATACATCAACCATGCATACAGAAAAGTTAAGAAAAACTCCTCCCTATGAGAACATTATTCTTTAACGACCCAGCAATCATTATGGATCATTATGGCAATTAATGAATGATTGGAAAGTTAATTTATCTATTTTCTTGTGTTATCATGGCAATTTGAAGGAGACTAATCTCCCAGAATCAATGGCTCATCTTTTGGAGATCTAGGCAGTAGACTGCTGCCTTTCAAGGCTATAATTTAAATGAATTTTCTTTCTTATAAGCTGAAAATTAAAAGTAATAACATGAAATATGTGAAGAACTTCAAACTGTGTTTCAGTGCCAAACTCATGTGAACACATATAATTTAATCTGCTGTGCTTCTTGAATGTTTGTGAGCTTCCTCTTTTGTTGTGTGGAGCCAATACCATCTCAGCAACCCAGCAAGATTAAACTTATGTCTAAAGATACCCAGTGGGTATGTGTGAACTCAGATGTGAATATTATCTATATAAAACAGAGGAAAGTAAGGATGCCTGGTGAAGAGAATAGCTTTCATATTGGACCGTCAAAAAGAAGGAACAACGTTGTGGTATCAGGAACTATGATGCACATTAAAATCTTTAATGACAAAATCACTCTATACCTCAGTTACCTCGTTTGTTAATAGAAAACAGACACAAGTGTTTTCTTTCTGGTTTCTTTGTTGGTGGTGGTGGTGGTGGTATTTTCTTCCCAAACAAAACAATTTTCCTATCTAGAAGTCCCTGCAGGATAGAAATCTGAACTTTTAAACAGGTTCACACTTGACAGAATTTTATTCTTACATCACCTATATGTTTTTTTTCCTGTCCTCAGTCACATGAATGGCAGAGACAAAGCCCAGTAGTCACAGCTTGTTGTTTTCCTCTCACTTCTGTTTTCATGCATGTCAGTAAAGGTAGAGTTTCTATGGCACAAAAAGAACACTATTCAGTTTCCGATGTACTTGTTTACCCATGTGAGATGCTTTGAGGCACGAGACATTTACTTTCTGCAGCAACACAGAGGCCAGACGAGATACTTTAAGGTGTCCAAAATGGAGTTAGGTATTTAAGTTTGGGTAACTGAATCTTGAACCAATCATCTTGCTGAAAGATAGGAAAATCCTCTGACACAAACAAATGTTATAAACTTCTCAACTCAATACCTAGAATCCAAAGGCTCAGTCATCAGATTTGAGCCCACAGGTGTTTTATTGACAAATACTGATATATTTCAACATCTATGCTTGTTGTACCTGAATAGAGCTGTTTTTGGTCTTTGTCACTTTTAATTCACGACAGTGATCAAAAAAGCATACTGTAAATGCTTTGGATCCTTTCCTCCTACAGGCAATAAGAGATTTGCCACCAACTTCAGCAAAACCATTTTTGGGTGCCACATTTAATTAGCACATCATTCAGAGCATCTAATGGGATTGATGTATATCTGAATTAAAACTGCAAATAAAATGGTGCTGAGGGATAGAAGCAGAGAATGGACTTTAAATCTCATTTCAGGACTTGAGCACGAATGGCAGAAAATACCATGGGGTTAACAAACAGGGGAGAATTTGGCATGAGATAAAAGGCTTAGGCCAGGATTCATGAAACTTCCAGGCATGCTCAAAAGATGAAAGTGTCTGGGATTTGTATATTCATAGCCTGAATTGCCTGATATGCATGTGGTGAGCCCATATACAAGGTTTCAAGTGCCTCTGGAGATTGCCTTTTAGAGGACATGAGAGCAACACACATAAAACATTGTTTGGTGAGAAGTCTCCAAGTGGCTTCTGGCTGGTCCATCAGGTTTCTGAGTGTTCAGAAGGGAAGAAGACACCAAATATACCGTATTTAAGGTACCTTGGGGAGTAGGGAAGGATTTGAGAGGTAGGGGGCGCTACGTTTCCAGATTCACAAAAACTAATCGGTAGGACACAATGTAAGACAGACTTTCAAGCCATTTCCTCACCAATCTTTCTGTGAATATTGACTCACGTTTTGAAAAACCCCTGAAAAAATGTCAAGTCAAAAAAACATTGCTCCCTTCCCTGCCTGTCTGCTCAAATGAGAGGTATCTCTTCTTCCCAGTGCGGCTGAGGAGAAAACAAACAAATAAATAAATAAATAAATAGAATTAAAACACCTCTAAGCCTGAAATTCTATATGACTGTTTAAACTAGTAAGATTAGTCCATTAGTTATTTGTGACCTCATAAGAATTCCTGGTTTTCATGGTAACACTGAAATTCTGCTAGGTGGACCAAAGCAGGTGGCTGTTTGTGGTCACTGGTACAACTGTCCGTTCTGTTCTCCCTCATGCCTAAAAGTCAGGGTGGAGTTGTATACCACACTGACTTTTTTCGTGTGTGTGTGTGTCTTGAACATGACATGATAAGCCTTCCCTCTTGTCTTTCTCGTCTTTTGAAGAAGTGGCTGCATTCAGTCTGTCCATTGTTCCTGAAAAGACGTTGTGCCATGTCACAGCCAGTTAGGAACATTGCGATGCTGGCAGAAGCAGTGGCTTCTGCTTTATTAAGAACTGATAATATCTGGACATCGTATTGCTTCTTGCAGAGGTAAAGTCCTGCTGCTGGGAGAAAGCTGTCCTGTAGCTCTCGGGAGAGCCAGAAGTGGTGAGGCCCTGTCCCAGGCTGGCCAGGCTGCCCAGAAGAGGTGTGGCTGCCCCATCCCTGGCAGTGCCCAAGACCAGGCCAGCCTGGGGCTTTGGGCAGCCTGGCCTTGTGGGAGGTGTCCCTGCCCACAGCAGGAGCTGGGACTGAGTGGGCTTTGAGATCCCTTGCAACCAAAACAATTCCATGATTCTGTGATTTTACCAGGCAGCAGGAGCTCCCAGGTGGGATCCAGGGAGTAAAGAGCTGAGATTAGACCAGTTCTGGTGTATTGCCTATGTTTAGGTCCCCAAATCCAACCACATTCAAATTCACAATCCCGCTTTGTTTTTCTCTCTCACTTTGGTATCTGCCCATGTCTTTTTAATGTTGTTGTTATAGGAGCTCCATCCTCAGTATAGCAGGTGTCACTGTGTCACATGGAATATCATGATATTTCCAGTGCCAGGGACAAAAATTTTCAGTACTCACAGAACAAGGAATAAGGGCTTCTTCATGCATGTTTGCAGGGTACTGTTGTGTTGAAGATCTGGATTTCTTTTATTGTCTTTCTGTTTGCTTGATTACCCAACAGCATGTATTTAGGCTGCCAAGCCAATGTTAAACACAGAGGTATACATGCCTAACTGATAATTAGGCTGAACTAGAGCAAGAACTTTCATGCATATTATGGAGTAGTAAACCACCTTCCTTCCTTCCCCTTCCTCCTTTATTTTTACTCTCTTTACTCTGTTTTATCCCTTCCCTTCCCTTCCTTTCTGTCCTTCCCTCCTTTCTCCCTTCTTTCTTTCCCTCCTTCCTCTTTCTCTCTCCACTTCTCTATTTTTTCCCCTCTCTTTTCTTTCTCACTTTTCAAATTAAAGATGTAAAAACCTTTCTCAGATTTTACCTCAAATCATTTGTTCCTTGTAGAAAGGATCTTGTGAAAGCACAAATTTCAGTCAAAAGGTCATCAGTGCTAGTACTGGACAAGACATTCACTTTCCAAGTATAATACACAATTTGTTATTTTGGGTTGGGGTTAGTTATTAAAGGTTTAATATAATTATTCATGCTTAGTAATTTTACCTAATAATAGATGCAAGAGAGCAGTAGGTATTAATTAAGGAGGCACAGGGAAGTCCAGTAGTAATGACATCTGAAGCTACAATATGTGTGAGGCACAAAGCCTGGAGAGTTTTCTGCTTTTCATCATAAGAAGCAACTAAGTACCAGAGAAGTGAAATGAGAAGAGCCAGTACAAGATTAAGAGCAGAGGCTAATGATAAAACTAATTAAGTAGAGAGAAGAAAATATATAAAGAATACTGTTGTATTGAATCACAAATGATATATACAAGTGATGGAGGAGGCTGAGCTGTCATTACAGATGACAGGGATCCGTATCTCTCAGCTTTGGAGATAATGCAGGTGAGAAGTCCATGCATCAAGCAGCGATGAATTTCATACACCTTGACTCATAATCAAGGAATTCCTCCCAACTGCCACTGACATAATATTATAACAGACTGCTGTCACTGTAATCTTCAAGAAAGTGCGTTTAGGTATTCAAAAACATCTCAAGGAAAAAGTATATAATTAACTTTTCAAACTACTGAGCACATACATGTAAACCACTAACAGGTTTATATGTTGTCTATGCCCATCTGAACATGATATTAGTAGGGTCAGAATTTGATTACTGCAGTAATTATCCAGTAACATAGCTCAAATGATGAAGGTATTAAAGAAAAATGTGCTTAGGAAGATGTTAAAATGTAGTTCAAAAGTTTTTCAAACAGAAGATCCAGATTCTTGCACCTGGGGTTTTGTTTAGCCAAGAAGCTCTCAGTACCATTCATGTTCCATTTTCAGCAACCACTGGAACAAGAGGACGGTCAAAATATTGTAGGGAAGCTAATACTATACCATTGCTTTTAAGGGACAAATGAAACAATACATTTGTCTTACTGTCAGCCCAGTAACAGTCTCAGGACTCGATTGTCAAGGAGAAAAATTAAACTAATGCTAAATAATATGGAAAATAAATGTTATTAAATTGATTTTTATATGCTTATAGAAATAGTTTTGATAAAGCTGATATAAATATCTGCATTTTTGGCTTAATGCTTCTGTCACATTAAAGGAGACTTATCAAGGTTCTGTTCTGCTGCCAAAACAGGGCTGTGCAACCAACACAAGACTCTCTCCTTCAGCAACCTCTCATACCAAGCCTGCAGACCTCCATCCACAAAGTTTGTATAAGATTAACATGAACAAGCTGCTCAATTCCCCTTTGCCAAAGGCTTATCAGTGATGCTAACAAGTCTGACTGTTCTTCACATGCTGCACACCATTTTTTCTTAAGAAAATATGATAGCATAATTTTAATATTTTACCTGTCAAGCAGATTAAACATAGGGCAAGTGACGGTTGTCTGAATAAATGTAAAAATGGCAAATTAACACTGAACAGCTTTGTTTTCATGAGACTGCACAAAGAGGATTATATATCTCTATCTATATTATTTGTGATAGTAGTTTATTATATTCAGGTACCAAATATAATCTCCTAGCTGATAAGTTTGCTGCTGCCTTCAAGGTGATGGCTGACTGATGGCTGACAGATACCCTGTTAAACAGGGTCTGTACAAATAAGATTAGTCTTCCCTCCTGTATTCCTCTGGGAGTTAAGCATGTAAATTTGAGCCCCAGGCTCACTCTGTGACCTGTTGAGAGTGGTGCATACTTCCAAAGAGAGGTCTGTGTCATCCTGATAACATGATGATGAGTATTTCTCCTCATTGATCAGGAAGTGAGCAGAGACATTGAATCTGAAAGTACAGCAAGCAGGACAGTTACCAGTTTCAAACTGGTTCTGAAAAAGCCCTGAAAGTTAGTAAAGGACAGGACTATATGCATCACAGTTCAGTTTGCTCAATGGGGAGAAAGCTGAAGGATCGATTTGTCATATGCATAAAGGGAACTGATGGCTGGTGATTGAAAACAAGTCTTTTCAGACTGAAAGCAAGGCACTTATTTTAAACAGCAATGGCTATTTATTTCTGAAATGCTAAACAGAAATAACAGGATAACAGGACATTTGTTCTAGGTCTTGCATAAGGTTTTTTTTTACTTTAAAAACTAATCATTACAACTACAAGCAAGTGTTAATTAAAACCGTTGTATTGTAGAAAGAAATAAATTAAATTAGACTCATGGTCTGCGATTTCTAAGTCCTGCCAGAAGCTCACAGCACAAACTGCTCACTCTGCCAGTGACTAACTGTACACATTCATTTTTCTCTTCAAGCATTACAGTATAACAAAAGGCATACAAAAATGGGAGAGGGATCTGCACTGAGCATGATTGCTGCAGCAAGATACAGTTGAAATATTTGTTAGGATTTTATTTCGCATGATGAAACAAGCTGTAGTTTTTGATCAGCTGGGCAAAACTGGATTTTTTAAAAACATTGATTTTTGCATGTACGTATTTTCTCCTTGTGTTTCATGAATGCCAAAGAACCTTGTCTATAATCTATGATTTTCAGTTCTGACCACGTATCCCAAAATCAGACAGTTAGCCAAAGTTAATATAGCACTCCTACATTTCATTTTATCTGAATAATTAATTATATTAAAAATCAATCCAATACCAGTCTCTGGGGAAATTTCAGCTCTCCCTGTTCCAGACCTTTTATTTCATCCTTCTGACCTCTCCCTTTTAGTCTGTCTCCAAATCTCTTCTCACTCATAAATTTTCCTTATGAAGTAGTCATCTCTCATGGCCTACCAATACCCCAAGATGATCCAAAAGAGCTTTTTGTGAAAGTCATACAAAATTTCCCAATTCCCAGCAAATGTATCCTCAGAAGAGTCTAGGCAGTAGTATAAGCAGACAAGGAGCTCTACAGCACCCCACCACCACCACCACCAGTTTTCCTCGTGTTAGCTTTTGGTTTTGGAGTTCTGCTGGTAACTATGAGCACTGTATCTGAGCACTTCATCTCATTCTCAGGCAAACTTGGAGCTGTAACACAAGTTTGTTTGTTTGTTTGTTTTCTCAGGGACAAACTGCTAAAGCTAACTCTAAATCAGTAACTGGAGCTAGAGTTCCCGTTCCAATAGAGATGAGTTTCCTTTGATAGGAAAGTGATTTGTTTCAAAGGAAGAAGCAAAATACTTCAGCATCTACTAATCACCTCCATTTGTAATATTGCAAAAATTAAAATATTTTACTTATTATATTCAACTATTTGTCAGCCAGTACCAAAAAAGCCATATAAAATTATTATTTATTACTCTTCAGTTTAGGTCTTGAAACAAATTAATTCATAATTAGTATTTAAGTGCTTCTGGCTACTTTACACTGATGAGTGTAAATGGTGTTAAAAAGGAGAAATCCCTGAATATATACAAATATATAGCTTCCCTTTCAAAGTCTCTTGAAAAGGCTGTTTTAGGATAAAATATCCTTAAGATGATTTATGCCTGTAGACAAATCAGGCGATATTTTCAGAAATGCTTTGGGTCAGATTTTTCAGATGTTTTCATTTTTCCTCTTAGATTTTGCTTAAATGATACTACAGCTGGGCAGAGCTCCAGAGGATGCTAGTTGTCATCCTAGCTCTGCCAGTGTCGGGCCTGACCCAATTGTACCTACCACTCAGCTTGCCTGAGCCTCAGCTTTTCTATCTGTAAAATGGAATCATATTGCTTATCTTCTTCATAAAGTACTTAAATATACTAATAAAATTCCTATGTCTGAGGAAGAAATTACAATGAGGGTACATTTATTTATTTATTTATTTATTTATTTATTTATTTTTCTCTTGACATCTGAACTACATCTGCACCACTCTCATGTGATGGATTTTATACGACCACATAGAGATTCTGCATCTGAAGTAGTCACTTGAAGTCTCTTTATAATCAGTGCAGAGAAATAACCAATTCTAAATCATTTTTCATCTGCTTTGGATTAGATGTCTACCTTCAAATAGGCTTAACATAGAAAAAGAAATTCCTATATTATAGATGTCTAGAGCTAGAAGATGTTAACCCTAGCTGAAGTGATTTAGCAATCAGAGCTTACGGCTTCCAGAGATTTAGATTCCTTTATCCACTTTACAAAAAAGAGTTTTATCTGGGTAATTTTGCTTCAGCATATGTAGGCAGAAGACAATAATAAAAAACTGGGGCCTTGAAGTACCCTCATATCATGTCACATAAACAATTCAGTGGCTGATTTTCTTTAGCTAAGAAATAACTAAAGAACAAAGCTTTCATGAATTCTCATTTGCAAATTGTAATTGCTTCAATAATAGAAACACTTCATATGCACTTCTGATATATATTTAAAGACAAAAAAAAAAAAAAAAAGCACTAAATAAACAATATTACCCACTCCCAGAAACCAATAATTCAGACTTCATAGTAAAAAACAGAAAGGTTGCATAGACTAATTTTTTTAGATTCTTGTTTGATGTTCAACTAAAATTGTGCAAAAAGATGCCATTAAAAATACAAAATTGATTTATAATGTGGCTGAAATGCATGCATATTATATAATTTATAACAAGATTTACTGGCTGTAATTGCCATGCACTTTTTATGCCTCCAAGAACTACATGAAGCATAAGGATTTACTAACTGTGCTGAATTTTAACTATGTATCAGAACTAGGGCAGTACAAAACATGGTACTGAGGCAACATGGAGGCTCATCTAACAGCTTCCTTTTGCTTGTGTTAAACCAAAGACTTGCTGTCGCAGGTTCCTTGGAAACCCAAATCTCAAAGCAAAACAACCAGGTATAGCCAGGGTCACACCCTGATCCAACTAAAAACATGGATTTTATTCACAGAGTTCAGAACTTTAGGGTTAGAATAGCATATTGCAAAACTATTTTGCCTTATATGAAAAGGGTAAAGGGATTCACTTCATCTCACTAGAGTCATTTGAAAGTTGCGTGTTTAATTTAACAAAACTATTTAAGCTCTTTTGTAACTAAAGGAGAGAGAGGGAGGCACTTCTGAAAAGGCAACTCATCCCATGGTAATGAGATTTCTGCACCTATGCTTCTAAGATAAGCAGGAAAATCATGCTTTGGAGATGTCTGTCTTTCTCAATTGATTAAAATGGGAGCCTAAACAATTAGTTTAGGCTTATCAGCTAAATGGCTGTAGTTAGGTGAGACAAAGGAGATCTTAAGGCTGAAAACAAACATAGTGTGCAGTCCAAAATTACACTTAGGACAGACACTTTTACTTAGAAGGGAAGAAAAACTTGAAAATTTATCTCATTTCCACACAAAACTATGAACAAAGAGCTACGATTTACTTTTGTGAATATAGTAACTGCGGTTTGCAGAATGAAATCTTTATAATGAGGTTTTCTTTTCCCCCTGTAACTACTTCATTAAATTTATACTGAAATAAACCATGAGGAAGAGATTTTTAAGATGAAGAATTTTCATTTAGAATACTCTCTGTATCATATGAGAAGGAAGGTTTTCAAAATCTTTGTCTTCTTCTTTTTTTTTTTTTTTTTCCAGAGTAATATTTATTATAATGTAGTATATTGTAAGTCAAATTTAAATGAGACCTTTTAATTTTATCAACATGATAAAAATTTTTAGGTAAATTAAGATAAAGCATTTTTTTAAATGTAGGTCCATGGGGAAAAGATGACATTTAAAGTTTCATTTACTTTCAAAATTAGAAATAGTGAAATGTCAATACATATGACGAAAAAAAGCTCTTAGTTTTGACCACAGTGTTCAACTGATTCTAATCTATGTGTACATGAGAACTTATAAATGGTTATTGTGGTTTAACCCTGGCAGGCAGCTCAGCACCACCCAGCCACTCACTCACTCTCCCTAGATGAGATGTGGGACAGAATCAAAAAGATGAAAGTGCAAGAACATGTGGGTTGAAAGAAAGACAGATCACTAAGTAAAGCAAAAGCATTGTGTACAAGCAAAGCAAAACCAGGAATTCATTCGCTGTTTCCCATCGGTAGGGAAGTGTTCAGCCACTTCCAGGAAAGCAGGGCCCATCATGCGTAACAGTTTCTTGGGAAGACAAATACCACCACTCTGAGTGTATCCCCTTTACTTCTTCTTCCCCCCAACCTTTATTCCTTAGCATGATCATATGTTGTGGAATTTCCCTTTGGCCAGTTTGGGTCAGCTATCATGTCCTGGCTGTGTTCACCTCCAATTCCTTGTACACAATGATAATATACAAAGCAAGAGATGTAAAATGCAATTGCTCGCCACCTACCAACTGATGCTCATAGTAGAAACCAAGATAAAGTCAGTACTGAAAGTTTTTCTGTAGAATGTCAGATAAGAATAAAATATACCAACATGATTTTGAACCATATGAATTGCAGTTATATAACATTTTGACAGAAAAGTCATGTCTCTGTCTGTCTCAGGTAAACACATCATTCTGAACATCATTATTGGACTACCATAACAATTGCGTGAAGAAAATATTTATCTGATGCAAGTAAACTGATGAAAATACATATCACAGAACTAGAAAAAAATATATTTCTATATTTCTTTAAAGATAGTTCCTTCGTTTAATTTCCTGTGAATTTAACATATGAATTTTACATGAAATAAACTTGAAAATGTTTCATTTGCCTTTTTTATTATTATTTTCTTCCTTTTTCTCTCTTTTTCTCTACTCTTTAATGGCACAATGTCCTTTGGAAAAAAAAAAA
>CM021765.1:7948357-7962995 GCA_011076525.1 Nettapus auritus
TTTTTTTTTTTTTTTTTTTTTTTTTTTTTTTTTTTTTTTCATTTTGACCCTACCATACACATGGAAAAAAATATAAAGCAAATGAGAAACACCACATAATTACTCTCACATGTCCATATCATAGGCTGGGAAGCAAGTGGTAATGTTTCTAATATCATAAACAGAAACATAACTGTTTAGTCATAGACGTTATGAACCAAAATCAACCCTGTGGATCTGTGACTCTGAACTCCTCAGGTCAAGGACTCTTGACCAACTTTTCCTCTCTCCAGAAGCTCCACCCTTGGAATGCACCCTGTGTATTTGCTGAAAAACCTGACCCAGGCTTCTCACCTGTATACAAGGGGACAGGGGCTGCCACCCCAGCTCAACTCAGGGAATGAAGGAGAACTTGGGCTAGACTGTCCTTCAGTGTCAATCTGCACTGTTCTTGTGACTTCTTGTGTTTTCCAGAGAAAGTGTTAAAATGGTGAGTTACTCAAGAAGCATATTTCAACCAGTGAAAACATATTGAATTGAGATGTACATACTTTCTATAGGAGCTTTCATGAGATCACTGTGATGCGTTTATTAATTTTTTATTTATTTTCCCCTTTAAATTAATTTGTATTAGTTTCTGCTACAGCCCTTCTAAAGATCTAATGACCAGACACTGTCCTCCCGAGCTACAATAAACGAAATATAACAAATAAAGAGAAAAACTCTATATCTCCCTTAGAACCTGCAGATCTTGAAACTATCTCGCAGTGGTTCTGTCATTAGCCCTAATGGCAAGCAGCTAAGCCCTGGCACAGTCACACGGGTTTTCACTGAGCAGGTACTTGTGCTTGAAAGGGAATGGCTTTGCAAATGTTCCTTCTTTGTTACAAGTGTAAGACATTTAACCATGTAACCTAACTTTGGTGCTGTTGTGGCAATGATACTGTAGGGATAAGCTGAGCCTAGGATTTATGCTCAAAAGTAAACTTGTTACTGCATGAGGAATTTATCCCTTTCCCCAGTAAATACTTGCATAATGTGCATAACCATGACAGAAGTGTTTATTTATGTCTGACATCTAATATAAGTTAGTTATATGGGATATATTTATATTCAGCAAAGATACAAAGATAACTATAGGATAAAAATTATTCCATCCTTATATAGGTGATTATGTAGGAAGACCTGTTCTCTAAGGTGTCTTCCTCTCTCCAGTGATGATAAAGACAACTAGGAACACGATTCATCTAATCTCTATTAGATGCCAACTTCAAGAGAAGAGGAACTCTCCCTTTAATGATACCTGTTTTTCATGGGATGACTACAAAAGAAAAGAAGAGTGAGGCACTTTAAGTAGATATTCACTTTTGGTTAGATGAACCCCACCCTATTTGTCTAACTTCTACTAACTAACCTTGACTAACCTTATGTAAAATTAATCCATTTGAGACCATTGTGCACCAAAAAGGCATGAAATATCCATTGTTACAAGTCCTCTTCACTTTGTTTCTACAATTTTTTTTTTTGCTCATGTTTGAACATTGTATATTACTTTAGGCCTTTATTCATTACTGGGGTTATGAGTTACAATCCCAATACAAATATTAATAGTTGGAGGTGAAATATGAGGATCCAGCTAAAGATCATAGGAAGTACAGCCATATTGGGTCAGACAAAAAGTCTTCCTCCTATCTCAAAAAATTGCAAGAAGAATATATCTCCTGCAGAGCATAAAAATAGGGCAAGCAGCCTCATCACCTGTTACACTCCCCAAGGCCAAATAGTTGTAGTTTAGGCACTTTCAGAGCTGGGTTTTATTTCTAAATAAATTTCAGGCCTTGTTGGAGGTCAGAGCTTAATTTTGCACTGGTTCTCCATTAAAATCCATTTCCATCTGACTAAGATATAAATAGATATGTGTTCATTTTCAGAGAGTGATAGAAAATGCCCAGATGCACAGGTTAGCTTATGGCTCTCTCTACCAGAGGGGAGCTTATAACATAAAAATGGGAGTACCTTAACTGTGTTAACCTGATGGATTGGTTCTGTGAATTTGATCCCGTCAGCATACTGGAGGATCAGACCGACCTAAATTTTGTACAATATTTTATTGCCAGTACTATGAGCTTTAGAGCTCAGAAAGTCATTAAACTCCAAGCAGACACTGGGAATGCCTAGTGGGATTAACCTTCAAAAACTAATTATCAAAGAGATCAACAAAAGGCAGCTTGTACCACTACTTTGTAACAGCATACCGGAGGAGCAAGTGGTGTCAGAAAATGTTGATTAAAAGAATCTGACTAGCTGGAGATCATTTTCTTATGTAGATATAGGTTTCTAAATGTTTACTGAGGATTGATCAATGAAGGGCAGGTTTCTAATTGTAGCTAGTTATCTAAGCACAATTGCTATGATAATTATTATTTTTTATCATTTTTTCCAGTGGTTTTTAGAAAAAATTATTGAATGAGGTAATGTACTAGCATCAAGGAAGCATCAGCTTAAAAATGGATTTTATTTTTATTTTTATTTTTATTTTTTTTCCTTTAAATATGAAGGGAGACTATGATTACTAATGGCTACAGTATTGGTTTCAAATGCTGGGCGATGAATTCCAGATGTATTCCAAACAAATAAGATGAATAAATACTGAGCTTATGAAAGGGTCTGTATTTCATCAGAAACCACGCTCAAGTACACCACTGTTACCTATTAAAACTGTTAATTACTCCTCAGATTTCATATCCAGTGACAATGTGATTAAGAGCCAAGTAGAAAATTTTCTACATATACATATGCAAATATATATAACTATATGTATAAGGACATGGACATTTGTAGATACATGCAAGATTGGTATGTGTGTGTGCATGTACATGGTATGTCCGTATATTATAATAAGTAGTATATGTTATTATATTACACATTACATATATATATATATAATATCACCACAAGCTTACTTCTGTCTCTGGACATAGAACTTTTAGAATAATTTGCATGTGATCAGTAAAATAAAATAGTACTTCTGTACAGAAACAAAGAAGACATTCTGTGAATGCTATTGGGACCTTTAAAATGGTGAAGACACTAAAGTGTACCCTGAACAAAACATATTTGAAAGCAGAAATCATAATACCAAAAGTAAAAAATACCAGAGAGCTCAGAATTCTGCACAGTCCTACAGGCTGAACAGATTTCCAAAAGCTACCACCTACTTGATGCTATTATTAGAACTTGGGGAACATATGTTATATAAATATTGTTAAATAAATCTGATGGTAGCACTATACAGACCAGGCCCCAAATTTAAAAGATCATCAGGGAGGACTCAAAAGAAATTAGTGCATTTAATTATCATTCTGAAGTTCCCAAATAAAATAAATTCCTATTGAATTTTCCCCCACTCAGTTTAAGGCTCTTCAGAAATGCTATTACATTTTAATTAAAGTGAACTTGTTTTTCCATTAAGTGGTTATTCTAGCTTGATTTTTTTTTCATTATTCTTACAATTGAATAAAGATGCTAACTGGGGATTAGTTTGTAATAACAGCTGACAGGCCCTGAGGATCCATTGTGCAAACTAATAGTCTATGGATGCAGAACAAACCATATGCCAGCATGGGGGAACCAGTCTGTTACCAGAAAGGATCATCTTCATTCACAACTATAGACTAAAGACTAGAATGAGATTTGTTCTGTTGAGATATTCTTATTATTTGGAGCCAGTTATTCATATTGTTTAAAATATGCACTACTGTTCCTCAGAGATTGCTTGTTTGCTTGTTTGCATTAGCCTGGGGAGAACAGGGGAAGTTTGCTGTTTTCATGGTATATTTACATGACAGGCATAGACAGCTCATGTTCTGAACTGGATGGAGATGAATCAGGTTTGGTACAGGAGTACAGTAGATGAGTGAATATTGGCAGCATTCAAAATACCAATCAGGACACAACATTATGCTAATACAGTTGCATAGTATCCGGATAAAAGCAAAGGGATTTGTCTCTTTGAGGCTATTCACATGGGCATTTCTAACATTAGCCAGATGATGTTCAGTGATCCCAGTCTAATCAGCTGAAAAACAAACAAGCAAAATAAACAACAACAAAAAAACACCCTCCAATACTGCAGTATTGATTAAAGACTGAAAGGAAACCTTATATCCTGTCAGAATGGGAAGCTACTAAAACTTAAATCACTAAAGACCAGGCAAGTCAGAGTGAAGATAATGACCAGCTATTCTCTCTGACCCCCAACATGAAAATACCTCTAAGTATTATACTAATTCACAAGTATAGTTGGTACTAAACTAAAGAGATGTGATTTGAGCTCTAGGTCTGCATGAAAACAGGGGTACCATTTGTCAATGTTTACTAACATACCTTATCTGGGGAAAGAGCATAATTTCAGAAAATGTTTGACTTAAATTACATGATATTTATACCATAGCTCCTCCTGCAGTGACAAAGCAGTACTATATCTCCAGCAAATCTAACAAAATATATACATTTAGGTTACATTTTAGAAAAAAAAAAAAATGTGTTTATAGATCAAACTAACTGATAATCTAATGTATTGCCAGTTCACCTGGGAATTTAGGATAAAAACTGTTTGGCAGCTATCTGCCTGTTTGTGGGGACTTATCTTCACTTTCATGAATATCTTGTAGCCTAAATGTTACAGGCATTTGAAATTTAAATAAGCATAGATATTTTCCTTAGGTTTTAATTGAATCCAGTGGCAAACAAACTCTTTCCACATTGTGACCCATATTTCAGTAGATATTTCTTCAAGGAGGGTAGGACTGGTCCCTAAATTAATTCTATTTTCCAAACTCTATCCCTAAAAGCTCTGAAAATTTTACAGGTGTAAGAAGCTGTCAGAATAAGACAAAAACACTCTCTATAGTGGATAATATACAGTGTTAATAACTTGAGAGGAAGAAAGTGAAAAATACAGAAGAAATCTTTGACTCTTTAATCTTTTTCTTATTCTGAGCATTTTTACAAGATATTTTTCAGTGATAATGAAACTGATTTAATTGGTGTTTTATTAAGCTAGTAATATGGAATTTGTTATTCTGATTTATAAGCAAGATTCAGCCAATGGTACAATGTAATGAGTTATTCAAATTCTTAATCCCAGGAAATCTGAACACAGTATATTTAGTAAGTTTTTGAGGAAAAATTAAAGCAGTTTGCAGAAACTTTTGTTGACAATCCAGGGAAATAAGGAAATTGTTAATGAAATAGATTTAAATACTTCCATATAAAAGCTAGACAGCCCCTTATTTTTAAATTGTCCAAATGAATTCTGGTTTGCTGAAACAGCAATGGAAACATGGTACAGAGCCTGTCTTACATAGTTTAAGGAAGGCAAATATGCTAAGGAAGATGCTGAAACTGATTCTTCAAAAAGAGAGTCAAACAGCTTAAACTGGGTGTATATTGTAGCTCTGTAGTGTGAAGAGATTTTCCAAACAGACCTAAGAGTAACTTGTCTCTGCCTCTGGAGGATGTCATTGCATTAAACAATAAAATGTGAGACTATAAGAGGCAGCATACATTTTCATATGGACTAAATAAGCCGTATTTATTTCAAATCCTCACAGGATTTGGAAACTCATGTGGGTGGCCAGAATCAGATACTGGTATAAAGCCCTGCTGGAAAGGACCACACATGTATGTACTTGTCTAATCTGGGTTTACAGATCTCTAGGGATGGAGAAAACATGACTTCCCAGGAAGCCTCTTCCAGCTTTTAACTCTTGGTTCTTACTCTAGCCTAGCAGAGTTCTTTAAGGCCTGAAGCACATGATGGGTGCCTGTATGCTTCTGAGACACTCACACTCCCACTTGCAGTGAAGATCCAGTCTAGAGAAAATGTTCACACTGTCTGTTGTTGGTCCTGAGCTTAGCCTCGGTGGCTGCCGTGGCATGGGAGGTGGAGAGACTGATGAGTCATTCCGACGCCTACGATCCAGGGGAACTGTGAGCTCTATTTCTGCACACAGTCAACGGATGGAAGAATTCACAAAAGCTAAATCTAGCAGTCATTACTGGAAGTCTCAGTATGGCCCTGAATCAATTAGGCAACCCAGTCTTATGAACAGAAATGACTAAGGACCATTAGCTTATGAGAGCCAAAGAAAGTCAACTGCTTAACCCCAGAAGCACAATAACTAAAGGCACAATAAATAAAGGTTCCAAAATTGTTTTGTCTGAAGTAAGTAATCAAGAAAAACAATAAGTGATTTACTGGGGGGTTTGGGGGGGAGGGGGATATGGGGCTTAAGGTATAATGGGTTTGCCATCAACAATAGCTTAACTCTAGAGCATATGACCATGTTACACCTAAGACAAGCTTTGCATAATAGAGGAGAGTTCACTTCCACATGATTACAGTTATAGACTCTCTGGAGAGGAAAGCAATAAACCAGAAAATACAACAGGCTTTTCATTATCATTTATAAAGACTTCAGAGGTATATTTAAAATGGCGAAATGCTACTTACCTCCACTGTAAAACATGTGGAGGTACAGAGCTTTGATGAATACAGCATTTAGTTGTTTGGGATTATTACTGGTTATAGTTCTTCCATTTAGTGATTTGCCCCATTTCTAAACCTTCCTTTTTCATATTTTACCCTTACAATACTAGCTGCAATATTCAATATGTTTGTTTATTTATTCATTTATAACTTCCCCTAATTAAAGCAGCAAAAAATAATGAATGTAATCATATGTAAAATCAAAGATCACTTTACAAATAAATTTAACAAGTATGAACTTGGTTCCTTTATTTAATCAGTAAATTTAAAATTAATATTTGCACGGACTAAGTCAACTAATCAAATCATGGAAGAAAAGCTAATTAAGTGGAGTTGTCAAAGGATAATGAGGGCTCAGTACAGGTATCCTTGATCCTGGGAGATCTCAGCTTGCATGACCAGTTGCTCTGCTTTTCTTGGGGAAAGGGTTTATGGTATCAACTACAGAAATTGCTGCTGGATCCTGGAACTTAGACTATGTACAATTCTGCACCTCTAGGACAGAAGTGGAAATGCATATATATGTATTTATAGAATCAGACAGGATCCAAAATTTTTTAAAGTTAATTTACTAGTATTTATTCACTTGAGATCAAACCTGTCTCTCTTGAGTAGAGAATATATGTTTGCTAGCACTTTAGCTCTCTTCTAATGACTCTTTAGACTTCAAGAGGTCTGTGTTCATTAATGCTGTCCCTGTTTATGACAGAATACCTGACGGATACCCAATACAGCTCTTCAGGTAGATTTTTCAATTAAACATACAGAGTTGGATAGTTACCTACTTTTACAAACCAAATACAAGGAATTTAACCTAATGTAATTTTCTGATATTTTCTTTAGGGAGGGGTCCTCTACACACATCTTAAGAAGACATTTCATGCTATAGCAAGGAGTTAAGCCACATTCAAATGCCTTTTGAAGGTTAGTCCTATGCATTTTCCTCTTCCATTAACTCTATAAGTACCCTTAAAATCAGCTTAAATTACATGTGTACATTTTGGGCATTTGAAGTAAGACAAAATTAACATGAACATTCATATCACAAAGGAAAAAAATAATTCCTGTCTCCCAAAATTAAGAATTTAGTTAAACCTCTGTGCACGGGCATAAGAAAGCTCTTAAAGCAAAAGTTATTATTTTTCTGACTGAAATTTCTTAATGAACATGCTAAGTTTCAGATGATCAAAAAATATGAAAGCAAAATAATCTCTGCTGACTAAAAATTAAATCATATTATTTACACTAAGCTTTCGCAACGCTCTTTAACCACTTAATGATTAAAAAGGGTAGACTCTTTGTACTGCATGAGTTCTTCAATGGGTTCCTCTCTCTTCACCTTTTCACTCATCCAGTAAATTCTTGATACTTTTGTCAATTTCTTAATAATTATGATTCTCCAAAATTGTCCTCTGAGTACCTCTCACCCCACTTTATACATCTGCAATTACCCTTTATTTCTGATCTTTTCAGTTCTATTAGTACATGCTTTAATGTGGACCTTTTATTATAACT
Organism: Nettapus auritus; assembly: GCA_011076525.1. Classification (NCBI taxonomy): domain Eukaryota; kingdom Metazoa; phylum Chordata; class Aves; order Anseriformes; family Anatidae; genus Nettapus; species Nettapus auritus. The sequence goes on from CM021765.1 coordinate 7,956,405, forward strand.
ATGCACTCCCACTTGACATCATAGTGTGAACTAGTCCTCCAAGTACAGCTTCCTCTATGGTGGGAAGACTCCGCTGCCTCAGAGACAGTGCTGAATTCTTCACTCCCCAGTTTGTAACACTTAGAGAAATAACACGCTGCTATTAGGATTGAGTCTGGGGGGATGAGAGATGTGTGATATTTATAGACCATGGCAGGGCCACTATGTACAAAGAAAAGTTCAGATAAATCCATGGTAACAGAGACATGATTTGAAAGTAAAGATTGACATGAGGACAACCAAGGTTGCCTTTGGTTATTTATTAAATATGCACAGGCATAACTCAAGCTGTAGTCTGTGTTCATTAAATTTATACTTGTGCATTACCAGGTCATCTGGCACCATACATTTGATCTGGAACAGAAACAAACATACAATTGCATTTCTGCCAGAAATTAGCAGAGAACATTATATTGTGTCCACGACATCTTTTAGGACAGCTTTTATACTGACTGTGAAAGCACAAACAAATCTGGATATACTTGAATTCCATCAGCACAAACCACGTATTGCAAACTTGACAAATTAAGTTTTGTTCCGACTTGTGTCACTTAGGAGGAGCTTTTGAAAGTCTTATCAGATGTCCTAAAAACTAAATTAGCGTCCTCAGGAAACCACAGGATTAGCTCTCCTCCATATACAAGTTATATCCACTTTGATTATACCTGTTTCACCAAGCTGTCTTAAAAGAACAGACTTTGTATTTTAACCTATTACAACCTACTAAAACTTTGAGGTTAGCCTGTCTTTGAGCAGAGATGTCCCAGATGTCCCTTCTATCTTGACATTTCCTGTGATTCTATTATTTAAGATCTTAAAAAAGAAAGTGCTGAGTTCAACCAAGTAGATTTGCTTATGCTAATGTAAGAATGACTTAATTTAACTCAAAGGGAATTAAAACTTCCTAACACTATGTTCATAAAAGTACCTCTTATTCTGAAGAAGAAAGGGGGAGAAAAAAACTCATCATACAACCTGACAACTTGAGTTTAATTCTTTGCTTCCTGTTTCACTTCATGTGTGACATTAGATACCTTTCTCTGTCTCAAATTCCCACAAATAAAATAGTAAAAGTTATTATTATTGCTGGTGCTGTTGTAAGGGAAAAACCATAAAAACTTGACAGATAACACATTTGTGAAAGCCACATATATTATGCCATGGATAAAAGCAAAGATAAGCTTGCAGAATTTTACATTAGTGTATCTCTCTACATAAACACATACATTTATCATAGAATCATAGAATCACAGTATGGCTTGGCTCGGAAGGGACCTTAAAGATAATCTAGTTACAACACCCTGCCATGGGCAGGGACACCTCACACTAGATCAGGTTGCTCCAAGCCCCATCTAGCCTGGCCTTTAACACTTCCAGGTATGGAGCATCAACAGCTTCTCTGGGCAGCATCTGCCAGTGCCTCACAAGCCTCTGAGTGAAGAATTTCCTCCAAACATCTAATTTAAATCTCCCTTCTTTCAGTTTAATATCATTCTCCCTTGTCCTATCACTATCTGCCTGTGTAAGAAGTTGTTCTCCACCCTTTTTATAAATCACGTTTAATTACTGAAAGGCCACAACGAGGTGTCCTCTGAGCCTTCTCTGCAGCAGGCTGAACACCAGCTCTCTCAGCCTGTCTTCAGAGTAGAGGTGCTCCAGCCTCTGATCATCTTCGTGGCCATTCTCTGGACCCACTCCAACAGACCCACATTCTTCTTGTGCTGGGTGCCCCAGGCCGGGATTCAGGACTCCAGGAGAGGCTTCACAAGGGCAGAGTAGAGTGGAACAAGCACCTCCCTTGACCTTTACGTCTAGTATTGTAAAGTTTTGTCCATAGTTGAAAGCTGGAAAAGGGATTGCTTCCCCACAGGGCATATAAAGGCAACAGCAGCACTTTGGAACAAAATGTTCCATGCTGGAGAATACAGTAATATTTTCTGCAAATTATGCAGTCTGTAAAACAACAACATTATGGAAGGAGAAAGAGACGCCTCCAACTGGCTCCATTTTGGGCCCAAACTGGGATAAGGTTCTAACCTTGAATGCTGAAATAAACAGCTCTCAAGGAGTACAAATATATTTTTGATACAGCTCTCCCTCCCAGAATCTTAAGGTGCAATATGAAAGTCTGAGGCAGAACACATTCTGCACACAGAAAAATGGCTGACTCAGACTGGGTAAGAAATAACTTTGCTTGAAGAAATCAAATCAGCTAAAAATATTAGGTCTAAATAGTTTCCTAGCATCTCTGGTTTCAAGGCACAAGTTACCTAAAAGATTTATTGGTGTGATAAATACAGATTTTTACTGGACAGCCAATAATTTGCAACTTGCAGACTCAACTGGAAGAGAAGATGAAACAAAGTATTGCTATAAAAAGGCAGTTTGGATAAGGTTCCCAATGTATTCAAAACCATCTGAATGATAGATGCCAAGCAGCCTTACAAAATTCTCTGAGTCACACGGGTCTATTTGCACCTAAGATTATGCTACCTGCATTAGGATCTGCCTATATAGTTAGAAAAGTTTTTATTTCAAAATTATTGTTCATTTCAAAAGGTGCTGAGACCACAGCTCTCATTACAATTGTTAGGAGGTGTTGGTGCTGTGCATCTCTGAAAATGAGGCTTATTTTAGGCATCGAAATATGCTGGCCCAAGCTGCCTTGTGGCACTCTGTAGACACAAAATAGCCACATACCTGTCTTAGCTGGCTGTTTATGATAAGATAGAGGTTTGAAGTAAAAAGCAGCATTTTTTTTTTTTTTCCAGTATGTTGTGAAATGTTTGATAGGTATGGTGGATTTATCACCAAAATGTCTAAAGTTGGCAAAGAGATCCAAAGGTTTAAAGCTTTGGACTGAGATAGGTAGCTGTCATATCAGATTTAGCATGTGATTATGCAAACCACAGGAAAAATACTTTGTCTTGCTACAGAGAAAGAATGTCCTATTTACAGGAACACTGTGGTACTTACTTTTGGTGGAATTCAAAAGATTTGGTGCCATTGGGGTCCATTAATCAAGGCTTTTAGCTTTTATGTATAGGTGCATTGCCAGCTCTCATTGCTTTACTACAACCATAATGATATTTGGTACTTTGACGAAACAGCTGGGTGCATTTCAGTCCCAGGAAATTTTTCTTTTGCAGAAAAATCATAAATGCAAACTTCTAGTCAGCACTGTTTCAGAAGAACAATTGGGATGGTGGCCTAAGGCAAATATAATTGATAACTTGTGAACATATAAATATATTAATGCTATCAGGAGAAACATGATTTGGGATGGAATCCTGTTTAAACAGGAATGTTTCACTGAATCCAGACCAGTGTGAATCCACACAATTGGCAGAGCCGTCTACCAGCTTCAATAACTGTACTTCCACTTCATTAGACATAAAAAGCAACTTTATTTATTTATTTATTTATATTTCTGCTTCTTTTCTGGGGGTGTGAAACTTACCCTGGGTGGGGTGTGACAGGAACATGGGAATGTTATAACATTTCTGTTTCCCAATTAGAGAAAGTAGATGTGGGGGTGTTCCAGTGGAAAGTTTCCAGGCATTTGTATTGAAAACAAAACCATAGCTTAGAGGAAAAGACCACATCTAATTTGGCCATAATATTGGTATCCCAAGTAGGATGTCTATTTTGAAAGAAATATACACAAATGCATGAAGTGGCATTCTGAGTTTAAGATGTACTTTTTTTTTTTTTTTTTTTTTTTTTTTTTCCTGAAATGCATCAAATCTAGCTAATTCCTATTACAGTTATAATTATTTACCATATGTCTTTGTTATGTTAGAATTGCAAAAACGTTGGCATAAAAACATTATATACAAGATCATTTAAAGGATTTAAAGGCTTTTTGTCACAGGTGCCTCTGGTATTTTATTGTAGACCAAAAATACAATTCTGTGTGTTATCAACAATACTACCTGCTTATGAAATCCCAAATCAGCCATTTCAGCTATTAATATGTTGTGCACTGTTTCTATGGAAACTTCCCAACAAAACTCTCATTATGGGATTGTCAAACATACTGTATAAATAATGCTTTTATAATATGAAGCTATCAAGTAATAATGAAGCAATAAAAATATTCTTGTTATAAGTCACGCTGTCTAAGGAAAGCAGAAATCAAAAGGCAGACTGCTGCTTGCACCAAAATACTTGTATAACTTGTGATTTGCAAAATATTGCCATGCATAATAGCAATTCAAATGTTCTTCTAAGAGAATAAACAGACAGGAATAAAAGAAGTATCATTTCAAAATATATATTTTTTTCTCATTAAGGGGTTTTGTTCTTAAATAAGCTGAGGAATATGCCATTATTCTTGTAGACACCAAGTAGCTAAAGCAAAGCTGCTCATAAAGATAGCTTGTAAATTCACACAGAAATCCAGAGGATTATGTGGCAGGCTTTTAAATATCAAAAGAATGCATAAAATTCCTAGGTAAAAGTGGAACCAAAATCCCAGGGAGGAGTTGCTCACTGAAAGACAGCATTTGAGAAGCAGAGTATTTCCAAAGATATTCTTCCCTTCTCTGATGCTAACAAGGATGCTCAGGTCCACCAGGTCCTAGGATGGCTCTATCAGTAATAACTGAATTATCCATGGGTCACAGCCCCCTTTCATTGTTATCTGCCCCTCTTCAAGAGGTCAATATCAGGGACACTGAACTGATGTTTTAGACTTTTGTAAGTTCTTTTTGTTGCCAATAATGTGCTTTGCTTGTTCAGAGTAAAATCTTTCTTTCTTTTTTTTTTTTTTTTTTTTTTTTTTTTTTTTTTTTTTTTTTTTTTTCCCCAGGTTTAAAGTCAATACAAGTGAAGGAAATGATCTGCTGTTAAGGGAAACATTACATTTAAAATACGGCAGTGCTTCAAACCAGCAATGGTAGCAAAAAACAAGGCTGGGAACTTCAGTAAGGAATGAGTTTCCAGCAGCGCTGTAAATCTATCAACATGTACCATGTAAAGGGATGTTTTCCCAGTGGACAGTCTCCTTTGCTGGAAAGAAATAGGCATTGCTCTGGTAACCTACACAAGAAGAAATCTATCTCTTTCATCATACCCATGATGCCAGCAGAAGCTAAATGCCTCTGTACTTAGAAATATCTTCTCTGGGAAGATTCAGTACCACTAGCTCGAAGTGTAGCTAATTTTTTTCTGTTATACCTGAAATGTCTGCAAAAGCAGAAAAATCTACAATATACAATCTTTGGTCAATGCATCATCAAAATGTCTTCAGAACTGAAGACCAGAATTAGAAGGAAAATAAAAACAGGGCTCTGAGCTGACCTTGATAAGATTATAGAAAAAATCAAAACAACAAAAAACATATAATTGAAATATCATGAAAATTATAATCTCCAGAAAATTAGCAGGAATTCAGAGGAAAAATTGCAGGAAAGAATGAGAAAATTCAAGTACTTCTGTGACTAGAGCATGTAGGATGCAGGTGATATTCTTTACCCACAGAGAGAGTGAAGGGATATTCCAGCTGCTTGGCTACTTTATTTATTTATTTATTTATAAATAAGAAATCAAGTCTACTGTGTCTTCTAATGAGATGCCACTGAATCATTTATATTTGCAAAACTGCATGGTCTACAGTAAATTTGTTTGAAACAGTAAGACACCTTATTACGTAGATATTTCTTAATTTGTTTTTAATTTGATTGTTTCCCATATTCTTGCAATGTGTTGTTGTGTTAATATGCTATATGGATTTTTAATTGCATTATATTTGCATTTCATTTTATTAAATTATTAATAGCTTGGCTATTCAACATTGGATACTATTTTTAGATTTCTAAATGATGATATTAGAAGGTAATGTAATATACAAGAGTGTCAGGATAGCCCATAAATTAGTTAAGAAGCCAGATGGGCAGCTGCAACAAAATCTTAAGGGTTTATCATTAGTATGCAGTTCTGTAAACTATCTTCTGTTAGTCACTAGGAAAGACCAAGCCAGTTTTCAGTTAAAAGTTTTGTAGCAAATGCAATTGCCCTATTCAGGCAACAAGATTCTCTGCTTCTTCATTACCTTTGGTGTTATCTAGAACAATGTTGTTGATTTTCTATCTCTCTGAACTACAAATAGTAAATTGTTATTCTTTGTTGTTGTTGTTTAAAAGAGAACGGAAAGAAAATAAATATATGTTCTGTTTTGGGTTAAATGAAAGGCTTTCAAATATACAAGGAGAATTACAAGAGAATTTGAAGCCTTCCAAAATTAAATAGAAGGCAATCTTTCCAGTTCTGTCACTTGATATGTTTTATGCTCACCAAACTAATGAGATATTTTTTCAGCTTGCATATAGGAGACTGGTATTGTGTATTATAGGGTGACAACATTCATATCCTCCTCAAACTTTATAATCAGAGGCTCACGTGAGGGCCTTTTGAAGGAAAGCTTTTATTGCTTTGATATCCCTGTCCACCAACCTGTGGTTTTGTTTTTGATATAACAGATAAGATATATTACATATTTACTGTTTAAATCTGTGGACTCTAAACTGTGTTTATTTTTAGCTATTACTT
>CM021765.1:7963005-7995506 GCA_011076525.1 Nettapus auritus
CCCTTCCCTTCCCTTCCCTTCCCTTCCCTCCCCTTCCCCTTTCCCTTCCCCTTCCCTTTCCCCTTCCCCTTCCCTTTCCCCTTCCCCTTTCCTTTTCCCTTTCCCTTTTTCCCTTTCCCTTTTTCCCTTTCCCCTTCCTCTTCCCCCTTCCCCCTTCCCCTGTTCCGTTTTCCCTTTTCCATTTTCCTTTTTCCCTTTCCTTTGTCTTTCCTTTATCTTTCCCTCCTTTGGTACTGCCTTAGGATCTATTATTTTTTCCTGATTCCTTTAAATGAGAGGCGGTTCACTTCCCAGGATCACCAAAAGCTCTAATTAACAGGGCACAGTATGGATGGATTACCCAGTTTAGTAACAGATATTGAAATACCTTGTCTTGGTAACGTGCATTCATAGTTGCAATTGATGTCTGTGGAGATTCATTCTGAGTGTTTTCTCTGAAAATTCCACTTCATATGAACCTGGACAGAGCATTTTGTTCTTTTCTCTTGCACTGATGTGGACTGCATCTAAAACTGACCTTTGCTTTACAGATCATTTTGATATCCTCATGGACATTCTTTCAGCTTCCAAATGTCTCCTAAGCTTGTATTTAATTAGGAAATCACATGTTAATAGCTGTCATATTAATACTGATAAGTCATAGGAATTAAGAAGTTGAATTGCGTTTGCCATCCTTTGTGGCAAAAACAGTATCAGCTTGAGCTCACAAAGCTGAGCAAAGTTGAAACACTTTGCTGTCAGGATCAGATCAGACCCTTCTCTAATGAGTGCAATGAAAGCCCTTTTAGCACATATAATACATACATCAGTATTTTCTCATTTTTCAATCTTATAGGACACTCCTTGGAGGCATTCATAATGTACTTTTGACACTTACGTTAGATGGAAAGTTTCATTTTGTACAGATGGCTGATTCTCTACTATAATCAGTGGCCTCAGTAAAAAGGCTTTTAAGCAACTACCTTGGATAGATGTCCCTGTTTTGTAAATATTTAAAGTGAGGTAAAATGCCTCTGTGCCTGCATCAGAGGCTGTGGTTTAACGTTATGTGTTGACTGCCAGAAAACAATTTCAAAAATGGATGCTGTTCACTGGAACAATGATTTCCCCCTAACAAATCACAGGAAGAATGCAAACAACAGAGTATCCACAGTTACTCAATTAGTTACAGATAACACCTTTGTAAGCTTTCATTTTTAATTGCTTTTGTCTCTCTAGATCCTCCTCTCTCTTCCTCCCCCAGTCTATAGTCTATAGTATAAATAAGAGGTTAGATTCTTCTATGTTTCTCTGTTTAAGCACAGTCAATATTACACCCTTGTCCTTCCTTACCAGCTCTTGAATGATAATTCTTCTGCAGTTAGGCTAACTCAGAGAGATATGGACCTAGTGATTGCCAGAAGATTATTACTATGGTAAGCCCTTGTGAGGTCCCACTTGGAGTACTATGTCCAGGTTTGAGGCCCCCAGCACAAGAAAGATGTGGACCTGTTAGAACAAATCCAGGGGAGGCCACAAAGATAATCAGAGGACTGGAGCACCTCTCCTATGAAGAAAGGCTGAAAGAGCTGGGGATGTTCAGCCTGGAGAAGAGAAGGCTCCAGGGAGACCTCGTTGCAGCCTTTCAATACTTAAAGGGTTTTTATAAAGAGGATGGAGAGGGATTCTTTACTTGTGTAGATAATGATAGGGCAAGGAGGAATGGTTTTAAACTGAAAGAGGGGAGAATTAGATTGGATGTTAGGAAGAAATTTACCATGAGGGTGGTGAGGCGTTGGAACAGGTTGCCCAGAGAGGTTGTGGATGCCTCATCCCTGGAGGTGTTCAAGGCCAGGGTGGATGAGGCCCTGGAAAACCTGATCTTGAAACACAAGGTTGGAAAGAACCTACAAGATCATCTGGTCCAAAAAAAAAGTGTCTGAACACAGCAAACTCACTGATGCTTGCAAATAACCTGCCTGAGTAAGTCTGGCAGTGTGTTGTTAGGTGCACAGTTCAGAAATACAGGCCCAGTCAAGGCTGTCCTGGCCTCTGTCTGAGTGTGCTAAGAGAACAGAAGGACTTTGAGAGGCTCCTCTTTGACAATGTTTTCCTACCCACTCTCTTTTATTGCAACAACTGATGTGCTCAACAAAACAGACTATGAACGATGATAATGGAAATAACATTAAATTAGGGCTCTACTTGCAAGCATAAATCCATTTTAATCTTTTGTATTTGTACTCTAAATTCCCACAGTTTTGTTAAGCAACCTTCACTCTTTTATGATATGCCTTGTTGAAATCAGCGCAAAGAGCTGAATATGGGTCCATGGCTTTCAATGTGCCTTATAGACAAAAGAAAATATGAAATATGGTTTAGAACCATCAGCAAGTGTAAATTGACATATCTCCTCATTCCTCTTGCCACAAAATACACTGATATCAGTTTTGATTTCAGAAATCATCTAAGATACAATCTGCACTTTAAGAAGTAAAGGCTTTTTAATCCATTATAACCTTCCAAGGAATAATGTCTCTTTCACAACAATAGGCTCTGGACCTGTCGGTCAACTTAATGCTTGGAATTATAATGCTTGACAAAGTATCTTCTCATCTCAAGAGCAGGCACTTACCTGCATAAATCACTCATGCAGAGATAAGAAATAGATATATACTGAAATGGGCTTTCCTTATGAAAGGTCAGCTTTTGAAAGGATTTCCTTCGTCCCCCAGAGCCTCAACAAAAGATAACATTGCAGAACTTATCTTCTGTTTTCTACCCTATTTAATTAAAGTGTGCAGCTCACTTTGATGAAAAAAATGTTTCTATCATGATTAAAATGCTCCTTTTATTAAATCATTTTGCCTAGACAAGTGAACTGTAATAATAATAAATTAGAATATTTTTGAAACGACTTTCCCATTTCATTGTAATTCATTGCAATTCAACTCTACATGGTAACCCCTCAGTACCCAAAGTACTTCACCTTCCAGTTGAACATATGGCTGTCACTGAGCAAACACAAACTCTTTCAAAGTGGATTACAATATTGATTTTATTCTATGGAGAAAGAAAGTGGGAAAATATCTATCCAAATCAGTGTTGAAAATTCATTCATCTCTTAGATAATCTTGTAATCTGAAATACAGGAAAGTGTAGTACAAAGGCATCTGAGCTTAGTTGATGGAATTCATCTGAACTTCAAAAATTCAGTTGCAGCATAAATAGAGTGCTAATCCTTAAAGAATAAACCCTGTATGATTTCTAACCATCTCAGGTTATCTGGTATATTTTTCTCATTTTTTCTTGAGCTGAGACAGTTGGAACAATAAACTTAGGTCTCTTTTCATTCAGCCACAATATATATGTTCCAAGACAAAAAGAACATCTTTAGTTTGCTTAGTGTTACACAAGGAACTTGTAGAAAGACTGGTCTTTCTATAACTTGATTTCTCCTTTCTTCTTTAGTATTTATTAACAATAAATGTTATTAATAAGGTTAATTAATATTTACACACACACAAAAAAATAAGCATGTTCCATCTGCAATAGACCAGAGGCACTGATGAGCTGGAATCTTGTCTGCTTGTATTGTGATGGTCCTTGGGAACAGAAACTACTTCTTTTTGTATTGAAATAGGGTCAAGAAAGAGTTTCATGTTAAAGACAAATTGTCCACCTCCCCCTTCCTTGTTCTGTAGATACTGGAGCAGGTTATAATACTTACCAGAAAGAATACCACTTGGTCAATTTAGTATTAACATTTTGACATCATTATGGGTTATCTTTGCACTAAATTTCACAGTCCAAAAGATTATAGAAATGAACATTGATATTTCTGAAGACAATCACAAAACTTTTTTTTTTTTTTTTTTTTTTTTTTTTTTTTTTTTTTTTTACCACGGTAAAAAGACTGCAGTAAAGAGCTCATTTGCTATATTAAACTTAAATTCACCGGCTTAGAAAACTCAGCTCATCTGAAAACTAATGCCTTCCCTAAGCTTGCTTGATCCTGATGTTTTTGGTTTTTGAAGCAAAGGCCACAATATATGTGAGTGACAGGCTTTTATCCCCATGAGGCTTAGCAGAAGTCACCAAGCTGTGACCTGTGCTAGATAAGAGTTAGGTCCTTTGTAGGTAACAGATAATGAAATACTGGACTCCCATACCATCTGACTTCCCCTTCATCAGCCCCATTTAAAAGTCAGATGACAAACCTAACGTGACAAAAGAGAATAAAAGTCAGCCCATCATTTTCCCTGATCATTTCCAATGTGAAAGGAAACAAGGTCAATATTCTGGAGGAAGTAATTATCTAACTGCTCTTAACTATTATTATTCACATTCTTTCATGTTTAGACATGCCACATAATTTCAGAATCTGGAGTTAATATACATTTTTTGATATCTAACTGCAACAGAATATACCAAAATGTTGCCTGAGCAAGAGCATATTTGTAAAAATTCTTTTAGGCATTGATTGCTTAGAAAAAGCAGATGAGATTCCAGAAAAATACTTAGGTTGCAAATAAAAATTAAATTGGAAAGCCTTTTTTTTTTTTTTTTTTTTTTTTTTTTTGACTGTGAAACACATGCTGAAGGAGTTTTAAATTATAGGTGTTTCCCAGAGAAAGGATTATTTAGAAATCTCAGTCTCTCTGAATTGGTCCTGAAAGCTCAGTCTAAACATGACAGTGAACTAGCTCATAACATCCCATACCAAAAATGATAGAAACTGAGAAACCTCAGCACATCTGTTATTCTAGGGAGCAGAAGGGATCAGACTCTTCAGAGTAACAGAAGTTTTATCTTGGTATTAGCTGGGACGAGAATAATCCTGATAACACTAATGTTTTCAGTTGTTGCAGAGCAGTATTTACACAGATGCAAGGACTTTTCTGCTTCTTGTTGCCCTCCCAGCAATACTGGGGGTGCACCAGAAGCTGGGAGGGGACAGAACCAGGACAGCTGGCCCAGGCTCACCAAAGGGATATTCCATACCATATGGCACCATGAAGAACAATAAATGTGAGAGAGCTGGCTGGGGCTGGGAGGAGTGATCACTGCTCAGGGATTCAGGGATGGTCTGGACATCAGTCAGGGTGGTGAGCAATTGCATTGGACATCACTTGCCTTGTATTATTGTTGGTGTTTTTGTTATTATTATTATTATTCCTTTTCTGTCTTAACAAACTGTCTGTATCTCAACCCATGAGTTTTTTAGTTTTTTACTTTTTTTTTTTTTTTTTCTTATTTCTCTCTCCCACCTTATTACTGGTGTAGGAGGGGGAGTGAGCTAACTTCTGTGTGGTTCTTAGCTGCCTGCTGGGTTAAACTGCAACAGGTGTTCTCTTGAGAGTGAGGGAGTCAAGTTTTCATCCTGTATGTGTCTCTAATCCACACTGAGAATGCTACGCTGTGATGGTTTTACTCGGGTGGGCAGCCGAGTTCCACCACAACCGCTCTCTCACTCCCCCTCCTCAAAGAGGAGTGAGGAGAAAATACGATGAAAGGGGCTCAAGGGTTGAGATAAGGACTAGGAGATCGCGCAATAATTATCGTGACGGGCAAAACAGACTCAGCATAGAAAGTAAGATTTATTGCTTATACTAACAAGCTAGAGAAGTGAGAAACAAAGAAAAGAAACGAAAAGCACCTTCCCCCCATCCACCTTCTTCCACCTCCTCCCCCCGAGCGGCGCAGGGGAACGGGGGAATGGGGGTTATGGTCAGTCGACATCACTTCTTCTCTGCCGCTCCTTCTCGGTCATTCTTGTCCCCTGTGCTGCGGGGTCCCACCCACGGGATGCAGTCCTTGCCGAACTGATCCAGCGTGGGCTGCCCACAGGCAGCAGCTCTTCAAGAACTGCTCCAGATATGGGTCCGTACCACGGGGTCCATCCCTTTGGAGCAAACTGCTCCAACCTGGGTCCCCCACGGGCAGCAGCTCCTGCCGGGTCACCTGCTCCTGCGTGGTCTCCTCTCCACGGGCTGCAGGTCCGGCCCGGAATCTGCTCCGGCAGGGGTCTTCCACAGGCCGCAGTCTCCTTCGGGGCACAGGCTCCACCGTGGTCTCCTCCACGGGCTGCAGCGTGGAACCCTGCTCCACCGTGGTACTCCATGGGCTGCAGGGGGACATCCTGCTTCACCATGGTCCTCACCACAGGCCGCAGGGGACTTCTGCTCCGGCGCCTGGAGCACCTCTCCCCCTCCTTCTTCACTGACCTTGGCGCCTGCAAGGCTGTTTCTCACTCCTCTCACCCTCTCAGCTGCCGAGTGGCGCAGCGGTTTTTTCCCTGTCTTAAATATGCTCTCACAGAGGCGCAAAACAACATCGCTTATTGGCTCAGCTCTGGTCAGCAGTGGGGCCCTTACCAAACATGGGGCAGCTTCTAGATCCTTCTCACAGAAGCCACCCCTATGGCCCCCCCTGCTACCAAAACCTTGCCATGTAAACCCACTACATACGCCCAGCTCTTCGTTTGCTGTTTTAAATCACAGGCTCCCCCATGGCTAGCTGAGATTGTCACAGCATAAAGGATCTGAACATCCTTGCCGGGACACTGAGGCTCATAATCCTGACGCAATTACTTACTCTCAACCTGTCAGAAAGGGCCTCTGGACATTAAGGTGGTGCAGGCTGAGCAGCTCATGCAGGGTGTGTATGTCTGTATGCTGCCATTTAAATGTGACACTCTTGTTTTATGTGTACCATCTCTCCATACTGCCGTAAGCTGGCTGTCTGCACAAGCAGCTGACATTTCCTTCAGTTCACTTATTTCAGCCTATGCAAAGGGATCACATGCTATCACATACAGGGAGATAATATTTTTTCACCCTAAATTGGCTAAATATATATATTACAATGAAAGGAATATTCTGATGGCTGAATATAGTGAAACAGAAACATAATTCTAAAATTAACTGCACATTTTTGAAAATCAAGGGGATTTTAAATATGCAATGAACATAATATTGGTTTTATGATAAATTTCTGTATATTGTGGTATGTTATATGGATCTAATATCATCTTATATTTTCATGGGTTAAAATGTACACTTCAGAGAAGTAGGACTATTGTTTTCTTTCAGACTCTTCATAAATACATTGTTAATTAAATTTACTTATTTCCTTTCCTGTTAAAAAAGCACAGCTTACCTGTTAGCTTAAGTAATTGCATTTGCATAGAAAAGATCTGACTTCAGTACATCGAAATCACCTCTCTTGTCTTTTCCCTGTGCTTCTTGTGACAGCTGAGAATTAAAGTATCATCTTTGTCTGTGGGAGCCAGAATAAACTTTGATTAGGACATTAATTTAAGACAACGAAAATTCCAGACTCCAATCTGCTTTATAAAAAACAAGCAGTATTTAAAAATAAAAATAAAAAATAAAAAATCAGAGCCTGCAGAATGCTCTGATGCAGTAATATCACATACATAAATACTCAAGTCAGAGGAATCTTAGAGATTTATCTCTAGGATAATTGGAAAGAGCTAAGATCCACCCAAGACATGGAAGAACTTCCAAAGATATGCATATAATTTCCTTGGGAATTGTACCAGCTCAAATATTTACTTTTGCTTCTTGAAATATCGTGCATTACAGACAGAAAATATATCTTCTATATTTGTAACAACACATACTATGACCAACTGTTAAAAAAATCTATTTAAAATCACCTAGGCATTTTGTTTTCTCACCCCTTTCATTAAGGAATTTATTCAAGATTATTTTCATGGTGAAAGCTATTTACAAAAATTAACTTGATCTAATAATGTTCTAAGATAGGAAATCATTTTTGTTTTAATACTCCCAAGTAAGAGAAGTAAAATATAAAATATGCTTCTATATTATTAATTAAGAACTTATATAATTCTATTTCAGGAAATTGCTAATAAAAGGGGAGTATCAGGAGAGAAAGAACACTAACCTGCAATGTTCTCTTCTTTCAGTCTCTGCTTTCTTGAACTGTAAGACTCCCCATTTTACTGACACTCTTAAATGTCTGTTAGCTTGTCCAAAATAAAAGAAAGCATTGACATCAAAACAAAAATTAGGAATCATCTAGTATGCTTTACTGGAACATGATGATTATGAGTACTTACGAAACATATAAATAGCTAGAGATGTAGAAGTGTTATGACATTAGCCTGTCAAATATTTCAGTATTAAAGTTCTTGTTAGAGTTGATTCAATAGTGGTGTCCTCCCTCTGTGGAGCTGTTTATAATTTTCTGAATAACTTATTTAACCATGGAAGTGTTTGCAAATCCTGAACATTTTATTAACTTGGTATATAAAGAGTTGGAATGAAGAGAAAAACCATGCTTCTGCAGGGACAGCACCCAAGGGTTTGGTGAGCAGTGCTGTTGTCAGGCTGTTCGCAAATAAGTCCACAGGGACCAATTGCAAGCCTTCAGAATTCTTCCCTTGAATAATTCTTCTTTCCTTAGAGCCTGCTTTTTCTGCACCATTTCTTCATAATGAGAAAGGTTTTAGCAGTATAAATACAACTACTACTACGACAAAAAATGTTTCTATTACTATTTTCATTTATAAAATCCTGTGAACATTTGACTTCATTTATAAACATTTATAAATGCTGTGAACATTTGGCTTCACCAAGGGTAAATTGTGCCTGACCAATCTGGTAGCCTTCTGTAGTGACTGCACTACTCAACAAAGGAAGACTGATAGATGTCATCTACCTGGATTTCTGTAAGGCCTCCAGCACAGTCCCACATGACATCCTGGTCTCCAAATTGGAGAGATATGGATTTGATGGGTGGACTTTTCAGTGAATAAGGAATTGGCTTGAAGGCTGCACCCAGAATGTTGTGGTCAATGTCTCTATGTCCAGGTGGAGGCTGGTGACGAGCAATTTCCCTCAGGGGTCTGTCTTGGGACAGGTACTGTTTAATATCTTTATCAATGACATAGACAGTGGGATAGACAGTGCACCCTCAGCAAGTTTGCAGATGACACCAAGGTGAGTGGTGCTGTCAATACAGCAGAAGGAAGGGATGGAATCCAAAGGAACCTGGCCAAGCTTGAGAAGTGGGCCCACGTGAACATGCGAGGTTCAAGTCCAAGTGCAAGGTGCTGCACCTGGGTCAGGGCAATCCCAGACATGCGTACAGACTGGGAAGAGAATTCATTGAGAGCAGCCATATAGAGAAGAATCTGGGGGTTCTTGTGGACAAAAATCTTGACATGAGCCAGCAGTGTGTGCTTGCAGCCCAGAAGGCCAGCTGCATCCTGGGCTGCTACAAGGAATACAAGAGGAGTGGCCAGCAGGTGGAGGGAGGAGATTATTTTCCTGTGCTCTGCCCTTGTGAGGCCTCACTTTGAGTCCTGCATCTACTGGGGTCTGGTGCAAGTAAGATGTGAGCCTGTTCAAGTGGGTCCAGAGGAGGGCCACAAAGATTGTCAGAAGGCTGGAGCAACTCTCCTATAAGAGAGCTGGGGCTGTTCAGCCTGCAGAAGAGAAGGCTCGAAGGACACATTGCAGCCTTTCAGTACTTAAACATGACATAAAAAAGATGGAGAGCAACTTCTTACCTGTGCAGATAGTCATAGGACATGTTTTTAAACTAAAAGAGAGGAGATTTAGATTGGATGTTAAGAGGAAATTCTTCACTCAGAGGGTGGTGAGGCACTGGAACAGGTTGCCCAGAGAGGTTCTGTATGCCCCATCCCTGGAGAAGTTCAAGGCCAGGTTAGATGAGGCCCTGGGCAACCTCATCTAGTGGGTGTCATCCCTGCCCATGTTACAGGTGTTGGAATTAGATGGTCTTTAAGGTCCCTTCCAGACCAAACCAATTACTGTATTTCTGAATTACTGAATTTCTGAATGTCTGAAAAGACAGACCTTAAAGCCTTTTTCCAAAATGGAAGGCGTCTGGGGAAAAAAATCTGTGCTTTGTTATAAGCTGTCAGTGGTATTCATTGCTGACTTAAAAAAAAAAAAAAAAAAAAAAAAAAATCTATAATGATACGTCTTAGAATCTGCACCTGCAGTCCATATATCAACAGTGAGTAACGGTTTTGTGCTAACTAGGAATAATAATAATAACACTGATAATAATAAAAAGAAGACTTCTTCCAAGCAAGCTGTTCAGCACAGCATTTACTATACAAATGAGTATGTTCTCAATATAACACCAACTTGATGAGAAGAAAGATTTATTTAAAGAGGCTGCCCTTGGTATACTTAGATAGGAACAGATGTACTGTATATAAAAGGTTGTTACAAGTTGTACTTTTTTGTCTGAAGATACCTTCAGGTGGTGGGATTTGAATTTAATAGTAAAAGTGTTTATTTTGTCAGCTCATGGGTTAGTGGTAATGAGAGATCTGAACATCTATCATTCAGATACTTAAAGCAAACATCTAATTTTAAAGAGACCCAGTTTACAGAAGCTAATTCCTTTATTTATAGAAGCCTCCATTTTCTCTTTGTGCCTATTACTCAGAGGCATTAAAGTGAGAGCTGTTTGACATAAAGTTACATAACATGTGCTTTTATTACCCCAGTTAATTGGTGGACCAACACTTTCAAGAATGCCATGAACTTATCTGTCACACCCCATTTCCTTTGCTCTTCCTTCCCCATGAACCCCTCCATGATTCCTTTCAGATAGATAGCTCTGTTGTTTGTTTGTTTATTTTCTTTCACCGTAAATAATATCTGTAAGAACAGTTGACAGAGCTGTGAAGGGTTGTTTCTAGTGAAACACGTTCAGATGAACATTGTTTGCTTGCAGCTTTGAATATTGCATGTGCTAGAGCAGTTCTCTTACCTTCAAAGATTCTCAGGCAACCAACCTATAGCTAGTAACTTCAGCAGAATTCTAAGACCTGAATAACTGGGAACAGGAGTTTGGCAGACATGCCTGAGTTCACAGAGTTATTCAGCCGCAGGGTAAATGTCTGACCACAAATTTTGAAAGCACTGCTGAACAAGAAAATGCTTTTTCTCATCATATAGATGGGTGGAGAAGACAGAGGATATGTCTTGGAAACAGGTATTTGAGGTTATCCACTGGTGAGCAATGTTGTGCCAATTTACTACCGTGTACGAGCAGCTATAAGACTAGGGTTTAGGCTAAATTAGGTACTCCTCCCAGTCATGTTACTGCTGACGCACTCCCAGGCATGACTTAATGATGGTGCCAGCATGCTGAGAGTAGTTAGCAAGCTAGCAAGACACCAAGGCTCACTGTGACATCTGGGTTCATGATCCTTGACAGTCAAAATCAGCTTATCTAATTTTAGACATCTATATTATAAACATCTGTATCTGAGTTAATTATTCAGAATCTTTTTATAGGCAGAGAAGAGAAAAAGGCACTTTTAAAGAATGAGACATCTAATGGTTTTAGACATCTGCCTTGAAGCAAGAGATTAGCTATTTCCTTCCACTAACTGTGCAGAATCTAGACAACTAGTTTATATTAGGAGTGTACATTTTGTACCTGTAGATTGTGTCTGGTAAAGACACAGATAACTAACTCAGATAGGATGCCTAACCTTTAGAAAGCTAACAGCCTGAATTTCACCCTCTGCAAAGTGTGGCTGTTCCTTCCTGGAGTGAGGTTGCATGACTTGTTGTGCAGATAAGGCCCAAACTCATTCCAAGAGGATTTGTGATACTCAGGATACAGAGCCATTGTGAACTTGATCTAAGCTCAAAGTAGAAGTGAGGTACTTGGTCTGAAGATAGTGCTGACACTGGCCAGCATTTATATGTATCCTGAAGATAAAACTGGAGTATTGGAGTGAACTTGGAACATCATTGAAATGAAATGTCGATAGCTTTGCATAGATTTGCACAGAAAGCAGACTTGGGTCTAAAAGTTTTAATCTATTTGAAAACTTTCTTGTGCTTTAGGATTATTTATAGCCATAACAACTTTCAACAAATCATAGAATCACAGCATGGTTGAGGTAGGAAGGGACCTTTTGAGATCATCAGTTCAACCTCCCCTGCTCAAAGCATATCACGTAGGGCAGATTGCCAGTGCTATGTCCACTTGGGTTTGATTATTTACAAGGAAAAAAACTCCACAACACTTCTGGATAAACAGTTCCAGTGTTTGGTCACCCTTGCTGTGAATTTTTTTTCTCTAATGGAATTTTCTGTATTTCAGTTTGTGCCCATTGCCTCTTGTCCCACCACTGAACACCACATTGAAGAGTCTGTCTCCATCTTTACACCCCCCTTCAAATGTTATTTATTTATAGAGAAAGATAATTTTTTTCCTGAGCCATCTTTTGCTGACTGAGCAACCTAAACTCTAAGACTTTCCTCATATGTCAGATGCTCTCGTCCCTTAAACATATTTGTGGCCTCTTGCTTTACGTGCCCCAGTACCTCCATATCTGTTCTGTACTGGGGAGCCCAAAACTAGACCCAGAACCCTGGACAAGTCTCCCCAGTGCTGAGCAGATAAGAAAGATAACCTCTCTTGACTTGCTGGCAGTGCTCTGACTAATGCAGCCCAGGAGGCTGTTGGCCTGCTTTGCTGCCAGAGCACACTCCTGTCTTGTCTTGTGTTCAATATGTAGTCCACCAGAAAATTATGTACAACTTATGAGGAGAGGAACAGAGAAGCCACCACATGTAATAGACGTTAATGACATGAATGAATCTCTGAGGACTCCTTCAGAATCAGTGATGGCTATTTTATAAGACTGTAGAGAAAACAGGTAGCTTGTAACTCCAAGATCCATCATCAAATATTTTCTAAAATTTGTTATTTGGCATCAGGGTTTACTATTAAAATTTATATATATATATATATATATATATATATATATTTAATTTTATGAATATATAGGTAAGTAAATTTTTTGCCAGAATATTATTTTAACTCAGAAAGTATTTTGTCTTATTTTCCTTCAGGAGTTTTTCCATTTGCTGGCACAGCAGATTCCATGCCCTAGGATTTCCCATGTCAAAAGTGATAATTTGATTTTTCAGTAATAAACTTGCTTGGACAGGTGAGACTGGGTCAGCAAGTAAGGCAAAAGATGACACAACACAGAAAGCTCAAAACCCAGACCAAAGACAGGGAGGATATTAGATATCATTTGCAATACTAAAGACTGCTGTTCTGAGAGCGCACTCATATCTTACAGTTTTCTCTTCCTGAGAGTCCCTGATGCCCATTAGCACAGCCTTCCCCCAGACAAAAATGAGTGTGTTAATCCAAGTGATAACATTTCTAACAGCTATATTGCTTTTTCTTAAGATAGCTTAAGATTGCTCTGCTGAACTCCAGCAGCTGTGCTTAGAAAGAAATGAGCTGCACAATAAAATGACCCCAGCTGAGAAGGACAGCTCCCTGTGAGCTATCAAACTCTCACTTATTAGGCTAAAATCAGAGGATGATTTTTCACCAAATAGGAAAAATAACATACACTTCAGAACAATCAAACAGTAGGCAGTTTTCACAGTTCTTAAAAGGGAGGAGGGTGATAGCCTCAGCTATAACTTGAAGCAAATGGAATTCCCAACATGGTACGTATTTTAGCCATTGCAATTTTACTTAAAGAAATATATGAGAACTAATAAAGGACGTGAACAAAACTGTAGTGCACTAAGCATGCACTATGGTTCTCTGTTGGACTGTAGAAGTTAAAGCTTCTAAAGGAGAGACTCAAATTGTGTTTGAAAATGGGGGCCTTAAAAAAGAACAGTGCAATAATCATACACTGTTCCAAAATTTGCTCAGCTGATAGATGTAAAAGAAATTATACTAATTGGTTTTGTACCAAAAAAAAATATTTTTCAGGTATCTTACCCAAGAGTTTTTAAGTTTGGACAGGGATGTCTTCAGTTTTGCTTAAAGGGGATGTACTGGTCATTGACACTAAAACTCAGATTAAAGATGAATTTCTGTAAGACTTAAATTGACAGCATGAGGATCTTAACATTTCTTCACTTAATGTAGATTAACTTCTTGTGTAACACTTAAAGAAATACCCAAACCCCTACTTCTCTGGACCTCACCACAAAAGTGAGTCAGAGATCTCACAGTGGGAGCTGAAACAAAACCTGGAACTGCGGCAGATCTAAATTTCAATATATGTGATTTTATTTATTTATTTATTTATTTTATATGCTGGGATCAACATTCTTTAGTTTGCAGGCATTTTCTCTAATTAGATCAATTTTTCTACTTGGCCATTTCAGCAGGTCATTGTTCCTTTTTGTATTGCTGAGTGTGATCAATCAAGCATCAGAAATGTTTTATGTCCTTTGCCCATGTGCTGAGCAAAACAAGATGGTTTATCATATTTTATGCCTATGTTTTCTGCTTTTTCCATGATAGGTTTTTATTTTGGGGCATTGTATTGCCAGCAGGAATATGCAAAATGAGAAGGCTGGATATTAATGCCTGGCACAAAAAGGATCTTTCCTCAGAGGGACAGTATGTGCAATCTTTTTTTCCTCAAGTTTCTCATCCAAAAAACTATCATTGTCTGGCAGTTCTGCCTTGCCTAGAGCCAAGGTGCAACAGCTATGAGCCAGCTACCTACTACCAAGTAACTGGGTGCTGAGAGACTGAGCGTTTATCAGGTTTTGTTTTTCAAGGAATTAATTATTCCCAGCAGAGAGCACCTGGATGCACATCCATTGTGAGCTTACTGACCTGTGGCTGAAGACAGTTGCCAGCCCTGATTCATCTCTATAATGAATTAACTTTCACAGCTTCTTCGTAGCACAATATGGATTGAATGAGGAACTCTGTGAAACATCAAACACAAAGAAGAGGCTTGGAAATGAATCTTTCATGCTTCCCATGGAATGGGTCTGAGTTTGCCTTAGGATCCAGAATTTTTCCATCTTTCTCAAGCGTTCTGGTGGAAGAGTGAGAGAAGGAAACATGGGTTCATTTAGCAGAAATAAGGGCTATTTTGTGTAGCTTTGTCAAGGGAATCAAAATGCCTATACCTAGGAAGGTGCTGAGTGCTAAGAAGCCCCATTCAAACCAGATAGGCACCCAGAAAATACAAATGATAGTATGCCTCATCCACTTTGGTATGAAAAGTATTTGTCTTTAAAACAGAATATAGGCCAGATCTTCAGTAAGTGTTTTTCAGGCTAATCCACAGATGTTCATGTAGAGTAATTTGTACCCACTGAAGATCCATCTGCATGTTTTGCTGTGCCAGAAGTAAAAGCACTGGTGGTCTGCATCCAGCCCTTTTTCTGTGTGTTTTTCCATTAGTGATTTGGTTCAGCCCAGCAGTGCATTCCTTACATGTATCTCCTTAGCATCGCCACATAGCACACATTGAGGATGGCTCTCCTAACAGACAAATGGTACTCCTTCTGAAAAACATTACACCAGAATACGCATATCAGCATCTAATATGAGCTAACTGCTACCAGATGTCCAGACCACAGCACCAGAGCTAGCCAGAAGTGGAGCAAGCAGAAAGTATGAAGTATAGATGTCAAATTCTCAGCATCACTTTGCTCTCATATTGGGCCTCACAGCTTGCTAACATAGACCCACGTACTTTTTCTAAGATGAAAATTTCCTCAAAATCTTGCCTCAGCAACTTTCTCCTCTATTCCTTGCCCACTATACACAGTACATTAATCATTCCCTTGCATTTATGTAAACCCCTGTCACTGAGAGAAACCAAAATCAAACCAAAGTAATAATAATGAGCCTCCAAACTATTCAATGAAATAAATTAACAGCAAGAACAGATCAGCAGCAGTGCATAAGAGAGTGTGACAAAATTGAGAGACACAGGGACCAAGTTTCCAGAGACCTGGAAGCTGCTAAGAGAGCAGTTTTACACACCAGCCCCAAAGCAAGTACTGTAAAATTCCATTTGAATCTTTTTTTTTTTTTTTTTTTTTTTTTTTTTTTTTTTTTTTTAATCTGGAAGCTCAAACACTGCCACATGCTGATAGTGATAAATCCAAAGAGGCACAACCTTTGCAAAGCAATTTTTATCAGCACTAAGAGGATGCTGCCTCAGCAGCCTAGAAAAGCAGAAAACGTTGAGCTTCCTGTAACACATATGGTAATTTTTGCTAAATTTTTGATCAAGTGGTGAATTTAGTGCTGTGTTGTAGAGTTTTACAGCTACTTAAATTCACTGTTAATTAAGGAATTATGTTAAGAAGGCAAACAAACAAACAAAAAACAGTTAATAATATTTAGCTCTTAGAGTACTACAATTCCAAAAGGCCTTTCACATGATACTTCTGCAGTGAGGGCTCTGCCACACAAAATCACTTTCACCAGCTGAAGGAACAACATTGGCAGAGGTCAGCTTGCTATAATGCAGTGAAGCCAATTGTATTTCAATCTTCAGTGCTATATATTAGACACTGATCTCCACGTGCCTAAAAGGGCTTTTTCTTAGAGATACCGATCAGCTCCTGACAAAATCAGTGGAAACCATGGCTTCACCAGCCTCTGAAGATGAAGCTGCCTTATATTCATGTGCAATGCTAGATTTGGTTTCCAGCCCTACAGATCAGACCCCACAATTTTGTGAATTGCTGCAGCAGTTGTACTTTGTATTTGTACTGTGAATAAAAAGTAGCTATGAAAATCATGAAGCTATTCATATGATCAGAGAAAATAATTGAAAAATCACTTTCCGTTGCCTAGGCTGAGATGTTGGGGTACAATGTGGTTAGGTTCAGTCTCTGCTGATGTTCAGACACTACACTTAACTCCATTGCAATCTAGAGTTTAGCTTCCATATTTATCTTGAAGCATATATGGCTATGTAAGTTTGAAAAAATCGGGTCCTCCGCTCTTGTCTCTTTGACTCTCCATGTAGCAAGAGCACACTTTTTTATATCCACATGTCAGTTTCGACACAAAATGTGATGCCATAGATCACAGTGAGACAGTATCTTACCTTATACCTACCGTCATTCTAATTAAAACACTTTCATCAAGGGCCCTGCATCATTCACAAAACCTTCCAGAAAGTGTCAAATTTCCTGGCCCCATTAGTCAACTTCTTTACATGCTTGAGAC
This sequence comes from Nettapus auritus, assembly GCA_011076525.1. Lineage (NCBI taxonomy): Eukaryota > Metazoa > Chordata > Aves > Anseriformes > Anatidae > Nettapus > Nettapus auritus. The sequence continues at coordinate 7,980,016 of CM021765.1, forward strand.
CCAAGTCCCCATTTCTAACTTTATTTTTTGCATCTTCCTACACAAAGAAGCCAAATAGATCCTGTCTACCTTCAAAATTCTACTGCTTCCCATATCTTTAAATCAAGATCTGAAACCCATGGCCTCTATTTTAAGCCCTCTCATTGTCACCCACTCTAACTCATGCAGGTTAAGGCATCAGTTTATAACCCCTGTATTCCTGCTGTCTCTCCCATGTCTGCCTCCTCAGTCACAAGCTCAGGTCCCCAGGTGGCAAAGCTGCAGAGTGATCACCAATTAGTTTTAACTTCACGGCATAGTTTTGCTTCATTTATTTATTTATTTATTTATCAGATGAAGATGAAGTCAAGGGTAAATCATCTGTTGATTTGTAAAATACTTTATGTTTGGCTTACAGGTCAAATTCAAACTCTCCAAACAATTAACTGGGCAATCAGTCTGGGTCAGGTGAAGGATATTTGAGAAAGAAAATATCATTGAATGAGCTGGACGATAGAAAAATTATTCTAGTAAACCACTCTCTACTCTTCTTTTCCGTGACTTCTTAGCCCTTTATCTGTTGGTAATCTAACTAGATGTCTGTTCTCCACTTGTCCAGAATACTGACATCCTTCTCAGGAAATGATTTTCCATTTATATGCTAGGAGCACTCACTCTTATGTAGGCCTGGTCCTTAACACATGCTCCAACTTTTGTTAATCCTTTGGGCCAAAAAGCAACAATGCATGCACCTTGAATACAAACATCTTGGTATGACTGGATGAGGACAAAAGACTGAGACTATCTGTAAGAATATCTTTACCATCTTATATCTAAGATAGATAATAGATAATAATAGATATATCTATCTATATCTATTTTTTTTCTCCTGTATTTTCTTTTCTCTATTTTTCAGTCTTTCTCTTTAAAGTATTAACAAGATTATAACATGCAAACATTTGTAATATTGGTATTGAGTTAGCAAAGCGATGAGGAATGCATTATTTCAGTTCCTACCTCAAGAGGCTTATAGCAAACTTAAGAAATTTTCACTTGAAGGTAATGCTGATGTTTTATAATGCTGCTGCAACAGTGTCGCCATGGACACACTATCATTTTTCGGAGATGTTGGAGATGTAGGCAGCTGACATTCTAGCAGAGTCAGCTCTACATGTCACTGTGGCTCACAGAAATGAACTCCCAGCAAAAATGAAGAGCTCAATAAGAAGTAAAATACTTTTCTTTTCAAGTATGCTTCAGGAAAGAAAGAATTTATGAACACAATCAGTTTGGGAGTTATACTAAATAGCTACCAGTGAATAGTAGTGACACATCTCACAAAGACCCTGTTTCCCCAGTTACAAGCTATTTTTTCTCTTATTCACTATGGGAAGTGACGTGTGTTAGTCTTTTAAGCTCTTGACACCTGTCTAGTACTGTGCTCTACTTTTCATGAGATTTAATTGCTAATATGACCGATACCCTAACATCCTACTTCAGTAGTTTGTGATAACCTAAATGAATTTAACATCCAAATGTATTAAATCCTGGAATGCAAGAGATGATTACTGCTGTGAGTGTAGCACGGAGAACTCCACAGAGCAGCCATCAGTAATCCATGTGACAGCCTGGGAGTCACCGTCTTTAGGTGATGCCAGCTGAAACTTGGAAAATACTCAGGAAGGTGATGAAACTGAAAAGGGATAATTAGTGCTTGACCAGGTCTAGTTAGCTAAGCTCCCTTTGCTCACAGTGGAGTCAGATAACAAGCACAGGGTGACCTAGGGGTCGTGCTGTCTCTCTTCTCATGTGGTGAAGACTAATTTTGACATCTTCAGAAAATTCCTACAGTAAAGTGGAGGGAACTTGATTTTACAATTAAGAAAGCCACACAAGAACAAATAAATAAAGAAATAAATGATAAATGATAATAGCAGTGGTATTAACTTTTTAGAAAAAAAAAAAAAAAATCTCTTATGAGCTTCAGATTTCACTTGTAGAAAAATAAAATGTAAATTGGAGTTAAGAATTTGGAGCTCTAAGAACAAATATATCTAAACTACTCTAAGCTACTGAAGATTACTTAATTCTGGACCAATCTCTCCGAGACCAAGCAGATCCTGTTTTCCTGAGGAAAAAAAAAAAATGATATTATTAATTAATATCAGGTCAAAGCTGTGGGTCAAAGCTACAGCTTACAGGACAGAGTGCTCACCTCTTATCTATAGATGCACACTTGGATGCATGTTTTAGTTCTACACAGTCTCAAGAAACTTGAAAACATGGGTGCAGCATAAAACAAAAGAGTTCAAAGTGGTAGAAAGGGAACTTTTAAGCAATGTGCTATGGTTTCCCTGTTAACCAAGACAGCTTCTCCCACTTGCCTTTACTGAGCATCACATTCAACTTCAGGTACCTAGAAGCAGTTTTTGTTGAAGTCAATCACCTACACCCTTTTCACAAACAATGAGTAAGAACTGGTGCTGACAGCATGCACTTTAAAAAATTCATACTAAGATTGTCTTGGACTAAAGGATTTCCGAGGTCCCCTCTGACTTCACACATCCTATGATTGTGTGACTGATTAGATGACTGTAGAGACATGTGAAAATGACTGGTGAGATAGATATCTACTTTCTAGGTATTTGAGTTAGGGTAGATGAACCCTTTGAGAGGTAACTTTTTTCATGAGGAATATCTTATGGACTTTCATGATCAGTACAGATACCTAGTTACCGATTTCAGCTGTGCAGTGAGGGCAACACTTATTTATGTTTCATCTCTTGTCCCTTACAATACATTGTTGTTCTGGTTGTCCCTGTATGAATTCATCCTCTTTTTTTTCCTGGTTTGGAAACAAACAAACAAACAAACAAACAAAACACAACAAAACAAAGAAGAACCATGAGCTTAGTAAAAAGGATAAAATTTCTCTTCTGACTGACTGCACATCTGATAGGGACCTTATTTATTTATTTTTAAGCATTAAAAGACTGCTGTCATCTCTTGCAATTTGTGAGCCCTGCCTGAGCAATTAACAGTTTGGACTTTCCTGAACTTGCATTTATTATTGTTAAATAGAACTTTGTAATGCCTGAGAGTTAATGCTGACATTGAGTCAGGTTTGTGATTTCATTTACTTACTTGATTCTTATTAATGAAGGCTTGGCCAGGTAGTGAAGCTTCTCAGTGCTGAAATAAAGCATTAGAATCAAGCAAGGAAGCAAAGTGAAATAAAGGTGATGTAAATGCAGTTCACTTGCTTATTCATTTAAATAGATTTTTCCTTACTGGTTGAGAGCATCTATCAAAAGAGAAAGAACAAAAAGAAAAGAGAAAAGTGGAGTTTGGAAGCAGATTTCTTACAAACCATTAAGAATTATGTGATCTACAATATCATTGTTTCCATCAATGATAATGGCAATTTTTGCCATGAATTTCTACTAGGAGAAAGGAGAATGACAAGCATAAGAAATCAGACCAATAAAACAAATGTCAGCAGTCATAATTACTGCTTGCCAACTCTCAGAATTTCATCGAAGTATAGAAATCACTCATATGCTTAAAGCTTCTGGAATCCCATAATTATGAACAATTTATTTAAAAAAAAATAATCTTTCCATTCTGCGTGACTGCAGAACAAAGCTTAAATCTATGGATTCTAACAGCTAAAGAAATAAGGCAAGCACAAAAATCTGAAATATGTTAATTTCACACTGATCACGTGAGTTTGTCATGCATTGTGTTGGCAGTGCTGATATTATTAATGATTTCATTTTGCACACCAGGGGCCAGATTTGCAGGTGATAGAGATTGATCAAATACCATTGACTGCAGGACAGCAGCTGAACTAAATTGATTTATAACAGCAAAAAATATCACTTGTAATTAAGAACTGTGACTTTAATGTATATTTTAACATGATAGATATGCTTGCAATTCTCAGATATTTTTATTTTTGTCTCATATGACTCTTCCTGTTATTTTTTTTGCTCAAAACAAATATTAGTTATTTTTTTTGGTCTTCATCTTGTGCAGACAGGAGATTTGTTTACTTAATGAAAATATGCTTGCTTTTTCACTAAGAACTTAAAATTTTTCCTTTTGAAAATTGCTTCAAAAAATTGCAAATGATGAAGTTATCATGTCTCAAGAAGCTGTAGTCTGTGAGGGATCTGAGAGGAGTTTTTTTAATAAATCTACTCTGGCAGTGTCAGTTATTTAGTGCCTCAACTGTTTGCTCAAACTTCTGTTCTTGCCCAACAATGTCTCATAGGAGAAGTAGGAGGAACTTGGTTCTGTGTCTCAGGCAGGCCAGTTTTCAGTCTAGTTTATCAACTCAAGAAACTAATGAAACTGAATTTATGCTTGTGCTCAGGAATATGCTTTTGATGATGTCACATACTTGTGGACATGGTCTTGAGTTAAGCTAGTTAGACCTGATTAGGCCACTTGCTATTTGTTAGTAGCCTCCATATGGGCAAGAGGTGACCAGGGAGTAAATATATCTGCTGGTGGGCCTGAGTCTAGCGGGAGAAAGAAAACCCTTTAAGATCTGATCCATTTCCTAATCCTCTAGTTCTGGATGATGGAATGGAGTGCACCCAGTTTGCTGATGACACAAAGCTGGGATGAGTGGCTGATGCCCCAGAGAGCCATGCTGACATTCAGAGGGACCTGAACAGGCTGGAGGGTTGGACTGAGAGGAACTTCATGAAGTTCAACGAGAGCAATTGCAGGGTCCTGCACTGAGGGAGGAACAACCCCAAGCACCAGTACAGACCGGGGGTTGACCTGCTGGAGAGCAGCTCTGCAGAGAGAGACCTGAGAGTCCTGGTGGACAGCAGGCTGACCGTGAGTCAGCAATGTGCCCTTGTGGCCAGGAATGTCAATGGTACCCTGTGGTACGTTTGGAAGAGCATTGCCAGAGGTCGAGGGAGGGGATCCTCCCCCTCTACTCAGCCCTGGTGAGGCCACACCTGGAGTTCAGTGCCCAGTTCTGAGCTCCCCAGTATAAGAGGGACATGGAGATACTGGAGCAAGACCAGAAGATGATCAGAGGACGGGAGCACCTGTTATATGAGGACAGGCTGAGAGAGCTGGGCCTGTTTAGCCTGGAAGAGGGAAGACTGAGGGGAGATATCATCAATGCATATAAATATCTGAAGGGAGGGTGTGAAGAGGATGGAAGCAGACTCTTTTCAGTTGTGCCCAGCAACAGATGAGAGGCAACAGGAACAAACTGAAGCACAGAATGTTCTGGTTCAATACGAGGGGGCACTTCTCTACTGAGAGGGTGACGGAGCACTGGGACAGGTTACCTGGAGAGGTTGTGGAGTCTCTCTGGAGGTATTCAAAACCTGCCTGGATGCCATCCTGTGCAATGTGCTCTATGTGATCCTGCTCAGCAGGGGTGTTGGATTCGATGATCTTCAGAGGTCCCTTCCCACCTCAAAGGTTATGTGATTCTGTAGTTAAACTGAGATTTAAAATTATGTCTTTGAGTTATGGTGGAATGACTCAGGTGACAGCTACCTCCATGCCTCAGCTGATGTGTTTCTTTAAGTCACATTAACTTGGATGTTTATAATTGTGCAAATGTGCTGACAGATTGCTTCGTTTCATAAGTGTCACACTGAAGCTAACTAATATGATGTGAATTCACTAGGTATAACAACTAAGATTGCCATAGGTAATATGCTGTCTCTTAATTTTGGAAGATGCCAGTTAGATGTTTCCTACAGAAATATGCCAGAATTCCTAACCAAGGCAAAGTCTCCTTCTGCACAGAACTAGTAGAAGTATTGTTACATAATAGTAAATGTATAATTACATAATGTGCAGCAGATCACAAAATGTGTTTGTTGTTGTTGTTGTTTTGTTTTATTCCCACTTCAAAGAATCTTTAGGTATTGAAGACATAATGTCAGAAAAGATATTTATCGACATAAAAAAGTTCTGTTAAAAGTTTTTTGTTTGCAAGTGCAACATAAAAAGCTTGATTTCCCAAAATATTGGTGATACTTTTTCAGTTGCTGTATTGGTTTTCGTTAAAATACTACAGAAAACATAGGTAAGAGTCAATCATTTTTAATAGGCTTATAGATCTGTAGAGTTTAAAAACTTCCTATAATATGAGGACAATATATAGTTCCAAGATACTAAATACATTAAAAAATTGTCCAACTAAGGGAGAAGAAAAAGCTACAGATTTACTTTTTTTATAGTGCAACAATATTTTGGTTAGCATAGAAATTGTGTTATGCTTCTTATATACTCTTCTAGAATTTTCTATAAGTCCATAGCCCAAGAATGGCATCAGTTTTCTTTTTTCCTTTTTTTTTTGTTTGTTTGTTTGTTTGTTTTTGTTTTTCTTTCTTCCTCCAGATTATTCTCATTAACATCATTTGTAAATCTATAAAAATGAAAGAATGCTGCTCCAAAGACAGTCATAGGGACTGGGAAGTCACAAACAAAGCAGCATTTGCTAAAGAGCAGACAATCAAGCAGAAGTGACAGAAAAGTCCAAATATCATATGCAAATAAGAATACATTAATTATATAGTATAAGGGGAAAAAATGCCATATCAAAAATCCTGCTATTCGGAACTGATTCGCTATCTGGATGAGATCTATGGAGTTCCAAGTTTTATGAACCTCTGCATCAATTTTTACCACTGGAAAAAAAATTAAAAAAAAAAAAAACAAAAAATGTTTCTCCTCAACTCAGTTTTTCCTATGGTTTAATGTTTAATGTTTTGCTTTTCTGTTTCTCCACAGGTAAAATGTTGAGTGCCTTTAAAATAAATAGCGTATTGCCATTTTGAATCCTGACTAGTCCATCTACTTTTTTGCTTCTAACCAGAAAACTGCAGATGCTTCAGGGAAGGTTCAAATAACCCTGCAATACATTTATTTGCCTCAAAGGACTTTTTTTTTTTTCTTTTTTTTTCTCCCATCAACTATTCTGGATGAACTCCAAGACAATGCCATAACTGACTTGAGTATGGCGATGGCTTAGTTCCCTACCTTCAAAATGTTGGCCTGTATGAAAAGTACATGATCATAGCATTTTGCTGGTGACAATAGATGAAAATGTACTAAAACGCACTTGCAATTGGTGTGCATTCATCAGAGTTTGATGCAGAATAATCACATCAGCCACAGCCATCTTCTTTTATTTGGCAGTTGTGAGTATCTGCACCAATGACGTCCGTCTACAGTGATTGTTCTGTTTTACCCTTTCCCACAGTCCCATGAAGCTAAGTGAATTCCTGGAAGAATAAAAATATGCAGTCCTCTACGGCTTGCCTACATATGGAAGTTATTAGGAAATAAGCGAGGAGATGAATTTAAAAACTCATAGCTACTTTACAGTACATTTGATATAAAGGCTAGTATTCTGCACTTCTGATGGATATTGAGTTAATCTTCACAGAAGCAGTGGGCACAGTTTCAAAATTGCTTTAAAGACATTTAGGTGGGGCGGGTGTCATAATTCTGCTGTCTCTTAAGTGTTGGTCAAACAGCAAGCCAGATCAGAGAATTTTCTTTCAGAACGCTAAACTCCAACCACAGAACACTGTTTTTCCATCTAGAGCCATTCTCTTACTTAAGTTGCTACTTGGGTTTAAAAACACTGGGACTCACCTGAAGAGGAGAGCAGGGAGGAGAATGAATGGCCAAAGGAGGCAGTGAGGTGGGACAACTGATTTATCTGGCACAATGCTTTCAGCTGAAAGTGTCTGTGGAAGCCAAAGGTAAGAAGGGCAGCCATAGGAAGGGGAAAGAAGACACTATCCATGTCATCTGCTCTTGACATAGGAGTTTAGGCATGCAACTTTAAGGTCAACTGACAGTGGCAGACTCCTTTACAGAAGGTTGCTGAGCACCTGGGCTTGTGCTCTGAATGACCTCTTAGAGAAGCTCATTTCTGTCCATTGGCTATAAAAGGCCTCAGCAGATAAGACAAAGATAGATTGTTGTTGGAAAAAAAAAATAATAATAATAATAATAATAATTAAAAAGCTGTTATTTAGTTCTATTGTCCCACACAGAGTGTACTTATGGCACTTGTTTTAAAGTTGCTTTCAACAGTTTGGTCAACAGGGTTAGCTGATTATCATGGTAATTACCACTCATTGTGACAGTCATGAGTAAATCTCAGTTGCTCTAAACTGTGTGTAACTGATTAAGATGATCATTGACTCAGAGCTTATGGACTTAAGAAAGTCAGTGAATGGCTAATGGAGAAGAAAAGCAAATTTCTAGGAATTTTTCTACCCAATTCTTGTGGAAAGAGTGTTAATGTATTCACCTCTTCCTTGCGATTCTCCAAGCTTTTAGTCTCCAGAGCAGAACTGTGAAAGCTGTACATTCTTGTTTATGAAGCTGCTGTCAGTGCTTTACTAGCAGTGCCCCAGCTGAGCATATTTCACTACATGTGATGGCTGTATTTAGTAAAAGCAATCATGCTGACAGTCTGCATGATGGAAGCCCTAATCTGTGCAGTGTCATGCACTATGCATCACCACAAGGGAATCTCTAGTGGCTCGTTATTAATGAGAGGGAAGAAGTGACATTATTATTATTGTTTATGACTTATCCTGCTCCACAGATGTGTGAGGCACTTTAAAAAACAAATAAAGATGGAATCCCTGCTGATAACCATGCAAAGAAGCTAGACACAGTTGTTATCCTCATGACTCCTACTGCAAAGTATCTGAAGAAAGCTGGGCAGCAGTGAGGGCAGGTCCATCTTCTAAATCTGTCAACGAGTCCTGGGTAAATGAAGAATGGACAGCATTGTAACTACCTGAATAGACTTAATTCTGCTTAGTATTTCAGTTACATATAGGAATCCAATCTAGCTAGACCCTTCTCCTCTGATCCTGAATTAGGACTTCATGCATAAGTGAACAATTAACTGCTAGGGTAATTTTTCCTGCCTATACAAACTGAGAGAAATGTATTATTTTCCTACAACATGGAACACAGGAAAGGAAGGAATGTTTTGACTTTCTCTGACTTTCCTTACTTGCCAATGCGTATTTTGATGGAAAAGAACAAATTCTATGTAACAACAATGGAAGGAGGAAGAAAGCACACAGTAATGATTAACATGCAGGTACTATTCTAAAAACTAAGAATGAAATAATGAAAGAATTGCCATTATTAATAAAAAGCATACTTTTCTGTTTTGATTTTGGGGTATTACCATGTTTATTTTTGCCTTTTTTGGTTCCATAGTGTCTAAAGGTCCTGAGCTGGGTCAAGGGCAGTAATAGGGTGACAGAAATATTTGCATGGGACAAAAGCCTTTCAATTCTTGCTAAATTTTGCTCTATAAGTACATAAATAAATAAAATATGGTCAGCATACCACAACTGTTTATCTCTCTGGTTATAAGTCATATATTTTTCACCTTTCTCTCTGCTTCATCGCCTGCTTCTACTGTCATCCTTCCTGGTTTGCAGCTATGAATAAACATCCTTACTAACTTGAAGCTGCATCAGCTCCAGGCATAGTGTGTTGCAGATGAATTTTTAAGTCCCAGACTAAAAAAGGAGCTATGAAACAGAAGCTCCAAACCTGTTAACACATGCTTCAGTTCTTCACCTTCTTCATGACCAAAGTCTGTTATGTTACTTCCATTTGACCAGTATGTTAACTTTGGTCTGAATGAACACGCTACCTGTTCAACATAAAGTGTTCAACATATTTCAGCAGTACACAGAAAGAAATAGAAAGAAAAGATGACAAGAGATTCAAAAAGTCATTCCCAGCACTTACTATTTTGGCATATCTCATGTGGGAAACCTTACCATGGATCAATCTGTGGAATCAGTAGTTCTTCCAGAAAACTCATTGGATGGGAGAAATCCATAGCTTCAAAATAGGATCTTCAAGCTCTGAACTTATTTCCTAATTACAGAAAAAGTTTTCTGGTGTTCATGGCATGCTGCAAAATGTATCCATTTATTCAGTCATGTCTTAACAGAATATTCTTTAAAAAAATCTCTTACACTTGGCTTGTTTCCACTCGGTTTCCAAGAACACCTTGATTTTTTCACATTCCTGTAAATTTTATAAAGCTAACACCCCTTTCCATCCCCATTTTAGCTTCTTATAATACATACTGCTATGGCCGTATCTTTACTTCATTTCTTTTTATGTGATATTGCAGAACATCTTGCAAAACATCTGGCAGTAAATGGTTTATATTTTGAGGCTATCGTTTTGCATGAGGAACTTTCAGAGACATTAGTAAGTTTTGGATAAGTGTCATTGTTAGTGCACAGTACTTTGTTCTACTGTTATGGCAGGATAAGAGAAATTTCCTCATGAAACCAAAATCTTGAAAACTTTAGGGTTTTCTTTTTCCTTGTCAACATGAATGATGGTTATAATAGAAAATATAGGTTCTAATTTTGCCATAGCTGTAAGTTTGCATAAATTTCTTCTGGTTTGGGATGAAAGAAGGATGTTATTTTCAGCAGCACATACCCACTAAAAGCATCAAAAGGTCCAAGGGAATAAAGTTTTACTGAGCTTGGTGAAGTTATGCTGATCTATTACTATAAACTAACAACCACTTCTGGGCAATGCAGTAAAACTGCGTATAGTTAAATCATACCGTAGGTAGTGAAACCAGTGAAACTGTTTCATAAAACCCATGAAAAAATGTGATTGCTAAGTATGCTCAGATGTTACAGCAGAACATATGGGTTTCTTAGGTCAGGAAAAAGTATGGGCATGATTTTTATGACAATATTAAAGAAAATCACATGGAGAAGCTATTGAAATTAAAATGATGGAATACAAATTTTGCAGTTGTACAATGTATTTATTTATTAAATGTAAAAAATGCTTTATATAAATCTTTGAGATCTTGCAAAACAGAGATTATTTGGACACAGCTCAATTTTCAGTTGTGTTCATATCCAGGATTGTCCCCTCTTCCAGTGTTTGAGACATGGCAGGATTTATCTAATGTATTCAAACCTTAGTGGTATGAAATGGTATTTCTATCTGTCTAGACCTTTCATCCAAAATATGGGTACTATCAGATATGGAAATATAGGATAAAATATATATTTTTCCTCACAATTAACACATGACAACACAAATGGAATTAGAACCAAAAAAAATCAAACACAGAGGATCATGATCACTTGACTCATGGCTTCGCGAGGATTAATGTCAGCAGTCACAGGAAGGTTAGTGAGTGACACAAACACGGTAGACCAAACACAGCAAGCCATCTCCTCCTCTAGTGTAAAGTGAACAGTTCTGACTTAGAAATAAGTACAGCAACAACACAATAAAGTAAAAAATCATCTTTTGTTTAGCGTCTCTCTTTTGCTTCTCTTTCAAAGTTACTGTAAGGTACACTAAATGCAGAATGAGACAGAAAATCTTCAAATAGAAATGGCAGAAAACAAGAAAAGAAGAATCCTTTAAGCTCAATGATATATTTTTCAATGATTTTTTTCTTTTCTTTTCTTTTGACAAGCCTTAGGCTGAGGCTTTGATCTATATTTCAGTCACTAAGGTCCCTTATCAGAGAAAACACAAGAAAAGGAAAGTGATGGATACAGACAGAATAACAAATAGATGTACCCTGAGTCACGACAGAGTGACTTTTCTGCACCTCAGTATCTCTTAAGCATAAACCCTATCTGGAAACTCTATCTAACTCTATCTGCAATGGGAACGTATGGGAGAGGGAAAGAAAGCTTTGCCCTGAGGGGCTAAACCAACTCCCACTGATTGTCAAACCCATTTTTTTTTTTTTTTTTTTTTTTTTTTTGATATGTAAAAGGATGTTTAGCCTTTGCTTCAAGAGGATAAAACCATAATGTGTAATGTCCTAATGTTCCCTGGATACTCCTTTTTCTGCCCTTCTCCCATCCAGCGAAGCAAGTTGCTTCTCTCCACATGCCATTTTTGGTGTATTCATACACCTGTCTAATTTCCAGGAATTATTTATAGTTGTGTAGTGTAAAATATGTAGATCAAAACTCTATTCAATTCAATTGTCTGTCTCTGACAGGCCAGGGACAGATGCCTAGGGGAAAAGCAGGGCCAGAAAGCAGTGTTTGTCCTTCACACCCAAAGTTTTTCATGCTAGGCACTTCCTGAAATGGAGTTGGTAGCTCGGTATCTAGTCATCTTCAGAGGATTCTCCTTATAGGAGTATGCAGGTACCTTAAACACAACCATATTAATAGATTCCTTCAGAAATGTTTCACACCCCATGTGAGGAATGACTTCATTTTTTCTGTTTTGAACTTACTACGCAACAATACAACTCATGACTTTAAGATCATGTGCTACAAGTTGATCCCCATTTGCCTTCTTGTCATTCTTGCTCTGGGCCACCTCTTCCCTAGCCTGAAAAATCCTGGTCTGCTTCATAGTTTCTTACACAGATGACATCTGTGTCTTTGATCAGCAATGCTGCCCCTGTCTGTGCCTTTTCCATTTCTTCTCTATCTGTAACAGAAAGACCAGAAATGTGCATAGCATTAGAGATGCAAGTATACCATAGATTTATACACCAGCATAATAACATTTTCTATTAGTTCTCTGTTCATTTCCTGATAATTCCTAACATTTGATTTGCTTTCTGACTGCTACTCAATTCTAAGCTGATGTTTTTATATAACTATCTATCTATCTATCTCTTGAATGATAATAGTCAGCCCAGAGTCCATCATTTTGTAACTAAAGCCTTACTGCTTTTACCTATGTGCATTACTTTACATTTATACACGTTGAATTTCATTTGCCATTTTATCTCTCAGCCATTTAGTCTTGTACAGACTTTTTGCAAATCTTTGCAGTCAGCTTTTATTTTACTAACCCAAGCAAGTTCATGCCATCAACAAAGTTTGTGTCCTCTCTCTCTACGCCTCAGAGACTAGTGCATTTTCCCAGTATTTTCAGGCAGCTGACTCAGGACCATAACACTAAGTAAAAATGAGACAAACTGGTCTACCTTAGCCTTCCTACTAGAATTATTTGCCCTTTACGCTTTCAGAGATCCCTCCTTAGTTTTGTATAGCTGGCTATAGGCCATCATCTTTTATTTTAATCTACTTTTTCAAGCCTTTAATCTACTTTTTCAATCCTTTTATTATTATTATTAATTTTTTTTTTTTCATACTCATTCTTCTTATAGACCAACATCATAATTCATCTCCTTGATCTTGTATAGAATTTTGAGATGAAGTTTGGAATAGATCTATTTCACAAAGACAACAAAACTTCCTTCAAAATAATGTTCAGCTCAAAGGAAATTAACAAACTTAAATACAGTTACATTAAAACAAACAAACAAACAAAAAGAGAAGTGGCACAGTATGCTTAGCTACCACAATGGATAACCATACCTAAGGCACATTAGTTTTGTAGACAGGCGTGCACAATGAGTGATGTGACCAACAACATATCCAGCCACTTGGCTTTCTAACACAAATGGCCAGGAGCACACTTCCACCTGCATCAAGTGACTTCTGAGGAACTACAGAATTTATCTCTTGTGCTTGCTTCAGGATAAAAATGCCTTAACATCGTTGACATGTCAAGACTTCACATGGTCACTGTAACTCTCAAGCATCATTTCTATGGAAATTCAATGCTGCTTCTCTTTTATTTTTATTTTTATTTTTATTTTATTTTATTTTTTCTCTGCCTACATTCCACTAACCTAGAAGCTCAAAGAGAAAAGGTAAAATCTATGTAGAAAACTCATATAACACCCTCCAAAAGCAAATTAACATGTAGGAAATCTTGTTAAAGAATTCGGCCATTCCATTGGTTGGATGAGCTGGTGAGTTCCACTGCACTGCATTTACAAGACCACTTAAGACTATTTTTGGTGTCCTTCATAGTTGTCTCAGCTCTTAATAACACATAGGTTTGCCTCTCCAACTAATATGGTTCATTTACTGAGCTCTTTTCCTTTCAGTCTATGTATAAATATGCCATTATGTTCTCTAAACCTTATTTAAACTTCCTGAAGCAAAGTAACAACAAACTTCCCACCAGAGTTAGCAGCAGATTTCAATGGAGCTGCTCATGAGTATGGACCCTGCGACTTGGCACAGACAAAAAAACACTAGTGTGTAGGCTACTGCACCATTTACCTCTTTCTTCAGTAAGAATAGAACATTATTCCTTCTTCCTTTTTGCTATCTCCTTGCGAGATTTTAATCCATGTGAAATCTTACCTCTCACTCCATGGTTACCAAGTTTCCTGAAGAGTTTCTTGTAAGAGTCTTTATCAAAAGTCTTTTGAAAGCCTGAATTAATTTTATCCACCATTTCTCCCTTATTCACTATTTTGTTAACTCTGAATGAGTGTCAGCAGCATAGAGAGAGGAACAGTTTGGCCTTTGAGAAACCCAAGCCTTTAGTACTATCAAGTTGTGTACATTAAATTAATATATAACTCTAATTTTTATTTTTATTTTTATTTTTTTGACTATTTTTCTTGCTGTGGAGTTATGTCCTGCATATCTATTAAAAAAATATTGTGTCTGGCACCTTATGAAAGATTCAGGCCATCTTGGCTATAATCCAGTTGGCCATGGTAGCAGGTCTTTATTTCAGATTTTTAACAATAAATTGTGTATAGTTAAAGAGCAATTCAGCTACTTCATTATTTAGTCCTGCAGAACTCCCAGACAGCCAAGACACAGAAGTAGTGATTAAGTACTATGTCATATGTTGTTTTTGATAGGGTGGTGAAGAATGCATGCAATTGAATTACCATGTGAGAAGGAGTTGAGGGGGCAAGATGTCAATAAGGCAATAGGCAAAACACAGGCACAAGATATAATCAGTATCGTGCTTCCTTTAGAATATGGCTGTGGGGAGCCCAAATTACTGAGATTCAGCTCAAGCTATCGAACTGCTTTGCAACCCTTTCTTAGGCAGGCCATTTAGCCTCTTTAACTTAATGTCCACAGCTATTGGTGATAATATTTGCCAACTCCCTGAACATGTTGTGAGGAATAATTAAATAATTTTTTGAAATTGTTCTAATTATGTTAATTGCAGAGCATAAAATCATTTCCTTCCCCCAGGAGAGGTGAGCAGAGGGGGAAAAAAAAAAAAAAAAAAAAAAAGTAAAATAAATACTTCATATTACTGAAGAGGGCAAATTATTCTCTTTGAGACTGAGCCAAATATTGCCTAGCACAAATTGGATTTACTTATAGCCTGACATGCATTTGAGTGAAACTGGTATAATTTCCCTGAAACTAATGAAAAATCTCATTTAC
The DNA here is from genome assembly GCA_011076525.1 of Nettapus auritus. Lineage (NCBI taxonomy): Eukaryota > Metazoa > Chordata > Aves > Anseriformes > Anatidae > Nettapus > Nettapus auritus. The sequence continues at coordinate 7,995,288 of CM021765.1, forward strand.
AACACCTGGAGCCCTGGTTCTTTTAATTCAGTGAAGTTACTCTGAATTTATATGGGTGTAAACCAGAACTGCATTTAGTTCACTCCTAAGATATAATACTCTCCTTTCCTATTCCTGTGATGATTGGTAGCTAAAATAGGCTGTGGGAAACTGCCATGAATGAAATGAAAAAAGAGGAGAGGAGAGGAGAGGAGAGGAGAGGAGAGGAGAGGAGAGGAG
>CM021765.1:7995516-8006970 GCA_011076525.1 Nettapus auritus
AGGAGAGGAGAGGAGAGGAGAGGAGAGGAGAGGAGAGGAGAGGAGAGAAAAAGCTCTCCATATTCAGGGAAAATATTTTTTTGTAATTTATTTCACCAGTAGCTAGAAATCCACTTGGATTTCTCTTTGGCATTGTCCTAGGCACAGTAACTAACTAGACAGGGGGATGTTGAATCAATATTATGTTTTGCTTTTTTGCACTCCTCTTCCTCCTCCACCTCTGCTAAACTGTTTGCTGAATGATGAGGCAGGGATGTGGGGCTCCTGGGCTCATCTAACTAAGAAACAGTATACTGTAGCCTAATTCCCTTTACCCCTTCAATGTTTCTGTCTTTTCTTTGTGCCAAATAAAGCTGAATGCAGCACACAGATAAAAGGAGAGACAATGCCCTTCTCAAAGAGCTTCTAGTGGAAGCGGACAACTTCAAATGAGGAAAACAGAGGAGAGGTAGTGTGCCTGAGCTTGTGGGCCAGACCAGAAATAGAAAGTGAATGAGCAGCTCCTGAGATCCATATGCCCATGTGCCATTACACTGTGTTTTGTAAGCAAAACACAGCAGCTAATGATACCTTTTTTTGTTGGGTGCTGGAATTTTTGAATACTGGTGCTTCAGGATTAATCACAACCTTTGGAAATGCTTCGTGTTATCTCTCTGTTACAAGTGATGATGATTTGTTTCTGCTTTAGAAGTTTGGATTGGTTTATTTGAAATTTTTTTGAGAGTAAAAGAGTTTAACAGAGGTAAAGAGGAAGAATTATCGCTGTATGTTAAAGAAAGAGTTATCACCAGTAGTCATAATAGCAAAAGGAAGGATTATCTCTAGTGAAAGCTCAGGAGGATTACTTGGGATTCAGCAATGTACAGTAAACAATCTTTATCTCTTGCAGAATGTCAGAGCATATTTTACAATATATTTGGCTTCGATGTTCCATGAAAAAAAAAAAAAAAAAAAAAAAATCAGATGCTTTTTAATGCTGTAAGTTTAATCATTCTGAATCTTAGAATTAAATTAATATTCAGTTGTCATGAAACCAGGCAAAGAAGCTGCCTATGAAAGGAACAAGAAAAAGCATTGTAATTTCATTTCAATCTAGTTCCAATTTTACATCATTTTATCACCACCCCCTCTGCAAGTTATCAGTAGTTCCATAAGAGGCAGTAGAGATGTATGGGGATAATGTACATGACATCACTTAAAAAAAATAAAAAAATAAAAATAATAATAAAAAAATAGTTTCAAAAGCTTCAGATTTAAGTTAAACACATCTTAAAAGAAAGAATTAGTTTTAAAAGAGAGAAAACATGGGAGAAAACTTTTAATATTCTGCTGGAGATTACTTAGATACCATAAAGATAGGCAGTCTATAGCATACTGAAAAGATTTAAAAGGCCATGTAAAGACACTGAGCTTGTCTGTAACATGGAATTGCCTGAACTTATATTCGTTTTGCCCCTGGAATTTTATATTCATATTTATAGTTATAAATATATAATCAGATTTATAAATCAAAAATATCCTGAGACAGATTCTGTGCCAATTCTTGTCTTCAAGAACTTATCAGTGGTACATTCCAAATAATCCTCTGCTGGAACTGGGGAATAAGAGTGATGTTCTGTCTTCTTTCACACCTTTTTCTTAATTTTGACCATATGGAGACATAGTATGACTGCTTATAACATACCCCCCCTTGGAGTTAAATAACATGTAGGAGTCTTGTGTCCCTGATCAAGGTGTCTCCTATTGGAGAGAATTCTTGGTTATTGGAGAAGAAAATTACCTCTATTCAAAATACCATTCTAGTTATACATTCTTTCTGGCCTCGAAGTTAAGAGAGCACTTACGAGTTTGTTTTGAAGTCATTATTTTGCAATGATGCTATGGTACTGAAAATTAGGGCTGGAATTACCAAGACAGAAAACCGTGAAAGGTAAATTTTGGGATTCTGAGCTGTTCAGGATCATTAAGTAGGGTAATTAATATTGCTTGCAAAAATGATTGAAAGTTCATGCAAACAACTATTTACAAACAAGTATATTACTATGTTTAGGGAAATTAGCATCTCTTGGTTGAGATACAGATGAACCATATACAAAGTCACCTCTCCAACACATCCAGTAGTCTCAGAGTTTACATGGAGGATCATCTCAAGAATACAGCATTGGAGATAAGGTAGTCTTAATGTTTGTTGAAACTTCAGACTCATCTGAGTTGGTATAATAAATCAATAGTGACTACAAAAAAAAAAAAAAAAAAAAAAAAAAGTTTAGGAAGATAACAGTAGTAAAGACTAGTTATTGTCCTCTCAAAACCAAAAAGATCTAATATTCCTCTCACACATTATATCTAAAGCAAGAAATCTGGCAACATGGGAGGTGATTATGTCATAGTAGTGGAAGGGAGTTTATGCTAACAGAATTGCTTCCCTATAGTTGTTCCAGTGAATCCATGTGAAAATGTTTTTCCTAAAAGACAGTTATATCAACCTAAGTTTTCAGTCTTAACCAAAAGGTCCTTTGCAGATTTTTCAGTAGCAATGCATCAGCTTATTCTGCCTTTATGTACAGGTGGCCTAACAGTATTTCTCTGGGCTGTGGAAAGCTTGCATAGAAGCAACAATTCACGACAAAAACATCTCCTTGTTTTCTTCTTCTGGTAGGTGACTCAGAATGAGCAAAACTCTTCAATTTTTTTCCATAATATATCTCTTGATTTTGAAGAAAATCATTGTAAAAAGTCCATTTTCAGATGTGGCTCAGTGTGTGGCTTGAGCATGCAGCAATGGAAAGCCAGCTCTAAGTGAGGCACAACAGGAAGCGTGCAGGCAATGAGATGGTTCACATCCTAAAGGCAGTACCCAAGACAGACCACATTAGCAAGTACATTTCTCCTTTCTGCTGGGAACTTTACTGAAACCAACCTTTGAAAACATTTTGGCTTTGACAGTGCATAATTTCCTAATACAGTTACATTTCATTGAAATTGTACCAATTGTTCTTTAGTGGCAGCTTGGCTGAGAGGACTTAATCTTCCAGCAATATCTAAGCCCCTGCTCAGGTAACAACTCTAATTTACTTCTAGCTTGCAATTCTTTAAAAATTTGTCTTATCATGTAACCTCTTTTCTTTGGCCTCAAGGTCAACTAGGATTGTATGTCATGACTAAACCATATGACAGACCTGAATTTACTTATCCCAAAATTTTCAAGGTAATTGGATCAACGCTGGTGTCAAGTGGGCTCTCTGGCAGCCTTAGCCTGCACACAGCAATGTTAAATCTGCTAAGTAGTGTGAAGATATAATCATGATAATAATAGTACAGTATAATCCCTTTTGAACTAAGGTGTTCTGTTACACTTTTGACCCCTGTACACTTACCTACTTCTTCCTGGCTCCTGAAATATTGTGAAAGGGGTTGGTTGTTGCTGCAGTGTCCTTGATGTGCACTTCTGGAGGCTGAGCCAGCAGGTGCTGCAGTGCTTGACAATTTTTAAATGCTTCAATGCTCTTGAATAGTTGATATATTCTGTAGCCTTCCTTCTGCTCAGAGCAGTTTCAAAAATGGGAAACTATACCCAAAAGCAGTTATCAGACATGTGATGGCCACTGAGTCATGTCACGTTGGAAGTATCTGTTTGCCAAATGACAAACACAACCTGGGTCAGGTAAACTGGAAAGCTGCAATTGTCATCGCTGCGGAAAGCAGCAATGTTATTTGAGGACAGAACTTTGTCTTGTCAAGGATGACAAAGGTGTTTTTACCTGTTATATGTCAACATGTCTGAGATCCTTTTACTGCATGGCCTACACCTTTCTCAAGGAGTTTTGCTAGAATAAGAAATTCTCTCTCATATCTTTGATCTCTGCATTATATATTAAACAAAATGACCCATGCTTTCTGATGTTCAGCTGGACTAATGAAGCATTTTTAATGATCATCATTGTTCTCAAATATCTAAGGATCTTTAAATGCGCTGTCACAGAATATTTCCTCATTCTCTAGGTTTTTACAGATAAATGTCTCTGGTGTGTATAGATAACTTTATCTTCCGTTGTAGTATCTAAGATTAACAGATTCATGGTGTAGAGGAACGATCTGTAGCTGTAGATGAAAGGTTGTTCTGGAGCAATATGAAGTGTTCCTATTCCATTCCTGACATGTCTTCTGTCCATAACATTCTACATTATATCTTTATCAAGAAATAAATTCAGCATTGATTGCTCATGGCAAAAGAGAGAATTAGAGGTTAATACCAATAACAGGTGACTGTGAACTAGGATGCGATTTCCACTGTATACCAAGTAGTCCTCAGTATTTTCTGCCTCTTTGTCACATGCTTTTAAAGTGGAAAACTGACTTGTACCATTCCTTTGAACTTGCTTGAATGTGAAGTCTGTGGGAATGGAGGCTCATTCTGCTAGACTCTGTATGCATATACACTTTGTTTAGTCATGCAAGTGTTTCTGTAATCTGTTGTGGAAAGCAATACACCAGTACAAGCTAGAATATGGAGTACAAATACATACATATAAAACACAAAAATGCATAAGTTATATTATGCAATACAGTTTATTTCATGGCTGACATGGTGATTAATAGATACTACTATGATGATTCTATGTTGATGCAGAGAGTATCCACTGACAATAAATAAAAGCATTAGAAAATCACAGAGTTAGCTTACTGTCTTTGAAATTCATTTCAGCAGTTGTCACATATAGCTACATTAATTCCAGCAGATGACATAAAGCATAAAGAAATTAATTTTACTTTATTGGAATGGTATAAGAGCATGGACGTGGTCACATTACTTCAACTCAGTTAATGAGCATTAGCTCTTTAAGTCTGTAGCATATATATTATCTTCACTTTACATGTTTGCACTTTTATTTTTAGAAAAACTGTTCAGAATACCTACAGCTTTCAATAATAATTCTCTTTTTACTTAGCAATTTGAAATATTCAACATTCATTACAGAGGATGTTAAAGGGTTATTGCTGTAAATAAAATGCTAGTTGGATTTGCAGGAAGAAATGCTTGCCACTTGAAAATATAGCGCCTCCGAAACTAAGGATTTTATTGTTATTTTTAACTATGAAATGACAGTTCTGAAAATGTACAATAAGAGATCTGCTTGTATTATATTATCTCTATCATATATATATATTATACATTATCATTCAATATAATTGAAATGACAAAATGACAGTTCTGAAATGACAACTTGAAAATACCAGGTTTTGGTGTTCGATTTTTTTTAGTTTGAAAAAAATTTATGTGATTTCTAGTGTAAAGTTTCGGGGGATTTTATTTTTTCTTATAGACTCAGAATATAAAAGATTTTTTTTTTTTTTTTTTTTTTTCCATGCCCTAAGTGATAAAGTAGCATTTTACTAGCTGTTTCTGTAAAAATCTCTCTATGTAGAAGTTGTATAATCATATATAATATAGGTTTCCAATCAGTGCCTCTGTAATGCTGTTATGCTAACATTAAAGGTAAGACACAGCTCACAGTAGAAGTCAATACGCTTTTCTGGAAGACTGCAGTGTAACTAAAAAGCAACTTTATGGATCTGAGGGCATGACAGTGAGATTGCAGAGGAGTAGTACTTCCAATCTGCAATAACTTGTTTAGGGAATAAGGAAATGAGGGGAGAAGGGATCAAGGGGAATGTGGGGCAGGAATAGGGAACAGACAGATGTACAGTATGGGGAAGGAGAAATAAACAAGCTGCAGCACGTAAACCTGTCTTGGAGCAGACTGTGGGTCGTAGTTCAGAAAAGAGTGAAAGAGTTTACGGTAAAGGTCATATCTACCATATTGGGATATATAAATTTAACAAAAATAGCAGGGGTCATGTATACTAATGAATTAATCACTGGACATGAAGAACTGTCGTTCTGCTATAACATAAACAGATAATGACCTTACTTCATCTTTCAAAACTCTCACTATTCTAGTCTATGTTAGCTGGTATCATTATGCTATACTGTTACTAGGCAATCAACCATATAACATCTTAAAAAAGCACACTATCAAATATCTATTTGCATGCTAGTTCACCTTTATTTTAAGAAGAATGTTTTTCTCTGTCAATAATCCTTTTAGTCACAGCTGTTTAGCCTAGTGAAACGAAACAGTTCCCCATATGCTGAAAGTCTGTCTACAATTAAATGTAATCAGTTTTTAATTAACTGGAATATTCAGTATATCACAAATACTCTTTATGAAGTTTTATTCAAATGAGGACATGGATTACTTTTCTTTTTAAAGTTTAGTGCTCATAGAAAAGGCAACAGAAGAGATGATACAGATAAAATGATCTTAACTAGAGAAAGGCTGATTCATGCATAGAATCTGCTTAAATGTTAGTCAAGTTATGTAACATGAAATGGACCCTGAGCTGTGTATTATCTGTGTATTACTTATCTGTGTATTACTCTGATACACACAGTTGCACAACTATTAATAGTTATTGTTGCATCACCATATTGTTATTAACAATATTGTTATATGGCTAATGCTGTAATTGAGTTACTGTGTATAGCAGAGTTTCAGTCTCCTAAAGCTGTAAACTCACAGAGCTCCAAAATGTGGCATCTCCTGGGTAGACTGAGTGTCCTCTCTCAGAACGTACTATAGATGCTGTGCTTCAGCTATGCACTAAAGGAGCCTCTGGGGCATCATAAACCAGACAGATAAAGACTTTCAAAGCTTCATGAAGCAGAGAACTTCTCTATTACAACTTTACCTTCCTGGATCAATGGACAAACAAATAGAAGATCATTTTAAACCAGCATAGAAATCCTGCTATTATCTCTTTTGAAAACAGCAAAGTTGAATGCTTTCCATTCAAAAACATCTGATCGTTTATTTATAATAATAGCCAATGATTTTATTCTGGTATACTGAAAAATCTTAGTTATATAAAGAACAAACCTTTCAATTCAATAAAACTCTACTATGAAGTAGTGCTGTAATATGGTGTAAATGTTAGTTATATCCAACAATTATTCTGTAAAATACTAAATATTAAATGAAAAATAAAATCACAATTACATTATGTTATCAAAAAGATATATATAATATGTATATTGGGAAAAATGAAAGAAAAAAATTAACATCTTGTTTTGGATTTTATTTTGGGGGGGCCATAAATCTTAATTGCAATTGACAGCATCCTATTAAATATTTTGATTACAATCATTTCTTTGTTTTGATTATCAGATTTATGTATCTCTCCTGCTGCAAATATGTTCATTTTTGAACTTGCCTGAAGTTTATTTCCATATATTCCTATATTTTTTGCTCTAGTGGTTATTAATCCTATTCTGCCAACCATCAGTCATTTAATATGTCAACTACCTGCCATTCCTACTCATGTGAATTCCAAATGTATTGTACAATCAAATGGAGCAGCAAGGTCTCAGTCTAATTTTTGATACAGATAAGATGAGAAAGATGTATTTGAAGGGTTGGAAATGTATCTGAGTGAAGCATCTAAGCCAATTTACTTCATTCTGGCTCAGGCCAAGCTTCTTTGGAGTAAAGGAGCACTCCCATCAGTCAGGTTTTTGGCTTTGAGCAAAAGAAAAACACAGTTTTGGAAGTCAGTTACAGGGTCCTTTCAATGCCTTGTCCATGATCTATATGAGCTGGATCTCAGCACTCTGGTTATGGGGTGGTTATTTTGTCAGGTAAAAGCAACCCTGTTTGTCCTCATAGGTGGAATGGCAAAAAAATAATCCATTTTGCTGTTTTTCCTAAGGCTTGAGGTGTGCTTGTGCAGAGCATCAGTAGTGCTGTGTGGACATACGCTGGGGTGGCAAAATACAGCTTAGAGTACCTTGGGCATAACAGATGCCTACTTATTAAGTGTGGAATTGCATCTGGCTCTGGAAATTCATCTTGGCAAACTAGAGGAGTGGTCAAGGATGCTCAGCTTGTCTCAATGCCCCCCATCTACATGCTGACATTCCCTGAGAGAAGCTGCACCCAGCAACGTGAGTGTTGTACTGTTGAGGGGGAAGCTCTTTCTGTTCTTCCCACAGATCACTGGCAACACGGGCTTTTCTGTTAGCAGTGTGAGACTATGTGATGGTCACCAAACAGGACTGTGAGCATCCGGTGGCAAGAGCTGAGAATGGGCGGTACTGGAACAAGAAAAAAGAAAAGGAGTTTCCTTCCTTAGGAAGAAAATAATTGGCTTGGTTTATAAAGCCCTAGCTTCTAAGCTCTAATTAAATCTTCAAATGAAGGGGAAGGGGAGGATGTGGGGAATGTGATTGTAGGACTTTGCATAAACTGTGCAGTCCGGGGGTCCCATTCATCTGCAGGCAGACATTCAGCCTTCAGCTGTTACAAAACCAGCCCAGCCTGGCACCAGCCCACACAACCCCCGGCTGCTCATTAAAGCCAGGCACAAGTTCTGGAAGAACGTGTGAGCCAGATGAAAGGTGCATTGGTGGAGCTGCTGGAAGTAGCTGTCACCAGTGGCTGTCCAGGGTAGGGGTTTCATAAGCAGCAAACTATTTCTTATTTTTCAGATGCTCTCTACAATCTCATTCCTGACATTGCTCTTCTAACACTGTTCGCTCAATTAAAGGAGTGGATTTTCTTCCAAGGATGGGGCTAGGTGGGGATAATACAAAACTTGGGAATGTTTTCAAGATTCATAAATCTGCTTCATAGCATAGACATTACCATTAAGTCATGTCAGCTCAGAGTGTGGACAGGATGTGAATGCAAGTCTGTGCAGTTATATCCCAAGTTATTAGCAAGAGAGACTCTACGGAGTCTTCTGGCTTTTGTTTTTAGTTATTTTTTGTTGCTGTTGATTGTACCACTGTCTTTTTATTTAATTGAGATGCATGGTAAGCTGTTTATGAAAAATATGTATATAAAAATAACATATATATATCAATTAAAGATCTAAAAGTTATCCTGGGCATTTTTGTTTTAGTGAAAAAAAATCAGTAAGGATTTCAAATATAGAAGAAATCCTTCAAGTTCACTGTGATTTATTTATTTATTTTTTTATCCTGGACATATCAAATGAAAGACAGGTTTTTAATGTTTATTTATTCATTAGTTAGTTAGTTAAAGATGTGCTCGAATATAGGCAAGAATCTGGTTCTGCTCACCACTGCCCAGGACTTCTGTTACTATTGTCTACAGCAATGGTAGCTAGCATGAAGTTACAATCAGAAAACAGCCTGGCTGGAGCAAAGATGCATATATGCTACCGATTGACTATGGAGACAAAATGATGTTCAAAAAACACCTGGGCCAAGTAAGGCCTAGGGTGTACTGCCAACCATGGTTTAATGGAAATACAAGGGAGAAAGGGCATGGGAAATGATAGCCACTGCCATAGCATTGGAGGCATGTAAAAAGGAATTTAGATTTGCAGGGGTGTTAGGTTAATGCAGAGAAATCCCAAATGTGCACTGGATATGCATTTCAATTTTGCCTATATTAACCTTTTCACTTCCTATTTAGGCCTGAAGCCACACACAATTGAAGGTCACCTGCAATCAGATTGTTTCTAAAATGCACCTCAGTAAGATATTTTCCTCACTGCTTTTGATAGCTGTCTGAAATTCAGAAGTAGGCAGTCTGAACGTGTGTGGTGTGTGTGAGCCTGACTCTCTTTTGGGCAAAGCTGTCCACTTGTACACAATGAAAAGTTCAGGTGTGAGTGTGAGCTCAAGCCTGGAGCTATCTAGCAGTATAGACATAGTCTGAGTTTCTTTTTGCACAGAAAGGCTGTACCCTCCCATGTTGCTAATCTTGCTCTCCCCATGGTCACTGAAAGTATTTATACCTTGATAGAGTTCTGTATTTTCAAATGAATACATCATTCTTTTAACAGAATATCATAGCTCTTATAACACAGGCTTTTCTCCATTAACACATTTTAGAAGCTTTGCTATTAAAAGAAGTGTCTTGAAAAATCTTTCTTTCTCCCCAGAAATATTCCAGTAAATAATAATATCCTAAGTACTATTCTTGCCTTTTTAATGTTTATTATTATTATTATTATTATTTATTTTTCCTAAAGAAGCAAGTGAAAGCAGTCCTAGAAGACCTTTCTTTTGCTATTGTCTTGCTCAGATTGTGTGTTTAGTGGAAAAGAGTGCCTATGGGGAAAGGGAGAAACGACCACACTCAGTAACATGCAGTGTTTTAAGACAGAATCTAAATAAGTGCTGCAGCCTTTGTTTGGTTAAAAAAGGAACAACTGATGTAGTGATAATATACTTTAAAAAATAGCCAGAGTCCAGACACAATAATGCCCCCATTGCCATAGGGACTTTTCTCTAGTTATTTAGTTGTGTAAATCACATATATATGTATAACATATAAAAAGTCCATGTCAAATCTCCAGGCCATTCAATTTTTACAGCCATTAACAATGCAAACATCAAGGACAGGATGTAAAGGACAAGATATTTCTGAACACAGAAATAAAAGAAATAAAAGAAAAACAGAAAAAATGTCCTTGTACAAGCTTAAACTACCCACAAAATGCACCTTCTATCCGCAGGCACATGAGCATACCAGAAGACACAGCCTGTCCTGAGTACCTCACAGTAAATCTAGAACCATAGAAATGTTGGGCTTTAAGAGATTCTCTTGTTCAATCACCTTCAGTGAAGCACCACCAAAAATGTATGCAACACCCTGAGAGTGTTATATTAATTTTCCTTGAAAACCTCCCCTGAAAGACCTCCTCAACTCTCCCTAGGCAAATTTTTCCAGTATTCCATACGCATTGGGAGAGTCATTCTACAATATTCAACTTAAATTGTCACATATTTCACAAAACTTCTTCTGTCCCATGGGCTTTGGAAAATAGCTAATCACTATCTTTTATTGTACAAATTGTATTTATTGGAAAACTGTTAATTTCATTTGTCAATCTTGCCTTTTGCCAATTAAGCCCAGCTCATTCAGATTAAACTTCCTGTTCTTGTTAGGCTCCTTGTCTGGTGCAGATAAAGCCTTGCAAAGTAGTATTGAACAATGGAGAATTAAAATAAATAAGTAAAAGACTTGTTCTGGCAACTCCATTGTACATGCCACTGACTAATAGCTGGTTTGTCTTTCTATTGATCAAATACTTCTACACAGATCAGGCTTATTCCTCCCCTCTGTTGGGTGTTAGCTGTACTGAAGGCACAGATGCTGCACATTTGCAGAATTTAAGAACCTGCTCCACCAATCCCACTCAATTGTTTTAGATTTCTATTCTGCAGAAGAAAAGAGTATTATTTATCTTGCAGTAATTAATCTCTGCATCCTGTAAGATTTCCCCTGCATCTTCCAGCCAAGTGCTTTCATTAATACCGGTTGATTTTCCTTATCCTCTCTCCCAACCCTCCTTACCCTCCACAACTCCCCCCCCCCACTTCCCCCGGCCCCCCTTTTGGTGCAGAGTACAGAGACT
>CM021765.1:8022190-8059137 GCA_011076525.1 Nettapus auritus
AGGAAGGAAGGAAGGAAGGAAGGAAGGAAGGAAGGAAGGAAGGAAGGAAGGAAGGAAGGAAAAAGAGGAAAAACAAGAGATGTACAACACGATGTCATATGGTATCCTGGCTCTGTCCCCTCACATCTCCTTGTGTTACCCTAGCCACATTGCTAGGAGGGCAGCATAAGAAGCAGAAAAATCCTTGGCTCTGTGGAAGCACCTCTATGCAACAACTAAAACGTAGATTTGCTATTAACATTATTTTCATCTAAAATCGAAAATACAGGACTATATATCACTTATTCAAATTCATGTCTTTAGCCATTAGAATTGCTTATCTTGGAATATATATGCAACATTTTATCATCCCAAAAGTACAAATATTGAAGTTAATATCAAGAGCAAAATATTTCTTCTTTTTTTTTTTTTTTTTTTCATATTCAGTAAGATGACAGTAATTGTTCAAAAATGAGTGAATACAATATCTGTTTCCTTTCTTTTTCAGAAGTAAACATTCTAACTAGAACATGAGGTAAAAACTGTTATTTTGTGGAGATTTTTGTTTTTATAGAAAGCAAGAAATTTACACTGAAGATTTCTTTGACAGCAGGGGTGAATGCAAAGATTCTCTCTGGCAGCACCTGTACTAGCTATGCTGCCTCCAATATTAAAAACTCTTTCAGCTTTTTTTTTTTTTAAAAAAAAATATTATCATCATATCCACTTTACAAAAGTTACTGACAAATCATAATTTTCTCCATCTTAAAACTAATGATTTTGCTGGTCCTTTGTACTCATATTGAAAAACTCATCAGTCAAATACTAACATTTTTTCAAATTTCCTTTTTAAATATAATCAAAGTCATATCATTCATAGTAGTTCCTGTGCTAATATCTTTTTTTCTTTTTTTTTTCTTTTTTTCTTTTTTTTTTAGTTTAAGTAGTGTTTTTTTGTTTTGTTTTGTTTTGTTTTGTTTTGTTTTATTTTCTCACTATTCTATTGTGGAATGCTTTTAAGAAAGGCTGGAATTACCTCCTCTGACATGTCTCAGAATCACATCTGTCATGTTTAAAAATGCATCACACCTGTTTCCTACTGATCCACTCATTTTTTTCACCTTCACCCTTCACTGTTATTTCCAGTTGATAAATACACAGTTGAAGTCAGCTTTTTATACAAGTTGAAATGTATAAACTTGCACTTTGCTTTAATACAGCTGCCATTGCCATTGTTCAGCTTTCAATGTCATTGAATTCTCCTTGTAAGAAACACAGCTGACTGGTGCCAAGACTGAATATCAAATTTTCACTAGTAATATTTTTACAAATATGATGATGATGATGATTATTATTATTATTATTTTATGGCTGAGTGTTGGCAATCACATTAAAAAAAGCCTTAAAGTCTTCATTAGTTACTCTAATACAGAAACGTACAAGATCTATGTACAGGAGCTTCCAACAACTCCTACCAGCAAAATTCTGCTCTACAGAGGTAGAGAGGACTGTAATGGGTTTGTAAATAATGGGTGCATTAAACTGTAAACATTAATCCATTCTTTGGGATACTTTTTCTCATATTAAAGGCTAGTAATGAATGATGGAAGGTTTTCCTGCTAGGAGTAAATCTGGAATAGTTGAACCAATTATCAAAGCCTGTTTCATGGTCACTTCTACTGCTGGCTGTCCAAGGAGGACAGCAGTTGCGATGGCAGGTACTAACTTTCCAACATGTAGAATTAAGACCAAGGAGATTGTTGGTAGAACTAAGCTAATTATCTACTTATTTTCTTACAGACATTGGAGGAAAATAGACATTTGCACCGTACACTTAATCTTGTCCTAAAGGTTTCTAAACTTATTGGAAGTAACATGGACTTTTTCATATTTTTTTTTTCCTATGGATTAAAAAATATGTCAAGGATGATGAATTTAGAAACATCTTAGAATAATAAATTAGAAACATCTTAGTTTCTGCAGGTAAAATAAGTGAGCTGCTACCCACCCATGAAGAATACCCTACACTAAGAGTCCTAGAAATGACCTATTTAAAACAAAAACAAATACAAAAACAAATTAGTATATATTTCCTCTCTGAATTTATAGCTGTGGTATAGAATAAGGATACCCACATTCTTTCAGTATCCTTGAAGCATTTTAAAATACCTATCATATGTATAATTTAATATATTTTTCATCAGTGGACTAACAAACTTAAATTTCTTCAAGTTTCAGCTGTTTTTTCAACCTCACCACCCCTACAAACATTTCTAGCTATTTTTAAATACCTCTGATTCTACCTTCAAGCACCAAAAAATGTTAAAGGACAAACCTTGAAAGGATCTCAAGAGATCATATTTTAATCTGCCCCCTAGATGAGACAAGATAGGTATATCTTATACATTTCTGTCACATGCTTTTTTAAAAACATCCACTGGGTTGTATTCTACAGATTACTCAGGTAACCTATTCCAGTACCATATTCCCTTGTAATCAGAGTGTGCTTACTTTATTATATTTTCTCAAGCTAAACTAATTTATTTTTCTCTTATCCCTGTGGATGTAGAAAGCAATTAATCATCATCATTTTTACAATACCACTTTACATATTGAAGATAGTCATCCTGTCTCTGTTTCTATTTTCCCTTTATAGATGAAAGGAATCCATTTTTTTTTTTATTTTTTTTTTCAACCTTTCCCTGTAAGTTATATCTGCTAAACTTCTATTGTTTCTCCTTCAAACTATTGGGGCTACCTATGCCTTTTAATATCGTGCTTAAAGTAACTTACTGGAACAGTGGTAAGTGAACTTTAAAAATTATTTCCAATATCTTACCTCTCACGTGGCCTTAAGGAAACCTAGAATGAATTTCACCATTTATGAATTATCATCTCTCTGTTGACTTTCATTCTTCTCAGAATGTACTATCATTCCCAGGCCTCTCTTGGCACACTGCTGCCTTGTGAATCATTCTGCATTTTGTAGTTACACATTCAATTTCTTTTTTTTTTTTTTTTTTTCTGGGGTGTAGGGCTTTTTACTTCTCATTATTGAATTTCATCCTGTTGGATTTCATCTTATTTCCCCAGTTTCTCAAGATCATTTTGAATATTGATGCTGTCTTGTAGGCTGCTTTTGACCTCTCTTCTTTTCCTGGCTGAATTCAGCAGTGCTTCACAGGTTAGAAAAGAAACTGACAATATTGCTGAGATAATCAGCGTGTGAAATGAAAAGCTTAAAGGAATGACACAGAGTGAAAAATACTGTTAAAATTAGTTGGGAAAAAATACTTTATGGGTAGTTGTCAGGTAGGGGTTCAACATTTGTATGGTGCTTCTCCAGATGTTTTTTGTCTAGAAATATGCAGTATCTACTTAAGAAAATAATGACGATGCAAACAAAGAATAATTTTAAAGAGTCTCTGCTTCCCTAATCTTACATGTGCACGCTGAGAACCTGTGTCAGGTTTCTACATGCCACCATGATATATATTCCTCAGCTTTGATCATCTTAGGTTAGGAGGCCACTTGGGTTGTCAAGTGAAAGGTCTCTTGTGCAGGTTTCACACCAATGTGGAAAAAAAAGAAAAAAAAGAAAAAAAAAAAAGAGAGAGAGAGAGAGAAAGAGAAGTACATTGTCTAACCAAAAACAAGTTAAAGGGATAAAGACTTTATTAAATATATGTAAGTCTGTAAATTACATCTTTGTATTTCTAAATTGTATTCTACATTGGCAACAGTGGGTCAGAGTTTCTGAACCACCTCAGAGCCAGTTTAGAAGCCTGATGTAAGTCATCTACTGACAGAAAATGCAAATCCTGGAACATCCAACAACCAAAAAGAAACCAAATAAACAAAACCAATGCTACATTTCTAGCCCTTTATATAAGACATTAAAACTAATACTAGAACCAGGGTCTAGGTATATAAGAAACTATTTGAAATATCTTCATAGTTTAACAACTGTAGTGTGAAGATATATTTTATTCAGCTGAAAGTGACTATTTCTTTCATACCAAATACTTAGATTTAGGCTTACTGATACCAGTATGGATGAGCAGCTTAGAGCAGCAGTGATCTTTGTAAATTTTTTGCGAAACTTTGAAGGACACCAAATTCAGATGCTCTGACATGTTACAGCAGATTCTTTTTGCAATTAAAATGGTGAGAATAACTAGAAGAATAATTGCTTTCCTTGGAGCTATTACAGATTCTTATCAATGTAATTGAACTCATAATCTGGCCCATTGACAGGTGAGTTAATTTATGAATTTATGAGGAGTGGTTTCATTGTTATTGCTCCTACCACCACAGCACTTAAAAAAAAAAAGAAAAAGAAAAAAAAAAGTCATTGATTCATCATTCTTGCATTTCAAATTCCATTAAAAGTACACATACAAAAAATATATTTCTTTCTAAATAACGTTTACTATACTTTCTTTCATCTCAACGAAATTAAGTATGAATGACTCCTAGTATCCTAGTAGAGTAAGTGAACTAGGGCAAATTTTCTTCTTATTATTATTTATTTCTACAGCTATGTTGCTGATGATGCTGGATCCATTTCAGCTGTCAATATCCTGCACCATAGAGACATGCTATAGTGGAAATACTTAAGTTACACGGTCAATTTTTATTTATTTTTTTTTCTGGCTTCAGCTTTGAATCTCACTGAGTAGCAGGTATCATCAGCAATACCATCACTCAAAGTCCAGAGAAAACTGAAGTATTAGAAAAGTACTTTACTTAAAATCAAAATTGCTAGCTGAGAACAGTGTTCTCAAATGAGGTTTTCTGACCTGTGCCCATTTCCAGACATTAGTTTCTTTGCTGTAAAAATGTGTTGCTATCTAGTAAATGAAATAGTTAAACAGCTGTAGACTGAGCAATTCATGGACTAAGTGTAAGAGTTCTTGTATGATTTGGTAGATAAAGTTATATAAATTTGAATTAAGCCATCACTGGAGAGGTTACCACTTTCTCACCTAGACTGCAGCAAAACACATGCATGCATTGTTTTCACAGGACAAAAGCTCATTGTGTCAAGCACAAAAGAAGGTGACTCCTGGATGCTGGCAAATCATCTGCCTTAATTACCATCTTTGACGGAAACCCTTTAACAACACTTCTGATTGCTTTAATTGAAACTTGTGGAAATAGCATTCCTTTGTCAGGAAAAAGAAAGATTGCTTTGTTTTATAACTCTGTTGTATCTAGAATAACCATAATAATACAGTCTACTGGTAAAAAGCATGCCTCTTTCAGTGAGTACTAGAGAACAGAGGGCATGCTGTTAAAACCAAACCCAATTGCACTCTTTACTGTGCAGAAAGGTTTTTAAGATCTCATATTTCCCTGTCTCCTTCTAATAAGCATACTGCTAGCAAATTCATTTTGTAAGCATAATACATGAGATGTATGTAATGAGACATAAAAATAAATACACAGACTATAGAAGACATTAGATGACAGTGATATCCAGACTCAAATATTTGCACCAACTAGAATTCTGGACAGCAGATGATAAAATCTAACTCCATGGCCACAAACCATTCCAAGATGCCTAAAGGGAAATAACTAGTTTCAAATGTTTCATAAACAGAATAGTAAATGTATTTAGAACAGCGATTTTAAGGAGAAATTGCATTCTTCTGGCCTTTTGTGCTTAGGAAGTTCATCTTTTGATTTCCTGTTTTACTGATTTAGCAAAACATTTATCTATTTGCTGTATTGGGATAGTTTCCAAATACTAAAGAAATGTTGCACTTTTTATTTTCTCCCTGTGCTAAAATGACTTTGTCCTTCATATAATAAATTTCTGTTCAAGACTTAAGAAAATAAATAAATAAAAGCAATTAAAAAATCATTTGTTAGAATAAATTTATAAGAATGCAAATTTGTCAGGATGTTAGAAAATAGTCTATAGGACTCTTAGTCCCACAAATGACTGCAGGAAACTGTAGGTCTGTGCAACGAATTCCAGTATTCTTATGTAGTATGGTAAATTATGCATTATATCACTTATATTTTTCATTGTACTATACGATCTTAATGTGATTGAAAGCTCCCAAGTTTAATTGCAATTGCAATTACAATATTTATAGCATTATTTGGAAAATATTTGAAAAATGTGTTTTCTTCTTTCAAAAATTTTGATTTACAGATATACATAGTTTCACTCCCAGGTCTAATCAGTTTCTTCAAACCCTAATTGCTAACTGAATGCTTCCATAAATAATTACGAGCATAGAAAAAATTTTAGTAGCACAGACATTAATTATATCTGGTCCTTGATGCTTTTGGTGTGTTGTCTCAAATGTCAGATATAGGCATTTTGTGAGATTTGAGGTGTCCTGAATATGTCCTACAGATGCTGTTCCAGAAAGATATGGTTTTCCATAGATCCTGTGGAAGAATTTTAAAGATGATTAAAGTCTTTTGGATACCCTAAAGAGGCTCAGATTACACAAGACACAATAGGCAGGTACTGATTTCAAGATCCTAGCTTAAAAAAAAAAAAAAAAAAAAAAGTTTAGAGAACTATTCAAATTTCTCAAAGTTTGATATATTTGGTTACAATTCTTTAAAATTTCCACTAATCATAATAAGAGATCTTTGACTATAATCAGATGCTAGACACTTAAATCTCATTTCGACAGTTACAAAGGGACACTTAAATGTAGGTGTCCTAGTGATCTGAATCTTACTCAGAATGTCAGATGCTGACTCTGGTAAGTTTTTTTTATACTTTCTCCTGCTACTCTCAAAAGCAAGCTAAGAAAATTATGTCTACTTAAAAAGACTGTATTTCAGTTTGTGTACAGTACCAATTACATAGCTCAGTGAGAGTCACCTGTAATAAGGAGTTTCTGACATGCCCATTTAGTAATTACATAATTACAGTCTAGGAATACATTTGTTAGAAGTGTATAAAGCAGTGGCATTCTTGTTGTGGCAGTTGTAAAATATCAGGACAATGTTTTGTAGGGATAAGCAGCATTTTTATTTAGACCTTACCATCTTTCATGATTAGAAAACTGGAAATCCAGAAAGTCTTGTTTTCACGTGTTTCTTGATGAAAATCATGGTGACAATATTGTGTGGGATGGTATAAAACTGGGTTGGTTTGGTTTCTTTTGTTTGATTTTTAACAAAGCAGTGACTATACAACTACTTTTGGTGCTATCAAGCTCTTTTTTTTTTTTTTTTCTTTCTTTTTTTTCTTTTTTTCTTTCAGGATTTGTATCATAAATCTAAAGAACTTGGTGCCTAAGAAATACGTTTTGTTTGTTTTTTCAACAAACTGTATATTTCTGGATCTCTTGAGGTAACATAATAACACATACTTTAAGAACCCAATTGCTGCTTAGGCTTCACTGAAAGTGTGTAAATATTGCTTTGTAACTTGCCTTTAGCTTGTTATACATTTGTATGCAAAATTGCAATAGAGAAGATTTTGATTTTTATTAATTAGGTTTGTAGAACGTCAGTCTGATTTAAACCTATCTTTTAAAAGTGACATAGTACCCAACTGATTTAAACTAATGGTTATTTGTTGTATAAATATTATACTTAGATGAACAAACTATAAGAGTTCTTACTTAAAAAGAAGCATCTCACATAGATGAAGAAATGAAAAAGCTGAGCTAGTGAAGCTTTAATACATTTTTATTTATGTGTGCTATTTACAGTATTGTGAAGACTGCATTTGCACAGTTTGAGCAGTATGATCCACTGCAGTTTGATAAACTGCAAAGACAGGATCTGAGTTCAGGCCCATATCCCCAAAACCTTACCCTTGCTTTACAGTATGTCTAAAGAGACTGAAGCCAACCCTTCTCAACCCTCTCAGTAGAGCAGATTTTCACTTTATGTCCTTCTCTCTTCAGAGAAAACAGCTCTAATCCCCACTTAACACCTCTGCACTAGCTAGATGAGGTAGCAGAAGTTGGTAAGTCCCAGTATCTTTATTCCCCGATAGAAGTAAACTGACTTCCTGCTTTCTTGCAACCATCTTGCTCATAAATCTTCATACTATTCTTTTGTAATAAGAGCAATACCTTATTTTTTCTGTCATCAAATGCAAGGAAAATTATACAGCTGCATCAGTCAAATATGTCTGGTTCTACAAAAGAAATCCAAACTTCTGCCATGGGAAAGATGAGTAGGAAAGGATAGGGAATAGGACATATGACATCCAGGAAGGAGTGATAGCAACAGTTACTACTTCTGGGAATGTGCACTGCTTCCCAGCAGAAGGTATCATTTCCCGTTCATCACCATGAGCAGCATTCTGGCTGTCTATGTCCAGCTGAGATGGATATGGGAGGCAGAAATTATCTATTTGGGCAAACTTGGTTGCTGCTATAGTTGTTGTGTGCCTACAAAAGCAAAAGCATTGGGCTGCACAGAAACATTTTGTAGATCAGGTCAGCCTGCAGACTACTAGATGAACTGCAATTTTTTTTTTTTTATTATTATTATTATTATCACTTGCTCTAGAGAACAATATGAGTTGTTTGTCCTTTTTCTCTGTCTTTGTTAATATCCAGTGAAAATAGGTATGCTATAAAGAGGATTAAATTAGTGACAATCCCTCCCTGACTTCATTGCAAGGTACTTGAAAAAGGGTGTCTGGACATCGCATGAAAGCTGCTGAAAAGAGCGCTGTAACTGACTGGTGTTTACTAAAGAATGGGCCAATTAGTGAATGTCTAGGGAAGGAAGAGAACAGAAGAGTTTTTTTTGTTTTGTTTTGCTTTGTTTTTAATTCCATTAAGAGAGATCCAAGATATCTGTCACATTTAGAAGGGTGCAATTTAAGTCTTGGTGTGAATGGAACATTTTCATAGGAGGATTGTATTGTGCTCTTATTCCTGCCTATAACTTCTTCCTAGCAACCCCCAAAACCATTCTGAATTCAGTTATTTATATTTTACTGACTCTCTTTACTGATTGGAATCACTAAGTTGCTGGCTAATATCTGTGCCAGAACTAACAGAGAGATGTATATGTCCAGACACCCAGCTCATACTGCTACAATCTCTTCCTTTCATCAAATCTTGAAATGATCTGGGACTGTTTGCTCTGATGCACAGTGTCCAGTTGACACCATGAATTATCATTATCCATAAGAACAAGAGATTGGTATTGATCGAACATGACTTGTGTGCCTTTTGTTGTTAAATCTGATTTATCACCTTGGCTTTCACAATATTTCACTTAAAGCCACTTGCAAATTTGTCATTTAATTTCCTTTAAGCAAAAGAGCATTTAACCTGAAGATGTATTAAACCATGGATCTACAAAAGAGCTCAACTTAGAAATTGCAAGATGTGGGCCCACTGCCTAACTCCTTGCTCGTGTGCAGAGAAATCACTCCTAAATAGACTCCATGTGTATTTATTTGTCTCATTTTTTCTGCTTCAAAAAACAGCTATATTTTGGAGCTCACAGGGGTTGCTAAATAACTGATTAGCTGCCTATCCATATTACTTTTGTAATATTGGTTTGCAGTAGCCCCGCTTCTGGGTGAAAAGATAGAGGCATGTTTTCTACCTTTAATGTTGTGGATGCTTAGCTTTCAGTTCCTCCCATTATCCTATTACCCCATCCATCCTAGGACATGAAGAGACTGTCCTTACAAGGGTTTGGTTGAATTCATGGGTGTTCATGCTGAGACTCCATAGATTTTACAACATTACAAAAATACAATAAATAAATAAATAAATAAATAAATAGAAATGGATATGTAATAACATTTATTTTATTGTCTTGTCTAGGGTTGTATCTATAAGGCCTTTCAAAAAAGTCAGAAACATTGAGCTGGGAATAGTGTGATTCCAAATTCACAGTAGCCAAAAATACTTGTTTTTGTCCTCTGCATTACCGATTTCATCAGGATTATGTCCCAAGTAAGCAATATTCCCACATTTTCAGAAAAAAAACAGACACCTGACTTTTAGACAGTGAAAGAGTAAATTCCATTGAGGGCAGCCCCTAATCAGAGTTTTATAGGTTTGTATATTCTATGGCTCCTAATATATGTTTCTTTTTTGGTGGCATAGACTTCCTTTTTAATTTAAACTTGAACCAACCAAAATAAACTGCAAACAGAGCAATTAATTTAATTGAAATCCTTTCCCCAAGTAATAATGAAATAATTTGTGATTTGCTTTGCACTTTAGGCAAAGAGTTCATTTCTTTGTCTTTGTATCTGTGCCCAAGCATACAGTAGCTACCCCCAAAGGGCAGCAACTGTCTTTATTGCAGTCTTTATATCCTCCCCATGCTCTTTTAGAATCTAGCTGAGCCTTCCTGGCATGTAACATGCAGTTTGTCTACTCTAGCCAGTGATCTTGTACTCCAGATGATGTATATAGCTGAGAGGGGTGCTTTTTTTATATAATAAAAGACAAATCCAGGTGTTTAGCCCACTGTCTTCACTCGCAGATATATAACGAGACTGTCCCCAGTAAGTGTGTAACTGGAGCGCCCCCAGTAAGTGTGTGGGAAAGTAATCTCCAGGCTTGAGTGCACAAACAGACATTAATTGTCCTGTGCAGTCTCATCTGGCACCTGCACACCCTCTGCCCGTGTCCCAAGACCAATATTCGACCTTTGCTCTCAAACCTCGCTTGTTGGTTTTATTAAGGTCAGATCCAACTGCTTCAAGCGTGGTGTCAGATGCTTACTGAGCTGTCACAGACCTCTTACTGTCATCAGCTGTGCTCTGCTCATATATAATAGGGCTGTGGCCTCTTGATGAAAACGCCCGTGTGGTGGGCACCCATGTCTCCTGGCTCCTCTTTCTCTCAGAACAGCCGTATTCTTACTGATTCTGACACCTGACATGATGGTGTGCCTAACCTGAGAAGACTTTTCAAATAACTGTAGTCTTCAGTTAGATCCTCTTTAGCTGCCAAGAATAAAATAAATCTTTTTGACTCAATATCTGGATGATTCCACCTCAAATATGTTTCACTAGCCTATCTTAAGCAGAAAGTTAGAAAATATCTTAAGCTTTCAGTTAGAAAAACAAAACAAAACAAAAGACAAAAACCAATCAAATACCACCATCAACAACAAACTTTCATACTATTTACAATGAATCAAAGCAGCATATTATTATCAGTTGTACATTATTCCGATTCATAAAGACTAAAGCATAAACAGATTTTTTTTTTTTTTCATGAGAGAATGAAAACAGGCAGGCATGTTAAGTGCCACAAGCATCAACAAGCTTAGAATGCCAAAATGAAGGAAAAATAGATTTGATGGATGATCCTGGCTGAGAATTTACTTTTCCAAAGTTTTGACAACCCTAGCAAAAAAAAGCATCAACCCGCAGGAGACAGATATTCCATAAAACATATACAATGCTAGCTGCATAACTTCCACTAATGGAAACTAAGATAATCAATTGTTCAGGCTATTAAGTCCCAGTACACCTTGCTAGAAGGTCTAGAAATGAATAATTATAACGAGAAAAGGTGAAAGGTGTCTGAACTATTCTGTTCTGGAGGGAGGGATGGAGTACGGACAATGACCTATGAAGCCATGAACAGGGTGGGGTGGCTGCACCAGGAGCGCTGTTTGTATGTTTCTCTGCAGTTCATGATGTGGAGACATCCATTGAAACAGTCATGTAGCAGATTTTTAAAATATAATAGATCCACAGCAGGTTAGGTGCCACTTCTAAGTACGTTTCTCGGAATTTACTGGTGGGTTCTTCTGAGACAAGACCTTAATATATTTGCATTAGTTTTAATTCTTATTTCCCTAGGTTTGTGATATTGTTCACTCTAGAGACAGACACTAGGCTAGGGAGTCCTTAACAAGGAAATTTGTTTATCTACTCTACAAGAGGTAGAGAATAATGCATAAAATAAATATGGAAGATCTATGAGAGGAACCAAGATAATCCTTAAGTAATTATTGCATCAGAATCAAGGAATTAACAGACAATTATGGATAACCACATGAACATGTGGATGTTTTAATATTAAGTCACAGAGGGATTTAAATACTTACTAAAGACCACAAAGAAAATCTTCAGGAGTACCAAGTGTATAAAATCCTATTTTGCTACTTTAAATTCATGTTCACCCCATCTACAGATTTTGCCCCATTATTATTCTGTTCTACCATTTAAGAAGCAGAAGACTTCAAATTATAGACAGAGGAAATATATTTTTTTTCAAAGAATGTTTATATTCTTCTCACAGTGAACAGCAGGACCATAAAACTCATTCTCAAAAATAGCAGGGTTCAAATGATGACTGGACATTCATGTAGATAATGAGAATTAAATTACATGGAATGGCTATAAGCCAACAACTGACAGGAAATGTTAGCAAGGAATTATCCTTGTGGACTTTCTTTTATCTCTTCTTGAGATAATTGAAAAGTGCTACTGAATGAGAAAAAATATTCACCTGGGACAGTGTGACTATTGCTGAATTCCTAATGATAATAAAGCTAACGCATTATGAGAGTTTTATTGACCAATGTATGGCTTGTTTTTCAAGGCCTTCCCTTGCATTTATTGTCCCTGACAATGTAGCTATTTTTTAAAAAGCCAAGCGAAAGATGACAAATTCACACATCTGATGTGTCCTTCACACTCTCCCAACTTGATAGCTTTGGCTTTTCTGAAGGATGTCAGTATGAGCATCTTGAGGTGGAAGCTTTCAATGCATGTTCTGATTTCAGTCACTCAGTAGAGGATACAAAAGCTACACATGAGCATGGCTATAAGTAATGGAAGAATAACATCTAAACATAGATCTTTCCTCATACATTCTTTCTTTTCTACTAGCTCCAAAGCATTACTCTTTCAATTTTCTTTCTTCATTTGTCCCAGTGCAATATAGATTTATATCAATTTTAAGTGTCTAATTCTTGATTTTTTAGGTTTATCTGTAAATTCTCTATGGTTTGCTTAACTGAGAGCAGCAGCAAGTGATCACTAATTCTGCACATGGAGCTCTCAGGACTGTAGCACAACTTCCTCCATTCTGTCCTTTCCATGCATTCCTCTTGTAGAGCTGATTTCTAAGAACTGCTTTTATGGTAGTCATCTGTTTAGCTGCTCTGGTCTGACCTCCTTCCATGGGGTTAAATGCATTCTGCAGGGAATGATTAATTGTGCATCAAACCTGTGCAGAGCTTTCTTGTTTCCTTAAACCTTTATTGGACATAGTTAAATTACTCCAAAACTGGCAGACTCAAAGAGAATTAGAAATACTTCAAAATAGGCAAGTCTTCCGTGCTTTTACAAATGCAAAGCATACTCTGGTTCTTTGCTGTTAGGAGAAAAAAGAAGGATCTGCAGTTCACACAGAGCCAACAGATAAAATAAGCGAGAAACAAAGCAGCCATAAGCAGTCTGAGATTGACAGGTTGGCATATAATTTTATAAAGCCAGAAAAAAAGTTTTGAATTCTGGAAATGTTAGGCTGTGTACACTATATCTATTGTGTATATTATAAAAGCACAGGCTGAATTCATCTTCTGATGTATCATTGGCTTCCAGAAGAGAAATGAACTTGTATTTCTGCACTGTGATAAGTAGATTAGGAGTCAACAAAAGGTGATGCCACCATGAACTTAGAAGTCAGACTGAGGGCAGAGACTGCCATCTGTTATAAACCTGCGCTGTTACATAGATAGCAGTATTGTCAAAAAGTTAATTGCTAAAAATTATTAATGAATAACTGCTGAGTTATAATGATTTCTGATGCAGACACTGTTTGCAGTGGAAGATAGTCAGGGACTGCAAAACAAAATTCAGAGGGGAGTATAAATATATCTTCTTTGATGTGCTGCAGCTGCCCAGCATTTATAATGACAAAGATTCATTCAAATTTAAAGATTGATTTTTAGGGAAATGTAAATAAGCAGTAAAGGTCTTTTCCCTTAGCTTTCTAATCTCAGTGATTTATTGCTAAAACCTCTTCCCTTTTACAGACGGTTTTAATTGTTTTCTTTCTGATGTGAACTTGCACAGATGTATATAAAATAAACTTAAAACTTTGAAGAAAGTTTCTTTTTCTTCTTGCAAATAACAAAATAGAAAGCAGAAACTACAGTTCTTAAAAAAAAAAAAAAAAAAAAAGGAAATAAATAAGGATCATAAATAGTGTTACATGGACACGAGATGATTTCCTGGAGATGGGGAAATATCTTTTGTCACACAAACACAAATTTTGAGATATCTTCTGACAGCCAGTATTTTGGTTGTGGGCTGGGTTGTGGCTGGAGGAATTCATGTCTACATGTGAGATAAGAAAAATATGACAGCCCTAAATATGTAGATGTTTACTTTCTGCAGAAGGTCTTTACACCGTTGTTCTGAAGGCTATACATGAAGGATGCAGTTTGTGTCTGACTGCTTGTATTTGTCTTGATGCCATCAGATAAGTCACAGATAAACTTGTGCACATGAATTCTGTCATGTCATTGTTGGTCAGTAGCCAATGGGAAGCCACACCATGCTCCCAAGGGGAAAAAGAAAATGGGTGAATTATATATGAGAATGACAGGAACTTCCAGGTTTTCCTTAGCTGGTAGAAACACTGCTCTGCTCTAAACTAGGCTTTCAGTGACAGACCTCATCTGAAACATATTAGCCCAGGCAGAATCTGTGTAATGCGAACTAGTTATGCTGAGAATTTGCTGCTTTATATATATGTGTTATAATTATTATATAAATAATAATAACAACAACAATAATAATAAATTGTTGTTATTGATGCTGTTTTACAGGGCAAGTATCTGCAAAAATAACATTTTTCTATACTTTTTTTTTTTTTTTTGTCTATTAAATGCTTATTAATTGTAATTTTGTTAGCAGTTCTTCTCTTCATATTTCTGAATGCAACCCGGTCCTAACTGCCTGTTAGGTTACTCACTTCATTTCTTTGTCTCAATAGCAGGAAAATGATCTTATGAACAATCAAAGGTGTTCCTAAGTATTTAGAGTAATTACAGTGTTGTGTCCTTGGATAGCAGGCACTGTCAACAAACACACACTGTAGATGTCTGCAGTTTAGCAGTGAACTTCAGGGAGTATAATGCAAATGGTTTTGAAAATGATATTTTATAAAGATTTTTTTTTTTTTTAATTACAAATTTCCTTTTAAAAATATTTGGCCTTTTTGTGTGTGTTTAAAATTCTTAGTTTTTGCATTCACTCATAAGTAAATGAAAAATAAACATATTTCCTTAAATCTTATGCCCCAGTATCCATTGCTGGTAGCACTCTTGTAAGAGTTTATTTTGCTTAGTAAGCGCATAGGCAAACCTCATTCTGGAGTGAGACATCTGCAAACTTCATGATAACACAGCTTTAAAGCAATAAATGCCACACAACATCTGCATTAGGAACACAGAAATGAAAAAAAAAAAAAAAATTAAAAAAAAATAAAAGCAACTCAGCATTCAACACCTACAGTGAAGGCCACTACCACTGTACTGTACTCAGCAGATATTGGTGCTCATACCTACTTTATCCACAGTGACAGAAGCTTTGAGGTATCATCCATATTGTTTGTTTAGACGTGACACAGAATAGAAAAATATAAGTATGGTTTTCCTTTGTGGTGGCTTTGAATGGGCATATTTTCATTGTAGGCTTAACGTAAGGTTAATTGGTTGAATCACATTTTGGTTTGACAGCAGGGAGCATGAGCTGAAATGATGCCCTTTGCACTCACCCAGTCTTAGGTGTGCTCCTACCCTACCTCTGAAATCAGACTAATTCTGGGGGTCTTGGCTGCACTTAGGAGAAGGTAGAAGTGGTGTGCCAGTTTTCCTGAGACTTCAATTACTCCTCCCCTTACCCTTACATTTTTCAAAAAAGCCTACTCACTGTAGGTTAATGGGAATTCCATATTTTCACACTTCATGCCTTTGGTAAAGTTCAAAATTGTCTTAATTTATATCATATGCAAAATTACATTGCTGGATTTAACATGACTACATCCTCATTGTGGATAAACATCCCCCACAGACTCACTCAGGCAGGGGTAACGAATGGTGAGCTAAGACTAGGTACAACTGAAATAAATCCAGATATGGAGAAAAGACTGTGATGGCACCTAGGGAGTAGAGGGGGTACAGCAAGGGAAAGGAAGAGATGCCAGTGATGATGGAGATATGTTTGAAGATTGTTAAGCTCTTTTGAAAGGTAGGTTCCACGTTGTTTTCATCTGGGAACCCTTGGGAGATCAGGGCTAACCAGAGCTAGTGCAGCCCTCAAAGTTAGTTGCCTGCAGATGGGTGATATAGATATTTCCTTATCTCAGCCCCACAACAGATCATCCTTCTGAGCAACAGCAATATTGTGACAATTGGTGTAGGCAATATAAGAATGATGCTATTTTACTTTTTTTTGATAATGAACACAAAATTGCAATGAATTTTGTTATAGCACTATTTTCAATAATTTGTAAGTGCATGTAGCCTCTTCATATATACTCTGGTGTTCCATTTAAGCTTGTTTTCTATATAGTTCTTAACAGTGCTGCAAAGTTAGTTTTGTTCAGTGATGTTTTCTGTACATAAACAAGAAAAAACAATGATTCATAGTTTCTCCTATGTTATTTAAATCTCTGTGGCAATAGATAAACCTTTCATCTGAGGCAGAATCTGACCTTAGTGAAATCAGAAGGGCTTTAAGGCTTTATGTTCAGTGGGGTTAAGATTTGGCCCCTAAAAAATCTGAGTTAAAGCTTCTTTAAATCAAGGGACAGACTCCTATTGACTTCTGTAGATCCATAACAAATTTGTAGACAAATAGCTGTGCTTAAATGACAATTTAATCAGAGTTGAAATGACAATTTAATCAGAGTGTGAACTTCAGTAGGTAGCCTGAAAGAAAAATCACCCTCAAAAAAAGTGCAGTTTCATAATCTCCACTGCTCTTTGAGCTTGAGAATTTTATGGTGGAAAGATGTCTCTCTAGCACACTACATACTACAGGTGGATACAGACATGGATTAGAATAAAGTTAAATTTATGTGTTACATTTCTGCAGTTCTATAAAGCAGTCTCTGAATCAGAAATAGTTACAGTATAGTGACTTAGGTGCAATCCCTTTTTAATTGTATAGCTTTTAATTACATCTGCCCTACACTTTGGGGAAATGCACTGGGGACTGATAAAGAATCTTGTTTCTAAAGAACAGTCAGAGGAGAAGAAAAAATAAATAAATAAAAATGTTCCTGGTATCAAGCGAAGAGCTCAGCAGAATGTAATTAATTGATAGATAAGAAACTCACAGCTTCTTCCTTATTAAGCTAAATGGTATCAGTTTTCTTGAGTGTTTCTTTTTTTTGTGTGAATCATCATTTCAAACATGTTACTAGATATCTGCATCCTTTACAGAGACTATGACAACCACAATACCCACAATTATTTCACTTTTCTTCTTGGCTTTGATTATTGGTACTTAATATCTGTCATTGATACCAATATATATATATATTTACCATGATTTCATCAATAATATGTTTTAGAGGTACTGATAAAAGACTTTTGCTCTTTGGAGAGCCTTACTTTGGTTTCCAGGTCCAGTTTTATCATTGCCTACTATTACCACCCATCTTTCACATTATCTTGGTTTGCATATAATGAATTTTATAAATTCTATCAGGATCCTAGGTGGAGTTGTTCTCATCTCTCATGTATATTCTAATTTGTTTTGCTGTACTTTTTGTTTGTTTGTTAATGCTGTTATTTTATTATTACTACATTTTTCCTCAGGACTTGGTGTAATTTAACATCAAGCCATCCTTTCGCACTGACGCCAAGTTTCATTTATATTCCGTTTCATTGCAAGAGATAAATGGAGGTCTCTGTTCCTGTTTGGTTGCCTCTGATCCACCTCTTCTGTACCTGGTATGGATGCCTATAGTGCTTGCTTTTATCTTTCAGTCAGTTTCTGCTTCTTGTGGACTGCTGCCAGAAACCATTCTTTTCAAATTTAGGGCTAGGGGGTAAATGCTTTATTCTTTCTTCCTGTTTGCTTTAATCACATATGTTTGCGGATGGAGGGTGTTCTTCCAGTTCTCTATCATGTCACAAGCAATGGGCTGGATTCTCAAACTAAATATAAACTAAATATAAAAAAAAATAAAAATAAATAAAAATAAAATAAAATAAAATAAAATAAAAGGCATGAAAGACAGTGGAAGGAAACTAGCTGAGGAAAATTTTCAATGCTTATTTCCTTTAGTTCATCTCATAAACTAAAGCTGTTTATTCTACTTTTAAATGACACTGCAAGTCAGAAAGGACCAAAAGAGTCATAAGCAATGTTTAAAGAACAAAGTCTCCTCAGTACCTGCTTGAGAATTCTTCCTTTTCAGAGGCTTTACTTTCTGTTACTGTCCTGCAAAGCAATTTGGAATCCTGGGGTCAGCCAGGAATTTATAAAGGTATTTTCAATAGGTCACATCATTATGTCCCAACAACAGCCAAAGTCTTTCTTTGGCTCTGTTAGTCACTATTACAAAGGTTGGGAAAAGTCAAGTGGCCTTAATTTGTCTCATGAGGTTTCTGGTTTAAGTATTTTGTCACATTCAATTAGCATTTCACCAATGACATTTCCCTGGAACTGATGAATGTAAGATCATGTGAATGTTTCAGCATAATATTTATGTACATTTTCAGTGTGAATCAAATGCCATTTTGGGGACTGTTATTAACATTGTCAGGAAGTACACTTCAGCTTAGAATTTCAGTCCCAAAG
The DNA here is from genome assembly GCA_011076525.1 of Nettapus auritus. NCBI lineage: Eukaryota > Metazoa > Chordata > Aves > Anseriformes > Anatidae > Nettapus > Nettapus auritus. The sequence continues at coordinate 8,040,930 of CM021765.1, forward strand.
GCCTGAACTTTTGTGCTCAGATCAACAAAAAGAAAACATCTTTGAAAAGTTGACCTTGTGTGTTGGTGCCTGAACACGCTAAATCCCGAGAGCCAATGTTTAAAGGAGAGTTACAGTATTTGCTAATGTGAGAGCAATGATTTTCTCGTACCATTTGAGCTGCTCTGCAGCATTCTTCCTGGCCTTCAGCAGTGCTTGAGGTGGGAGGAGGCTTCCATCCTGCCTGCTTGTATTAAAAAAATAAAATAAATTAATTGAGCAATCATGTACATGCTAAAAAGTTTCTAAATTCGCAGTGTCTGATGGATAGTGACTTGCCCTTGTTTGATTTTCTATTTATTTAGTGATTTGTATCACGTTTATCACTGAGATATATAAATGACAACAGAATTTCTTCAAACAGGGAAAAGAAATTTCTCTTAAGCTTGAATTTTAATTAAAAAAAAAAAAAAAGTCAAAGTATATAGTCAATAATAGGTGAGTGTTGTTTTGCTTTGCTTTGCTTGTTTGCTTTTAAATTCCCTTTGCAGCTTTCCAGGGAAATTTTCACCAGCTAGTCATAGTCGGAAGGAAAAAACCCATGCATCTAAAAGCAAGAGTTACCTCGGACCCCCGACACGGCAGCAGAGGAGAGAGCGTAGCGCTGTGAGATAAGAGGGGACTTCTCGGTGCACCCACCACCCGTGCCCGGGCTCGGCGGATCGGGAGATGCAACAGCGGCACCTGGCGGCTCCAGGCTTCTCGGCAGGAAAACGAGGTTTCGTAATAGGGCTGCCTAGTCTACCTGTCCAAGCTGCTTTTACACTTTCAAAATATCCTATACATACTGCCTTATATATATATTTATCTCCTTTATAAACGCCCATCACTCTGTTGGAAGGTAGATGACCTCAAAGTCTCATCTGTATTATGTTTTTATTTCCAGGTTGCAAACAATTGTTTTTTTGTAATACCATGGCATGTAGGGGCTCGGTAAATAAATGTCCCATTTCTGGGCGCTGTATATGAAGGAACCCAGCCCATGTCTCTTGTCTAAAATCTACATCAACAACCCAGACTGCAAATTGCAATATAAACAGATGTGGTGAGTTAACTTTAGACAAAGCAGTTTTAGGACCATAGGCAGCATGACATAGTAGCTTTGAGCTCAAGTGTAGGCTGTCCACTGTGCATTTACTCAGCATTTCTGCAAGAGTGGTAGGCTGCTTGCTGTTCTGGGATTTAAATATAATAAAAGAGTGAAGAAGTGATATTATTGTGCAAAGACTGTGGCAATGGCAAGTTAAAGCATTTGCTCAAAATCACAAGAGAGAGTTGTACGAACAGCAGGAACTGAACAGTGTTAGCTGAATTTAGTGCTGCAAACACAGAAGTGTTTGTCCTTTGCTGACATAAGTCCTCTGGACTTGTGTCTGCTCTGGATTTACAGAAGTGGAGGTAAGAACGGAATTTGCTGAATAGCCACTTATTACAGCCATTCTTCACTTCCCTGCAAATTATCATCAATCAGCTTTTGGGGGCTAGTCTTGGACAAAGGACTGAAAAGCAGATGTATAATCACTTGTGCAATTGTATGATTAACCTTTAGCACAACAGTTGTGAACAAATATTTGATCCATGATAAGATATTTCAGGATTGTGGATTGATAACTTTTCTCTGGAAAGACAAGAATGGTTGGAATGAATATCTCAAGAGATAAATTCTGTTCTTGCTAGGTTTGGGTGTGAAAAGTTGTATGTGATTAACTGTTTCCAAATAACATAATGAATGGACACACTTAGTTTTGAACAAGGATTTTGTTTGGTTTTATAATAATCTACTTTTGAGTTCTTAGACTTCACATTTAAATTTGACTTAAACACCAAATGCACATCCAGATGAACACAAATTTTGATATTACTGAAAATATGCTGGGAGTGTGACCTGCTGGAGTGCCGCTCTGCAGCGTAGGACCTGGGATGGACACTAGGCTGACCATGAGTAAGCATCATGTCGTTGTGGCCAAAAAGGCCAACGGTATCCTGGGCTTCCTTCGGAAGAGTGCTGCCAGCAGGTCAAGGGAGGTGATCCTGTCCCTCTTCTGAACCCTGGTAAGGCCACACCTGGAGAATTGTGTCCAGTTCTGGGCTCTCCAGTACAAGAGGGACATGGAGCTACTGGAGCGAGTCCAAAGGAGGGCTACAAATCTGATCACCTGTCATGTGAGGACAGGCTGAGAGAGCTCAGCTTGTTTAGCCTGGAAAAGAGAAGACTGAGGGGAGACCTCATCAATGTGTATAAATATCTGAAGGGAGGGTGTTGAGAGGATGGAGCCGGTCTAATTTTCAGTGATGCCCAGCAACAGGACGAGAGGCAACAGGAACAAACAGGAGGCTCCAGCTGAATATGAGGGGGCACTTTTCTACTCGGAGGGAGACAGAACACTGGAACAGATTGCTCAGAAAAACTGTGGAGTCTCCTTATCTGGAGATATTCAAAACCTGCCCGGATGCCATCCTACACAGTGTGCTCTAGGTGATCCTGCTTGGCGGGGGGGGAGGTGGACTCAATAATTTTCAGAGGTTCCTTCCAACCCTGCCCATTCTATGATTCTGCGATTCTGTGAAATTCATGCATTCAATTAAGTTCACTTTTCAATTAATCAAAACTTTTGCACCCCAAAAATTAAATCCAGGATCAGTTGTGTTGTTGTTGTTCTTATTGTTGTCTTGTTTTCAGGAAATGAAGCAAAACAAAACAAATTGCTTTGTGGACTATTTTAATAAATAGCATGTGGGAGTTAAATTGTTGGTGTCAAAACAAAATTATTAGGATTTTTTTAACACTGAGTAAATTGAGATATATTAAGTACTTTGAATAAAGTTAAGATGACAGCAAAAGCCATAATAATTTCACCCTCAGTTAAAGGTGCAATTGCCATAAAATTGAAAAATGTAGTGAAATTCTCTGCAGTGTTTGAAGAATCAATGTTGGCCATCTGTGGCAGTACAAAGCTGATGTGAAGATAGAACTTACTGATCTTTTCAGTGCAGATTCTGATGCATGAAAGTCATTCCAAAATTTAATTGAAGTTGAAAAAAGCTAGCTCCTGACAGAAAGCATTTGTTTTAACTATTTTTGAGAAAATAAGTGAAATCTTTCATTTTCAACATGCAAAAAGACTCAAGAACACATAGATAAAGACAGACATTAAAATTATAACCTTCTTAAATTGTGGGGAAAGCTACTACTCAAACAAGGTAATAGTTCAAGCTGTTAAAATGATTTCACTGCTATCAGGAAGCAAGAAATGAGTTTCCTTCTGAATATAATTGTCCTTTGCTGTCTGCCTCATCCTGTGCTCTTAGAGTACAAGATGTTCTGCTCAAGAATCACCCTTTCATGACATGTGCATAATGCTTTCCAGGTGGACATATAAACAGAGTATGTAGATGCTGATGTAGCACAAGTAATAAAAAGTCTGCTGTGACCACCTAAAATCCATTTGCAATGCTACCTCTGACAACCTTGTAACCTATCCTTGCTCCCTCCAAACTTCAATGGAAATGTATAGTGGGAAGCTATGCTTTCCAGAGATTGAAATCCTGACTGGGATTCAGTGATGGAATTTCATTTGTCTGCCAGGAAGCCATAAATAAGGGCCACAATTTCCTCATCTTTAAACAGGGACATAGCAATTGATCTCTGCTGATATCTTCTCTGAGATCTGCGTTTGAAAAATGTTAAGCATATATCATCATTGTATCATTTCAAAGGAGTCGGACTTTGAGAGGACTTTGCTTTCATGCTTTCATTCATCATTCTCTTATGACATCCAATTTGCACTCACAGCCTATAAACCAACATAGATTTGTCTTTTTCTGCCCTAGTATTGACATATACTGCTAACTTGAGGGCTGGGATGTTAATGATAAGTTTATAAAAGGAATATAATTCTAGGACACACAGTTATAATAAAGTTCCTTTACATTCTCCCATTCCCCCCAACACCCTCACCCTCTACCCCTATCAATGGAACAGATCAGTTTGTCATATAAAGACAGATTTTTGTCTTGTAAAATGTTTGTATCATTCTGGGTTGTGGACAGAAATTTTAAGCTAACAATTTCAGTGTATTCAAGTGCCTGGTTTACAAGGATAAGTTACTATTTATCATATTAGAAATGAAACATTTCTCGAATGTGATGAGATTTTATGAATTCTATGCTATTTTGATCTTCACATACTTTTTTATTATTATTTTTTTTAGGCATTAAGAGGTAATATTAAATTCCAGACTTCTTTGAAGGTTATAGACATTTAGGAAACAGTGTAATATCACACAATCTGGGACTCTTCTGAAATATTATTTTCAGCAAAAAAAATACAGATGTTAAAATGTCACCTTATCTATACAGTGATTATAGAAATTGAAATATTTTATGAATTAATTATAAAGGGTCATCCGAGGCTTCCATTTAAATAATAACTGAGCAAAGAAGAGTGACATAATAGTAATCAGAGCCTTATCCTGTTTTCAGGTGTTGAAAGACGCTGGTTTTTAGCAGCACAGACATGCTCAGAGCTATATGTTGCTTTCAATCAAGAAACAGTTTCAGAAAGAGAATATAAACATGTTAGTTTAGATAAATAATAATGGAGATTGCTATTAAAACAAACATTCATACTTTTCAAGATATAGATGTATATACATATGTACACAATCACTATTATTACAACACCCAAAATATATTTTCTTATGATAATGAGAAAATAGAAGTGCAAATAATGTTGCTTACACTTCTTTCATCTTGGATTTTTCTAAAGCAGCCTAAGAGTTTTATTAGCAGTATTATACAGCTCAGTTTCAGCTGTTGTTATTTAAGGATCTAGTAGTTCCTAACGATTTGAGGACTTGCAAGCTCAGTTCCTTTTGTATTTCTTCTTACTCTCAGTGGTTGTTAGTTCAACTACAAGTCTGCATTTCTGTAATAATTAACTCATAATAGGAATCTCATAAGGACCGTTGCACTCATGTTTGATTATTATAAACATACCCCTTTTTGGGCTGCTAAAGTTTTCACAAGTATAATTTCAAATCATTGTATATTTTCTGTTTCATTAAATCTACATGAGGGTGTTTGTAATATCTTTAGTTTTAATGTTGGCTTGATGCCAACTTGGATGTTTCTAAGCTTTGTACTAAACAATATTTTAGGAGAGATGGGACCCAGTTTCTAAGTTGCAGCTCCAGTTTACTGTTAGAGTATACTCATAGGGGTTGAGAGCAGTTTGTGTGTTAACATGGAAGTGTCAGCTAACATACAAGATATCTCGTTTTCTTGGTTGACTTTTGCTAATCCACAAATGCACAGTTGGCCTTGTCGAACCTATCTTATCTATCACCTCCACAGAAACATCTGGGAAAAACTACACACTTTCATGGTCCTCGGGCAAATGATGTGCGTAGATACCTACCTCACACATATTCACCTTCCAGTAGATAACTACGCTAAGGTGTCTAGAATGCAAGCTTCTACCTGGTGATAGCAGGTAGCATAATCTCACATTATGAGAAATAGTAAATAGAGAAGGTAGTCAACAGACCTTAATGTGTCCTTCTGGCCTCTGACTGTCACTCCAAAAACATGGATGCTCTTGTGTTTTATCCGTCATCCAGGTAGACATAGCAAGTTTTTTGTATCTTGCTATGATTGTCACATGATGTTATAAGCCTTTGCCTGAGTAATTGAGTCAAATTACTAATATCAGACAGATCTTGCATTCTTTAACATGTGCACATCTACCTTTCCAAGATGTGTTGACTTTACACCCAGCTCTGATTATTCAGAGTAGAAAGGTTCTCTCCCTGATATAATTTCAGTTCTACCTCAGTTCCACATGACCATGCTTTCTTTCCATGTGCTTAACTATGACTTCAGCTATTGCAGTAACTTGTGCAAATTTTAAACCTATAATTAAAAAGGTCATTTCTGCTGCTTGGTGTCAGTCACAGTGTGTAACTGCTCTTGTGCAAAGTCCACTGTGAAGTATTCTTCTCTGAAGTAGATGTTAGTGCTACAAAGAACTCTGTGCTAAATACTGAGGCTTTTTATTCTGTAAAACATGTCTCTGCAGCCTTTCGAAAAGTGGGTTTGCGTCTTGCAGATTTAAAAGTCCTATGAAATATTAAGGTAATGCCAAGGTCTACCAGTTTCCTCTGTATTTCACATACTCTTCACTGTTTCCTGTGCATTTTCAGCCTCTTGGAGATTTTCCTTTTATTTTGTCTATGATTCTATTGTGAATCTATGTTTTGAAAACTCACCCAAGCCTTTTCTCTTTTAAACATGTAATCGGGTCTGATTTCATTTGGAAAATAAAGCAATTGTAATTTATATATATATATATATATATATATATATTTAAGATGGTGTTGAGATGTTCTGTCTCAGGTCTCCAAGCACCATCATAATCTGTTCTCAAATCACGGTTTCCACAAACCATTCAAAATTGCATGTCTGACTTAATAGCCTCTCAGGTGGTAAAATGCTTCAAGAATTTCTCCCTGTTTTCGATCTCTTATGAAACTGACATAGTTATTTCTTTCCTCTGGAAGTACAATATTATTTCAAATCTCTTTAGAATAGTTAGGTAACTGTTCATTCCCCTTTCTGTAAATGTAGGCTGTTAAGCAAATTCAGTACTTCAGACATGGCAAAATGGGAAAAAAACTTTTGCTTATTTTAGCTCTCAATAGCTCTGCATACTTTCTTGAAGAAACAGAATTTCTTTTTGAACCTCTTTGTGTTATGTCTTTCATTCCTAGACAGTTTTAGCTGCAAATAACCATAGGGCAATGGAATAACATGGGGATGCTACCCTATTTTATCACCTTTTTCTTCTCTTCAAGCACCTGTCTTCATCTCATACATCTACTTCTAGTACCACTCAGAGTTTCTGTGTAGAGTTTATAAGCCTGAATATAATAACAAAGTAATGAATGTATGAGAAATGTTGAGAGGGAAAGAAAGAAAGAAAGAGAGAAGTGGTTATCACAAAACTCACTTTTCAATTTAAAAACTATAAAAACAGAATGTTCCAAAGGGTTGGATTTCAGCTTTAGCAGCAAAAGCCTGAATATTTTTAGAAACAACTATTCATAGTACTAGTGTATATTTAAAGATATACTGTCTGCAACTGCCTTGGGGAAAAGCTCAAGGGAATAGAATTCAAGGATGCTTTTCTTACTATGACACTTTTATTTTTCTTTTCTTATAGTTCTAAGTCCTTGTTTGTGTTTGTGTGCATGTGTATACATGTGGGCATGAATATGTCTGAATAAATAAAAGACATATATTTATGCACAGAAAGGTAAATATACATATTCTTATACATAGATGTATGTAAGTATATATGTATATCTTATACATATGCATACATATATATACATGAAGAGAGTGAAGACAGAAGAATGATTTACCTTTGTATTTTCTGCTGGTGAAAACAAACTTCCTTACAAAACCTTACCCCAGACACAGATATACAGAGTCAATTTGGACAGTAGTAACATACACTATTTGAATTATTGTGTGACAGATAAATGCCTGTGCATGAGTTTGCAAATGTTATATAATATGGAAAAACAAACAAACAAATACATTTACTTAGTCCAGATTTCTCTATTTGGAACATTAAAAAAAATAATAATAAAACAATAACAACAAATAATTTTCTTCTTGTTTTTCCACAATCATCTTTTCTATGCCAGTCTTTTCAGCTTGTTAAGGACAGTTGACAGGAAATTAATTAATTTTTTCAACAAACTTACACACCTTTTTTTTTTTTTCTTTTTTTTTCTTTTTTTTCCCACAATATCTTTCCCACAGTATCTGTTTCTATTTCAAAATATCACATCTGGGCATTTCCTGTGTATGAAAAATTTGAGATGTGGAGTATATATTTTCTTTTAAAATTAATGTGGCTTATTTTCTTTTTCCTCTAGTAATGGTTGTCTGCATTCTACATGTGGAGACACTCACAAGAGGGATAAATATGGGACATTTGCCCTTAGAATATTTTTCACAAAAATGAATTATCCATTTGCCATTTTCTTTTCTCATTATAACCTTTGTCATGCATGTGGGCTCCCTGGGCTCTAATGTCTCTTTCTTCATTAATTAAAGGGGGAATTCTCTTCTTCTTTGACCTTTTCAGTCTTCTGCATTTCAGTGGGGTGGCATTTCTGCTCTTTAAAGATTACAACCTGAACTGACTAATCAGCCAATCAAATGTCAACTATGAGCATAAAATCAATTACTGTTACTGTTAAATCCAAACCTCAATCCAACATTTTTGGCCTTCCCTGCCATCACCCACTGATAGGGTTAAAGCTCTAGTGACAGAAGTTTATATCTAATCAGGCCTGATACCTTGACAAATACTGGAGAACTCTTTACTTAGCTAACATAAAGAGAAATTAAGTTTTGTTTACTTCAGAGCATGGTATAATGGATAATTCAGGGTTAAATTTAGTATTCCTCTTAGTACTGTCATTTATGTGGCTTTGAGCAAGGCACTGCATGTTTTGACTTTTTTTTTTTTTTTTTTTTTTTTTTAGTCTTGTGAAAAATATTTAAAGCCATCATCATTGAATTAATGACTTCCTGTCTCCTGTAAAAGAATATTGGAGTTCAATGTTTGGTCTGCACAGGGTTTCCCTTTGTGCCCTTCCAGATGATCTGTCAGAGTTCCCTGTTACCACAGTGCTGTGTACTTTCAGAAGTGGACACAATGTCTTGAATTTTAAGTATACTCTTGATATTTATATTTATTTATATTATTTATATTTGTATTTCCTAATAATCAACTATAGGCAGCTTCCTGTTCAGTAGGCAATTAAATTATCTTGTAGGTATTAGGGGTCTAGGCTTTGTATATAATGAACAAGGAGAGAAGGCAGTCTTTGTAGATACTGCTGTCCTTTCATGATCATAAAGGAATTTCAATATGTGAATATTGAACTTTGAATAAGTCTCCTTTGAATCTTCCTGATACCCCTGTGTCATGCCAAGCTTCTTGCTTTGGTTATTGGATGGTCAAAAGCGTAGTTTAATTTCCATCTTTCCTCAATGGGCACCTAGGAAAGAATCTAAGAAAGCCAGAGCAAATTCCACCTATCCAGAGCAGTTCTGAAGATGGATCCTATTACAGTAATCATGTTGTTACAAAATCTTCTTGGAATGGAGGAGGTGATGGTGAAGACAGCATAGGAAGGGATGTGGATTTTGCTAATGAAATATTCCTTTTTTTTTTTTTTTTTTTTTCAGACTTGTTATTCTGTTAACCTGTAGCAATATTTATGTATTTTTTTTTCTGTATGCTATCTCCCTTTATGTCTCAAACAGTTCTGCAAAGTCTCTACTTGAGGATGAAATGACTAAAGTACTGATTTGCAGATCTTTGTGCTATAAACCCCAAATTATTTTAGAAAGTTTTACTTAAAGTTATATTTAATAATTAAAAAGACATAGATTGACTTATTTCCTGAAAATCCTTTGTAGATTTGTAGGCAGTTGTAACCAAAATCTCTGTCCCAGAAGGCAAGCAACAAATTTCATGGTCAAACGCCTCTACTTTTTATTGTTTTATTATCTTTTCTTTTTCTCACTTTGAAAGGAATAAAAAAATCTATATCCCAGGGTGTTATTACCATTTCTCAAAAGTAGCAAGTGCTCTCTCATAAACTGGATGGTATTTTGGCTACTCCTCTGTGGAGCCAAGAATTGGACTCAATAATCCTTGTGGGTCCCTTACAAATCAATATATTCTATGATTCTATGATTCTAAGAGTATTCTGAGACAAAAGGTAAGAGTCATCTCAATGACCCTGAAATATCAAAAAGCTAGAGAATTAGCTTTAGAGTGAAAATCAGTTGTGGATTCAGATTGTTAAATTTAGATGTCTGAAACCATAACCTGAATCATGATCTGAACTGCATCTTAAATGTCTGTTTTAGAGCAGTGGAAACCCACTACAGGTGTCTGGTCTAAACCAATTATATAAGACCCCTATAAACAGATTACTGAAATTATACACCTAGCTTTTGCATGAGACACATCATTTTTACAGATTTTATATATCTCATCCACAATCCCAACATAATATATGGCATGCAGTTTTCAAATCACAGAATCACAGAATGTCTAGGTTGGAAGAGACCTACAAGATCGCCGAGTCCAACCTCTGACCTAACACTAACAAATCATCCACTAAACCATATCACTTATGGTGATCATATTGCAAAATGTATACACAATGGAAATTTCCTTAGAAGGTCCAATTCTGATTCAAAGCCCTTTCCTGTCATTAGGAGATTTTTTGTTCCATTCTGAAAGTGGTCATGAATCAAACAACCTCTGTGGTCAGAATTCTGCTCTCTTGAAAGCAAAGAAATCTCCAGGGAAGGATCACACAGTGAAATATACATATTTTTTTTTTTTATTTCTGTAACGTAGGAGTGTGTGTCATTTGCAGACTGATGTATTTTAACAATCAGAACATACATATTAGCTGGTTAAGCAGAAAAAACTTGGCTGATGTACAGATAACTCTTCTTTGGGGTTATCATGGACAGTTCATTGATTGCTGGAAAAGACATTTTCCATCCCCAGCAAATTTTAGTATCTGGGAGTGAAGTCTGTATTGCACATGGGATCAGAGAAAAACATCTGCATCATTAAGAGTTATTGAGGTTTACAATGTGTCTAAGTCCTTCCTAAGATTCCCTCAAAAGGTATAAATTTATACTATCTAAATTTTAGACTATTTAATTCCACTAGATATCACTTATATCACATTGCTTAGGCAAAAATTCCAGATAAGATGTGCCAGTCCTTATCTGAAGTAACAGCCATCTTTATGCCTTAGCTTTTCTCTATGAATTTACAGATACTACACTTGCACGGTCACTCTGTGTTGCTGACACACAGCCTTGACTCAGGTCCCAGACATCAGTTTTGGAGTCCAGAAAAGACCAGGAAAATCTATTCCTTTCAGTGAAAAAACATTAATGATTGTTAAGATTCATTGGATCTTTTCTTTTGAGAAAGCTTTTTCTTCAGTTACTGTCTATGTTGAATGTTTTTCAATATAAATTATATACTATTAATACAAATCAAAAGGACCAATAATACAATTATAGTGATTGTAGTCTGATCTCTTTTCCCACATTTGTCCAACAGTCTTCTGAGTTATAAAATATTACACTATTTTTTTCCTGAGAACAACTAGAAAGAATTTGGGGATTTTTTTTTAATTATTTATGACAATTTTTTGTATTAAGTAAGTGCAATAAATAAATGAAATTATTGAAATCACATTTGCAGAACTGCCCAGTGGGTATTTTAATGAACATTGGGGACCAAAGTATAAAATCCATGCAGGTATTTTTTATGATTTTGAATAAAACCACAAATGAAACAAAGAATTGAAAAAGAGTGCCCTGAGGAAGGAAGTAACTATGGTTACTCATTATCTGCACTTTCAGAGGGAGTTAGTGTTCAAAAAGGAATGATCAAATAATCAGAGAAAGGTGAAAAAAAAAAGACAGAAAATAATGATGACATGTTTAGCAATGTAGCTCCATATTGTTTTATAGCAAACTTTTTGTAGCAGTGAGAGGGAAAAAAAAATGGTAGAAGGTCCAGAATGTATAAATTTCACAATCATATGAACTGTTTGTGTGTGTGAACTTTTCTTTTAGATCAACCCAAATTTAAGTCTTTGAACCACAGGAATAGCCATGCTAGGTCAAATTAGAAGTCAATTTTTAATAGCCAGTCTTCACTTGCAACCAGCAAAGTAGAAAAAGTATAGAAGTATTTAAATGTAAAGCAAGTATGCACACGTAATTCTCCAGATTACTTAATTTAGTTGTGGACAGTTTCAAGTATAGAGATTTTTTAGCTTTTGACCAACTAGGATTAAAATATAAACAGAAAGCAATCTGCATAATGAATTCAGAAACCCTTCTGTATCATAAAATGTATTTAGAAAGTAAGCTTTTTTTTTTTTTTTTTTCTCAAATGGAAAAGTCCAGAAGGATATTAAAGAACACCTCTATTTATGTGCCATCAAACTAATTTGATGATTATTGATAAACCTCTCATTCATTTAAATATTTTGGACCCTTGACTGAAAAAATGTGTTTACTCCTAGCCATAGATAATTTTTAGACCTGGAATCTTTCATCCTAAGTACAAGTACTCAAGCTAACATTGCAAAACTTTACAAAAAATAAAAAATAAAGACAGTGGTAAAGGTCAGTAGGTTGAATTATCATTAAGGCTGGAAAAGACCTCCAAGATCATCTGGTTCAACCATTTCCCTACCACCAATATAACCCATTAATCTATGTCCCTAAGCACCATGTCTAACCTTTCCTTAAACACCCTGGGCAACCCACCTCCCTGGGCAACCCTTTCCAATGCCTGACTACTCTTTCTGAGAAGAAATGTCTCCTAATTTCTAAGCTAAACTTCCGCTGGTGCAACTTGAGGCCTCTAGTCCTATCACAAGTTACCTGTGGGAAGAGGCCGACTCCCAGCTCCCCACACCTTCATTTCAGGTAGTTGTGGAGAGCAATAAGGTCTCCCCTGAGCCTCCTCTTCTCCAGACAACCCCAGTTCCTTTAGCCGCTCCTCATAAGACTTGTGTTCTAGACCCTTCGCCAGCTTCATTGCCCTTCTCTGGACATGCTCCAGCACCTCAATGTCTTTCTTGCAGTGAGAGGCCCAAAGCTGAACATAGTACTCGAGGAGCAGCCTCAACAGAACATAGTACTCGAGGAGCAGACTCACCAGAGCTGAGTACAGGGCAACGATCGCCTCCCTGGTCCTGCTGGCCACACTATTCCTGATACAAGCCAGGATGCTGTTGGCCTTCTTGGCCACCTGAACGCACTGCCAACTCATGTTCAGGTGAGCACTGACCAACATCCCCAGATCCTTTTCCTCTGTACAACTTTCCAGCCACTCTCCCCCAAGCCTGTAGCATTGCTTGTGACCAAAGTTCAGGACCCGCCATTTAGCCATGTTGAACCTCAATCCATTGGCCTCTGCCCATTGACCCATTCTGTCCAGGTCCCTCTGCAGGGCCTTCCTACCCTCCAGCAGATTGACACTTCCCCCAGTTTGGTGCTTTATGCAAACTTATTGAGGGTGCACTCAAATCCCTCATCCAAGTCATCAGTAAAGATATTAAAGAGGATGGGCCCCAACACCAATCCCTGGGGAACACCACTGGTGACCTGGTCACCAGCTGGATTTCATTTCATTCACCACTTCTCTTTGGGCCCAGCAGTTTTATCATTTTATCCCTTGTCCTCTCTCTGCTTTAGGAGAAATACCCTGCATCTCGCTTTTCTATTTCAGCTATATTGATCACTAGACTTTCTGAGATGTTTAGTGTCAGTCCTGTTTCTTGACTCCACGTTCACCCCTTTTTGTGTAGAGTACTAACCCCTTAAACCATTATGAGTTTCCTTCTTGAAGCAGGGATATACATAAGATGAGGCTTTAAAAACAGGTGTAAGAAAAAGAGGGAAAGCATGAAGCAAAGATAAGAGGAATCAGTGACTGGAAGGTTGCACAGTCTAGTTATAGACTTAAGTTGGATGTTTCACCTGATGCTTGACTTATCTGAATAAAGAAGAAATGGTTGAGGAGGTGGTGAACCTAGGCATTATGTCAGAAATTCTGAAAATTTGTCAGTTTTACAACTAGAGGAGTTATAGTGCAAATGGTCAGAGAACAACTTTTTTCATATGAAGAGGAAGAAAGTGTAGAGTGATTTTCTTAATAATTTATTGCCTTTGGTTTGGGGATCACTACACTGGAGATTATATCTACTAGAGTAAGATACAGCCATCGTAATTCACATCAAAGGAATAGCTAATATGCTTCCTACATAGTATATGTAAAATGTAGAACTATCTTTTAGGAGAATAGCAAACAAAAAGCCCCTGCATCACAGTTCTCATCATTTTTCTCTAGGAAGAAAGCCAGGGCTGTTCCTACAGAGAAGCTGGAAGAAACAATTCCAATTTCAAACAATTCACCTCTTATTAAACAGTATATTTTGTTTATAATAAAATTCAATAAATAACTATAGAGCAGTAAAGTAAAAAGACAGATAAAATCCAATAAAATGCATGAAAAAGATCCATTTCCAACATTAGATTTACCAACATTCAAAGTTTTCCATTTCCATTTCCATTTTTCTCAAATAAATAAAAATAGATAAAATTAATTTTCTGTTTCATTTGGAATTTTTCAGTACTTGTAGAATCACAGGAAATGGCTAAGCTAAAGTTACACAACCTTTACTTAATCTAATTTTCTTTGCTTCATCTGAGATCATCTCAAAATAAGCTTCAGAACCAAAAGGGGCTATCATGATCAACATGATTGACTCTATGTTGATAAATTCTGCAGATATTATTTCTAGAACTCGAAAAAGAGAAAGAAAGAGTTTGCCAACGGTCTTCTAGAGGAAGGGACAAAAAAAGCCTGCTCTGATTTCTGTTCAACTCTAACCAGAATAATTCTTCACCTCTACTCCCATAAAATGTCTTTTCACTGGTTTTGGCTTACTTTTTTCTAACCTTTTTATATCATCTCTGGAAATTTCAAAGGATTAAAGCTGTTTGGCTTATAACTCATAACTGGTTTCTGATCTGTAACTTCTTTTCCTCACAATCAGATAATAAATAAAAACTTGTTTATCCATTTCCTCTATCTTGCAGATCATGCTGTTCTTCAGAGTTACCTTCTCTGGTACATCTTCTTTCCCAGCTCACACTGCAAAACTGTGTATTTAACAATTGTTCTTCCAGAAAGCAAGTACTATTCATGTGAATCTCTTAAAGTCAAAGGAACTTCAGAAAAATAATGTAACATTTTGCCTCAGAAGGTAAGCCAAAGTTTGAGAGCAGATCTATTGCATCCATCAACAAAATTTATATAAAGTGATTAGTAAATATGTAGATTATCAGTACATGTCTTACATTACATGTCTTAACATTATGTCTTGAGAAATGGTACAAGAGCTCCAGTATGGTCTAAAAATGTGATTTTTATTAAAAAAAAAAAAAAAGAGTAAAAAAAAAAATGATTTTTTACAACCATTTCTTTACAACATTGAAAACATACATACACACACAAAACAAAAAAGTCAATCCCAGGTTTTATTAATATTTAAAAATGTTTTCCTTTTTATTTATGTATCTATTTATTTATTTATTTTCAAAGTAATTCTTCCTCAGAAGGTAAAATGTCATTAGAATGTGTTTCACAATCCAACAGGTTTATAGCTGCAAGACACTAGTTACAGTCTGTGGGGAAATATCAGTGTGTTGATAATGTTGCATAACATTCAGCATGATTCTCCAGGCTGCTGGGAGAGGAAAAGCTTGAGAAGTTATGAGATACTAATAAAATGCACTTGTTTTGGTGGCTGTATCAGACTGCAACAAAATAATTTCAAACTCTCTCAGGAAATAAAACAGTCTACAAATAAAGATCCAATTATGGATTCAATTATGCAGCACCTGAACTTGTTGCCTGTGAATTGTAGACTGACGAGTGCTAAGCAGTATATATATATATATATATATATATATATATTCCTTTTTCTCTAATAAAACTTAAGGTTTCACATTTAGACTGGAACTTGTCTTAAGGTAGGTATAGAGAACATTGTTGGAGGGTGTATTTCATTAGTGCTTTTGAGAACGCCCTGTTCTGGGTTTTAAATATGGCTGAAATGGGATTTCAGCTTTTATTTTTAATCTACAGTTCCAGATTTCCTTCCAGACTTTGTGGTGGTTGATGTGTAGTCAAATGAATGATTGTTATGTTTAATAACTAGTGGCTGAAGACAGATCCTACAGAGACTTCTCTAGCTACCATTATGTGATGGTAGGCGGCTCAGGTGGGCGGCCAAGTTCCACCACAACCACTCTCTCACTCCCCCTCCTCAAAGAGGAATGGAGGGAAAATACGATGAAAAGGGCTCAAGGGTTGAGATAAGGACAAGGAGATCGTGCAATAATTATCGTGACGGGCAAAACAGGCTCAACATAGAGAGATAGTAAAATTTATTGCTTATTACTAACAAGCTAGAGAAGTGAGAAACAAAGGAAAGAAACCAAAAGCACCTTCCCCCCCATCCACCCTCTTCCACCTCCTCCCCCCGAGCGGCACAGGGGAACGGAGGAATGGGGGCTATGGTCAGTCTATAGCTTCTTTGCTGCCACTCCTTCTCAGTCACTCTTGTCCCCTGTGCTGTGGGGTCCCACCCACGGGATACAGTCCTTGCCGAACTGATCCGGCGTGGGCTGTCCACAGGCAGCAGCTCTTCAAGAACTGCTCCAGATATGGGTCCGTACCACGGGGTCCATCCCTCGGGAGCAAACTGCTCCAACCTGGGTCCCCCACGGGCAGCAGCTCCTGCCAGGTCACCTGCTCCTGCGTGGTCTCTTCTCCACGGCCTACAGGTCCGGCCCGGAATCTGCTCCGGCAGGGGTCTTCCACAGGCCGCAGTCTCTGTCGGTGCAGGTCCACCTGCTCCACTGTGGTCTCCTCCACAGGCTGCAGCATGGATCCCTGCTCCACCGTGGTACTCCATGGGCTGCAGGGGGACAGCGTGCTTCACCATGGTCCTCACCACGGGCCGCAGGGGACTTCTGCTCCGGCGCCTGGAGCACCTCTCCCCCTCCTTCTTCATGACCTTGGTGCCTGCAAGGCTGTTCCTCACTCCTCTCACTCTCCCAGCTGCTGTGTAGTGCAGCGTTTTTTTCCCTGTCTTAAATATGCTCTCACAGAGGCGCAAAACAACATCACTTATTGGCTCAGCTCTGGTCAGCAGTGGGGCCCTTACCAAACATGGGGCAGCTTCTAGATCTTTCTCACAGAAGCCACCCCTATGGCCCCCTGCTACCAAAACCTTGCCATGTAAACCCACTACACATTGAGATTTCAGCATCTCATATTACTGGCATCTGAACCAACTAAATTAAAAGTAGCTAGGATGATCATTCCCATTTATTCTTTCCCCTTTTAAAACTGAAATTGAATCTTAAGTCAATTAACTTTCCTTTTCAAAGTCTATGGAGAAAAAACAAACAAACAAACAAAAAACTATTTTTCTTATATGAATCTCAAATATAACAGGACATATGCATATTTTATTAAAAAAGGAAAAAGTACCAAAATTACCAAAATTTTTAAAGTCAGACAAATCCATAATGTTAATAAGATAAAATCCTCTGAAGCCATTCAGTGTCACCACCTAATATAAAAGAACTCAAGGATTGGTACAGTGCACTAAATGACCCTGTCATTTGTACATTGGTACAGTGCACTAAATGACCCAGTGCACTAAATGACCCTGAACAAAGTTTGCCTGCCTGTATTATATAGGGAAAGCTGTGAACCAATGATTAATGTCATGGATAACTATGGATTCTTTTAATTTGGTTTGGTTTTGTTTGGTTTGTGCGTGTGTGTGTTTATATATTACAACCTTCACACTAACTGTACATATTATGCACCAGAATATTTTTTTTTTTAACTGAAGCAAGTGTAATGGACAAGGTTACTCCATACTTTTTAATACTGTTGTGATTAAAATATTACTTCTTTACTTGCATCCAGAAAAACAAAACAAAAACAAACAAACAAACAAAGCATTTAATATGTATTTATTCATGACAGATAATAAAAAGACTGGGAATTTTCAGCAGCTGAACCTTTTCCTTGCTTTTGTAGCAATTTGAGGAGAATACTTCTAAAAAAATCCACTGAAGTGTTGGAAAAATATAAACATATATTCTCTTCCTTTGATGCAAAATGAAACACATTTTAACTGACAAGAGTTATTACATGTAATTACCTGACATACAAACATTCAGTTTTCACTTACAGTACCTCCAATCCATACAGCGGACCTTAGCTGCATATAAGAAGAATTTATAAGAAGAATTTATTCCCCTAGTTCATTATTTCTTTCTTTAGAGTACAAAGCTGGGTTCTGCAGGCCTTTAACTGTTAAATACTTCAGTTATGGCTCATAAATTCCAGGTCTAGCCACATTTTCTGTCTATCTTGGTATGATCTGGCGAGCCCTGGGGAACGCCACTAGCGACCGGCCTCCAACTGGTAAAT
>CM021765.1:8059537-8072756 GCA_011076525.1 Nettapus auritus
GAGGTCTTTAAAAGACGTTTAGATGTAGAGCTTAGGGATATGGTTTAGTGGGGACTGTTAGTGTTAGGTCAGAGGATGGACTCGATGATCTTGAGGTCTCTTCCAACCTAGAAATTCTGTGATTCTGTGATTCTGATCTAATCACTTTATGTAAGCAAGTGTAAATGCAAGGTGAAAGGATTATAAGTGATGAGAAATGAGGAAACCTCTGCCCTGTACCATAACATAAGACACAATCCATTTTAGTCTGCCCTAAGGAGAGCACAAAAGTCATACTCTAGCCTAACACCAGTTTCAGCATGCAGAAACCTGCTGTAGCTTTATGGAATCACAGCATCACAGATTAGTTGAGGCTGGCAGGGACCTCTGGAGATCATCCAGTTCCCCCTTCTACCTAAAGCATAGTCAGCTACAGGAGACTGCTCTGCACCATGTCCTTTCGGATTCCTGTATATTTCTAAGGGTACAGACTACACAACAATTTCAGGTGTCAGATGAGGCAGCCTCTAAGAAAACACCACTTGAACCTATGATCAAGTATTGTACATGTCCCAGAGTTTGTAATTGCCATGGAGGCTCCAGAAAAGTTTGTAAAGACCAGATCTGACTTTGGTGCTTGGCACAGTAAAGCAGTGTTATCACCTAACTCAATTATATATATATATATTTATCCCAACTATCTGAAACAGTGGATTTCCCATGGGAAATAATACACTGTCATCAGAAAATTACTTGTAGAAAACATTACCTGTAGTCAAGCCAGCTGTAGCTGTGTTGACATCTCTCTGTCTTCTTTCTTTCATCTCCTGTGAGTTATGTATATAAGAATAATAGATCAAATGCTTGAACCACTATTTATAAAATGTCTTGGGATTCTCCAAACCATCCGTTATGTCCCTTCTGCCAAGCTGAGCTTGCAAAAAAAAAAGTTTATTCACTGATAAATAATTCAAAAACTGTGTGCCTCAAATTATCAATTTGTCTTCATTCTCTCTGACAACTATTGTTCTGCTATTGCTAAGTATAATATTGTGGATACTTCTGAGATTAAATCTGATTCTTCGTATTATCTGTTTCTGAGTTTCTGTCATGGTTTAACCCAGCAGGCATCCCAAGTACCACACAGGTGGGATAGGGGAGAGAATCAGAAAGGTAAAAGTGCAAGAACTCCTGGGTTGAGACAAAGGCAGTTCAGTAGGTAAAGTAAAAGCCACATGTGCAAGCAAAGCAAAACCGGAATTAATTCATTACTTCCCATTGGCAGGCAGGTGTTCATCCACTTCCAGGAAAGTAGGGCTCATCACATGTAACGGTTTCTTTGGAAGACAAAGGCCATCACTCCCAATGTTTCCCCCTTCCTCTTTCTTTACCCCAGCATTCACTGCTGAGCATGATGCCATGTGGTGTGTATGTATTGGGTTTATGTGGCAAAGTTTTGGTAGAGGGGGGGGCTGCAGGGCTGGCCTCTGTGAGAAGAATCCAGAATCTGCCCCATGTCAGATAAGGGCCAGTTTCAACTGGCTCCAAAGGGGCCCACCACTGCCCAGAGCTGAGACAATAAGTGATGTTGTTTGTGCCTCTGGGAGAGCAGATTTATGAAAGGGGATAAATAAATAAATAAATAAATAAATAAAAGGTGTGTAGCAGCTCAGAGAGTGAGGAGTGAGAACCTGCCCTGCAGCCCCCTGCAGGTGAGTGCAGCAGGAGGGCAGGAGTTGCTCCAGGCACGCAGCAGGAGTTCCCTTGCAGTCTGTGGAGAGGCCCCTGGTGGAGCAGGCTGTCCCCCTGCAGTCCATGGGTCCCACATGGAGCAGATCTCCATGCTGCAGCCTGTGGAGGAGCCCCCAGTGGAGCAGGTGGATGTGGCCTGGAGAAGGCTGCAGCCCATGGAGGGCCTCCATGGGAGCAGTCCCAGGCTGGAGCTGCAGCCTGTGGAGAGGAGCCCACACAGGAGCGTCTGGGGGGAGCTGCCACCAGTGGGGGACCCGTGCTGGAGCAGTTTGCTCCTGATGGATGGACCCCGTGGTACAGAGCCATGTGGGAGCAGTTTTTTAAGAGCTGCCTGTGGGCAGCCCCTGCAGGCTCAGTTCGGAAGGACGGCATCCCGTGGGAGGGACCTCGCGTGGTGCAGGGGCAGAGAGTGACTGTGAAGGAGCGGAGATGAAGCATCAGGGATGGACCACAACTTCCATTCCTCATTCCCCTGCGCTGCTCAGGGGAAGGACGTAGTGGAGGGTGGATGGGGGGAAGGTGATTTTATTATTATTATTATTATTATTGACAATTATTGCTGAGTGATTTCCCCATTCTTATCTCAAACCTTGAGCCCTTTTCATCGTATTTTCTCCCCCTTTCACTTTTAGGAGGGGGAATGAAGGAACAGTTGTGGTGGAGCTCAGATGCCCAGCTGAGTAAAACCACCACAGTGTAATATCCCTTTGGTCAGTCTGGGTCACCTGTCCTGGCTGTGTCCCCTCCCAGCTCCTTGTGTACCTCCAGCCTCCTCACTGGAAGGGCAGCACAGGAAACAGAAAAGTCTGTGGCTCTGTGCAAACACTGCTCTACAACAACCAAAAAGAGCAGTGTGTTATCACTAATGTTTTCATTAAAAATCCAAATCACAGAATCATATGAGCCTCTACAAAGAAAATTACCTCCATCACAGCCAGGACCATGACATTTTCCAAACACTGATGCTCCTGTATAGCTTTACTTAGGCATGCTGCTTATCATGCTGCTTATCATCATGACACATATACACACACCAAAAAAAAAAAAAAAAAAAAAAAAAAAAAAAATGCATGAAGGAACTTCAAGAGTATTGCTATAAGCAATTAGAAGCACTTCTATGGTTAACCATGTAACTGAACATTAGTACTCCATTGCGTTTTCTGTCAGAGGCATAGGGCAGGCATGCGACATGGCAACACAATCAAACACACTACAACCACAGCTTAACTATGGTTGTGCAGATTTAGGATTTACGGTATAGAGGATGGACAAATAAGCATCCAAACTCAGTGCTTGATTCTCCAAGCTAAAGCCACTGATGGCAGTGGAGATGCTCCTTCCATGTTGTGTAAATTACAGATTGAGAAGACACATGAACCAGTGATTCATATGTGATCACAGAGAATTTGAGCTGGGACAAGTACAAATGCAAACTTCTGGAGTCTGATTCTGCACCACTAGGACATGCCTAGAGTGATCATCAGGCTAAGCTGAGAATAATCCTCAGGCTGTGCTGAGAAAGTTCCAAAAATGGCATAATCATGTCAACCTAATGCAGCTTATGAAGCCCTGCTCTCAGTACAAATAGTTTGCTGAAGGGCAAACATTTACTGTTGCAGTCAAATGTTTTTTTGCTGGAGACCTATTTCAGCTGGTGCTAACAACAGGCAGGACCCCACTTTTGCAGTCCACAGTTCTTCAGCAGATCACAGCTACAAGACAAGCTTTTTTCTACTAAGTGGTAAAAAGGGATTTTTATTATTTATTTTTTCTTTAGAAACAGACATATTAAAAAAAAAAAAAAAAAAAAAAAAGTATCTGGGTTGATTTTCCTGATTTCTTCACCTACTGTTAGACAACTCATGAAGATATCAAAAAATTAAGATTTGTGGGTCTAAGCTCCATGGTCTTTGTTTGTTGTCAGGTTAGAAAGGCGACATCTAAGAACTAAAGTGCTTTCAGGAGTTGTTATGTCTGTGCCCAGCTTCTACTGCGATTTACATCAGGTTCCTCTTCCTGAAGTGCCTTGTATAAAGTGGAAATCCATTTATTTTTTTCCTATGTGGGCTCCTTATTGCACTGAAGGTGAAATAATCCAGGATGTTAGAAAATAGCCTCCAATTTACTGTTATGTTAGATCACATGCTGGTTATGCATAGATCAGAAAGTCCTTTTTACTGTATCTCGTTATTTTCTAATATCATTTTTTCCTCCAAATAAATTAGACTTTGCTAAAAAAATCACTGAATATCCCTTTCTGTCCCCACTGCACAGTACTTGTAACTAAAAAGTCTGTCTCTATTCTTATCAATAGCTTCTCCTGAGTGTCTTTGTTCCAGGGTTACAAGGTTTAATGAAAACTAATGCTCCAGGCACCAATTTACATCTTCCTTGAACACTACAGATTATGGAGGCAGCATTTATGTAAGAACATGTTTTGTGCTGTAGTAACTACAGCAATCTTTTTAATGAGACAGAATTTACTTTTCAGATTATAAAACACCTACTGAAGCATGGGCAATATTACATCAGCTCTGACATTTTAACTGGAGTGTACTATAGTATGGACTTTATAGAATGATGAGATAAAATATGGGAACAATCCAGTTTGGAATTAACTCAAGTCCAAAGTCCCACAGAATCTCTTGAAAACAAAACAAAACAAAACATCATCCCAAATAAATAAATAAATAGAATCCAATAATGTACTGTCTTCATTGCAACATATAAAGAAAGTCCTCAAAGTGACTGATTGACATGGAAAACATCTTTTCAGCCTATGAACAGTCCTCTGTACTTAGCTTTTGCTATCCTTACATGGTGACATAAGGCACATTAAACCCTTCAGTTCTAGGGGTCTTATTAAAAGTTGCAAAGGTGATAATGAAGAATGGCCATGTTCTTTGCAGACTTTAGGACTTACTTTTTTGTTTTGTTTTGTTTTGTTTTGTTTTTGTACAGGGAGAAGAAAATTTCAGACAGCCTTTTTTTTTTTAATCTGGTGCAGCCTAGTGGAGAGGAACAGGAAGAGGCAGGAAGTAAGCAGAATGAAGTTCATCTTTAAAGGCATTCAACCAGAACGTCATGGTGGGAAAAGACTTATTAATTAAGCATTTGTTGAATACCTGTGTGTTATTTGCACTGTAGGAGCACGCACAGTTAAACAATAAATTGAAAGGAAAAAGATTAGTCTTGTAATGACAACATGGGAAAATCCATCTACTGCAGTGCTAATATCACTGAGCTCCTTGCTTCTGAGCTCTGTCTCATCAAGAAGATACATTGATCAGTGAAAGATGATAGAAAATTACATCAAAATAATAAATGTTGCCACATTAGACTCTGAGATGTGATTATCGTTAAAGTACAGAATTATTACACAATGGAAGAGAACAAACCAAGAGGGGTGTAAGCAACTGCTAATATTGTTTCTGATGTACAACCGAAAGGAAGAAGTTTATACAAACCATTAGAAAAAGGAGAGAGATAAGAACAAACAAAACTGTTCTGTGATTTAGGATCCAGAGGACCTGGACAGGTTTGTGAGGTGGACCTGTATAAACCTCATGAGGTTCAACCATGCCAGGGTAATCCCAAGTACAAATACAGGCTGGGTGGAGAATGGATTAAGAGCAGCCCTGAGAAAAATGACCTGGGGGTGTTTGATGAGAAGCTCAACATGAGCCAGCAACATGCACTTGCAGCCCAGAAAGCCAAATGTAACCTGGGCTGCAACAAAAGCAACGTGGGCAACAAGGCGAGGGAGTAGATTGTCCCCCTTCTCTGCTCTCGTGAGACCCCACCTGGTACCTGCATTCAGCTCTGGGCCACAGCACAAGAAGTACATGGACCTCTTGGAGCGAGTCTAGAGGAGGCCACAGGGATGATCAAGGGGCTGGAGCCCCTCTGCTATGGAGCCAGGCTGAGGGAGCTGTGGTTGTTCAGCCTGGAGAAGAGAAGGCTCCAGAGAGACCTTATGGCGGCCTGCCAGGGCCTGAAGGGGACTGCAGGAAAGCTGGGAAGGAACTCTGTCAGGGGGTGTGGTGATAGAGAGATAGGACAAGGAGCAACCTGGTCTAGTGGATGGTGCCCCTGTCCATGCAGGGGGTTGTAACTAGATGATTTTTAAAGTCTTTTCCAACCCAAGCCATTATATGAATCTATGTTCTCATTGCCACTTCAGGAAAACAAAACAAAACAAAAACATTGAACATATCTGTGATAGGGAGAACTGTGGCAGATTGCTGGAGTATCACTGGAAAGGGCTTTTTGGGTAAATACAGTTTTCACTTCAAACAGAAAGAGAAACTTATATTCATAACATTGAATTGCTCATATGCTCTTATGGCAATTTTTATTGTCCCTGGCAATGCCTGTGTATATTTCAGGGAACTTCACGTGTCAGGGCCTTTTCCAACAGATACAAAAGAGCTTAGGGATATGGTTTAGGGGATGATTTGTTAGTGTTAGGTCAGAGGCTGGACTCGGTGATCCTGTAGGTCTCTTCCAACCTAGACTTTTCTGTGATTCTGTGATTCTGCGAGAATTGCACCAAGTTTGGAGCCCTTTACTTTATGCTATCCTTCTAAACGTTTTGGGAAGATTTGTGCAACCCTCAAGTTTTTCAGCCCATAAGGCTGTGAGTGTAAAATATGCCCCATCTTTCTTGTCTCCGAAGCTGCAACATTGCCCTCACATTATTTCAGGTTCTACAAATTGGAAAAAAAATAAATAAAAAAAAAAATCAACAAATATAAATTCTGTCATAGGACCATGAGAATGTCATATGAGGTCTAGAAGAGACTTAAAATGATTTTTTTTTTGGACAAAACTGACTGGTGACATTTTACCTAAACTGAAGAAGAATTATTGCCCTGTTTAAATTTTCATAAATAGTTTAGCTTTACATGGTGACTACTACTGTCAACACATTGTATAATTGGAGTTGATAACCTGAATCATATTTAGCAATTTTACTTTTGTAAGTGTTTGTCTATAAAAGGATATTGTGTAGAGTTGAACTTTAAAGAGGTTTTCTGTGTTGTGCAGAGATTCATGCCATGCAGAGCTGTTCTTTTAAAATGCAGATCTTAAAAGAAACAGCCCTCTATCCAAAACTTTTGTTCAGAGAAGTTTATAAACAACAGAAATCTGAACTCGGGTATTCATCACTGATGTTGATAGAATCACCAAGGTCAGAATTCAGAGGGGGAAAAAAAAAAAAAAAAAAAAAAAAAGAGAGAGAGAAAGGGAGAGAGAAAAAATCACAAGGATCATTCAGATAAAATCTCTACTGCAATTACTTCAATGTTTCAGGTTCAGGCATGACAGAGTGATTTCATTCCTTCACAACATGATATGGGGAAAAGCCAGCTCTATAAATTACAGTAGCATGAAGGTCAACATTTATATCCAATGTTCATTCACATTTACGTCTAAGAAATAAAGGATTTATTGAAAAAGTTGTTGGGTATAAATTCCTATTGTCTGACATACTGCTATTAATCCTTACCCACAAAACAAAAACATAAAACTGGATAACTGCTGCTCTTCATAAGAGATAAATGAAAAGACAAAGTTGAAGGGTCTAACAAAGATATCATCTTTGCCATCATAATTGTCTAAGAAAATTTTTTGAATGTGACCAGTTGTGAAATTAATCACACAAGTGTATCTGTCCAATAAACACTGGACTGGTTAGACTGGTTTTATTAACTGGGAAGTCCTATTTTTTAATTTATGTTTTCCTCTCTCCATGTGTTTGACGGCTTTGCTAAGCAGAACGTTAATGTGCCAAAATGGTTGTTTGTTTGTTTTTTGTTTGTTTGTTTGTTTTGATTGCTAAATTTTGATTTTTTGTTATTTCTTTCCTTTCTCTCAGCATCCATCTTTCTTCATCGTCAGAAGCAAATGAATCTAGGAAACTCAGAATCACTTCCAATGAAAACAACATTACCAACATTAATATATCTCCATGAAATGTTCTGGCATAAGCAAAGCAGCTAATCTTAGATCAAAAATTTTCGTCAAAATACTCTATTCACTTCAAGATAGTTTTTTGAATTGAATGCCGAACATCCACATTTTACCAGCATCTTGCATGGAAACAGAATGCGGCAAAGGGAGTCACACAGTATTTCTTCATTTTTCCCCACTTCCACACGCACTCCCAAGGTAACTGAAAGATCTTCATAGTTTAGGAAGAAACAACAGTTTTAGTAGTCCAAGTACATTTTGCCTTCTTTCTCACAATGCCATACCAGCTGACTTTTGTCTCTTTCCTCTTTTCCTTCCCTAGTAATTGCAAAAATCCACTACACACACAATCCTTATTGTTTCTCACTGTACTGAAAATAACAAAATTGGTGGACAGTTGATCCCTCAGAGATGAACCCAGATAGAAAGTTAAACAGCAATTTCCTCCTTCTCTAGCAGATGTTGTTTATCAAATCTGGGACCTAAATGTGGCATATCAGCTTCCAAACTGATAGATAGCTCTTTCCAAGATCATCTTTCTGAAATATAATGGGAAAATCCTTTTGGATGGTACAAGGTAGATCTGGCATGATTTACTCATAGTCTCAAACTAATTGACTTGGTACAGATAAGGAAATCCATTTTTCTGTCATTTTGCCTTCTTTCTTGAAAAGCTAAATTATGTGGAGGCTTTTTGAAGCTTGATTGACAGCACAGTTTGTATTGCATTCCAGTCAGTCTGTTAATAATGCCATCCAAAAACTTTAGGCCACCTAATCTTTCTACACAGAAAGATCTAATAGATGTTCTTTTTCTTCTTCAGCTAAATCATCATGAGACTTTCCAACCATTACAACCACAATCACAATAACTGTCACGCTATGGGAGCCTAATCAGAGTTGCCTTAGCTTAAGTACATTTGATTGATCATAACATTCAAAGGAGACCCAGCTGATCAAATGGATTATGAATACAGCTTTTCACATGACAACACATAAATCAAAATGAAAGCAAAATCTGTTGAAAGAAGTTCAGATGATCCTTCACTGTAAAGTCTGTGTCATTTAATCTGTGAGCACTTCATTTAGATGAGACACTTTAGTGTGGTGTAAGTCCCTGTCCAGTTTCAACCATGTTTTTTTTCTATCAGCTTCCTCAACTAGAAAATAATGGTGGTTTAAGATGTAAGAAGCACACAAAAATAAAGCTGTAAAAGTTACATAGAAATCGTTAATAACCCTGAATTTTGGAGTGTGTTTCTTTCAATAGGTCTGTGAAGAAAATACACTTAGCAACATAAGCAGAGATGTGAGATTACTAAAATGTCTTGGTGGGATTCCTGTGATTAACTGAACATTTACTTTATAATTCTGCACAGCATGGAGAGGAATCACAAGGTAAATTTCTTACTGTCCTTATAAACATATACACACTTTGTATACTACTTGAGTAATTAGGAACATGTGTTGTACCTTTTGTACACAATCTGAGCCCACATTTCCAAGAACTCTTGGAAGGATATGTTATTTAACATTTATGCAAAATAATTAAATAAAAGAACTACTGGAAGGCTTTGGTTGCTCTTCTCTTCAGTATTTCAGGATAGCGTCCTTTGTTCTGTATTAGCGTGCAGAGTCTGTCAATGAGAACATGGAACCTCTCCAACTTCTTCTAAAGGAGCAATGTGAATCCAAACAAGATGCTATCTACAGCACAGAGTTTGAAAAGTGATTTTACAGAATCCAGTCGGGCTTTGGACAGTGATACTTTACTGATCTTTCCTGGGCTGCAGGGCTTAAGCTTCTCCTTCCTTTTACACTTGGACTTTTTGAGCTTGGAAAACATAACAAATCTGCTTGCATCCTTCCTGTTTTGAGGAAATGAAATGAATAATTATTTCCTATTTGAATCCATCCTAAGTATTTTGTCATGCACATAGACAATATCCTTTTCAAAAGGGCAGAGAGACACCTTTCTGAACTTGGGCTGAGAAGTATGCATCTCTGGGACTGCCTTTTGGTTTGCCCTGAATCCAGTCACAAACATTTCAGAGCAAAACCTTCTTCTCCTCAACTGACTGAGACGTGGGCTTGGGAATATGTGCTGAGGCAAGTGATGGGAGACTAGAGGAGGAAAGATTTGAAGATTAGTCTTGAAGACATATCCTTACCTCATTGAGATGGCCTGGTCAAATCTGCTGCATGACCAGGGCTGCTCCTGTATGGCCACTGACCCTGCACACTGAGTGGATGAGCAAAATCTGAGACAAAGGAAAAAACTGATTTAGGGCCACTGCCAAGGAACATGGATAAGGTGAAGGAGAAGGAAAGTCCATTCGAAGAAAGGTGAGAGAGAGAACTTTTTCTAAAGTTTTCAAGATGATCTTTGATACATTTTTTTTATTATTATTATTTTTTACTGATAAGATGCAGAGCAGTCCTGGGCTCAAATGTGTCAGTTGTATGATAGTCTTAGTCTCATATGATATTCCCAGAGTGCAGTCCATGATATAACAAGATAGCATAGCTTCCATCAAAGTGTCATGGTGATTGACTGGTGATAGATTGGTTGGTGACAGCTGTTATGACAAAGTACTTTGATATACTGTGTGTGAAATACACAAGACAGCTGAAGCTGCTGTTCCACTGTCTGAACAGCTGAGCTCATTATTTTCCTCCGCCAAAGAAAAATGAACACAGTCCACATTTCCACATTTCCATTGTTGTTAAACTATTGATTGTTCTTTGTACTGGGTGTGTCAAGGAGGGATTCCCTCCACTCTATGCAGAATAGGTGTTCTTAAAAAAAGAAAAATAAAAAAAATAAATAAATAAAGATGTGAGACTTGTACCTTTGAAATACCAGACTCTAGTTAAAGGATTTTGAAGACAGACGTGGTTCTAATTAAGATTACGTGACACTCTAGATCTCTTCAAGGTATCATGAGGGTGGGTGGATAAGAAAAAGCTCTCCCAAGAGGGAGGCAGAAGAGCAGCAAACCAGCTTCCCTTCTGTAAAGGGAAGAAGAGGGTTCTCGTTAGAGCCAGGATCTGAATGAATACGTCTGTCTTTGTTGTGCTGTGTTATGCTCAGCCAAGCATTTAACTGTCTGTTCCTGCTACTCTATACAATAATGGAAGGGTGTTTGCAGAAAGGTAAGAAGGAGAAAGAAAAGGTGAGAGGAGCAGACAAGATTTCCTGCACAGATCTGGGCCGCCATCTGCCCAGGAGACAAAGGGCAATACTAATTTTAATTACTTGTGTGTAAACTCCACTACATTTTTTCCTTTTCTCTCTATTAATCATCTGACAACACTAGGCTTCATCCTCCCATCCTGTCCCCTCACTTTTTCTGCCTGTGCTACCTTAGCAAGTGCTGTTGCTGGAGAGTGGAGTCACCAGCTGATGCCATGTTCCTTCTGGTCTGATGGCAATGTAAATCATCCCTTTCTCTCCTTCTCACAACTTCAAAGTAAGTGATTCCTTGCGCTTATATGATTCGATCATTAAGGTTTTGTGGGAAATTTTTCAGTAAATGCTGTCCAGAGCATTCCTGTTACAGAGGCATTCTGGCGAGGAATCAAAGGAGATGTGAGTAATTCACTGCTAAGGCAGTGGTACTTAATGGACAAGAGTGCTGCTATGTTATGTTTGGGAGCTGAGTAAGGCTGTTTCTCTCAGTTTTCCCATCTGTAAATTCAATATTAACTTGTTTCCTAAAGAATGTATGCTAAGATATAAGAGTTAAGCAGTATTCTTGGCTATGTTTTTATTATCTCCAGGTAGGCCTTATATATTTGTTTTTCTGTGAAGTACAGCAAACTGAGATTGGTCTGTTTAGCAGTGCTAAGAGTATAAACATGATTTCTTTCCCTTCACAGTACTCTTAAAATTAATAACGACAACAACAATTTGGTTACTTTACAATAACCTTTTTAAAAACATTTAGCTTTATGACACTCTGAGGTGCAGTCATAAGAAACCTATATAATTACGTATCTTGTCACACATGTTATTAATTGTGAAAGCCATCACCTTTCCCTGTTCATCAGACACAGGGATGGTAGCTTGATGTTTGCTGACGCTGCTGGGAGGGGTGAATGATCCTTCATGGAAGCTAAGGGCTGACAGACCTCTTGCAAAGTATATTGGGATGTGGCAGCAGGTTGTAAAAGCCTTACCCTTAGCAGAGGAAAGAGGTGGCTTCAGTCCCCGCCTGGCAATTCTGCAGCTGTAACTCATTCTACATCCACAGCTTGTTTGTAAGGTGTTTGTTCTGGCAGAGATCAAGACAGTTTCTCAATTCCTTGAGAAAGGAATTCCTAGTTCAGTAGAAATCTACCCTCTGTCTGTGATTTAAGCTCAAGCATGGGATCATTTGTCAGCAGAATTTGCGATGTGTTTAAAGTGGCCAGACTGAGCAGAGGTGGGAGAAGGGCTCGTATGACCTCCCACATATTTTTATGCTGCAGTTGTTCACCCAAGACAAATGATATTGTGTCTGCTGTCTGCTTGAAAACATGGCATTGTGAGGAATGAATAATGCAGATAGATGTTCAGCTCAGCTTGTGCTGATTTCTCATGCATTCTTGTCTTTCCTGGGAAGTTTATTGATATCCATCCTCACCTAGTGCATCCCAAGAAGTTTAAAAAGGGTAGAAACAATACTATGCCCAATTTGCTCCTTCCAATTCTTCATATGGAGAGCAGGAGAACAGGAGAAAGACATTACGTACATTTACTCAAATGTACTTGGTCTTGATCAAATGCAGATGGGTACAGTACAGAAACCACCTAGGAGCAGTGCTTTGTTAGACAGCTATTTAAACATGCAGAGAATATCAGAAACATTTCAAAATGCTCTATTCTCTAAATTATAAAATGATCATCGCATTCATAATTATGTAAATAAAAACACTTCATTGATAATAGCGTCTGCCATAGTATTGAACACCTGCATTCAGTATCCATATTTGTAGAGAGAGTGGGCAGATCAGTGACAAGAGGGTACAACACAGGGCATCAAGATTTTCTTAACATGAGTGTAATGTATGATCAGTGTTGGGCAACCAACTTAGATGTTTACTTTCTTCTCCTTTTCCCACATTCTTATTTTCTTCTCCATTATCAGACCACCCATAATATAGATGAGAGAAATCCTCTCCTTTTTTTCTCCAAAGTATTCTATCCTCCCTGCTCTCTTCTACTACTTGTGTGTGTGTATTTGTGTATGTGCATGTGTGTAATGTGTGTATGCTTGTGGGGAAAAATTGTATCCTTAATCCAACTAGTTACACAAACTCATCATCAATTAATTTATAATATGGTCTTCTGACTGGTTCAACGTTTCCAACCTCTCATTGTCTTGTCATAATTTGTAGAAGCCTTGAGAAAAAGTTCTGTGAGTCAGGGTGTAAACTAATGCATAATTTCTTCTTGGCATTAAATTTACTTGAAAAGGGAGCATATTTTTTGTTGCTGTTTTTTTTTTTTTTTTTTTTTTTTTTTTTTT
>CM021765.1:8072856-8101811 GCA_011076525.1 Nettapus auritus
TTTTTTTTTTTTTTTTTTTTTTTTTTTTTTTAATTATTATTATTATTATTTATTTCTATTATTTCTTTGATTTCTATAGGTATAATGAAAACAGTTATGTTCGCACTACGGAAAATTCCTGTTCACTGCTACACCTATGAACCTAATCTTCCTTATTTGTGGACTTCAAGGAGTAACAGAAATGGGGTGATGAAGTCCATTGGTAAGAAGCTGACATTGGATGCCAAAGGACAGTTTGGAGTGAAGAATACAGATGCGATAAAGAGGATTTTGAGTTTCTTCCAAGACCTTTAAAAATAAATAAAAGTATCCCAATGAGATGATCTGTCTAGAATTTAAGAAAAACAACAGAGCAAGGGACTATTAAAAAAAAATAAAAGAATCAGCTCACTCTGAAAACAAGTCGATGATGAGGAAGGAGAAAACAATGTCTAGCAAGAACCAAACCTATTCTTTCTGTCAGAAAGCTCCCCTAAGCACTTTCCCCATGCTGAGCCCATGTTGAGGGATCTCTCTCTGTCACAGAAACCAGCAGGAACTCCTGCATGAGGAGGGCTCTCTTGGGCACAGTCCTGACAGCAAACCTGGCACATGAAATGGAGATGACTTTGAACAAAATCCAGCCTTTTCCAAGCAAAGATCCTGGTTTATGTGAAGCTTACTCCCATGAGTAATATCCTTCTCTGTGAGTGACAATTTACTGCATCCTTGGAACAGCATGATATACTGTGCATATATTTGTGTTATACTATGAATACTATAGCTATACATAGTTTAGAGCAGTCTATAAATGCACACATACAAATGTACATATATATATTATAATATGCATACTATGTTTACTGTTTAAGTAATGTTCAATATATATATAATGTGAAATATTATATATATGTAGTATTATATATTAGTATTATATAGTATTATATATGTAATATTATATACATAGCATTTATATCTATATCATTTATATGCATAGCATTTGTATATATTCTGTGAATTGTAGTCATAGCATTCTTGGGCCTAAGTTATGGAAATTGAATCATGTATTACTAAAGAGCAACAGATATCATCTACCTGGATTTGTGCAAAGTATTTAACACTGTCCCTCATGATATTCTTGTCTCTAAATTGCAGAGATGTGGATTTGATGGATGGGCCATTCGGTGGGTAAGGAACTGGCTTCATGGTCACACTCAAAGAGTTCCACTCAACAGCTCAGTGTCCCATTTCTGCTATGGAGACAGGCTGAGGGAGTTGAGGTTGTTCAGACTGGAGAAGAGATGCAACCAAAGATATGGTTGACTTCCTGGGTTGCCTGTGCACACTGCCTGCTCATGTCCAATTTTCATCCACCAGAATCCCCAAGTTCTTCTCCACAGGGCTACTTTCAATCCATTCATCCCTAGTCTGTACTGATGTTTGGGATTCATCACAGAATTATCGAATAGTTTGAGATGGAAGGGAGTGTATCACATTACCTACAATACAAATGACAATTTTTACTCAGGTTGTTAAGCATCATTTTATCTGCTACTTTGACTCTACAAAATAAATTGATCAATTTCTGATAGTAAGTTAAATGAACTTCAGGTTTAGATTATTATTATTATTATTTTAAACCTAAAATTTATGCTATTAATATTTGATTGAAAACATATATCTATTATTCATTCAGCCCTTCATTTTCTGAGGAGTCCCATCATTCCTCCTTCCCAAAGCAGGTTGTACCAATGATTCATTACCCCTATTTTAAAGTGCGTGATTTATTTCTGGTCACTATCCAGCCTCATCTGTTAGATTAGACAGCTCCACCAAGAAAAGCATTCCCCTTGCATAGATATCTGCAGACCATCATCAGATCTGTTATTTTAAATTTCACATTACTGAAACAGATTGCTTTTCCCACTCTGTTAGGCTTTCCAAATTTGAGTACTTTGTTGTGTAGACCATTCCAGTGACACATCACTTATAAAGAAGGAGATGTGCAGAAGCAATCCCTTGGCCATGAACAGTGGCTGCACCAGTGTAGCTGAATTACAGCTGTTCCAGCATACTTAAACCCATACAGGACCAGTGAAATCTTGCAAACATTTGTCCTTATAGTGTGAGTACTGACATAGTGTGTCATGTACTGGAAGAGTAGTTGTTTGATTCAGGGAAACTACAAGCCTGAGGATCACATGTTAAACACTGGGTTTGGAGAGCACTCAACCCTCATAACAAGAGACTATGAAGCTAGAACACAAAATTGGTTGTGTGACATTGAATATCACAAACTGTCAGGTACCACTTTTGATGAATTATGCTAGAAATCTGTTATTAAAGCAATTGATATAAATGTATACATTAAACAGAGATGTAGTCAAATGGGCTAGATTACTAGACTTAGGAGTCCTGGTATTTTGGAAACTCCTCAGAAATATAAAAGAGATTATCACTAACATGTACTTCTTTTAATCTTCAAGAAATCTGTCGTTTTTAATTAATTAAAAAAAAAAAAAAAAAAAAAAAAAAAAAAAGCAATAGGCTAATGTTATGAACTACAGGCTAATGAAATTCCATGCACTAATAAAATGCAGCAACCTCTGAATACATTCCAGAGGGACTTCAATATGATGGAGAGGTGTGCTGACAGGAACCTCGTGAAGTTCAATAAGGAGAAATGCAGAATCTTGCACGTGGGGAGGAACAGCTCCAGGCACTGGTGCATGCTAGGGGCCACCCAGCTGCAGAGCAGCTCTGCAATAAAGGACCTGACACTCCTGGTAGATACCAAGTTGAACATGAGTCAGCAATGTCCCTTTGATGCTAAGAAAGCTTTATGGTATTCTTGGCTGTATTATGCAAAGTCCTGCCAGCAGGTCAAGAAAGATGATCCTTTCTCTGTACTCAGCATTAATGAGGCCACACTTGGAGTGCTGTGTCCAATTCTGGGCCCCCGTGTATGAGACTTGGACATACTGGAAAGAAGCCATTGGAGGGCCACCAAGATGACTGAGGGACTGGAGCACCTCTGCTCTGAGGAAAGGCTGAGGGAGCTGTGACTGTTCATCCTGGACAATAGTAGGCTTGGGGGATCTTATCAATTGTATAAACACCTAAAGGGAGGGTGCAATGAGGTCAGAGACAGGCTCTGTTCAGTGGTGTCTGGTGCCAGAAAAAGAGGCAGTAGGCACAAACTGGAACAAAAAAGGAGCCATTTAAACATCAGGAAACACTTCTTTATTGTGTGGGTGATGGAGGTTGCCCAGAGAGCCTGGGTGGAAGAGGCTGTGTAGTCTCCCTGCTTGGACAGCTTCAAAAGCTGCCTGGACGTGGTCCTAGACAACCTGCTTAAAGTGGCCCCGATGGACCAGGGGAGATGACAGACAAAGCAAATCAAATACACGAATAGTAAACCAAAAAATTAACAGACTTAGTGCAAACTTTCCCACAAATCTGTTCAGCCTTTTGAACAAATGCGTCTATTATACAACATGGTTATATACTTATACATTTTTGCTAAAACACATTCATCCTCCCATTTAGGTTCTTTTCTGTAAATTTTGTTTTATTTTTGTAGAAGAGAAATCCCTTAAGAGAAACAACTGAGTCAGCAGAGGAAATGATGTTAAAAATCCAGGTCTCTGCAGGACATTTGATGTAATGGAATGTACGGAGCTATTATGTGCTTGTGAAACATTCTTGTGCTCCAAAATCAAAGATTGATGTGCTAGATATGAACTAAGTTATCCAAGTTTATACAGCAGATTCTGGAAGTTAGATCTTACTGTGCTACAAATATTGTGTTTTCTGTTTTTTCTGCATTGTTCAATTAGATGATCTACATTGATAAAAAATAAACTGATGAAAGTTCAATGCTATTTTTTTAATCTGTTTTTCCATGATAACACTTTCAAGTTGTGTTTTGTCATTGAAAATAGCTGTATGAACACAGCATACTAAATTGCAATGTACTACAAAAATATCTATTCTCAGTTCTCTAATTCAGATTTTTTTTTTCCTCTTTACAAGTTAATAGGGTTTTTATACTTTTACAAGAAGTTTCAAGTTGATTTTAATGTTTGTTTATTGAAAGGTGATGTCCAGAAGCAAATAATAATAATAATAATAATAATAATAATAATAAAAACACTTCCAGTTTGCTAGACCTTATACAAATACTGTAGTTACTGTACAACTGAACTGGGAGTTTTGTGGTGAAGTCTACAGACTACTTTTTATTATTTACTACTTTTATTATATCACTTTATTACTACTACTTTTATTATATCACTAATGGTATTCAGTTGCAGAAAACCAACATGGACTGATTTATTCAATTCTGGGCAAACTAATTTTTATAGTCAGTGAATTGATACAAGTATAAAATCATAAAAATTATTTCAGTAAAAAAGAGTGTGGAGAAAGCTTGAAAACTTTCTATTCCATAACAATACTGTTCATCTATTTTCCCTGTTCTTGAAGAATGTTTTTCTAATTTGTGGTCATATTTCCAGTTTCCTGCATCCTCTGCATCATCTGATCCATGTTCCCAGCTTCTCATTCCCTGCCACTTCCCCAAGCCTCAGCTCAGCTGCCGGTGACACAGCGCCACTGGGCAGCTGTGACTCACACTTTGGAAGACATTCTTGAAAGAGTCTTGAGAAAGTTCACAGAGCAGAGACAGGCAAGAAGATTAGGGCAAAAATGCAAGCAGAAGGTTGCTGAGTCAGAGATAAATAACACCTCCAGGATTCAAGAGAAAAAATAAAATAAAAATCAAGAAAAAGCATAAAATCTTACAGGAAAAAAAAAAAAAAAAAAAAAAGAAAAAAGAAAAAAAGAAAAAAGAAAAAAGAAAAAAGAAAAAAAAATTGCAGCATGGCAACTCAACACTAGCAGGACGTGTTTCAGAGCAGTATAGGCCAGACACAACATCTGTATTCTCCCACCTTCCAGTGACCTATAACTCAGAGACTATTTGCAAAACAAGATATGATAGCATTTTCTTTTTGTTTTTATTTTTTGAACATTTTAATTTAAGCATGCTCATGAGTTTGTTTCCTGCGCCAAGGAGAAATCCATGGGGTTGCCTGCAATTTTAATCTAGTACAAATTATCCTCTTACAAAGTAATATTAATTCAGTAGTGATTCTGCGATATCACAACACAGAGTTTGTCAGCATTTAAAATGTGTAAAAACAAAGCAAAAGATTAAAATAAGTCTAGTGAACTTTTAGAAGCAGTTGAATGCCAGTATGAAAATACTTTTTGATGGACTCACTTACTTGGGTATATCTAATGAAGCTGAAGCTAATTTTGGAAGGTTCTTCTAACTGCTATGGCAATAATGTACTCAGGAGCTGTTTTAGTACTGTTCTTTCACAGAGTCCTGATCCAAAGCTCTTCGAGGGCTTTTCACATACAGTGAGTTTTAGACTGGGCATTTACAGCTTCTACTCACAGCCAGTTTTTCACCATATGTGCTAAACGCAAAGCGAGATGTGTAAATGAGCAGTGAAACACAAGGGAAAGGTCAAAGATGATAACAGTAATGGCAAAAAGGAGGTAGAATTAGGAAAACAGAATGAGCAGGACTCAGGAAAGTATTAAATACATAGCAGATGACAGGAAGCTGAGGGAAATATGTTACCCAGGTTCTGGTTCAGGTTTCAGCCATAACATGTATCATGAGAGTTGCTGACTTTATTGGGTATTAAAGCCCCAAAGCGTCATTCACATTATTGTCAAACTTGTAGTGTTGGTAGATAATGCTGCTGGTGGGCAGTTACTTTTTTTTTTTTTTTTTTTTTTTTTTTTTTTCAAAGGGGAACACGGATCTGTCAATTCAGAAAGAGCAGAATATATTTTGGTTCAAGATTAAGAACAAGTTGATTTTTCATTTTTCAATTAAAATCAAAATATTTTTTCATCCATGTTTTCTAATTGAAAGGTAATTAAATATAAAATGGAATGCATTATAATTTGGGAGGTTCTAATTTATAAAAAATATACATTCAATACCTTTCAGTAATGCTGAAATTTTTTATTTTTTTTTTTTCCCCTCAAGAAATATTAGGTGAAAAACTTCATCCGTCTCTAAAATTGTTGCAGGAGAAGAACCCTGGATCTAGCCATTAAGTTTTTCATTGTACTAAGCAGAGGAAGAATTAAATTAGTATGGTCTGTCCTAGAAAAAGAATTGTATTAACACAGTTTAAATTACACAATCATTTTCTTTTTCTGTGGTGTTCTTCATTGCCTCTCCAGAGATGCATATGCATACAGTTAAACCTTTATAGTTCATTTTCATTTTCTGAACTTGTGCAGTTACATCAATGCAAATTGTTTCTCCTAGAACTTCAAGAAGCACCTCTATTCTCATATTATTGCATCCAACGGAAAGTTTAAAGTACCATAGTTACTCAGTAAAGTATTCCAGTTAAAATAACTACAGTAGATAAACCTTTTTAGTGTGGATAAGAATAAAGAAGATAATGAAATTGTCCTTATTCAAGTAGAGTTTCATTTGCAGATAGCTTTCAAGGTAAAGTTACACTTTTTAAAGCTTTATAAGAGCCATAAACTTCAAGTATTATATTAACATAAAATGGTATAAAGGTTTTGTATAAATTCTCTTAAAAGTACATTTCAGATGCATATTTAGGTCATTTCATATTCAAACTGTAGCCTTACTACAGTAATAATAACTACTTAAATATAGAGCATTCACATTTACGGCCATCTTTCTCTATTTGATTTATATTCTTTTTCTGTTTCTTTCTGTATTCTACCTCAAGCAAAAAGCTTAAGAACTGCACAGCTGTTTTTCATCTCTTTAGTGACACTCTGGGTAACAATAGTTGAAATCACGGTCTAAGGGACCATGTAATTACTATCTCAACTGATAAAGTTTTCAGACCTTCAAAATCTGTATTGTAAGAATTGTGTGGAGTATCCCCCAGTCCCATTAGTTTGTAATCTAAATAAGCAAAGAAAAGGATGCTTGCATATGGAATAGCGTTGTCTGACAAGCACCTTTAGAGAACATTATTGAAAGGAAACAGGATTGCTTTTCAAATATTTTTAAGATTCAGAAACATCCACCGGGGAGCAGATGTCTTAATATGTTAAACTTTTGTTTAGACATTGAAATTGAAGGTGGTAACAGAGGACCCAGAAATAAAAACTGGTACAATTGACAATAGAAACAGCCTGTGTCTGAGACAGCTAGCAAGACACATATGTGTTTTATACTACTAGTGAATATTAAGCCTGTAATAATGCCTATGTAATATTTTAGTTTGCCTCTGCCACAAAATTTTCACTTGCATTTTACTGCATTTTTCTTGGATAATTGTTTTGTATAGCATAAACTTCAGTCAACGTGTCACAGAATATTGTCAGCTGTAGCTATTAGAGGCTGTTCTCAAGAGATGTCTCCTTCACAATCATTATATTTATATTTTAGACACTTCTCAGAGAAATGAAGTGTCATAATATTTAATAATCACTTAGTCATTACCATAACAGGCATAAGACATGATGGATGATAATATAAAGAGAACTAGGAGGTACTACAGCATGTGTAATGGTTTAGAAACATTGACTCTAGATGAGATAATATACCCTTTTGGTATTTCTTTCTTTAAATAGTCAAACTTCTTAGAAAAGGAAGACTGCATCCTAAAAAAAAAGAAAAAATTAAAAAAAAAAAAAAAAAAAAGTTTCAGTGGAAATTTTGACTAGCCAGAGAACATAAATCTTAGTTTCTTACTTAAGCACAACCAATTGACTACTGCCAAACTCATAGCCAAGCACGCTAGATCTACAGTCCCTGCTGGTTGCTGCTCACAAAATTTTCAAGCCTTGAGTGGTATATGAACCACCTTGACCAATGGCTTAACCAGTTTTCAGTTTATTAGTTAAAACGGACTGATAATTTCAGCTGGTTTGATCAAAGATTTTTCACAGTCTTTGCTTTTGCTAGTGATAATTCAGAACAAACTCTACTGAGGGGAAGACTAACGGGAGAAGGCAGAGGCATGAAGAAGCTCTAAAAAGCAGTTAACAACTCCATGTGATAGTTCCTGCAAAGAAGAGAGTTAATTGTACATCAGTATTAAAAGGCAACAGCTTATATATGTCAGTCACTAAAGAAAAAGAACATAATTACACGTCTGTGTAATACTGATACAAAACAGAATATGCTAAAGAGATTAAAATTAGAATAGTGAGTGAATTTCTATAAATTAGCACTAGCATTCTAACAGTAGTTTTCAGAGTTCTCTTGGGATAACATAGTATGAAACATTAGCTATTTCATAAAATATCCTCAAAGACTAAGGTAATTAACATTTTCATTGGTAAACTAGTAGAAAATCTATGGTCTGAGTTGTTAAAATAACTTTTCATGCAAGTGCACCATCCACAGAATAAATTTTTCCTATAACTGTCATTGGACGGATAACAAAATTACTTGAGTGCTTTAATGCTGGTGGCATGGCAACAGATCCATGACTACTACAATATCTTTATTTATAAGCGAGCTATTTCTCCACACATTCAGTTGCAGTGTAATAATAAGTTACTGGCAAGTTTTCTCCAAACAAGTTATGGTCAGCAGGTCAAATTTTAGAGCTTAAACTAATTGACAAGATAGGTCATTAAACTGGTGTACACTAATCCTTCTTCAAGCTTTTTATGAACTTGTCACACCCATACAGATACATATCTATTTCTCCATAAGTAATCTATCCTACACTTGTTAATTTGCCACAGTAAAGCAGCTCTAAAGACAATTTATCTTAGTGAGTCAGGAAAGTAATAAGAAGAAAAATGCAAAGAATCTGAAATAGGTATTGGTGCTCTCTATCCACATACTGTACATTCCATTTATATTTAGCTCCTTGTTTTGAAAATTGGAAAGAGATTAACCTAGTATGGTTTCCCCATAAAAAGGCAGATCTAAAACACTGCAGGGAACTTGTCTCAGGTAGCTCTGAGTTAGATGTAGTGAAAAGGATATGTTGCATGGTCTTTAATCACTTGGTTGGAGGCAGGATTGTTACAGTGTAAGGAGATGATTCTGAGTCTGCAGGAATCTATGTGTAAATAAATGTATTCTTTATGTTCTAATTATTATATATATATTATTTAAATTATTATATAAAAAAGACACAAACCACAAGGTGATGGTCCTTTTATAACACTAGGAAGATTTCTGTTATTGATTAATTTTGGCACTACCATTTGCATGATGGATGAAGATTAAAAACAGTATTAGGTTGGCATAGATTATGTGAATCAGA
This sequence comes from Nettapus auritus, assembly GCA_011076525.1. Lineage (NCBI taxonomy): Eukaryota > Metazoa > Chordata > Aves > Anseriformes > Anatidae > Nettapus > Nettapus auritus. Next base: position 8,082,150 of record CM021765.1, read on the forward strand.
AAGCAGCAGAATACTGTCATGTCAAAGTATGCCTATACTGCAGTCACAGAAAAAGCTTACTAAAGCTGGTTATCCATAACTCATGAATTTCACAGAAGTAACTGCATTGCAGTTTTATCCAAACAAGTTTTAAATTAGCTAGTTCTTCTGCAAAAATCTGCTTTTGCAGGACTGTGGAGCTCAGCATATTTCAGGTTACAAACCGTGTTTTAAAAGCTTGATACCTACTTATGTGGATAGCCCCCAGAGAGACCAGAGAGCTGCAGCTTGAACAGGACCCAGGTGATGGCAGGTACATCTGTGCTGCACTGCAAATACAATAGAGATTGCAACTGAGAGACTGTGAGCTTTTTGCAAAATTAGCTTGAAGATACATCTCCAAATTAATTAGGGTGTCTCACATCCCTTGGAGAGGGCAAATGTAGATGATGGTCTGCAGAGTGGAGCAGAGAAAGATAGCCTTCTTTCCACCACATCCGAAGACAAGAACAGAATGGAGGAGGAGGTACAAATATGCCAAAAAAAGAATGCCTGACAGTGGATTTTGGAGGTTTTTTTGTTGTTGTTGTTTTGTTTTTTAATTTCTTTTTCTTTTTTTTTTTTCTTTTTTTTTTTTTCTTTTTTGTTTGTTTGTTTTTCTTTTTCTTTTCATCTCATCATTTCGGTGGACAGCACTTCAGAAGTCCAGGAAGAACTGCATCACACTTATGTGAAATATGATAGTATGTTTAAGCATCTTTTTGTGTGATAACCTGGGACAAGATGCAGTGAGAACTGAGGACATTTTCTTTGCACACATTGTCATGCAGTGGAGAGGTCTCTGAGCAAGCAGAGAGGTAAATCATAATTCTTTGTGGTTCAGCACAGTGAGGATCCTGAAGTGGTATGGATGGGTTCCTGTCTCCTCAGCTGGAGCCAGTGAGACATTCTTTTTTCAAAACTAGCCACTGTCCAGGAGTCAATCTTCATCATGACATTTTCTAATTTATGACAGTAGGAATTTTCAAAATATTAACTTTTTTTTTTTGGGGGGGGGGGATAGGAAGGGGGGAGAGGGATAAATTCTCAAATGTTTTGTGACATCTGGTTGATATCTCTCAGAAAGCTGTGAAACTCTTGCTCACTTTTCATACACAGAGAGTCTTTCTGTCTTCTCCTAAGGTTAAATACATAACAGCCAAGTTGTATAATATGCCCACAATAGTATTTCTTGACACATTTTGAGCAAGCCTAGATACAGGATATGTCAAACCATATGGAAAGAAGAGGTTTTGCATTTTTTTTACCTAAAATTATTTTTTTTTACTCATTGAACTTTAATTAAATCTGTTTTGATAGTTCCTAGTCTAGTCACTTCAGTATTTTATTTATGAGCCATTTTTTTTCCTTTTTTTTTTTTTTTTTTTTTTTTTTCTCCCAACAAAGCTTATCAACCAGCAGAAATGTAATAAACAGAGGCTGATTTAGATGAGATCTTTTTGGCTTTGAGCAGTATACCTGGCAGTCACAGTGTGTTTGCAATGATGCTAACTGTCCCATGTGAAGGAAATGTTTTCTATTAATACAACATTCTTCATTATATGCATCACTTCTAAAAGACATCTCTAAGTTGGTCTTCATTCCCTGGAGACCATATTTCTTTGGAATAGAGACATATCACAAGTTTTGCAGTGCTAAGATCTGTTTGGGTACTGCACTTGCAAAATGACCCTAATTTAGAAAACAAAAACAAAACCACAACAACAAAAACTTGAAAGCCAAGAACATATATCTAACCATTCAGAGCCAGTGGTTAGAAATTGTGCTTGAAAATATTTCAATTGCTACTGGAAGAATACAGAGCTGAGCATCTATCCCTTGCCTTATGCACAAGTGAGAACTGAAGACTGGTTTTCAGTGAACCCGCTATGGAAGTAGAGAGAATTGAGCTGCTCTAGTAGAGAACTCTCCTATGCAGAAAGCATAGGAGACGTCTCCTATGAAGAAAGGCTGAGAGAGCTGGGGATGTTCAGCCTGAAGAAGAGAAGGCACCAGGGTGACCTCATTGCAGCTTTCCAATACTTTAAAGGGGGCTTATAAAAAAGAGGGAGAACTAATGATAGAACAAAGGGAAATAGCTTTAAATTAAAAGACAGAAGATTTAGATTGGATGTTAGGAGGAAATTCTTTGCTATGAGGGTGGTAAAGCCCTGGAACAGGTTGCCCAGAGTAGTTGTGCCCCATCCCTGAAGGTATTCAAGCCCAGGTTGGATGAGGCCCTGGGCAACCTGATCTAGTGGGTAGCATCCCTGCCCATGGCAGGAAGGGTGGAATTAGGTGATTTTAAGGTCCCTTCAGGGTCAGGTCATTCTATGATTTTATACTACACAGCTTGTTTTACCTCAGCTCACAACTCTTTAATATGTATGAAAAAAATGAACCTTTTCAGTTTTTCTCCCTCCCCTCCCCCCCCCCCCCCTCCCCTTTTTTTCTCCTTCCCTCCCCCCCAGTAGTGATTCTACAAATGTGCACAATTAGTTGAAAGCACTGATCTTCTGCTAGTATTTCTCCTAACCTTTTCTGCTGCTTAAGTAAGTGTGTTAGTTGTAAGAGTTTAAATCAATTCTAATCAAATCAATTAAATCTACCCTTCGTGGCCCACGTTGGGCACCAAAAAGGACTGTGGTGGTTTTACCGTGCTAGGCAGCTGAACACCACAACTGCTCTCTCACTCTCCCTTCTTAGATGAGGAGGTAAAGAAGTAAAAGAAAGAACAACTCACGGGTTGAGATAATAATTTAATTAAAGGAAAAAAATTATAATAATTATTAAGGAAAGATTATTATGAATAATTTAACTAAAGGGAAAAAAGGGAAAGGGGAAAAGGGAGGGGGAAAGGGAAAAACAAAACAAACAAGTAAAGGCTATGTGGAAGTGCAGGGGAAATAAATTACTCTCTACTTTCCACAAATGAGCGATGCTTGACCATGTCCTTGAAGCAGGGCCTCAGTGCAGGTAGCCGGTGTCCGGGAAGAGTACAGCAACGTTTTGGTTGCTGTACTCTTGGTACACTGGCTACTTTGTTAGCCGGTGTTCGGAAAGAGTACAGCAAGTTTTTGCAACGAGAGACCACCCCTCCCCTCTTCTTCCTTTTTCCACCTTTTATTGCTGAGTGTGACATCATATGCTATGGAATATCCCTTTGGTTGGTTTAGGTCAGCTGCCCTGGTGATGTTTCTTTCTCTCTTTTTTGCCCACCCCCTAGGATGGTTAGAGAGAGTCCTGATGCTGTGCCAGCACTGCTCAGCAGCAGACACAACACTGGTGTGATACCACTGCTTTTCTAGCTACAAGTGCAGAGCGTGGCACTGCTGCAGGGAAAGTTAACATCCCAGCCAGACCCAGTGCAATGTATTACATCTCACAAGCTCCTAGTAAGAGGTACTAAGAATCGTTGTTTCTAAATACCTTCATTACAGTTTGAAGATAGATGTGTTTGTGTATAAAAAATGATAGATAATTATTATTTGGATTATTTTTTACCATACAATGTAAGGCTTAACACTGTGTAATTGTAGTGTAGTTGATCCTATAGTGACAGGGCTTTCCAGAGGGAAAAGAGACAAATCAATGTAAAGAACGGTGGCAACTTGATCACACATTAACTTATTTAAATTGTTGTTAAATGGTCTGATTGCACTTAATAAAAATTGTTACTGATCTTAACTGATACATCTATTTAAGTTAGCTATCATTCCTGTGACTGCATAGCCTATGAAGTCTGTTCTAGACTTAGCACTTAAATTTCCCTTCTCTATTATTTTCTGTAAAACTTAATGAAAATTAGAATTAAAAGGTAACTAATATCCCTGTTGGCTTGTGACAAAAAATATATATATATATTTTTGTAACTTATTTATGACAAATCAGAAAAGATACAAAATAGAGCTACCCAATAAAGAGATTGGCTTTTAAGTATTGATTGCAGGGAACAGGAAAATCTCAGTATTTCACCACCAAGAGAAATGTCTCTTGCATCTGAATAATCTCTTTATATCAGAAAACCTCCACTTTCACCTGGGAAATGGTAGATATGAAATATTTCTTTTACAGACTTCCTCAAATTTCATTTAATTTAATGCAAACTACATTTATGCCTGATTTATGTGGAATTCTTAGATGTTCACAAAGTAAGTGTCAGCAGATCATCACACCCTAGGATGCACAAGATGCAAAAACATGGTCATAGAAAGGTGGATATTTTCTGTTATAAGACCTTCATACAATTTATGCTACCATTTAGTGGGTAGAACTGAGATTTTATTTTGTTTTATTTCAGGTGATGAAGAATTAGGACAAGAAGTATTAAACTGGTTAATATTTGAAGTGTTATTTCAGGTGTCTAGTCTTTGCCGTCTTAAACAACGATTCCCACCAGCTAACAGTCAGGAGAGTGTGCTAAAAGAGCCACATGAGCACCTTGAACAATTTCTCCTGAAATGATCCAGAAGAGCAAAATGTCTGCATTATATTAGGGGAAAATGTACCTCAAAGAATTCTAAAATATTAGGTAAATATGTACTACAGCAAACTTGGGCCCCATGGAGTTAGAAATTTTAACATAGAGACCACAGCTTCCATGAAGAGCTTCTCTCTTCCCTGGCCGGGCACAGATGAAAAAGGAGAAAAGAGCAGATGAAGTCAAACAGATGAAACAGAGCCTAAGATCTTTTTTTGCACTTATGTGATCTATCTCAATGGTTTTCAGAAAGTGAGAATACTTTTTTTGGTACATCAGAAAAACAGATCCAGGCTTTGATGCAGCTGTTTTGCTGTAATAAAAGCCAATGTCTCATGACATTCTCATTACTTTCTCAACACGAAATTGTCACAACGTAGAAGAGTGTATTAAAAATAAATGTATTTCCCAAATTAAATGTAACAGATCAGTTCTGGAAAAAAAAAAAAAAAAAAATAAATAAATAATAATAATAAAAAAGCTGTAAAACCACATAGCACTGGTGGTAAGGGTTTAAAAGGGTTCTTGGCTAGTTTAAATTAGCATTCCTGTGGACGTGATGGGCCAAAACAGAAGTTTTCTTTAGCTATGAATTTACTGATACTTGACTTAAAATGACTTCTCTAACTTGAAATTGCTGTTATAGTTTTCAATAACAAGAAGTTATGCAAAATCTTAATTGTCCTTTGTCCAGAGGGCAAATACTATCAGTACGTTGCTCTTCTGGGTTATAATATTACATTTCTGAAATTTTCATATTTCCTCTGTATGAGTGTGCTTGACAGCTTTTGCCATGGACTCTTGAGGTTGGATTGACTCACAGCAACAGTTGCCATTCCAGTATTAAAATCTCTCGCCTCAGAAAGCATGTCCTGTGGAAGGGACACCTCCAGCTATTAGCATGCATGCAGCCAGGATAGGATCCTTCCCTCCAGCTACACAGTTGGTCTCAAGATCCCCAGGCACATTTAAGAACAATTTGTGAAGGATAGATATTGCTATTAACAGTAATAACTTGAATGAGTAAATGGCTAATGTTCATCAGCCTATGAAGTCTACTGATATTTTTAATTAAAAAAGAGACAAAAGGCTCAACTAATTTAAATTTATTTGATCTGAATGACATAGCTATATTTTAAATCAAATTGCTACATTCCTGAGATTTTTTTTTTCCATTCCTGTACTTGAAGTGAAAAAAACAACTAGTTTTAAGATGTTCTCTGAATTCCTCTAAGGAACTCTAATAGCAACTCTCTTCCCTTTTCCACAGGATTTATCTACAGCATGGATTTATCTTTAAACATCTAAGAGTTATTGCTAAAACAATTTATCAATAAAATGAGAGTCCCTGGAAGGTCACTACCTAAATATTTCAAAAGACAAAAACTCCTTGCTCTTCACTATTTTTACTTTTTCTTTAATGTTTCAGTCATTTAATACATGAATTATTTTGTAAATTATGTATATATAGAAGCTATCACTTTGAGGAGATGGAACAGGCTCTTAAAAATGAAGAAAATTTTTGAAAAACTCTGTTGAATCAAATCAATAGACTAAGATTAAAACAAGAGGTGCTTAACATCACCAGTATATGAATGTAGCCTTAGATTACATGGAGTTTACTGCAAAGTGCAGTACCTCACTAAGACGCCAAGTATAACTTTGATCAGGATAAGTAAGTAGTTCACATCCTTCAGCAGAAGGACTGAGAGGCACCAATTAGGAGATCTGCTGAAGGAATCAGACCAAGTCAGGAAAAGAACACAGATCTTTTGTTGGGGTCCTGGGTTGCAAATTCTAATAAAGCCTCAATGTACTAGACTGCATATAAGAAAACCCTGACATTCAGCAGGGCCAAGGAAAGACAGGAGATGCAAGCACTGGCCTCTCCTGACTTCTGCAATTCTTAGTTTAAATTGGGAAAGAAAAATAAATTCTTACATGTCACATTTGCAAGACTGATAATCTCTACACTATTTCGTATTCTTTCACTCTTTGCAGGATCCTCCCTTAGAAAGAATGTAATTTTTAAATTGTTTCATTGCACTTATCCAGAGTGACCTCCCTATCATTTCTTTGCTGTGGAGAATTTCTTCACAGGGAAGCGAGTGCTGTACAGAATACAGAAATCCATATAAGTTGCAAAATGCAAAATATTTGTCTTTGTTTACTGAACTGTTACTGTAAGAATTCTTTCTTACTGAAGAAAGAGAAACCTGTGTGTGAATTGAAACTCTCTTTGACAGAGGGAAGAAAATACCTATCATCTGAGTCACTCAGTTTGAAACTTTAAATTGTTTTCATCACCCTGAAAATAATCTCTAAAACTGCTGGAATATTAGTAGATTTCACTGTTGGAGAAGCAAATTGCTTTTGCCCTAAGAAGGCATTAAACTCCTGGGTACCTACAATATTGCCATTTTCTTTACTGTTGTGACAGAGCAGGAGAATCAACAAACCAGATTACCAAAAAGGACAGGTGAATCTGAATCCTGAGCTCACAGTGGGCTGTGATTTTAAAGTCAGTCCCATGTGGAAATTCAAAGATTTAGGGACAAATTCAAAATATTTTATATGTGGCTTTCCTCTGGAGTCACATATGTTTAATGAAGTTGACTATCATTTTTACTTTTATTAAGCTTTGCTGGTGGACATTGTGAATACAGTCTTCATAAATATGAGAGTCATATACAAAGGAATAGGTGGAGTCATAGCATAAATAATCTCAATGAGAGTCTTTGGTTGATAGAAGTTCCACTGCACAAACTGTATATTTAAAAAATAAAAAAAAAAAAATAAAAAAAAAATAATAATAAAAAAAAGGATATTCAGAGAGGAATAAGTACAGAATGAAAAGATTCTAAAAAAATAAAATAAATAAATAATAATAATAAAAAAAAGATCAACATGGGAAAATGTTCCCTTTTTTGCTACCTTTTTCTTGTTTTCAGGAGATAGAATAGTGAAAACTTTAACACCACTTTTAAAATACTCCACAATCCCCCATGGTCTTTATTTGATTTGATGGTGTTTTTTTTTTTTTTGTGTGTAGCTGTAGGTTTTAGTTTTCTTTCACAGTAGTATCCAGAAATCAATTTTGTACTTTATTTAATAATTCCTGAAGCAGTGTCTTTTACAGTAGTCAAGATATATCTGTAAACAAAGATGTTTTCCTCAGTTTCTGTAGATCATGGGAAACTGACCTGTAGACATTAGAGCTTCTTTCCATACAGGACAAATCATCGGATGCTTCCACATCATGTAGATAATTGATTCCCTTTGGGATGTATATGCAGTTTTACTAATTGGAAGTCAGTTATACTTTTAATGTCTATGACAAATAGTGAGGGAATCATAATACCGTGGGTGGTAAAAATAGGGAGGTAGAGAAATAAACTGATATATGATGTCCTAGACATTATTTGAAAGACTTTCAGTGCAGATGTAGATAGATACCTTGATTATTATATTTTAACATTGTTTATTATTATTTTTAAAAACTATAAAATATATTATTGTTAAAGTGTTTTCTATTTTGTGTGTGTGTGTGTGTGTATTTTTATAACTGGTTTATTATATCTCTCTGAAAAAATTGGAGGACCATTACATATATTTAGCAAAGTATAGCTAATATACTCAGTGATTAAAAATATATATTTGTTCTTAGTACTGAACATATCTCATTTTGCCTTCCTCTTTATGAAAATATGCCTCTTTCTATAACAACTACTCTGAATACACAAGAAAAAAATAAATAAATAAATAAATAAATAAATAAAGTCTGTGTCTCTCAGCAAGCTGGGATTATACGCCTCTATATTTTTGTGCTAAGGTTTTTTTATTATTATTATTTAATTTCTTAAACCTGTGGAATATTTTTATTAACAATAAGAGTTTGAACAATGTAGAAAATCCTTTTTCCTTTGTCCAAAACAAATGTGGGGTTTGACCTTTGGAACTGTAGATATGAGCATCCAGTTCCTGATTTCATAAAACTAAAAAGAGAAATGATGATAGAAAAAAAAATCCATCTAATAGTTTAGACATACTTTTTCAGATACTTAAAGCAAACAATAGATCAGACTCCAAAGGAAGATATTACATTTTTTTTCAGTAATGAGGAAACAATTTTGTAGGTTTCCGTAGCCGTGGTTATCACCTAATCTGTAGCCATTAGATCACCATCAGTGCAACAAGGTGTTATGGTGAATTTTATGGAGAAGAGCAATGCAGCAGCCAGTGTGATTACATTACTGCAAATGTAGTTTCTCTTTGACCTTTTTTTTTTTATTTTCACTAAAATATCACATTTAAACTAGTGTATAGGTTACAATACTAATTCTCTGATGCAGTGTTCCAAAGGCTAACATTTCACACTATTAATTATTCCTGTGATTTTATATTTTACAAGGTATTTTATTTTGAACAAATCCTCTGAAACTTTTTCTGGCTGTATACACAAAATTATAACAGTTAGCCATTGAGCCTGCAATTGCCTAGTAATTTAAATGACATTAACAGAAAGACACTCATTCCAATTGTCGGAATTTGTTTTTGGGAATATGCACATGGACCATATTGAATTAAAAGGCAACTGCATTTAAGAGAAAAAAATAGCTTTTGCCGTACTGTGAAATCAAGCTAAAACTATTCAGTGAAATTCCAAGTCTTCTTTAAATATACATCCCTGTATTGTAGGAATATTTAAAATCTTTTCTTCTATTTAAACATCACAGGTTAAGAGCAGATTATTATAGACTAGGTTTTATCATAACAACAATCACCTTATCAAATTTTGTGCAAAAAAAAAATTCCAAAGGTAATTTATATATTCCAAAATCACTTAATCTAATCAAGTGTGATCTCCTTAGTTCAAGTTCTTTCACTATTTCTGCACAGGATATGGGAAATTACTTAGAAATTGTCTTTGTCTTTGAACCATGAAATGTTTCCTTGGAGAGTTAGTTTGTTTTATTTTATTTTTTTTAATGCTGTCCCTATCTACCACTTCTGATCTGCTCTGGTAGGAATTTATCAACCTTACCTTAATAAAAAGTGTATCTTTCCATACAGATTCCTTAAATAATTCATATAAAGCACAATAACTTTTAAAACTACTTCTAAAAGATCAGTACTTTTTCAGAGGTTTGTGATATAAAACATTTTCTTTTGCAAAGCAGAGATTAATTTTTCTGACAGAAACTCAGTGAAGGACAGAAGATATTCTTTTCTGAGACAAAAAGTTATTGATTACCTCACTGATCGTATCACACCTCACTGTGTGAAGCAGCAGCTTCTCTCTCAAATCATTTTCAGCATTTAGCTGAGTTAGAAGATCAAAGCTGCAGGTCCCTATATATACCTGTCTTTAGTACTTCATCCTTCCAGCTTTTGACCTTGCTCTGGTCCTGCATACCATGAAGTCTGCTTAAAGGCATCTTTGGCATCTGTGTTGTAACTGCTTGATTTGTGACTATACTATGTCTATTCATCTTGACTATTTTCACAGCATCTGTACAGATACTACAGAGAAGTATACTTGGCATTCTCCACAAGTGTCCCAAGAAAGTCAAAGACAACTTCAGTATTACCTTTTTTCATAATTTAAATCTTGGTTTGAACAATGAATTAGCATACAATTCTCATTAAAAGATAATTTATTTGCAGCATGACTTGAGAAGTTATTTTGAAACTAATAGAAAGACTCGCAAAATAAACATTATTACAAATGCCTGAATTAGACTAATACAAAAAGAGGATCTGGTCTTCTATAGGGTTGTTCATATAAGTGATTACTCGTGTAACAATGTTAAAGCTTAATAAAGTAACACACCATTAATCATATAAAATCAGCTTGTTTTTTAGTATTCCTTAAAGGTTAATTATGTTAATTTTGTTTGATATTTTATGCTGGCATGCCATCAATCAAGGTTTGATTTTTATTTCAGGTTTGTTACATCTCTGTCTATTCCACCTAATTTATTGTGAGGTTAGCTTGTCTGCTTGTAACATTTTTTAATGAAGACAGCAATGTTATACCTAGACAATGCAAACTGTGTTAGTGTTGGCTGAGGTTGTCAATAATATCTCCACAATAAAGAGAAATAAAGTCTCCAAGTGTGTTATTTTTCTGGTTACTAGAATACTCAAAGATTTAAGAATTTTTACTACAGTTGTATTAATGTAGTAAAAAATATTGCATTCCTTAATAAATGTGTTTTATTGTTGTTTTTAATACTGTATTTTATGTACACTTCGTCTCTAGGACATACTTTATGAAGTTAATGGGTAAGACAAACTCCTATTTTGTTGGTCATCCTCACCAAACTTAAATGAGAAATTCTTGATCAGTGTCATGGAGCGATACATGTAATTTTTGTGTCTGAAAGTAGATTAGGAAAATAAAAAATTCCTGTATGTAGAACGTAGAATACACTGAAATTAAAAAAGACTAACACAGTTGGCTTTATAATCCCATATAGTATGTGCCCCTGAAGTAGAAGTAAAGTAGCTTATTCCAAGTTGCACACTTTCTTTGGAAATGGATGTTGGGCATTGCAGAACAACAAAAGAGAGGACTGAGCTTCATCTTTCCTCATTTCATCCTGTTGCAGAATGTAATGTCTTTCAACAGACAATTCAAATAAGTAACCTTAAGCATTTGCATCTGGAGAGAAGGTTTCCAAGCTCCCACAGCTCTAGTCAGTCACAGCTCATTGCTCCTAACCTTGTTTTCTCTTTCAGGATGGATTTTATCAAGCCTCCTGCTTATTTCACAGCCCACATGCTTTGCCAGCTGTCCTTGCATAATGCAAAACTCAAGGCTGTTACCTATGCAAAAATCAAAGCATTCTTTGATTGCAGCCTTTACAGAGGCTCCCTTTGCAGACTTTTAGGAAGGATATTAACCAGTACAGGATATTAAGTCAGTACAGGAGATCATAAGAGATAAATAAGATAGTCCTGTATTTTTTAAATGGTCAAACCAAGCAAACAAAATATACAGATATAGCTTTGATGGCAAACCACCTTCTGTCAACAGCATGTTTCAGTTGGAAGGAGCTCTTGACACTTGTCATGCTTGGGGTGTCTAATAGTCTCTTCTGTCAGAAGAAAATTGGGTTCCTAGTAAAACGTTTGCTCTAAAACTGCATAAAAACTAATGACCGTATCAAGCTATGTATATTGCCGGAAGCTACAGTCTGCTAGGAGAATTGCTTTTTATTTGGAGGTTTGATATCATCATGCTGTCAAGGGCCTCACATTGGCTGTTGGCAGACAGGGCAATGAGTTCATTGTGTATTTTATTGCAGAAAACCTCAAAGCCAGCCTGCAGCTTGGTCCCCCATGAACGATGATAATTTTAACAATGATGTTCATTCTGAAATTTTCTAATCAGGAAGTTTAGCTTCATCAAGTTGCTGAATGCCCTTCAAACTTGGGAATGACCATTCAGAACAGGGAGTGAATGTGGCTATTGCTTCTATTGCTTCTTAAAAGCCATAGTAATGGACTACATAGCACTAGTTGGGACAAAAATGTAACAAAACTTCCTTCTAAATCAAATATTAGAAGGAAGAAAATCCTATAAAATATAGCTATATAAGCCAACACATAAATCCAATTTTCAGCTCTGTAAGAAGAAGAAATTGTGTGGTTTGTACAGAAGCAGCCACTTTCTTCACAGGGGAATGCTCTACAAGAAAAATGCCCTTCTGCCATTAGAGACCAAAGCAAGGCAACAAATCAGGTAGTGGAGGCACCTCTCCAGTCTCTTTTATGTTCAAAGAGATTTTAAAATTAATTTCCTTGCCAGGGCTAACAATAAATGCCAAATACCAGCTTCTTCTAGATATTTACATTGGCACATGAGCACTGTGAAGGCCTGCAGCTCCCTGGTCTGAGGTTGGAGGTCTGAGGTCTGGGATTGCCAGCCAGGGCCTGGTGGCCAGGACCTGTCCTCTCCAGGCCAGGCAAAAGGAGAGGCTGGGGATAGCCGGGGCACCTCCAGCCCCGGGCATGTCCTTGAAGATGGGGACAGGCCAATTCTAGAACAAGATATCAGCCTGTGGGTGGGCCTGGTTTAGAGGTGGCCATGGCTAGGCAGGGCTATGGCCAAGCTGAATGTCCTATCCTACAGACTCACTGGAGCAGAAACCAATGGCCCTGGGGAGTTGGAATGGGATAGTGGAAATGGGCAGTGTAGGGGGAGCCCTGGCTGTGGTGAGAGTTGCATATACCTGTCGATGCCCTCAAGGCCCTGACGGGAGAGTGCAATGAAAGTACAAAAACATTTTCCATTTTCATTCCTTGCCTGGTGAGGCTTAACAACACTGTCCTAAAGCCCTCTTCAGTAAATATGGTAGAGGAAATGAGAGGTGGAAGGCAAGAAAAATCCATGCATATTTCTTCTGGAGCAGAGGTTCCTGATATTTCTCTCAGAAAATGCTACCCTCACCTTTTCCCATCACTGGCTGGAATATAAATAACAGCTCGTCCTCCAGTTGCTAAGCTTTTAAAAAGGGAGTAAAATTAAACTAGCTTTACTTAATTGATTTTCTCACCCTAAAACAGCCCTCCAGATATCTTATGCTCTTGACCTTGTTGTCTACAAGGTATCAACTCCCTTTTTATCCTGAATGTGTGAAGTATGTATTTAAATAAATGTGATTTTACAGCAATTACATAGTATAAAATTGGTGCCTTGGGTTATAAACCACTCGTTGAGAATTTGTGGAGAAAATCAGGTGAGACACAAGTTCAACTAAAATAAGTCCATAAAATTGTGTTCATGATCCTTCAAATGAGCATGTGCAACTATTCATGGACAAAGTAGTGACCATGGTGAATCTGGAAGCAAGAGCAAATAATTGGTTGCATTTTGGATTGAAGAATATTTTTGAATGCAATTTGGATGAGAGCTCCATCTTCTTGTGCCTTTCAAAACTTCACTTGGAACTAACCTTATTTATTTATTTATTTTAATCTTGAAAAAAGTGAAGTGGATTAAAGCAATGTTTGTTTTTCTGTTTACCACTTTCTCCAAACTTAAGCCCACAGGTTATTTTACTCTTGATGTTTTCTTCTCTAAAGAAGTGAAATGACTGCTTGCTGCACTGTGCAGAGTAAGGTTGATCCAAGTGGAAATAGTCACAGAATTACAGAAAGATTGTGGTTAGAAGGGAGGTCTGTGGTCCAAACCCCCCTGCTCAAGCAATAGTACCAGGTTGCCCAGGAGCATTGGAGCAGGTTGTCCAGGATGACTTCCTGATGGCTTTTGAATATCTCCAAGGAGGGAGACTCCACAATCTCTATTGGCAACCAGTTCCAGTGATCTGTTGCCCTTCATAGTTAAGTGTTTTATGGTCAGATGCAACCTCCTGTGCTTCAGTTTGTGCCCATCACCTCTTGCTTTCTCACTAGTTAAGAGTTTTATGTTTGTTTGTTTGTTTTTCCTGATTTTGTTTTCAGATAAACTTCTTATGCCTTTTTCTATGCTTCTGAGTTTGATTTATACTTATGCATACCTAATCTAATGAATACTTCATGGGATTTCAATGAGTACAGATGTGAGTTAGAATCATGGCCATCTCTAGTATTTGGAACTTACACTGAAATCCGTATTATGATCTAGGTCTAGTAATAAACATTTGCATTTATGAATTATACATTATATTATAAAGCTATCCATACTAAAGAAATATCTGAATGCTCTGAAATGTACAAAGAATTTAAACAAAGTACAAAGTTATCATCAAATCCTTTATTTAAATATGGAAAACATTTGATATGTAAGAATACCTGTAGTAAAAATAAATAAATAAATAAATAAAAATAAAAATAAAAAAGCTGAAATATTTAAAGCATAACTCTGTTTTTCAAAAGATCATTGTGAAGGCATTTGAATTTCCTGTTTTTCAAGGTAAAAAATAAAAAATAAATAATAAAAATATGACCATCTTGTCTAAACAGGCTCTTGAACTTGAATATTCTATAGGCTAGAGCAGCACTGTAGGAGTTCTGACTGTAGAAGTTCTAACTCTGTGTCTTCTCCTTTATGGTTTGAGCCTTTGGAAATGTTTTTTCTTTCCCAGTGGACTACTTTTGAAGCAGAAATGGAAATTCAACAGAATATTATAATATATATCTTTAAAATAACCAAGTCTAGCCAATCCCAGTTTAGAGAGTAAAATTCTGGATGCTAATGATTTCAAGAACATGGTGTTCAAAGAACCAGAGAAACAATAAAGCCTAACATTCCCTTAAGGACCATCATTGCCTTAATAGAGGATTTCCCTGAGGTTTACAGACATCTAGTAATATTGCTTTACTTCTCTGTCTTGAATTAGGCCCAAAGAAAAGGGAAGCTGATGAAACAGAGTTCACTAAAAGGTAAAGCAACTCTTCACACTTCACCATTTCTAGTTTTCCTCCCATTTCATTTTCTGTATGTTCAATAGTTTGTTAATATTATTAACTTTGATAAAGGACATAACAGTACATTAACATTTGTGATGCTTTAAGAAAAGGAAGAATTTATCCTGCCTTCTAAGGCACCTTACAGAATGCAAAGGGCTATAAAAAATCTAATTTATGCTCATCAGCCTTGAGCCGCTTCATTATAAATGGTATAGCAGCAACTCAAATCCCAAGGAGATGGATGTTTATCTATCACCCCTCAGGGCTGCCTCAGTAAATTTGACCTCACTGACACATTGGAAACTCTGTTGCTAATTACAGTTGGACTAGAATTGCACTTTAGGACTGACATCAGTCCTGAGCACCACACAGACACCAAGGCAGGATACCTTGATTCCGCACAACCACCTCAATAGCTTCTTGGCTGCACTCCACCTGGAAACAAGCCATGTAACCAATGGCATATGGAGGTATCTTATGCATGGTTTATGTGCCTGGCTTAGATTCAGATTGAACTTGCTGCCAAACTACAGAAAGTGCGACGCATGTGTCATTTGTGTGTTTGGAATGGAAAAGGAGGAGGTTCTGGCAAAGAATTCAAGGCACCACAGGCTCAAGATAATATTATATTCTCAGGTTAGGGTTGAGATTCAGAGAGGCATTTATAATCCCAATGTAGTTTAGGTGAAATGCAGACACTTGAGTCCAAGTGGTTAGGACAGTTCCTGGGAAAAGGAAATGAGTGTGCAGTACAAGCATTTGTACACTTTATACATTTTATCTGATGGCTCTTTAACAGAAAATTTATGAATAGTATCTTAGCATTTAAGTTTCTACACACAGACTGTTCTGAATTCAGCTCCTGTTTTGATTTCTCATGTTTGAACATGTCATGAATTTCAGCAGAATTACTTCAAGAAATAATCTTTCAGCCTTACATTTTACCTGGTGGTTATTAGAGTTTCCTGTAATGGAATAAATTCAAATCTGCAGTTTTCCATACCAAACTCTTATTATCTAGTGAAAACTCTTAAAACCATAAGGCTCTTACATAACGTTTGTAGATATCACTGATTAACAAACTCTAATGTCTCTTGTATATCTCTGAAAAACAATGAACTTTTTTTGAAAATCTGAGCTAATCTGAACATTAGATTAGGTGTGTATAAGTATAAATCAAACTCAGAAGCATAAAAAATCAGTGCTGAATGGGTTTCTACAGCATGTCCTATAGGGTGCCTCAGGTGTTTCTTGCTCAGAATATTAACAACATCAATTAAGAACTCTTTCCACTCAATGGATAAAAAAAAATACAAATGCCCAAGTGAATAGCAATAATGTTACTCAGGAAGCCAGCCAGTGTCAGTCACACCATAGTGATGCTTAACTCTCTGACAGTGGGAGTCCAAGTTCATGTGAGCACTCCAGTCAAACTTCTGTTTGTTAGCTTGTTATCAGCATTTCCCATACACTTTTTTTTTTTTTCTCAATCAAAATTTGGCAAAAGTATCCATTTGTCTGATCTTTCACGAACAACCTTGATGAATTTGAAAGGTAGGTCATCTCTTAAGAAATACTCTGATCCTGTGTAATTGTGCTTGAGAGTTCTTGGCCAATAAGAACAACTGCTGGAAAGGGAGAAAAAAAAAAAACAACAACAAAAAATCACTACATATAGAGGTGACTTACAGAAGTTCAGCATTACTAAGTTCAATAAGCAGTTCAACAATTAGAACAACATATTTTGTACATGGTGCAACCCTAAATGCAGAAGCCAACAACCTGGTTTTATCAGCATGAAAGAGTGCATCTACCATTGTCCTGAGTACCTGCTCTATTTTTGATGGCCTGTATAAGCAGACTATTTTTGAACTATTTTTATGGCCTGTATAAGTGATTAAAGAAAAAAAAAGTGAAACTTTGGTGTTTTAACAAACATGGCAAGGTATGAAAACAAAAAACAATTGGACTTTTCCATTATGGGAACAGATTTAAAAATGGAAGAAAACAAATCAGAGATATGTCTGGAGTACAATAACAAAAGTGAAACTTTTAGTCCCTGGAAAACTATTTTATGAATTAAAATTTTGTAACCTGAAATTTCATTCATTAACAGTGTTAATGGAGGAAAATTAAAAAATATATAATCATTATTTCATCTTATTATTAAAGGAGATATTTGCTTGCTTTCTTGAAACAACTGAACATTACTTTTCACATTCTGGTAATTTCTGTCCCACAATTTGACAATGTATCTTTAAATATACCTCTTAAACTTCACTTTTGAGTTTATTTGTTTTGGATTGGACTTTTGATTCATTCTGGTATGATATAAGGAAACTGGTGAAACAACATTTTCCATAACCTCTCTTACATCTCCATATATAAACAAATTCTCAGATTCAAGGGTTGAAACACTTCTACTGGTTTTTTTGTTTGTTTGTTTTTTTTTTTTTTTTTTTTTTTGTTTTGTTTTGTTTTGTTTTTCCCACATGTTACTATAGAGTGTCATTTGCAGAAAACCCAGAGGAGATTTTTGTCTTTATGGATTTCTGTGTTTTGCCACTTTAAGTTATCATAACTACAGTAATTAATCCTCACCTTTTCTTTCCAGGGAAAAACAAACAAACAAAGAAAGAAACAAAGCTGGATGAAGTTGTGCACTTTTTATAGCAAAATATAGACTTGCTGATAGACACTATGACAGAGACTTGCTTCAGAATTTGGTGATTCATTAGTTAAGCTTAATGTGGGATAATATGTGAAAAACCTTATGTTTTTCTGTTGTTTTATTCTCTGGATCGTGATATTGTGTAGTTTCTTCTGAGTGTGATCAATATTCTCTTACTCCTTGGTAAAATTAAAATAATGCAGCTGATGTTTATCAGTGACATATCTTGTGATCCAGATTCCCAATAGTTTTACAGAGATCAAACTTGTCTAGTGGAATTATTTCCCACTTAAATGCATTTCAAAGAAAAGCTAGACTAACTACTGACATTCATGCTGTCATCTTTCACAAAACTGTCCCCTGAGATTTCAGCTATAAAGATCAATCACTATCTTGTAGGTTACACATGACACACTGTTCTTGTGAAGCCTGATATGCTCCAGATGCAAAGTGAGCTCATTGTATGCCTGCTAATGGAGATTGTCTCCTTTACTGACAAATCTGGATTATTTTGTCCCATAAATACTGCTTGCACAACACATGCACTGCTGCAAATTATAGCGTGGATCTATGTTTGGCAGATCAATACAAAAAAAAAAAGCAAAAATGACTCAAGGGGGTTTTTCCCCCCCCCCCCCCCCATCCCACCTCCTGATTCTTTCACATGGGAACTGGTTCCTCTAGGATTTCTTATGGAATTCCTGCATTTCTTAACTAGGACCAAGTCTGATGAAGCACATTAACTGTCTGCACTAGTAAATGAAATCTCTTCAGGGTCATTCTCTGCTACTGTGTCCAGTCTAATCAAGTAGCCTGTACCTTTGTTGGTAAACTCAGACTCCACACTGTATGTCTGCAAGCCACTTACTGAGAATCAGTCCTGATTTTTCTTAATTCTCAAACCATGTCCAATGGCCCTAGCTGGCCCTGACCAGTACCATCCTCAGTCAGTACCATGTTAAGAGACCATATTAACATTAAGACCTATAATCAGGAATGTTTCCTGGTCCTAACTATTACATATCTGTCCATAATATCTGATTGCAGCTTCATACATAAAATAAAGTGATCTGTGAATTGAAAGCAATAGGATAATTGTAAGCACAAAGGAATTCAGATGCAGGCAAATTTAATGGAGCTATTCCTAGCAACTGTGATTTTTAAAAATTATAATAAATATTTTACAAACAGTGGTCTGTCTGTTCATTGGAAATTAATGTTTCTTAATAGAAACAATAGGGTTTTATTTGTACAGAACATAAATTTTGATTTTTTATCTTGTGTAATGTAAGATATTGTTCCTTCTATATTTTTGGTCCTTATTTTAAAATTTTAAAATGTAAAGATTTTAAAATAGTACTTCAGCCCCCTTTGTTCTTATTTTGAGACATCAAAAGTAGATCTAATTATATTGTTTTCATAATAAATAATAAAATCTCCTACATGGTCTGATCCTATACCACTTGCATGAATTGGCCTATATCAATTTATATTGATGTCAGATCAAGACTCAAATTAAGTCAGAAGGAACCTTTCTGTTGCTTTCCACAGACTTTGATGTAGACTCTTGTGTGACAACAATTCTTCTTTGACTGAGTAATCCAAAGCCAAGTTAGTGACATCTGGCATTTTTTGACATCTGGATTAGTTCTCATTGCAGTGCTCAACAGTTAAAAGCAGTAAAGATTTCCTGTTTGACATCTGTGCCAAGAGGGTTAAAAAACTCAAATTTATACTTAATGGTTAGTCAAGGTATAAACAAGTTTATATCACACACCTATCTTGGAAACATTTTTGATTCTAGCCCTTACAAGAAACATCAGCATATGGCAGAAATACAAATGTGTGCAGTCTAGAGGCTAATTACAAAGAGAGAGAGAAAGAGAACGGAAGGGAAGGGAAGGGAAGGGAAGGGAAGGGAAGGGAAGGGAAGGGAAGGGAAAAAGAGGAAAAGAAAAAAGAAAAAAGAAAAGAAGAAAAGAGAAGAGAAGAGAAGAGAAAAGAGAAGAGAAGAGAAGAGAAGAGAAGAGAAGAGAAGAGAAGAGAAGAGAAGAGAAGAGAAGAGAAGAGAAGA
>CM021765.1:8101911-8152527 GCA_011076525.1 Nettapus auritus
AGAGAAGAGAAGAGAAGAGAAGAGAAGAGAAGAGAAGAGAAGAGAAGAGAAGAGAAGAGAAGAGAAGAGAAGAGAAGAGGAGAGGAGAGAAGAGGAGAGGAGAGAAGAGGAGAGAAGAGGAGAGGAGAGGAGAGGAGAGGAGAGAAGAGAAGAGAAGAAAAGAAAAGAAAAGAAAAGAAAAGAAAAGAAAAGAAAAGAAAAGAAAAGAAAAGAAAAGAAAAGAAAAGAAAAGAAAAGAAAAGAAAAGAAAGGGATGTATTTTCTAGTATAATAATTCTTGAACATCATTATTACATGGTAATTCCTTGTTTCCCCATTTCATTACGATCAATTAAAATCTTACTTTCCTTCTGTATGCTCCATCCAATTTTTTCAATACACATTGGACCTTTTTAAATGCCAGTGCTAATAAACACCTCATTTTAAATGAATGTGTATAAAGCTTTTAAGGTAAGGTTGATGATGAATCTCAGCATGATTACCTAAATCAACCTGGTTTTCAGGAACTAATGTATTTATTAACTTCCGTGGATTTCAGTGAGTTCTGAACTTCTTTGAGAAACTACATATTTTTTGAAATGATTTGTATTATTATTTGTCTGTCATCTTTTTTTTTTTCTGAAATTTAAAATTAAAAATCCCTAAATACCTTACTTTGATTTCCATGTGATATATATTAGCTCAGAGTGGTTGGCAACTGCTTTCCCTCACAAGTTCTTCTTCAATTTCAGTGCTCTTCTTTTTTTACAACAAAGATCTGGCACCAGTTTGCAATTTGATACATATGATATATGATCTCTATCCTTCCCACATTATAGCTTCTCCTTTGTCATGTACTTTCCAGTGTTCAGTTTCTCAGACTTTGCAGTGTTCATAACTTTCTGTTTCACAGTGCTTCTTCTCTTCATTCATAGCAGCTCAGCATTTACTATAGAAATTATTTTCATGGGAAAAGTAATAGTAGGGGAAAGCGTGATGTGTTTTCTGTGCAAGCCAACATCTGGAAATTCAAAATTGCACACATCTTGGAACCATTGACATCTCAAATAACTACCACAAAACCATTCAGATTTGACAGTGAATGACAGTAGGACAGTAGCGATCCAACTCTTTGTTCTGTCCATATTTGATTTCATGATTAAAAAACTGGTGCTAAGAGCTGACTAACAAGGCATTTGAATGCATAGAGTTTATTAATCATACAAACCCAAAGAACTATGCTATTCATTTTTGTGTACCAGGCACGTAATTATTTGCTGATTAAAGGCGCATCTGGTAGCAAAGCTTATCAAATTGGCTTATATTTTCGACTTTAAAATTCTGGTTTCAATCATATTCCTTTTCTAAACTTTAACTGGCTGCCTTGCAATTTAACACCAGGTGCTTGCCAGAGGCTGAATTTATGTGGAAAATATCAGTAAATCTGTTCAGTATTTTGTTCAGAGCAGGGTCAGAGGACAATGGAAATTCCGTGGAAAGTTGCTAAATTATTAAAAACAAACAAACAAACAAACAAACAGACTTTTGCTTTGTGAGTCAGCTGTCTTGGATACTGCATACTGCCAAACTGAGAGAACAAGTAAACATCTCTCTAGTATTTCTTCTAACAGATTAGAAGAATGATTTTTAACAATCATTTTGAGTGAAAGGTGTGGCTATCTATGTATAAAGAAGGGCTTTGTGGTTATTTTTATAAAGTTATTTGAATAAAAAAAAAAAAAAAAAAAAAAAAAAAAAGAATTGATCAGTAGCTACACGCTTGCAACTGTTCCTTACACATAAAAATTAATTTATTTTAAAAACCTTTTTGGGGAATATAATGATCTTGCATCTCCACTTCAAAATTCTGATTTCAACAGATTCAAATTTGCTGACTGTCAGCTGTGTAACAATACCTCAGGTATTGTCTTTCAACATCACAGGAGTTACAGCTTTCTGACTAAATCTTGGGATACTGGAATAAAAATAGATAATAAAAGGGAAATTTTCATGTTTTATGTTCATGTTGCCCAAAAGATATATGAATTGGCTGCTCATTTTGCTTTGCCAAATGGAAGGTTTAAGCTATTAAAAATCATGTAAGGTTGAATGTTGTACTAACACTGCTAATGCAAATGCAATATTTTGCCCACTGAAAATCTGGTCTGTAGCTTGCACACAAGCTCCTCCATGAGGAGCTGAGAACTATTACAACAGAAAAGAAGTGCCTTACTCATTGCCTATGCCAAAAACATCTCTGAGTTCTTTCTTCTGATCTGTTGTCACTAATGATGAATGACTCTTGTTCTTGAACTTTTTGCATTGGCCCCAAATGCTAAAATACTGGGTGTTGTTTTCCAGTAACAGTGTCATTCAGAAGTCCAGAGACAGTCTAATTCAAAACTCTTCTGGGTCAGCTGTGTATTCACATCAGCCAGCCCTTTTCTCAGACAACTTCCAAGTCAATCCTGGCTCCAAGGTGAAGAAAACTGAGAAAGCAAAGAACCAGTGTATCCGTTCTTTCTTTCATTGTCTAGCTTCACACACAATATTTGACCTGGATGAAAGGAGATAGAGAAATGAAAGAAGAGGTTGAGAGAATTGCACCTCAGTGTCAAAGGTGCAAAAAGTCTGCTATGTCCGTCTGAAGAGAGGGTCTACAGGGAGTATAGCTCCTTATTTCTTATTATTTCATTCTATTAAAATTATTCCGGAAGTATAAGATGAACAAAACAGAAAAGGAGACAAAGCTCAAGCACATAACCAATGACAAGCTATAGCTTATACTTCTTCACATATTAGTGCAGCATGCTCTTAACAGGTAGTGAAGATCACAGAATCACTGAATTTCTAGGTTGGAAGAGACCTCAAGATCATCTAGTCCAACCTCTGACCTAACACTAACAGTCCCCACTAAACCATATCCCTAAGCTCTATATCTAAACATTTTTTAAAGACCTCCAGGGTCTTTAAAGTGACTCTACCTTTAAGTCTTTAAGTGACTCCACCACTTCCCTGG
Organism: Nettapus auritus; assembly: GCA_011076525.1. Taxonomy (NCBI): domain Eukaryota; kingdom Metazoa; phylum Chordata; class Aves; order Anseriformes; family Anatidae; genus Nettapus; species Nettapus auritus. The sequence goes on from CM021765.1 coordinate 8,104,910, forward strand.
GCAGCCCGTTCCAATGTCTAACAACCCTTTCGGTAAAGAAGTTCTTCCTAAGATCCAACCTAAACCTCCCCTGGCGCAACTTAAGCCCATTCCCCCTCGTCCTGTCACCAGGCATGTGGGAGAACAGACCAACCCCCACCTCGCTACAGCCTCCTTTGAGGTACCTGTAGAGAGCGATAAGGTCACCCCTGAGCCTCCTTTTCTCCAGGCTGAACAATCCCAGCTCCCTCAGCCGCTCCTCGTAGGACTTGTTCACCAGCTTCGTCGCCCTTCTCTGGACTCGCTCAAGCACCTCCATGTCCTTCTTGTAGCAAGGGGCCCAAAACTGAACACAGTATTCGAGGTGCGGCCTCACCAGAGCCGAGTACAGGGGGACGATCACCTCCCTAGCCCTGCTGGTCACACTGCTTCTTATACAGGCCAGGATGCTGTTGGCCTTCTTGGCCACCTGAGCACACTGCTGGCTCATATTCAGCTGACTGTCAACCATCACTCCCAGGTCCTTCTCTGACAGGCAGCTCTCCAACCACTCATCTCCCAGCCTGTAGCTCTGCTTGGGGTTATTGCGCCCCAGGTGGAGGACCTGTCACTTGGCCTTGTTGAACTTCATGCAGTTGACCTCAGCCCATCGCTCCAGCCTATCCAGATCCTCCTGCAGAGCCTTCCTACCCTCGAGCAGATCGACACACGCACCTAACTTGGTGTCATCTGCAAACTTACTGAGGGTGCACTCAATGCCCTCGTCCAGATCATGAATGCTGCCAAACATTTCAAATTGTCAGAATAAAACTGGGGTAATTGTTTTCCAGAAGACCCCCAGAGCTACACCCTTTCACTTCAACAGAAACCATATTTCACTCTAACAGAAGCCTGACACAAACAGTAGTCCTTTCTTGTGAAAGACCTACAGCGTTTGAGGTATTGATGTATAGGGGTAACAGCGTTGGAGTATGTCTGACAACCTGATAAAAATTGATTTATTTTTATTTTTTTGAGCTTTGGGCATCTTGTGAAAAGAAAAAAAAAAATAGCTGAAAACCCCTTTTTATATCAAGGCAAGTTTAAAATTAATTTTATTTATTTATTTATTTATTTATTTATTTATTTTGCTAATTGGGATTGTGTCAAAGGCCTTACAGTAGTCCAGGTAGATGACATCGGTTGGTCTTCCCTTGTTGAGTAATGCAGTCACTCCATCATAGGAGGCTACCAGATTGGTCAGGAACAATTTATCCTTGGTGAAGCCATGCTGGCTGGCATACTTTGTCTTGCATGTGCCTTAATATTGTTTGCGGGAAGATCTTTTCCATCATCTTCCCAGGCATAGAGGTAAGACTTACCATTCTGTAATTCCCCGAGTGCTTCTCTCTACCCTTTTTAGAAATGGGAGTGATGTTTCTTTTTTTCCAGTCACTAGGTACTTCATCTGACTGCCATGTCTTTTCAAATTTGATAGAGAGTTGTTTGGTGACTACATCAGCCAGACCCTGGGATGCATGTCATTGGGTTCCATAGACTTGTATATGTTCATTTTCATCAGGTGGTCTCAAACCTGCTCTTTGCTTACAGGGGGAGGGACTTTGCTCACCAGCTCCCACCTAGAGATTCATGGACTTGAGAGACATGGGAAGCCTGACTGGCAGTGAAGACTAAGGCAAAGAAGTTGTTGAGTACCTCAGCCTCCTCCATGTCTGTTGTTACCAGTTCTTCATTCTCATGTATCAGAGGGCATATACTCTACTCAGCCTTTCTTTTCTCAACAATTTGCCTGTAGGATCCCTTCTTGTTACTCTTTGTATCCTTTACAAAGTTCAGTTCCATATGTACCTTGGTTATCCTGTTCCCATCCCTGCACAACCAGACACCATCCCTGTACTTTTTCCAGGCCCCATGTCCCTACTTCCACTGTCTGTGCATTTCCTTCTTGCACCTCAGTTTGACTAGCATGTACTTGCTCAGCTGTCCTGGTTTCCTGCCTTCCCCGCTTTGAATCATAGAATTATTAAGGCTGGAAAAGACCTCCAAGATCATCTGGTCCAACCGGCCCCTACCATCAATATTACCCACTATTCCTTACACATGGAAATGGAGAGCTCTTGCACTCTAAGAAAAGTGTGCCAGAGTTGCCAGCTCTTATCATTTCCTCTGTCCCTAAGGACAGTGTCCCAGAGGATCTCATCCACTAGTTCCTTAAAGAGCTGGAAGTTTGCTCTTCTGACGTTCAGGGTCCTGACTTTGCCAAGTCTGTATTCCAAAGTATTGAATTCCCCAAATAGAGATATGAAGTATGAATCTCAATATAAAGACTATGCCATAGTATTCAGGCAAAGCAGTATGTATTAGGTAGTTTCATCAAACTACTAATCTCCTTTTTTTTTTTTTTTTTTTTTTTTTTCCTAAGCATCTCCCACCCTTTGAAGGTGAAAAAGAGTTTCTCCCACCCTTTTCTGCAGGTGAAAAAGAGTTTGTACCTCAAAATCCAGCCTATCAGTATCTGTAAAAGAAGTTAATGCCTAGCATTTTGAGTGCAAAGTCAGCAGTGTCAACCCTGCTGTCCACACTTTCCTTCAGCTTTGAATTTGCAATATGCTCAGCACAGGCAAACCCCTTTTTTTGAGGCAACAATGTGGCTAACATTATATCTGTACCACAATGTATAGATTACACTGACAACTACTGTATAGTACAGTTTTGTGGCAACAGACAGAAGTGGGATTTCAGAAGTCTTCTAGAAGGCCAAAAATACACAATCAGTTATAAACAAATATATGTTATAAAACAAAGCTTTATAACTGATACAGTTTTATAATCTATATAGAGTTTTATAATTGATACAGTTATAAAACAAAGTCTTGTAACTGTATCAATAAGATTATATGGCAGGACTAATTCATATTACAACTGAAGAAGCCCCATTTTATCACATTGTCTATGTTACTATGTACAAGATGCTCTTGAATTGCTGGCAGTTGGTTGGCTGTTTGCCTGTCTGCTTGATTACAAAATCACTTTGGAAACTATTACTCACAAAATGAAGAAAACAGACAACACCATTAAGGGCTGAAAATGAAGATAGTGCTTCAGTCCCTGTGGAAGGGTGAAGCTGTCAAGGGGAAATGGACTTAAACTTCATACCTGCAGGTTCTTGGTCTTAATAAAGAAAGAAGAATATAACTGTCAGTGCAGTGTGCAAATAGATCTATCTCAAACAAAATGATTGTGAAAAATTTTGGTTCCACAACCTACACTGAAGACAAATTACTCTCTTCCACCTTAGTTACTTTATATCCTGAAGATAATTTGAGAAGGGAAAAGCTGCCAAAGAGAGACAACTGACCTAATATATAGAATAAATCTGTCACTGCTGTTGTCAGTTTCCAGTCTTCTCTGGCACCACATTTAGATACCATATTAGGAGCAAAATGAAGCTTGTAAAACATCAATTCCATTTAAATGAACACAGAAAACTTCACTTATAGAAACTCCTTGTGTTACCTGGAGTGTATCTGTAGCAATTTCAAGAAAGTTGCTTGCATTTGTCAGGAGATCAGCATTTTTAACACTTGAAAAGTCCTATCTTTAGACTCTCATCCAAACAAAATCTCTACCAGAACATGTCTTGAAATACAGTGTATGAATCAAAAGCAAAGAAATTCTGCTTGCATTAATTTCAATTAAGCATTGTACTAGAACAACAGACTTAAGTTTCAGAAACAATCAAATGCTTAGTATTAAATTTTGTATTATTGTATGACACCAAGCTGGCATAACTCAATATAAAACTTTATGAGTCAGTAGAACTGTGTTGCCTTTTCCTCTTTTACTAGAGCTGATGAAGTGAAGGGCTGTGAAGCTGAGATGCAGAATGCTGAGCAGAATGTCTGTGTACTATCTAGTTTCAAAACTGAGACAAGATCTGGGGCATGTTTCATGTCCATGGAGATGGGGAAGGGCTTTTCAGTGACTGTCTATACATGGCTCTGCAGACCTATGCAGACACAAGGCCCAAATAGTCCTCGGTTCTGTTTTGGCATGTATGTTTCTTTGTTTTTTTAATAACACAACAACTAAGAGGGGTAGAAGAAACTTGAGCAACCATAAAAGAAAAAAAAAAAAAGTAAAAAAAAAAAAAAAAAAAGTGGGAAAATGCACACAACACACAAATGTGAACAGTGTGGCTGCTTGGCTCCTGTTCCTCCTCTCTGGATAGAAGCCCAGTAGTGCAACGTATAAATGTATTTCCAGTAGCTTGTACTTTTAATCCTACTTGCAGGTTAGCCCAGCTTGAAGTTCACCAGCTTTCACACATGCCCACTCAGAATAAAGAGCATAGTCACACACAAGAGAACTAAAAACAAGGTTTAATGAGAAGACAGAGCAGACTGGGGTGATGAAATGCAGGGCTCAGTCTGACAAGCATAAAAACAAAAGACACCTGAACAGCTTTTACCTTGTTTCTACTTTTTTTTTTTTTTTTTTTTTTTTTTTTTTTTTTTTTTTTCATGCATGTTCCTTCCTAAATTACCTTGGCTACTTTCTTTCCCCACCTTTTGTCCTTCCCTAAACTTCCCATAGTAAGTCTCATACATTCCCACAATACATTTAAAATACCCTGCAATATTTTATGCAATTCCCAAACATTGCAAACAAATCCTCTACACATGCAGACAAAAACCTTTTCTGTATGCAAGGTAGTCTGGGAGGGCACTCTGGGAGGGCATCCCCGCTGGGGATGATGGCCTCACAATTGTGCTTTGATAGCTGGGGCTATCCAAAAACAAGCTGGTTAAGGGTACTCTAGACTTGAAACTATAGGGTTCCTCAGCATGGCATTGTTCTGCTGATCTTCACACTGTGTTTGTGTTCTCATTGATTAGTTTTTAATCACATAACTGTAATTCCCAACTAATGATTTGCATGAGACAAAGATAATTTTCCAAAGCCATAAAATGCTACGTTCCTCAGCATCACTGCTTTGTCAGATCAATGTCTCTGAATATTTTTCTCTCAGTCTTTATCCACTTCAATGTTTGTTACTTATTAATGTTACTTGTGTGTGTGAACATGGCATGGATGTATGAACTACCGTTACATCACTTCCCAGAAGGACCTTGAGAAGCGTCTATCACATTTCCCTCTATTCTTCCTTTCTTTCCTGCCTCCTCAATTAATGGTAATATTTTTTCTGTTTCTATTTCCTACTCCATTCTACACAGCTCCCATACAGAGTTTTCTCCATTCTTTTATCTTTAGAAAGTAGTTTTAGCAATATAATGACTTAATAAAAATGACTATAGCAACTTATATTCTTTTTGTTTTCTGGATTTGGGCAGTGAAAATGAAAATGAATAAATAAATAAATAAATAAATAAATAACAGTTACTTCTCTTAAATGTTTCTTTCAATTTCCACTTCCATTATACTTTTAATTAAATTCTGGGGCACTGCATTTCCAAAAATGTGACTTTACTTAATGAATTATGAAGTGTCATTCTAACTTTTCATAGAAATCATATATGACATATGATGATAAACTTGTCATTTAGCAGTGACTAATCTGTCACTTTGTGTGGGATTCATTTCAAGATTAAGACACCTACATTTAGCTCTCTTTATGAACTAAATGTATAAGATCTCATAGTTAATGGCATTCTAACCAATACAGCCAATGGAGGCTTCCAGCACAACCATGAGACATCAGCACATGGCTGCTAAACATGCCACAGGACCTGTGGGAGAGCTGTACTCTTCAGAGAGAGTGAGTGGGGACCAGTTCAGTTGCAAAAATAAAAAATAAAAAAATTGGAGACACTTTTGAATTTCAAAGACATCCTTACAGGCCTAGCAGATATGATGAAAGGCATAGAGTAAATTGCCATTCTCTGAGGAAAAAAAAAAAAAAAAAAAAAAAAGGAAAAATTAAGAAAAGTTAAGGAATTTTATCGCTAGCAACACTGAATAGGTAAAAATGAATAATCAACTAGGAACTCTTAGAGCATTTTAATTTATCTGCCCTGTAGGTCAAATGAAACACTTCAACACTTAATGACAATGTTTAGAAAACTAAATTGAACTCCAGACTCTGTTACCCTCATAAGATCTATGGCATCTGCATAGAGTCTTAAATTCAGGTGACAGTACTTTGAGGTCTGAACAAAACATATCTTGATTTTTCTTAAATAAGAAGTTCTATCATGAGAAAAAAACAAACAAACAAACAAACAAACAAAAAAACTGTAAGATAATATCAATAATTGTTTGTCCCTCAAAAATACACGGCTGAATTAACTGTTTTAGTTGATTGTAATATACAATAAGTGTTTGTTCATTGAAGAATGGGGGTAGTGAAGGTTTCCTGCTGAAATAAGGAGCTGTGAAATGCCTGCAAACTGCTTAGCTCTGTCTTTTGTTTAAAGACACTGGTGCAAAACTCATGTAACAGCTTCCTGATAAGTTGCTAAACCAGTGTAACAACATTCTGCCTTCCTGAACCACAACGCAGAGGAAGACTACGGCCTTCATCTTCACGACCACCAGAGGAACTGAGATAAAAGGGGACTCTGGTGGGGGTGAGGTGCGCGCCGTTGGCGGAGCAGAGACTCCCCGGCCGCCCAGCGCTGCTTTGCTTGCTGATAGCTTACTCAATAAACTCGATACTAAATTTCATAACGCCTCCTAGAAATTATTTGGAGGAGAAACTTATAACAATGATCAGGCACCCATATTCAAAGTATCATTTTATTTTAAATGAATGTTTTCTGACGTTAAGTCGATGTGGATATCTAAGAATGAGAGAAACACAAGGTGATCTGCCTTCTAACTTGAAAGTTCACCAACATTTTTCTTAAAAAGATTTCAAAGTCTTTAACAAAAAAATACAAATTATATTCTCAGACCACAGCCTTGCTTCCAATCATGTAATAGAAACTGAAATTTCTTAGGTACATTAAAGGGCTCTAGGAGTGAAGTGTTTCTCATTGATTGTTCATTGTTAGCACTCCTTTGATAAAGTGACAAGTGACTCCATAGGTTTTATTTCATTTTTATTCATGAAAGAAAATGATTATAATTTCTTAATATAAGGAGAGTTTCCTTATTTTTTTTTTTTTGCCTTTTTTTTTTTGTTGTTGTTGTTTTTTGCTTTTCTGAAGCCACCTCATGTAAAAGTCCTGAGATCAGATCTTCCATTCAACACAAATCAATAAAAATACTACTCAGTGACTCTTATTTGCACCAAGAGCCCTAGCTTAACTAGGGCTGTGTCAGGTCTTATTCTATACTCTAGGTGCAGTTGTTCCATACTTATGTAATTAACACCAGTATTTAGACCTTTATTTTACTTTGAACAAGTCAATTACTCCATTTGTCTGACTTCTGAAGTTGTAAATTCTACTAATTTAGAATGGCAACTGTGCCATTATTATTTTCCGTACTGAATAACTTTCAGTACGGAAAATAATTAAGGGGAGAAAAGAAAAAAAACAGTTATGGATATTTATTCTAATTATATATATATATTATTTTATTTTACATTTTAATTTATTATATTAATTTATTTTTCCCCTACATCTATACAATTTTCTGGAAGAATGCTGTTGTATTTGAAAAATGTGCCTTCTGAGACAGGCAAGTTATACTGTAGATTTTGTAAAGACACATATGGGATGTATCCTCCACAGAGCGTAACAAGAGAATGCTGTCAGAATAGGGAAAAAAAAAAAAAAAAAATAGCCTTTGAAATCTGCTATTATTGCATCTCTCTTCTAAAAGTGATAACTGAAAATGTTATTTTTCTTTTGTATACACAGTCCCAAACTTTAAGCACAAATATCTAAATGTAATGAGAAAGCACATTCTGACACAACTTGTCAGGCTTTATTCTGATAATACCCATATGAGACTTCAGATTAAAAAATAACAAAACTTGTTGCAAGCAGATAAAAAAATCCTAAAAACAGTTAGTTTTAGTGATTGAGCACCGAGGAAAAAAAACTACACAGAAATGACTAAAGCAAAGTAAATTTGGGTAAGTTTTGATACCTGTCTTGTAGCTGGTGGTTGTTTGCCTACTATATAATAGAGTAGCTCCAATAGCTTCAGTGGGCTCAGCCCTACTTCTACAAATAATTTATGACTTTTTCTTTTGCCTCAAGTCATAGTTGTACATTTCAGAAAGCTGGCTCTCCAAAAGAGAAAGCCAGTTTGCTTCTTTCCGTTGTATTTAATCAATTTTTCATTTCCTGATACTTACCTTCTAACTTACTTTATTAATATACTAAATTTTGCTCATCTTTGCAGAGATTTATTATCTTAATTACTGAAACAGATAATTTCCATTAATAAATTAAAGCTAATAGAAACCCAGTCTTAGTTTGAAAAGTTACCACCATCTTTCAAGGCAAATTTCTTTGGTATATATTAAGTATTAAGGATGATTTTCTTTCTCTCTCTCTCTCTCTCTCTCTCTTTTTTTTTTTTTTTTTTTTTTTTTTTTAACAACTGTGAACTAGTTCATTGAATGAAGAATCAAAGAATGAAGCTGGAAAAGATGCAAGTTGTAAAATGCCAGAGCCTGGAATGCAAATTACTTTTTATTTCTGTATCAGATATTCTGTATTTATTTGCTTCTTTAAATTTACCAGTCTTTATATAATGTATCTTTCATTAATAGAAGAAGGTCTTTGAACAGATAAATACTGTCTTATTTTAATTATTGGAAAAGTGTTAAAGCCAAATATCATATATAATTTTGGCTTAATCTAAATTCAACCATCATCTCTCTCCCACCTATTAATCATCCTTCACCTCTCTCCCGCCTGTTAATTAAAGACAGACAAAAGGTCTAGTCCCTTCCCACAGATCCTGTGGCTGTGTTGTCTTTCAAAATAATATTGCTTTAAATTACAGAGATGTATGATAGGAGAATATATTATAAAATGAGAAAATTTTGCTGAAGATTGTTGTGCTCTCACTGACAAAAATTATTAACTGTAAACCATGAAATTTTAACCCAGTTGCTTTTGCCAACTTGATTCCATTTGTTGTTTTTCTGAAGAAAATTTATCATAATCATTGCATAGAAAGAAAATTAAAATATTTCCTCACTATAAATGATTCTGGATCTTTGTAAGTTTTATGAGAAATATTTCTTCTCTTAATTTTTCTGTCCAGCCCTGATGTTTTTATCCTTTATGTCATTGCCATTTTCACATAAGAAATACCCAGATATCAAAGCCAGGATCACATAACTAGCTTGGAAATTAAAAAAGTAGCTAGGTCCCTGGCTTGTCTGTGTATCTGTGCAAGTTCAGCTGAACAGATATGTATAAAAAGCATCTAAGGCTCATCCCTCGGTGTTTTCAGTTTCAGTTTGCTGTGTAAATACCTTTCACATTTTTCCCTTAATCTTGCTGCTTTATGGCCTGTAGAGTAGAAAAACATCATCTGACCCTTCAGAATATTTTGAATTAAATATAGTAAAGATGAATAGACATGTAAGAATCCTGTTTTAACACAAAGACACTCAATAATTATGATCTAGTGACTGACTGTGTTTGGCAATGGTAAATCTATGCATCTTAGAATTCACAGGTATAGAATAGTAACTGAAAAACATGACAAAAGTTGTGCTTGACAAAGGTTTGAAGGGTACCTTGAAGTTCTATGGGTATTTTATGCCTAAGAAAAGTATTAGTAAGAACTGAAGAAACTTGATTTTCTCTTCAGCCTATAATCATCATATTATTTCTGTGACACCTTTATCATATAATTCAGAGGAAGAAAGCCTGCTTTGTTTTCTTCTCCATCCTCATAATTTAGGTAAGACTCTAGAAAAATATCTCTGGCAATGCAAAAGACAAGCTGTCAATGAAAGATACATCTTTATCACTTTAGTAAAATTCTGTGCAGGCCTGGAACCATGATATGCTGCTATTAATAAAAGAGAACTACAATGAAGGATTAATAAAAGAAATGCCATCTGTCAGTTTTTATTTAAAAGAGCTCATAATAATGCATTGGGAGCAGCCAGAACAAACTGAAGGAAGGAAAGTAATGAAGTGGTACAATAGCACCACATCTGTGAGGTTGCAGAGAGCTACATTTTAAACCTGGCCTGGGAAGGGAGTGCCAGAGAATCAGACATTGCAGTATTTTCTGTTGAGACTCAGACAGAACACCTCAGTTTTACAGAGGGATAGTGTATCTGGGGAGGCACAGGAGGTCATTCAGTCTATTCTGAAGTCTCTGCTTCTCATATATGAGCAGTGCTGCATGATGCAGGCTTAGGGGAATGAAGGCATCTGATATGGAATTTCATTTGGTGGGCCAGGGTCTTGCCATCAACTGTGCTGTGAAGTGAAATGAAGATGTACTTATACAATTTCAATTTTTTATACCAGTCCATGATTTTTGTAGCATAGCTTTTTTCAATAAACACTGAATCTGCCCTGACATAATGGAAGGATGGATTTGTCTTCAAGGTATTGTGAGATATGTTTTTCCATTTGTAGATGAAAATGACACCTAGACGTCACTACAGAGGCAGAACAAGATTGTATGGGTTTTAGAGTTCCTCCAAAATCCCCCAACCTGGGCACAAAACAGTCATTCCCTTGGAAGTCCAAATTAAGCATAAGAAATGGAGAACTGCAAAAAATATAATCTCAGTGAAATTTTCAAGTGAGTTTAAGTGACTCAGTTTATACTAGATGAACTCCTAATAATAGAGAGCTTGGGGATGGGAAGGTACAATTATATCCATTCATGTTCAAGTTTATCTCAGAATGTTTCCATTTCTCTTAATTAATATATGCATACATAAATATACAGAAATATACACACACAATTTAATTCATTTGTCATGTTTTAGGTCATTGTGGTAGTTTTGGGAATAAGGAATTCCACTGAGATTTGCAGATTTCTATCATCAAGGAACACAAACTGAGTGAATCTGGCTTCTCTGGAAGTATGGCAGCTAGAGATACAGTGTCATATTTGTGACAATTTACTAGTGTCCCTATCCAAAAATGAGAACATTCAGATCTGTTTGCATATCCCAATATGTCTTTAGACTTTGATTAGGCAAAGAAGAAAATTGACCTTTGTTTTTTTCTACTGAAGTTACATATTCAATTAGCATTGCTTAGTGAACGCAGAAGAAATTACAGGGTGACGTATGGATGCTCAAACATTAAAAAAATGTGCAGGAGAAAAAAAAAAAAAAAAAAAAAAGAGAGACAGACAGAGAGAGAGAAGACTTCCTTTTGCTGTTAATACTGACATACTGGCTGAGATTAGATTACAGAAAAGCCTTGGAATGCAAAGCTCTGGAAGAGGTTTCCTGAGGAGGCTGCAATTCTGTCGTGGAAACTTCTGTGAAATTCAACACAAACATCTGTTACAGATGATGAAATTGAACTTGATCCTGTCATTAGGCAATAGTGTAGATTAATATGGAGATCTCTTTCAGCACAGCTCTCTGTCATTATTACATCAACTTCTCCACCAAATTCAATGTTGTTTGTTTATTGACATGTGACAACTATGAGATATCTGTGCCCTTCTACTGTAGGATGAATCTTGGCTACTGGGACTTGAAGACTTTCACTGAAAAATCAAGCCCTTGCTGAGGCTGCTGGATCTGCATTAGTAATCTCTTTAACCACAAAGCAGTTTCCACACAAGGGACTGCCAATTTGCCTTATTCAGCATATTCATCTATACTACATGCTTAAAACTATAGTAGGCCCTACACTCTTCAGTTTTGAAGTAGTCTTGCAATACTATCAGATTCTAGATGAAGCTAAAGTTTGTTTATTGAATAACTAGATATGAGTTGCTCAATATTTACCTATCTATGCCCAACTGATTTATCCATCATTTAATGGAGGCACACTTTACATGTTGGTGTTATAAGGCAGGAGAAGATCTGAACCTGCAGACGTGGTGTGGGCTTTCTGATTCATAACCATTAAGCCCTGAATTGCTCTACAAGGAATCTTTTTTTTTTTTTTTTTTTTTTGGTGACTTCATACACTTGACATCATCTCAGATACTGGTTCAGCAACAGAAGAGGCTGCAGGGAGACCGAACATGTTCAGGTTGTGCATCTTGGCCTGCCAAGAGGTACAGATGTGATGGATCTTCCATGTTTGCATTTAAACTGTATTTTCTAGCCTGTTCTGTTATTAGGAGGTGAAAGCAACACTTGAATAACATCAAACATTTAAAAGTTAGGAAAGAAAAACTTTAATTCCCACACTTTTCAAGAGCAGTTTTCATCCTTGTTTTTACTGGTTTGCAGTTGCTTCTCCTCCATCTGTTCCATTGGTATTTCTCAGTGTAGGATTTCTTTTGTGCACAGTACTTACTTCCACTTAGCTATTACCTTTAGGCTTCCCCTACCCTTCCCCTAAGGCTAGGGGAAGAAGCAAAGGCTTCATGTCTGGAATGCATAAGAAAATAAACTCTAACTGTTGTAATTTTCAGGAATCCAGTGAAAAAGTAAAATCAGCTTTGAAATAAATATTTTGGTATCCAGATCTTATTGAAAAATAAGGATTTACCCTAAAAAGGCTTTACGAATACAAGAAAGCACTTTTGAAACCAATTATAGAATACCATATGAGCCCGTGGTGAAGACAAGGCTGTGGAAACTACCAGTATTGTTCTCTGTGCTGTATTGAATCAGACTTCTTGTATCAAACTTCCCAGAATTACTCAAAGTACCAATCCATTCAGCATTCTTGAGTTCAACTTTTATGCTTTATTCGTAGGTCTGTCACTAGATGGTTGAACCAGTACCGTAGAAGTTATTAAAAATCCACAAGATATTCCCCACCTGGGAATAAGAAATAGATCTATTTTCCCTGCAAAGGACAATGAATTTGCAAGGGGATTGTGCAGAAACAAGAGTGAAGACAGTTATGAATAGTGATCAAGGAGCTTATTTATTATGCTTTATTGCTGTCCAGTATGATATCATCATGTCCTGGGTGGTTCACTTGTTTTTTAGTCCAACAATTATGTCTATCTGTTAAACTCAGGATGTCGTAAAAATTGTCTAGACAATATCTCTCTTCGTGTCCAGCATCCACTATAACAGATTTTTTTTGCCATTAGGTGTAAGTTCTCATTAATCATATCAGAGTTAGTCACTATGTCTGTCTCTGAAGACCAAGAGTGAGACCTAGAAGGTCTCCCTAAATAGAATGTTAGAAAAATTCAACATAAAATTATGTACAGATTTCTCTTTTGAAATCGGTGGAGGTTTAAGGTACAGTTTTCCTGTTATGCTCTACATCATATTTTAAAAGTCATACTTTCCTACTCAGATATGGACACGTCATAGCCTCCAACCCTGAATAGTCAGCATAGAAAGAATAATGCAAAGATTCATTTTAGCCACTAGATGGTAGCAAGACCTCACACCTCCAGAAAAGCAGACTGCACAGTTCGGTTTGCCAAAACCAAACAGAACTAGTAGGCTGACAGGTATGAAATGGTGATTTCATACCATCAGTATGAAATTCGACATTGAGATGATTTTTCTAGCTTTTGTATTTCACCTCTACATAAAAACAGTTTATCTGTTCCAAATTTGTCAGCAGACTTTGAAATTCAGGCTTCTAATTCAGACTTTTTTTCTTTGTTTTATTTTTTTTGTTCTTTGAAGAGAAACAGAAAGAAGGGAGATCAACCACTAAACATTAAATGATCCCTGAAAGGATCATAATGAACTCAAAAATTAGGACCTTCAAAATGTTGTCCACTATTTTTTTGTCACACTGGCTGCCTCCTTTACATTGATAGTGTTCAGAAAAATAGTGGTAAATAAATAAATAAATAGACAGCACTAATTCTGAGGTTTAGAATTCCTATATAACATTTCAGAGACATATTATATTGGTAAAAGCATATATCCATACATTTTATTAAGCTTCCCATACAATTCTCTTGAAACGTCTCTTGAATGTATGTCTATTGAAAAGTGACTATTCCCGATTGTATTGACTGCTCATGGTGTCTTGGTTTCAGTTGGTATAGAGCTAATTTTCTTTCTAGTAGCAGGCCTGGTGCTGTGGTTTGGCTGTAGGATGAAAACAATCCTGATAACACACTGATGTTTTAGTTGTTACTGAGAAGTGCATATACTGACTCAAAGCCTTTTGGCTTCTTATAACACCCTCCCAGCAAGCAGGTTGGGGGTGCAAAAGAATCTGGGGGGGGGGGGGACACAGCCAGGACAGCTGACCCAGACTAGCCAAAACAATATTCCATACCACATGGCATCATGTTGAACAATAAAACTGGGAGGAGTTGGCTGGGGGGTGAGGACTGCTGTTGCTTGGGAACTGGTTAGGCATTGGTTGGTGGGTGATGAGCAATTGCCTTGTGCATCATTCGTAGATAGACCATCCTCAGACAGAACGACCAAAGGAGGAACCAGAGGTATCACATTCTATGTGGAAGCATCCCAGCACTCTCCAGAGACAGATCTAAAGCATATGAAGAACTGGCTTTCTTAATTCTTAAGTCTATTTATAAAGTACTGCAACATCTGTCATATTTTAGGAATTGGCTAGTGGAGACAAACATGATGTTCTAAGTAGGAAGGCTCAGGAAAAAAAGTATACACAAATATTTGGCTTGAAAGGCCAGAGCAGAGCTTTAAGTGATTGCAACATTATCTCTGGTGTGAAGCTCTTGGCTGTTTCTGAAATCAGTTATACCATATCTGAACTCCCAGAAAGCATTGCTTCAACGTCCCAGAAGTATGTGCTTTAAAAATAAATAAATAATAAATAAATAAATAAATAAAAAACTTATGAATTCTTACAATTTTCTGTCTTCAGAATCACTTTAAAAAAATCTATTTGCAGTATAAAGTAATGCAAGATTTTGTACGTGCCTGCAAGTTACAATAAGAACCATGCTTTGGGGTCAAATTAAGGATTTATCAGTACTGCTAAAGTTTCTTGTCTTTTTTTCTATATCTCTGAACAGAACATGCCAGGAGTCCTTTGGTAACACCTTTGAAAGCTGTTATTTGGTAAGCCCAAAGCTGGATAGCTTGTGAAAAAATAAAAATAAAACAGAAAGGTATTTTAAGACTGTAAAATAATAAATCCATTTTGTCCTTTCTAAGCTTTAATTATTCCATTCAAAACTCTGCTTTCTAATATTCTATTGTCTTAAAGATCAGAACCAAGAAAAACACTTCAGCAAAACATATTCCACTTGGGTTCGTTTTATTTTATTTTATTTTATTTTATTTTATTTTATTTTATTTTATTTTATTTTATTAATTTGCACTATGAAAATCTGGGGATTGATTTTGTTCCCATTCAAAAAATGAAAAAAAAAAATATATATATTTTGGGAATCTCTCATTCTCCCAGGAAAAAGTTAACCTATGCACTTCATCATGAATCTCTTTTGGGCTTTTCCTTATCATGCTCAGGAAAAAATGACCCAGCCACAGCACTGGATCTCCTTGCACTTTTGCTAGCTTTCAGTCTACTCTCTGGTCTCCTGGACAACAACAACACCCCTTGTACTCCTGTCTGTAGCCAGTTTTGAAAATATTTATTGATTTATCTTTTTAAGCAAATTATTAAATATTTTTCTTTGCTATAACTGTGGTCTGTAAAAATGAGATCTTGTGTTTACATAATTTGATGCTACAGATATACAAGAACCTAATTAATCAGTAAATTAATCTTCCAGTTTTTAAAGGTTTGTTCCATCCACAGGGCAGTTTTTGAAATGTAGCCATGTGGGAGCTTTACAGCAGAATTTGGAGGTGCGTATTTACTGAAAGGCCAGTCAGCTGGATTTCTTGAACAAACATCACAGGCCTGATAAAGAGTCAGGGTCCCAAGGACTAGCAACATCTTTGCCTACCCTTCCATTCAGAAACAGAAACCAGATCAGAAGAGAACATGTGGAACCCATGTGTGTTTACAAGCTAGCTGGGGACTACATCAGTGTTTTGCACTCTTGCATTCTGGATGTCAGGGTGTTATCTTTCCCTTGAATGTCTAAGAAATTAGCTTTTTCTTGGGTTTAGGGCTTTCACATGGAGAAAATAATAATAACAATAACAACAACAACAATTAATAATAATAATAATAATAATAATAATAATCTCTCCTCACCATCCTACTGTGGTTAATATATGTGCTGTGATTATTTGTACCACTTCATTTACAGCCCTGTTAGCTCTTCTGCTGTCACATATGCAAGACACATTCCTTTCACATAGATACATTTTCACTTAAGCTTCAACCACTTAGCTCCTGATTAAGCTCCTAATTACCCTGGTTAAGTGAAGGAGGTTGAAACCATAAAGTTTTAGTGAATCATGACATAAATTTATTGCAGGTGTCCTTGTTTTAAAATGTCAAATCTTAACAGCTTATAGTAAGATACCTGAAAAGGAGTAACAGCAGTCAGGAAACACAAGCCCCTGCTGATGACATTTAGGAGAGAATCAAAGACGTTCATGTAGATAAACTGTTCTGTATTTTAGACCTAAAACTCCTCCTGCATGGGTAAGCATCACGTTGTGAAGATATGCTTTTTCCAGGCAATTTGTCCCTTTAAAAATGCTATTTATACAATGTAATTATAAGTGCATAGTCACTGACTGATGGTGCTCAGTTTTGGACACAGACAACCCATGTCCGGGAGAGCTACATTTAGGACAGGTGTTAGTAGGGCATACATAAGTTGTTGGGCTCACAGATGTGATTGTGTCTGGACCATCAGGCTACGATCTGCCCCACATTCTGTGCACTAATTTGAAAGTGTCAGCTCTTGAATAATGGAATTAGAGACCAGTAAAAACAGTCCTTAAAGAGTAGATCTGGTGCTTCTAAATGAACTAAGACTAGGTAGGCTTCACACATTGGTTTTGGCATTCAAGGCAAGGAAGCTTGTTTTTGATTCCTCATGCTAAATTAAACCAGGCTTTAGCAGAGTTAATCTCATGTTATCCTCTGCGAGCAACTCCTCGTTTCATTAAACTCCCCCTGGACTGGTTCTGTCCCTGTCCTTCTTGTGCTGGGGCCTCAGAGCTGAATGCAGTACTCCAAGAATGAAGAGAAAATATCTTTAAATTTCATGCTCTGACTTTTGTAATACCCAAGATTAATCTAACTGTGGAATACTCAACATGAAAGAAGTGGATGAATCTGTGCTATTTTTCCTATCAAAATGATGTGGCTTTAGGATCTTTTAGGATACAGCAGAAGAGAGAATTAATATTTGGATGGTTATGTGGCATTAGTCTCCATTTCAAGTAAATAATGCCACTTTACAAGAAGAAAGAAAAATAAACTTGTAATCAGTTACGTCTGTGGTCTAATCAGCTATTACATGCTTTTTTATTTCTCTTTCCTTTAGATTTTACTGCTGTTTTTCTTCTTCCAGTGACCATTGTGGCACTTTTTCAATTCTAAACACACAAGTCCGATCACTTATGTTAATAATGTCCTTGTTTTTGTGTCTGGTTGAAATCATTTTCAATGTTCCCAAGTCTTATTAACTACAGCAGCAATTTCAGGAATTATTTGAAATTAAATTTTCCTGAAAAATCTCAGGACCCTCTATGATTATCTTAGAAAAGGGCAACAGAGACTGAATACTAAGCACTGAGGAACTTCTACCACAGTAGTCCCTAGCCAATGTTTAATCACTTTAAAACTGTGAGTATTTCTGGCCAGTTTTATTGCACTGCCAGAGAAAAAAAATCTTTTGTTTCTTTATTTTGGATTTCTCATTCTCTGTTCCTCAAGATAAAGTAACCATCATACACTACAGATGTACTTTGAAGGGACTTTGGGACTTCCACAAAGATCCATCTTGTAGCACAAAATAATCTTTACCTGAGGAGAGATAAAGAGGCTGGGAAGCACAAGTTATGAGTTTTTTGTTGTTGTTGTTTTTTGTTTGTTTGTTTGTTTGTTTGTTTTAATGGAAAATTAATCAGGAAAGTGTGCTTTGACTGGAATACTAAATACACTTCATTTGCAGGGGAAAGATTTATATTTCCAAAAATAACAGGTACATTCTAAATGACTGTTTCCTGTCAGTGTCTTCTCATGAACATGCAGGTCTTGTTTTTAGCCAGGAGTTGATTTTCCTCCTAGTAGCTGGTATGGTGCTGTGTCTTAGGTTTAGGATGAGAATAATGCTAATAACGCACCAATGTTTAGTTGTTGCAGTTGTTCTTACACAGAGTCTAGGACTTCTCAGTTTCTTGTACCACCCTGCCAGTGAGGAGGCCAGGGGTGCACAAGAAGCTGTAAGGGGACACAGCCAGGACACGGAGCCAAACTGGCCAAAGTGATATCCCATACATCATGATGCCATGCTGAACAATAAATATGGAGGAGTTGGCTAGGGTGATGGGGGCTGCTGCTGCTTGGGGTCTGGCTGGGCATCAGTCAGCAGGTGGTGAACAATTGCATTGTGCACCACTTGTTTTGTATATCCTTTTACCATTATTATTACTATTATTTGCCATTTCTTTCCTGTCCTATTAACCTGTCTTTATCACAACCCATGAGTTTTACCATTTTTGGATTCTCTCCCTGTCCCACTTGGGTAGAGTGAGCAAATGGCTGTGTGGTTATGAGCTGCCTGTCAGGTTCAACCAGAACAATGCTATAATGGACAGTTAAACTCATAAGACATGCAGGTCATGCAACCTGAGCCTTGGAAGAGGAAGGAAATGTTTCAGGACACTGAAGAGGAATATCCTTTCCTGTCAAATTTTGTAATAAGTCTGAAAACTCATATGCTTTCCAGGTTGCTGGGGGGAGGTGGGAAGAGATGGGGTGGAGAGAGAGAGAGAGAGAGAGAAACAGACAGGGGTCAAGTGAGGGGGAACAGTCTCAAACTAACAAAAAAAATGGTCTTCTAGAAAATGGCCACAGAACAGTGAGTCAGAAATCTCCTTCTATTATCATAGTATCTTCACAACTCAAGATTTTTTTCAGGTATTTATCCTGAGAGTACCTTGCTAACTAGAGAAGGAAAGAAGACATGCAAAGATATGACCAAGAAGGAAAGAGAAATCACAGCAGAACAGGAAAGCTAACCCAAGCTTTTGCTCTCTGCAATTCCTGTCCTAATTATTTACTTTTGTCCCTGATCAAAGAATGAAACATAAAACAAGGAGGATGACCTAAGAAGAACTGGAGAACTTTTCTCTTTAACTTGAAAGAACCCAGCCTGCTGATGGAAGAATATAGTGATCAAATAAGTTAGGTAGACAAGCTTCTGTAATTGAGTAAGACTAAAAATACCTTAATAGCATAGCTACAGCTGTCTCTACAGCATGGGAGGTTGCCTCATCTCTTAAAACCCTAGAGCCAAGCTTCCATAAGAAACAGAAGACCATATTAGGTGGTTACAATGATGAAAATATTCATAGCAGATGATGAGACAAACAACCACAGCAATGCTCATGTGTTTTTTGATGGAAGGACACCACCCTTGGTACCCCTGCACTATATATTAATATTTTTCAACATCTGCTACCCATCTTCTTGATGGTAGGATATAAATATGCTGTTTCTAACTTATTTTTGTACCGAGTAGACCTACATCTCAAGGGCCATTGTGAACTGTGTTTTTGCTTTATACTTTCACTATAATTATTCTTGGGTATTGGTAATTAAAACCATCTGAGACAGTTACAAACTAGAGACGTCTCAGAAACACAGGCAATTAAAATAGGGGTTATGTAGGATGAGTCATAATGATGAATTTGAAATTCTGGCAAATAAACTTACACCTTAAAAATTCAGCTGCTTCTCCTTTTTACTTAGTAATTTTTCAATAGACATCTAATGAGTTAATAATCAATGAAAGAAAGATCTTCCTACATTCCGTACTTGATGTTAATCTGATGAATATATCCCAGAACAATAAAGTAACTTTACCATATCAGTTTTAAAGAAATTTTGGAGGATGCTTCAAGGTCTGTTTGGAACCAGAAGCATGCATGGAACTGGTTTGGCACCTGAAGATGCAAATAGATACTCAGTATAATTTCCATAAGCAACTGTGTATCCTACTCCCACAACTTTTCATGAATTAATTATCTGAAAAACAGAGAAAATCATAGTAGTCGTTTACCTTTAAGGACTTGCCTAATCACCATTCTAGACATAAGACATTATGACAAAAGATCTATAGTTGTCATGTACCATGGAAAAAAAGAGGTTTGGGACTTGAGAAATGCAGTGTTCTGCTGTCAATTATATACCCAGTTGGAGTTGCTGATAATTTTCTTTTCCTATCACAGGTGACATTTCTGGTCACAGAAAATAAAACAAAGGCCTCAGGAAAGAAACAGAAAAATATAGAATCATAGAATACCCTGAGTTGGAAGGGACCCACAAAGAACATTGAGCCCAACTCCTGGATCCACAGAGGACCACACAAAATCCAGACCATATGTCTGAGAGTATTGTTCAAACTCTTCTTGAACTCTGGAAGACTTGGGGCTGTGACCACTTCCCTGGAGAGCCTGTTCGAGTGTCCAACCACCCTCTCGGTGAAGAACCTTTTAACATCCAACCAGGACCTCCCCTGTTGCACGTTCATGCCATTCCCTCAGGTCCTGTACAGACTCACAGAATCTTAGAATACCCTAACTTGAAAGAAGACATTTTTAGAGGGGAAAAAAAAGTGAAGCTCTACCTCAACTATCTGATGACTGGTCTATTGAGAAGATTGAGACAGAATCTCCTGGGTCTGGTTTATAAGGGATTTTCTGAGACAGAAAGAATTTCTGAATATCTTCATCTACATAAATGTAGCAAACAGATTAAAGCAAGAATAATAAATGTGACAGAGAGCGTTTTCTTTCTGCCTCCACTGAAATGACTTCCCAAACTAGTGACAACGATTCCCTAATCTATCATACCAGAGAGCCACAGCACTGCTCAAAGGAATAGTTGGAGACAACAGTGAGCAAGAATAGGCAACTGAAACCACACAAAAATTCAGAGCTATAAAATATAGAAGAAGGAAGAACACCGTGAGGGAAAAGAAGACTAAGACACATCATTAATTAGTAATGCCATATGACATGAAAACAAGGGTTTTAAAAAACAGTGGTAGGTCCGTGAAGCTGGGTTTTTGTGCCTCCTAAGCATATTTTGAGGAGAGAAAGAACTTGTCTATAAGGTATTTGTATGAAGGTGTGGGGTGTTGCTTGGGGAAGGAGGTTTCCTTCCTTAAGGAAAAAGTTTTTATTCCTTCAGTCTTGGATCTAATGAGAACCAAATGGTTCCTGGATGTAATTATTTTATAGGGTCTGGTGAACAGACATTAAAATGTTCACCTGCTGTAATCTTAGCTCAATCACGGCTTGCACTGAGGAGGAAGAGTGTAGCGTCCTAGAGTCTTCTGGAATGAAATCTTTCAATTTATAGATAATAAATCACTTAAAGCTGAAAACCACATTTAAGTAACACCCCATTGAGCCTTTTTATAAACATTTTCTCTTGGTCAACCACATGTATAAATAGAGTTGAATCAAAATGATTTGTCTTGTTGATAATGAGAATAAAAGGACCAGTAGCAGGATAATAATATGTGCTTTCAGAAAAATCTTAATGGTCTCTAAAATAGCTCCCATTGTTCACACAAGGGAAAGGTTTGTCCTTTTTTATTGTTGTTGTTAGACTGGAGGGAGGAAATATTAAAGGAGAAAATCCTCAATATATTTTTTTAAAGGACAGATTTATTGGTTAATAGGTGTGGGTGAAGGAATGTGGAGGAACACTTTCAGGAAAGTGCTATCACGGTGAAAGGTGCTAATGTTTTATTCATTGGGGCTTATTAATGTAGATAACCCAGGACAAAACCCTTAATGTTATGATTAAAAACAGAGGGACATTACAGATATGGGGACAGAGTGCTTTCTCCCTCTCGCTCTCCCCCTAGATTATTCTGTTATTGTTTTTTCTTTCAGAATAACTTTTTAGAATTTATGCTCACAGACAGACTCACTTTCCCAGAAATCTTTAGGAATCTAGGAATCTTTAAAATCCAAAATTGCAGGTGCCAAGGGAGGAGAAAGAGAGAGCTGGTAAATCAGATCTGTGATAGAGGCAAGGAGGAGAAGGCTTCCACTTTCAAGGACAAGGCAAATTGTTTTGGTGGAAATGTCTGTAACAGTAACAGATTCTCTATCTTGTTCTCCTATAGAAGCACTTTTATTTTTAAAGAAAACCTCTAATAAATTACAAAATATTAGAGAAAAGAGAAGAAGTCAGATTATGAGAGAGAAAAGTTGGAAAGATTGTTAGAGAAGAAGCATCTCTGAGGCAAACTAACTTTCTAATCACCCACATTGCAAACTAGTTGCGTGATAGTATTTTGATTGCTTTCATTTAAAGATGTTGTACAGTTTATTAACATGAAAACCTCTTTGTAGTCAGTTAACTGCAACCCACATCTCAAAGATGACCTTATTTCTTGTGAATACATTGAGAAAAAAAAAAAAAATCTACGTCTTCTTTCAAATTAACTTACACAGATTTCTGGTCATCATGGTGAAAAGACAATATTGCAAAGCAAAAAAAGTACCGCCGAAAACAACAACAACAACAACAACAAAACACCTTCAGCAAGGATGTTTTGCTGCATGTACTTCTAGAGCAAAGTATGAGATGTTGTGGTATCATAGCAGGGCTGAAGAGCCAAAATATTGCTCAGACATTTCTGAGAAAGTATGTCTCCCATAGAACTTGTTTCAGAAATTTAAGAAATAGTCATGGTTATTTTTGCATGTCAGGGCAAACGAGGTATATTGCTCAGCCAGGACTTTTAGGAAATGAGCCTGAAAAGCAATGAGCCATAATTTAGACACAAGACATACTGGCAATGCTCTTTAGAAAGAAGTCAGGCCATTTCCTGGAAGATTCAAGGTAAACAAGAGATCAAAACAACAACCTCATCCAGCTGCCTTCCCTCTGACAGCTTTCAAGCTCCTTCATCATGCACTAAATCTAACATTATGTGTAAGTCCATGCAAGAATGCTAATTAAAACAATGTACCTATCACATATTCTTATGCCTTCCAGGCAGCAAGAACACAACCGACAGCTGTTGTTCCACATTGCTGTATGGGAGGATAAGAGGTAATTGACCCTGCAGTTGTTAGGTTAATTCATAAATGGAAATCTCTTGCACAACTGTTGTTTCATCTGCTCTCTCTCTCTCAATCTCTTTCTCAAAAAGAAGCATTCCCTTTATATAAGCTATTTGTATACAGTCATGAAGACTAATTACTTAAAAGAACAGTTCCATAAGCACAGGAAATAAGGAAACCTTGTGCTCCATATATTTCTGCTTTATGCTTGACTGAATTCAGAGTCTAAGAAAGCACAGGCTTCATTTAAAAGTTTTCCTGTCTGGGAACTTCCCACGAGGCAGAGGCATGAACATGAACATCTCAATATTTCCTCCATTAGGCATAGCATGCAGGTTCTCTTCCTGTAGCTGGTCATCCATTTTCACAATACAGGTAGGAGCTTAATTATTTTTGATACTTCTACTCCTCTGCTGGATTCCTTTAATAAAGTATCAGTTACACTGGGAAGAGAACGGAAGTGCAAAATTAGGAATGTGCATGAATGGGCACACTGACAGAAAAAGCCTCATAAGCCTTGTTGCTATAGTAAGTCAAGTTAAAAGCCCCACATGCAGATGTCAGATAAAACAATTTTCTTTACACACATGAGACTGTTGATTTAACTCCAAGGGTTCCAAAAGAAATTATGGCATTCTGTAATAAGCAAACCCACAAAATCCTGCAGGAACCCATGAAAACTTAATTGGACTCAGCATACAGAAGAAAATGTGAATGCCTTAGTATACTTGTTGGGTGGTTTTTAATATCCATTATTCCCTGACACAGGAAGAGATGATGTTACATCCTTCAAAGGTTCCCTCTAAGCAGCATGAGATGAAACCTCTGATTTCCGATTGCTGTTTGCTTATCTGTTGAAGAGAGTGTAAGCCACAATATTTGGATTCAAACATGAATTTGAAGTCCCTAAAGGTGCTTGTGCCTGAGGTTTTAGGTCTGATTTGTTTTAGAGATAGAATGACCACCTACGTGCATTTATCTAGATCTCAGGCTAAATTTTATGTGTAAAAGCAGGGAGAGTTTTGGACTAAGGTTACTAAGGAAAAAAAAAAAAATCTCAATCAAGTTAAAGTTATCAAATACTTGTCATTTAGCTTAAGGCAAAAATTCAGAGGAATTTCTGGAATGCAGATAAGGATTGTTTAACAAAATGAATTGAAGAGTTGAGTCTAGCCCTTTAGGAGAAAGTCTCAGTCAATACTGTTTTTTCTTTATTTTATTATTATTATTATTATTAATATAAATTAAAAAATACACTTTAAAAAAATGTGAGGCTGCCTCATAAATCAGCTGAACATCTACCTCTTCCCACCAGCATCTGTTGTCTCTACTATATCTTGGAAAAGCAAGAATGTATTTTCATGGAAAAGATTTTGAGAAGATTTTGAGACTTACGTACACAAATCCTTACAGTTGATAAATAGCATATTTTTGTCAGAACTTTGAACAAGTTCTAGAATACTCCTTGTTAATTTGGTTATCAGATAATTGGTAAGTAATGTAATTTAAATTCATTAACACATTGCTATTCAGAGATTTCCAAAAATTTTTGCTCAGAGGCAAAACTTTTCAATAATACAAATTCACACAACACTTAATTACATTATCTATTATTCCCTTAAAGGTAGTTTATATATTATGTTAGAGCATGAAGAGAAGAGCAAATCTGCTGTACCATGTGAGGTATACAGTAACACTATCTGCAGCTGTTCATTCTTCAGCTACTGTTAAAAGCACTTTCTTCCTAATTGGGCAATTACCTCTAGTGATTGACTAATCTATCCACAGTAAGAGCTGAATATCTTTCATGTTAGCCCAAAGGCTACTAATTTAGGGAGAAAAAATGTAGGATTGGTTACTACATTACTGACTTACATGGCTCTCATAATTTTACTGAATATTCATGGTGTTTAGTGGTGTTTCTCCCCTTTTATTCAAAGCACTGGAACTCAGATTTACATGAGACTCCAGCTTTCATCTTTTCATCATTGGGTTTGATCTGCTACCGATTTTATTAAAAGTTCAGATTCGTAGTCATTACAGCCTGCTATGTGTTAGAATATTCATCATCCTTATGTTGTGCTAACTTTTTATATGCTAGAGGCTCAAAAATAAGTCATTATTTAGTGCTTCTGGGTACACCAATACTATTAAATGTTTACAGAAAAGAAGAATAGAGTAGATCAGCAGTATATGATTGATCTGCTGATGGTCTAAATTCATTTAATTCAGACGTCAGAAAGCTCTTAAGCCTGAACCCTTGTGTTTTTTCAAGAAAGCTCAAGTTTTCTGTCTTCTGCATGAGAGCTATGCATTAAGGACACAAAGGAACAAAGAGATTACTGGTAGGCAAAGGGAGGAAAGGAGTCAATCCACTCCGCAATGATTTTCAGTCTTATTACTGTTAAATAGTACAGTGCTTATCTTGAACATAGAAAATGGCCAATTCTGGGTTAACCATTTGCTTTTCTTATTTCTGTTTTTCAAAATAGCTGCAGACAGTGAAAATAATCTTAGGGTTTATGTATTCTTACCTAGTAAACTGGTCTGGCATATAGATACTGAAAGATTAAGCTGGCTAAAGCCATCTCATTTCCCCTCATTTTGCAATTGCATTAATTGCTCCTCAGATGGAGCCACAATGGGGGCTTGTATCTGCAATCTAAAGGATGAAAACCAACTAGAATAGGAGGAGGAAATAGAAGAGGAGTCTTGGCATAGCAATACCAGCCCATAAAGCACGATGAAACAGAATAATATAATATTTCATTAATCTATAAGCAAAAAATAGGCCTTGTAAATGCTACATACATTCAAATAGTAAGGATGAGGAGGCAGGAAAGATCTATTCATAAGAAGAGTAAGACTGAAGAGACCCATATTATGGAGAAATAACTGTGGGTTCTTTTTTATCTTTCAGTTCAGAACATACATGGAAATTTTTCTTACTACATGGAGATAAAGTCCATGTAGTAAGAGAACCAGAGAACCATGTATGTGTATGTGTTACATCCACAAATGGGCTAGTACATTATATGCTACAGAAGCACACGATTTGTTGTGGAAATCTCTGCCAGTTTGGTGTAATTACATGAATTGCTCTTTACTTTTTGGAAAGTTTTTCAACTGCCCTTTGGAGTCAAAAATTAAAAACTTGGAAAAAAGTGCCTTTGCAGCTGAGAAAAACCCCTTCCAATGAAGTATTGCATTTCTTTCCATGTGAATAGCTGTATGTGAAAAACTGTTGGTTACTCTCTCCTGTAGCAAGTGGTAGGCAATTAATCTACTAGGATAGTAGACCTATGGACAATTATTAATCACCTAAGTCATGGGAATTTTTCTTCCACATCCACCTTATACCTCAGAGCCTGTAACAAAAGAGTGAAACACATACAAAATGAAAAGATACTCTGCAGGCAATGTTTAGGCAATATATTCAGAAGAAAAAAAGGCAAATTTGAATTTACATTTGACAAAAAAATTAAGGATAAGACAGACTGCATAATTAAAAAAATAAGGATAAGACAGACCCTTATCGCACTCTACAGGTACTTTAAAGGAGGCTGTAGCGAGGCGGCAGTTGGTCTCTTCTCCCACATACCTGGTGACAGGACGAGGGGGAATGGACTGAAGTTGCGCCAGGGGAGGTTTAGGTTGTATAATAGGAAGAAATTCTTCACTAAAAGGGTTGTTAGTCACTGGAATAGGCTGCCCAGGGAAGTGGTTGAGTCACCATCCCTGGAGGTCTTTAAAAGATGCTTAGATGTAGAGCTTAGGGATATGGTTTAGCGGAGGACTTGTTAGCATTAGGTCAGAGGTTGGACTCAGTGACCTTGTAGGTCTCTTCCAACCTAGACTACTCTGTGATTCTGTGAAATTGAGTAACTAAATCTGAGCATACCCTAGTATTTCCATAAACACCATAAATTAGTTTCAGAAAACAAACAAACAAACAAACAAAACTGCAAACAGCCTGTCCCAATTAAGAATAGTTTTTTCTTCATTCTACTAGCTAATCAATAGAAAAAAAAAAATCTGGTAACTTACAACTCTTCAAATGACTGCCTGATTGAGGAAAATACAGGAATATATAATAGGAAGATCAAAAATTTGGAGGAAGGACAGACATTCTGTGGAATAATTCAGCAGGACAATGTAGATTCAGTTTCTAGAGGATGTCTCTGGCATGTGGTGAACGGGGGGTTAGATCCCTTTTTTTCCCGGTTCACAATAGGTAATGAACCTTTTGACACTCATGTTTCAGATTTTTGTCCAAAACAGTTGCTTGTAGACCTTCTTATAAAATATATGACTAGTGAATGTGCCAGACAGAGGAGGTAGATTCTACACATGTTAGACACACATTTGAGTTGCAGCTGTATCTCCAATTATGCAGAAAGGTGTTAGGACCTCTGTTTCTACCTTTTAACATGAATGTATGTAAGCCTATTCAAGCTATTTAAAATGTGTGGCGATGTACACAAAATAATTCTGCAACATTTTTATTTCTGGTTGACCCAGTCCAATTTTCCAATGTTTACTTGTGGTTTCACTGACAAACTGAAACATCAACTACTTGTAATACCTTGTTTTGTGTGGTAGTTTAACCATAAACACTGGTCTCTAGGGAAGAAGAAAAAAAAAAAAAAAAAAAACAACTTAATGAGACTACACCTTTACACATGAAAGATTTTGCTTTTAGTTAGTTAGCTGTCAACAGCCTGCATAAATTATATTACTTCCAAGGCTAGCATGAACAATGCTTAAATGTTTTTTCTTGGCTGCAAATAGCAGTTAAATTGAGATGTTACTTAGAAAAATAACTTTTTCATGTATTTTGGTTTCTAAATAAGACAGTCAATGTTTTCAAGACTATTGTCTTCAACTACAGACTTAGATTAGAGACAATAATTGCAGTCAGATATGATTAATGGCAATAGTTGCAGTTTTTATGACAATTTATGGCTATATTGCAGTTTACAAAAGCACATTTGCCACAAGGTGGCAAACTATGTCTACAGGTTTATGTTGGAAAAGAGTGTAGAGGTGTCAGGACATCTCTAAAAACTTTTCATCTCCTGTGCTCAAAAAAAAAAAAAAAAAAAAAAAAAAAAAGAGTAATATCATATCAATATCTGATAAATTTCTGACTGTAACCATCAAAATTGACTTACAGCCAAGAAAACAAACCTAATAAATACAACTGTCAATAGCAGCATAGATAAGTCACTGTTCTGAATCAAAGAACAAGTACAGTTTGAAGAAAAAAAATTGTATTTTATCAGGGGATAACTAAAATTCCTTAGGTGACCTGTTGGTTTTTTAAAGAAAATAAGCCTGCCAAAAAGAAGAAAAAAACAGCAAGTTTTCTGTCAGTTCTAGGAGACAGAACAGGGCAAATGCTTCACAGTAGGATTTTTAGTACATTAGTAAGGAAAACTAGAATGTGGATGGAAAACATCCATGGCAAAGGAGGAAATTGTCTTTTGGAGCCAACTTTCATTTGAGGATCTTATAGAAGTACTGAAGGAGAAATCTCGGGTGATTTTAGTTTCCCTTTCTGAGATTCTCCAAATAATTTTTAGTTTAATTTTGTTTTTGTCTTTCCTATCAAATACAGTCATATATATTTTTTTTTATTTTTACAGTCATATGACAATCTAAAATGAACACTTAAGGGAGCAAACCCTGAGCTAAGAGTCATGTTAGGCAGTCATCTCAATATGGAGTTAAATGAAAAACCTGGTCTAATAGCTCTACAAATGATCCATGCAGAAGGAGTCTTTAAATAGTTGTTGACAGTTAGCAGATCTTTCCTTTTTGAGGCATTCCAATGCTAATGGAAAAAAACGGGGGAACAAAAAAGTCAACAGAATGGTCACGTGACCATTCTACAGAGACTCTTCCTTTTTCTGCCTTTATCAAAACTTCATAAAATGTACAAACCCTCAATGACACTAAGGAGTTAACATCTAGGATGAAATCTAGCTTTAGGTCTTTCAATCTTTGTACTTATAAAATAATTTAAACTTTAAAACATTGAACTAAGCAGATTCGTGTCATCATGCCATTGACAAAGTGCTCCTTGGAAAGACAAGTTTGGTTTACTATGAGTGCAATTTCTGTAAGGAAGACTACCACAGATTCACCTGTTCATGCTGAAGCATCTAAAACTTTTGCTTCTCTTTAGAGTTTGGAGGGTAAAATAGCAATGTCCTGATAGTTAACAGATACTGAGTTATTGCTCTAAACAGCTGTGCAGCACATCTGAAAACAAGAATAGCTGAATGTAGGAATATTACTACTGATGAGCATCTTGGTCGTGCCTGCAGGCAGTGATTGCTGTGGTAGACTATAAGTCTGAAAATGATCAATTACAAATATCATGATTATCAATAATGAGCACAGACCTTCTGCTCACGGAGATCAGTATAGGGTCAATGTACATAGCTGGAATAAGGTTTCATCTCTAAATATAAATTTCAGACACTGAGCCCATGGGTAACAAAAACGTGTTAGAGGGAACGTAACATCTTGGTCAAATGCAGATGGACATTCTCCACTTTCATGTGTCATTAGACTTACATAACCAGCAATGTGACCTAGCACCACATTTCACATAATAGCTGAGGCTGGAAGGGAACACGGATCACTTGGTCCAACCACCCTACCGATCAGGATCACCTAGAGAAGGCTCACATCACCTTTTGGGAGGCTTGACTGTGTGAATTAGGCGCAGCTAGCACTGAGCAGCAGCTTTTTCTCTTAATCTGTGCGACAGTATATAGGATAATATATTGTGCATAATAAAAAGGTGGAAACAAAGAAGTGAGATTTCTGTGTTAATAAAGATAGCTTATAGTTCAGAAGAAAAACACCAGCAAGAAAATCTGAAAGAAAAAGGGTTGATTCAGAGGATGGTAAATCAGCAATATTGAGGATCAGTTGTTTTAAGGAACAGCAGAACGTAATACTTCTGCACTTCACTGATGGACATCTGGCTTACAGACATTCATCAGGTGGCTGTACCCCAGTGTTGTGAATGTATCTTAGTCTATATCTTACTCATATCTTCATCTATCCAAGGGCAAGCCATAGCTTTTCCCAGTAACATAC
Organism: Nettapus auritus; assembly: GCA_011076525.1. NCBI lineage: Eukaryota > Metazoa > Chordata > Aves > Anseriformes > Anatidae > Nettapus > Nettapus auritus. Next base: position 8,135,205 of record CM021765.1, read on the forward strand.
TTGCCCTAGCTCGTGTTTCTGTGCACTAGCTAATATATGTGATATGCTCATAAGTTCTATGCCTTATCTTTCCCTCAAGACTCCACATCTGATCGAAGTTACCAAAATGAAAGTGACCCAAAGATTTGGGGTCTCTAAAAAAGGTTTGAAAGTTATGACATATACGAAAAATGACTGTGATATTGATTGAGTTAAAGAGATGTATTGAGTGTTTAATTCCTGTGAAACTTCAGTTTTGCTTTTCTTCAGCTTTAGCTTCTCTCTACTTACATTTTGGGGCCTGCAGATATGTATTTTAATAGATAGATAATTATATCTTTTAAATTCTATTTTTCTCTGATTATCTTACAAGATATTTTCTTGACAGCATGTGGTGCTTATCCTTTTGTGCAAATATGACTAATTGTTTAAAAATAACACTGCTGGTTATATTGTTTTCATGAAATTTGTTTAATTAAGAACATTTTCCCAAATATTCCTGTCATACTAGTTTAATTAGTTTACTCTGGATTTACCTGGCCAATGTGTAAAAGCTAATATTGATCAACATCCATGTGATTATTTTTTATTTTTATTTTTCTAAAATACTTGATGTTCCACTTAGTTCAAACAGCTTTTATCATTTTCAACTGTTATTGCTAACAAAAAGTGTTAAGCTGTGGATTCAAAATTTTTGCAAGTTATTCTTTCATTTCAGCTGTTTTACTCTTGCCAAATAACTACCCCAGAGCAAGCATATGTTGAAAGAAGAGAATGTGCACAGGGAGGAGGATGTGCTTCATGTTCAGTTCATTAAGGGCGGCAACCTATCAATCAGACACAGCCCTTGAGAAGACCTTAAAAGAAGATAAACTAAGTGCCAGACACACCCAAGACCTGGAATTCTAGTAGGGAATTTCTTTTACTACATAATAAAAAATAATAAAATAGTATGGATATCTGTAAAAACAAAACAAAACAATAATATCAAACAGTTGCTTGTTAAGATTCTAACAATAGCATTGAGAGAAGTGAGAAATGAGATTTTGATCTTGCATTGATTTGTGGGTATGACTTTTATATGGCTTGCTGCTAAATTCAAATGCTAAGGCCAAACTGCAGGGTGAATTCATATTGTCTGGTTATAGGTGCAATTTAGCCAAGAAATATGTCTATTAAGGCATATACACTGAAATGTCCAGAATAAAGAAGTCCAGTTGAGTCCAGTTATTAGAAACTTTCTATTCAATTTCTCCTCCATATCTACAACACAGATATACTGTAATTTCTGCATTCTTTCTAATAGTATCCTTATCTCTCATACAGTTTTACCTTATTAGAGCTATATAGAACATCTTACATATGGTATCACTATTGTATCCTTTTTGCATGGATGAATAAGTTTGATGTTACAGTAAACTATGAAACATTTCATAGAAAATCTATTTCATGTATATGAAGTCATAGTAATTGCTCTTCCCAATACTTTTACCAAGTTTACAGGAAAATGTAAATCTTCTTTGAAACCACCTGGCACATTTGGGACAAAAGTAATCACAGTCGTTCGGAGAAGATAATACTTTCTCTAGATCTACCATACTGAATAAATCTATTATTTGTTTACAGAAAGTCAGTTTGCTTTATTTTTAACTGAATTTACATAACAGGGATATGTTATTGTAAATTCCCAAACCCACAAATTCAGAAAGATTTGGAACCTATTAAAAAGAATAAAATAAGTTAATGCATGTTTACACAACTTCTAAAAGACCTTTAGGCATTTAGACCCTAGGTAATATTTAATGTTTGTGAAATACATGTATGCATGTCACATGTTCAGAACTGGCTCAGATAACTTATGTTGTTTTGTTATGTAATATATAGAAAATCTTGAAATTATTTCCACATGGTCAAAGTCTGAATTTGCTCCTGCAAAACTACATGAAAATTCTTTCTTAGGAATCATGATTTTTAGGGGTTAAGTAGTGGTTACTACCTAACAGTAGTGGTTAGGCACTGCCCCTCAGTAATGCTTTAAGCCTCTATAGAATGGATTGCTTGTTTGTGACTTTAGTTAGGGACTTACCTGTTTTTCAGCATGCCTGTGAACCCAAATAAAACCAAAGGATGTCATTGAGGTACTGTGTAATGAGGAACTGTGAAACCCACACTACTTAATACATTTTAGAAAACTCTATTTCTTCTCATTTTCCCCCAAACTAAGTGAATGGAATAAAAACACAGTGAAAAAACAAACTGCACAAAAGGCAGTCCAGCTGATGAAGAAAGTGACAGGTCACCACTCAGCAAGTGTTGGAGATTCCCTAAAGAAGTGCTAACAAAAGCTAAGAAGCAACTGATCAAGTGCAGAGGAGTGGGTAACAGACATCTGAGAAATGGGTACATGAAGGAGGTTCCTGATCCCCTAAATAATCTGAAGACATTTTCTAATAGGACTAAGACTTGCTTAAACATCTTTGGTAACAGAACAGTACTCAGATATTGTAACAGTTCAGAATGACAATAAGGGTCAGATTCATTTATCTCAGCAGAGAGAAGAGGAATGCAAACCTGAAACAGGTTCAGAAGAATGAACAAGATTTCCAATATTATTCCCATTGCACTTAACAGACATTAAAAAATGAATTAATATAATTTGAAATATTATATCTATAGTGTGGTGTTTTTTGGGGGGGGGGGGGGCGGGGCGGGGGCAAGGGGAATGGGGCAGGCAACATTGTCTTTTTCAGAGTAATACCAGAAATATCAATTTAGGGATATGCATAGTCATGCATCTTTATTGGTTTCATATCTGTTAAATCATAACTCTTGTGACTTCCCTGCTTGAAGGAATTAAACATTTGTTTTAAATTCACGTAGCCATTTACAGTTTTCTTATGATTCAAGCCTGCAAATATTATGTTTCCATGGATGCCAGCCTCAGATACTCGAGTTTTTCAGTATAACTTCAACAAAAGCATGAAAAATAAGTGTTTCTTCATTATTATTATTAGTAGTAGTAGTAGTAGTAGTATTTGTATTAGTATTACATAAATATTTTTTTAGAGAAGAGTCTGTCTGTAGCTGGTACAGACCTGTCAGGAGCAATGCTACGATGCTATGCTGTTGAGATAAAGTGCAAATTCCACACAGGTATAGCTCAAGACTGATATCTATTTTTCATTCATTCTGGTTGCTAAGCCACCATATAAAGGATTTAATGTATTAGTAAAATAACATCAACAAAATGGTGGAAAGAGAAGCAGCAAGTCACCAGGCTGCCTGTAAACACCTTATAAGGTACTAGACTTAGAGGCAGAAGAGATATGCAAAGCCCATCATCCATATTTCAAAGACACAGGAAGGTAAAGGGCCATGTCCAAATTCCACTGAGGTCATTGGAAACTCTTGCGTTTACTTTGATGATGTTGGATCCAGCCATAAAAACTAGTCTGTTTTCCCCATATTACATGACAAATGTTGCTCAAGAGAAAGGAAAAGTACAGATAGACTGAGGTGTGTAGCCTGTGCTTTGCCAGCTGGTGTGGAATAAATTGTTGATGATGATCTTGGGGAGATGATTGGTTTGGATGTTTGAAAGCTATTGGATTTCGACTAGCTTACAAAAAAGCAAAAAATGTCTGAGGTAGCAGTCTGGGGCCAGCATGAACTGATGCTCCTAGATCATTGCAATTCTTACAACAGGCATTAGAGAATGTGTCTTTTAAGACCTTTTAGAAAACAAAGACCTGTTCCTCCAGAGAAATCTGAAATGAGAGAGATCTCAGATCTTTCTTACCTGTCACACTTGCCCCAGAGTTAATCTGACTGATTCTAAGGCTGGTTCTCTAGTTCAGGACCTAGCTAGACAGCTTAGTAAGATTTTTAGAGAACAGTTGTTGTTACATACATATATATATATTCACATATTTTGAGTATATAAGTATCCCAAAAAGTCACTGGATTGAGGAAGCTATTTGTGCCAGCTGTTTCTGATCATTATTCCTCCCAAGTCTGCTATGACCTGCCTTTGCCTCTGCTGGAAAGTTTGCTTCTCCTCCTATCCAGCTTTCCTATTCAACTCCATCCACTTCTGCATGACCTTTACTTTTCTGACAGAAAAAGCCATCTAACTTAATGCTTCCTCTGTTCAACAGTAAAAACAAACACTCCCAAATTTCCATTGATCTGGAGCTACAGCAATTGAGGACTGATATTTATTTATTTATTTATTTTTAACCTTTTAAAAGTATATCAGCCCAGCATAATAGGTGGTTTATTATTATTTTGTGTGTGTGTGTGCCTGTTTTTTGTTTGTTTGTTGTAATTCTGATACTTTTTCTATTGTTGACCCAAACATGAAAAAGCCTAACATTCCTTTACAGTTGAAATATGACAAATACAGTAGTTTCTCTACCTTTAAGATTGTATCTTCCTTAGATAGTCTCCAGTTCAGAGAAATAGTGTTTCTGTTTTCTGTCATATGCACAAGGATGAGTAGAAAGACTGTGATCATGGTTTGCACTAATTGACAGGAAAGCATGTAGTTTTGAAAAAGGGAAAATCTGGAATGTAATTTCTATATTAATAGTCAAGAGAAGTTTGGCAGAGGGAAAAGAGAAAACCTAACAACCTATGAGTAGAGGAATATTTGAAATCTATATTTAAGAGCTGAAAAGAAGGGTGGGGTTGGAAATACCCACTGGGAGAAAGAACTTATCAGCCAAAATAAAACTTTAAAGTTACCTGCAAAAGCTGTTTCCAGTATATCCATTTTCTTATTAACACCAAGTCTCAGTGGAGAAGAAACATGAACTTTTTAATTAGGAGAGGGTAAACCAGATAGCCTGATATCATTTATACAAAGGATGGCTGCAGTTTAATACTGCTACAGGCTAATGTAGTAGTAAGTAGTAAGTAGTAAGGCTAATGCCTTTAAGCTAGCTATATCATGAAATGTTCATCTAACTTTCAAGATCCCCACAACTATCATAATTTCTTTTCATGATTTCTCTCTTACCATTCCTTTTCCTTAGACATCCCGTTGATGTTTCAGGGTTGACCTTAATGTTCTCCCAAAGGAATTAACTGAAATATCCAATAATGTTTCTTCTTTAGAAGCCAAAAATGTTTCAGGTCTGTCAACATTTTTTTTTTTTTTTTTTTTAATGGAAGTAGGAATAAATGACATATGGAGGCTGCTTCTCATCACTATTAACAAATTCACTTAAATTGACTTTACTTTCCTGAAATATTCTATATATGATAATCAAGTTTTAAATAAAGATATTTCTCTTATAAAAGGATATTTACATGTGATATTCACTATTTGCCAACAGATGTAGACTGTGGACTTTAGAACATATGTAAACCATGCTACTAGAGTGATAGGTATTATTCGATTTCTCAAAGTTTGCTTAGCATCTGATTGGCAAAGTTTCAATGTGTTTTGAAAAGCAGAAGCCTAATAAAAAATTGTAAACAATACTGTTACTTCATTCTTTCTGACGTTCTTGTGAAATTACACATAATGCTGGTAAGAAACAATTGAATAGATACCCAAGTGTATGTTGGTGACAAAATAGGTAAGAAGTTTGTTTTCCTGACCAAACCCTCAGCACTCAGTAATACACCCAAGGGACAGGTTGATTACATGCAAATTTGATCAGGCTGCTGTTAGAGTTGGGTTAAGGACAAACTGAACTGCTTGTTGAGTGAACCACTCAACATCAAAGAGCATCTTGTGCATTATGCTATTTTCTCAGCATTACCCAATCTCTTTGTTCAAAGATATAGCCTTATATACCCGTATTCAAAAACAAATGGAAAAAAATTAAAATCCTGGCAACAAATCTGAAACATCTGAATTGTTGTTGTCCCTAATTAAGATTTGTAAAAATTGGTTTTATTTATTTTCTGAAAACTTTGTCCATCACTCTAAATCTTGAAATACAATTTTTTCAGGGCCAGTTTGGATGGGGCTTTGGGCAACCTGATCTAGCAGGTGACATCCCTGCCCATGTCAGGGAGGTTGTAATTAGATGATCTTTAATGTCCCTTCCAACCCAAACCATTCTATGATTCCATGGGTCTATGAATCATCAAAAATATTATAATTTTACCAGAAATCAATAGGTTTTCTAAACAAAGTGCCTTTGAAATCTCACTGTGTGACTAGATACACAAATCTTTTGAAATATTGTGCTGCTGAGGACACTGGTTGGTAGAGTCCCTTGGGAGGTGGTTCTGAAGGGCAGAGGAGCCCAGGAAGGCTGGACGCTCTTCAAGAGGGAAATCTTAATGGCGCAGGAATGGTCTGTCCCCACATGCCCAAAGACGAGCTGGCGGGGAAGAAGACCAGCCTGGCTGAACAGAGAATTGTGGCTTGATCTTAGGAGAAAAAAGAGGATTTATAATCTTTGGAAGAGTGGGCAGGCCACTAAGGAGGACTATAAGGATGTTGCGAAGCTGTGCAGGGACAAAATTAGAAAAGCCAAAGCTCATCTGGAGCTCAATCTGGCTACTGCCGTTAAAGATAACAGAAAATGTTTTTATAAATACATCAACACAAAAAGGAGGACTAAGGAGAATCTCCATCCTTTACTGGATGCAGGGGGAAACTTAGTTACACGACATGAGGAAAAGGTGGAGGTGCTTAATGCCTTCTTCGCCTCAGTCTTTAGTGGCAACACCGGTTGTTCTCTGGATACCCAGTTCCCTGGACTGGTGGAAGGGGATGGGGAGCAGGATGTGGCCCTCACTATACACGAAGAAATGGTTGGTGACCTGGTACGGCACTTGGATGTGCACAAGTCGATGGGGCCGGATGGGATCCACCCGAGGGTACTGAGAGAACTGGCAGAGGAGCTGGCCAAGCCGCTTGCCATCATTTATCAACAGTCCTGGCTATCGGGGAAGATCCCAGTTGACTGGCGGCTAGCAAACGTGACGCCCATCTACAAGAAGGGCTGGAGGACTGACCCGGGAAACTACAGGCCTGTCAGTTTGACATCAGTGCCAGGGAAGCTCATGGAGCAGATTATCTTGAGAGTCATCACGCAGCACTTGCGGGGCAAGCAGGCGATCAGGCCCAGTCAGCATGGGTTTATGAAGGGCAGGTCCTGCTTGACGAACCTGATCTCCTTCTATGACAAAGTGACGCGCTGGGTGGATGAGGGAAAGGCTGTGGATGTGGTCTACCTTGACTTCAGCAAGGCTTTTGACACCGTTTCCCACAGCATTCTCCTCAGGAAACTGGCTGCTCTTGGCTTGGACTGCTGCACGCTTCATTGGGTTAGAAACTGGCTGGATGGCCGGGCCCAAAGAGTTGTGGTAAATGGAGTCAAATCCAGTTGGAGGCCGGTCGCTAGTGGCGTTCCCCAGGGCTCGGTGCTGGGGCCGGTCCTCTTTAATATCTTCTTCGATGATCTGGACGACGGCATTGAGTGCACCCTCAGTAAGTTTGCAGATGACACCAAGTTAGGTGCGTGTGTCGATCTGCTCGAGGGTAGGAAGGCTCTGCAAGATGATCTGGATAGGCTGGAGCGATGGGCCGAGGCCAACTGTATGAAGTTCAACAAGGCCAAGTGACAGGTCCTGCACCTGGGGCACAATAACCCCAAGCAGAGCTACAGGCTGGGAGATGAGTGGTTGGAGAGCTGCCAGGCAGAGAAGGACCTGGGAGTGATGGTTGATAGTCGGCTGAATATGAGCCAGCAGTGTGCTCAGGTGGCCAAGAAGGCCAACAGCATCCTGGCCTGTATAAGAAGCAGTGTGACCAGCAGGGCTAGGGAGGTGATCGTCCCCCTGTACTCGGCTCTGGTGAGGCCGCACCTCGAATACTGTGTTCAGTTTTGGGCCCCTTGCTACAAGAAGGACATGGAGGTGCTTGAGCGAGTCCAGAGAAGGGCGACGAAGCTGGTGAACAAGTCCTACGAGGAGCAGCTGAGGGAGCTGGGATTGTTCAGCCTGGAGAAAAGGAGGCTCAGGGGTGACCTTATCACTCTCTACAGGTACCTCAAAGGAGGCTGTAGCGAGGTGGGGGTTGGTCTGTTCTCCCACGTGCCGGGTGACAGGACGAGGGGGAATGGGCTTAAGTTACGCCAGGGGAGTTTTAGGTTGGATCTTAGGAAGAACTTCTTTACTGAAAGGGTTGTTAGACATTGGAACGGGCTGCCCAGGGAAGTGGTGGAGTCACCATCCCTGGAGGTCTTTAAAAGACGTTTAGATGTAGAGCTTAGGGATATGGTTTAATGGGGACTGTTAGTGTTAGGTCAGAGGTTGGACTCGATGATCTTGAGGTCTCTTCCAACCTAGAGATTCTGTGATTCTGTGATTCTGTGATATAATGAGTTCCCATACAGTGAGTCCAAGATTACATGGGACTGAAGCTTGAAAAAGTCAAATTTCTAAACTATCTTTTCTATCTTTTAGGAGATAAATATACATATATTTTTTAATCTTTTTTTTTTTTTTTTTTTTTTTCAGTTGAAACTGTAGATAACCACTAGAATTCAATAGCTAAAAGAAATGCAATAATATACTTAGTTTGAAATTCTCTTCTTTTACAATCAATAAAAGTATTAGTATAGAGTTATATAATAAAAGTTATATACTAAAAATATTTATTATATATAGCATAATATATAATATATTATTAAAAAGTTATATAAAAAAGTATTAGTGTACCATTCTAGAATAGCTATTAGAAAGCTCTAATAAGCTATCTATTAAATAGCTCTTGAAGCCCAAGGGCTAAATTAATAAATCCTAGCTAAATTATTAAATCCCTGTACTTACCTCATGCTGATGATTTAACCTTAGTTCATGTAGTTTTCCAGGACAACTTGGCAGAGAGCTGCTCTGCCCCACTGTCTGGATCTTTGAAATGGCTATGTCTGACTTACTGCATGCTATAATACTTTTAGGCAATCAATCAGCAAACTGTGAACTAGTTACTGTCACACCATGAAAATTAAATAGAGAAAGAAATCAAGGAAATAGCGCTTCTTGACCTGAAACCTTTCAATAAAAATGGACTTTCTGGTATTCATGAATTATTATCTTGTAATGTACTGAGATGTTGTTGGCAAGCCACAGTGCTTAGTTCTTTATTTGGAAGTGCTGAAGATCAAATATTTAACTGTCTCAGTCTGAAAACTGGATTTATATCTGAGGCGAAAATGACTTCTATAGTTTCCTAAGGTCAGATTCATTGCATCCAGATTTCACTGCTTAAATGTAGCAGTTGGTTCAGTGTGTTGTTGTCCTAGGTTTCTTCAACAGGGGAAATAGAGAAATGCCTGGAAGGGTAATGCAGATCATGGGTTAGCTGCCTCAAGGCTCCTGTCTGGATAAAGATCCCAACAGGACTACGCTCCTAAGATGATTGCCTGAAAACTAAGCAGAATGAACCTGATACTTTTCTACTATTACTTTCAAGTCACTTCTTCAAAGTTTTTCAGTGCAGTTTTAAATAGTTCAAGTCATTTCTCATACATCACACCCCTTGGGATGATGTTTTAAAGTTGGATCTCTTTTTGCTTTTTAAAGATGTGAAAATACGTGTTTGCTAGAAATGCTTTCCTTTGCTATACTAATTCTCTTTGATACAGAGGTTACAGTTACTTTATGTTAGTATTTGTTTTCTTCAGTTGAAATGGGTGTAGAGGATCAACTTTTTGGGTTTAGGTAGAGCTTCCTAAGGACAATATCCATGGTGTCAGAATGGTTTGACAACTTTCAGCAACCTGTGGCAAAACTGAATTGTTCATAAGGAATTATAAATGGAAAAAAGTTTGAAAATTTTAGACTCCATTTTGCTGAGTTATACCTGATGTTATCTGAAAGGCTTAGATTGAAGTTATATATTCCTGTAACTAATTAAAACCATAGATGGGACTTTTGCCATATTTAGCAAACCATAAGGTTTTATTTTTTTATGCTTGTACTTTGCAGTTTAGCTAAGTAGGTAAAATGCAGAACAATTAATTTAGACTACAAGGATATCTGCCAGAAAAAAAGAAAAAAAAAAGAAAAAAAGGAAATAAATAAATAAATAAATAAATAAAGCTGTCTGAATAGGTTCTTCAATGACTGTGATGAAATTTTACATTTTTCCATAACATTTTCCCACAGCCTCAAAGGTGCAGGTCCAGTGTTGCAAGTACTTTGCTCTCTACTTCCTATAGGGAGTGTCTTCCTATAGGGAGCATCTAAGCAGAGCATCTGGTTTCTCTGTTGTTCCAGCCAGCAGAAGTGCACTCATATACTGCAAAAAGAGAGCAGAGTCTGTGGTCATTCCACCTTACAAACCCAAGCAGAAAGATGGAAGAACAGTTTTGTGAAATGCAAGTGACACATACAGGGGAATCAGTATTAGGCAAGCTAGGCTCTTTTCTGCACTTTGTATTGAACACTAAAGGATGCCAGTTATGGTTCTTTAATTTAGGAGTCATTCTGCTATTAATCATTTAATCTAAGCAGTTACATCGCGAACAGCATCTGAGAAGCAATCATTACTTTCTCACCCTTGCTCTAACTTTTGCATAGAGCTTAACACACATGAACAGGTGAGGAAAATATTATTCCAGAGCTATGTATATTGTGTAAACTGTATTGTTATAAGCTCATTTGTCAAGGTCCTATAACAGACTTGAAAGCTTTGGCCTCCTTCTGGCATCTTTCCATTTCTCAGAACTATGGCTTGGCCTCCTACAATGTTCGGATACAAAGCCAAATTGTTCAGTGTTCAGGGGTGCTTCTCACCCGTCCTTTGGCAGGGTTACATCTTCATTTGGTGTTAAAGATGAGATATCCTTAGTGATGATAACAAGCCCATTAAAAACACAAGCACATTTCCATGTTTGGAATTCCAACTGATATGGGCAAAATAGGAAGTTATGCTTGGTGGTGAAAAAATATTTGATGATGTCTCAATATTTGACAGCAAGAGATGAGATTTTATCCAAACAATGTGTATTCCCAAGACAGCAGTGCTCTCTATTTTCTTTTTCATCATTCTTATTATCAATGCATGTGTTTGCAATATGAAAATGTAGATCTACGGATGTGTTTATATTGGTTTTATGTAGGAAAAACTTCACTCTTTCTCCTTCATTGAACTATTGGACTTGGTAAAAATTGCAGGGTTTTATACACACTTTCAAACATATTTTTTGACTTCACATTTTGTAAATTAGATGTAGTTTACATGACAACAGTTAAAAAAAAGAGAAGTCCTTGGTTGTTTTATGCTGTATATTTCAAGATAAGTTGAATCAGGTCTTAATATGTTAGACTATGTTAGGCAACTGTCTCACAGTGTGGAAGTGAGTACTTTCGCTTCCAGCCTGTCTTGCTTTCCCAACTATAATAGTGTGTGTTCTCAGGATTACAAGAAGCAAGTGCCTTGAATATACCACAAGGAACTTCAAAATTACACATCAGGATCTTTCCCTTTTAAACTTTTAATAAGATAATTTTGTTGTTGTTGTTGTTGTTTGTTTGTTTGTTTGGTTTGTTTTGGTGGGTTTTTTTTTTTTTTTTTTTTTTTTTTTTGGTGGTGGTGGTGGTGGTTTTTTGTTTGTTTGTTTGTTTTTGGTTTTGTTTGGTTTTCCCTCCAAGAAATCCAGTGTAGGCAGATCTGTAAGTGCTTTGCAGAGACAGAAAAGGTGTATGACATACCATTTTCTACTTCTCAGTTCTTAGCTGTTTTCCCCTTCAGCCATATGGAATAGGTTAAAATTATCATGAGAAAAAGTGTGGAAGTAACTTAGTAGATCTGTTTAATAAAAAGCTTATGCATTTTCTGTTAAAGATCTGAAGAAGACTAGTGTAATCAGTCAATTTTTGTAGATAATCCTCCACATGCGGATGCCAGGGATGTATTTTTTTCTGTATGTCTTCAGTTCATTATATTTGTACCTAACTTATTTGAGTAGATTCTAGACATGACATAATTGTATGTTTTTTCTATTGGGAACAAAAAGGAAAATCCAATCTTTTTATTTATGAATGATGGGAAGAAAGATATTTGCTTTAAAATTACATTTAATTTCCAAAGCTATTGAACTTTAGAGTATAACAAGTATATCTTACTTTTCAAAAGCTAAATGAATATACCTTCCTATTAACTCCACTTACATGCTCATAATCAGCTGTTGTGTTTAAGCAAAAAAAGTAAAAAATGAAAATTTCAATCTATTTTTCACACATTTACTATGATTCTCCAAAAATTTAATTACTTTTGAAAAATACCATCTTAGAAAACAATTAAGCAAAGCTGTAGTACAAAATGAGACAACAAAAAGCAAAGTATGTAATCCAAAATTTAAAATTATGTGTTTAAAAATGCAAACATGCATTAAAGCTAATGACAATGTTTTTTTTAGGAAGCTTTCCATTTTGTAAACAGACCTTCTTCAGTCTAGTAATTAGTCGGCATGAAAAATTTCAACAGATCTTTTTGGGAGAATAAATAGAAAATGAATCATAGAAGCGTAGAATCATTAAGGTTGGAAAAGACCTTCAAGATCGTCTAGCCATCCAGCTACTACCAATACCACCCACTAAACCATGTCCCTAAACACCTTTCCTTGAACACCCCCAGGGACAGTGATGCCACTACTTCCCTGGGCAACCTGTTCCATTGCCTATCTACTCTTTCTGAGAATAAATGTCTCCTAATTTCTAACCTAAACCTCCTCTGGCACAACTTGAGGCCATTCCCTCTAGTCCTATTACTAATTACCTGTGAGAAGAGGCCAACCCCCGGCTCCCCACACCTTCCTTTCAGGTAGTTGTAGAGAGCAATAAGGTCTTCCCTGAGCCTCCTCTTCTCCAGACTAAACCACCCCAGTTCCCTCAGCCGCTCCTCACAGGACTTGTGCTCCAGGCCCTTCACTGGCTTTGTAGCCCTTCTCTGGACACGCTCCAGGGCCTCAATGTCCTTCTTGTACTGAGGGGCCCAAAACTGAACACAGTATTCGAGGTTCGGCCTCACCAGAGCAGAGTACAGGGGGACGATCACCTCCCTAGCCCTGCTGGCCACACTGTTCCTGACTTGCTGCCCAGTGACCCATCCTGTCCAGGTCCCTCTACAGAGCCTTTCTACTCTCCAGCAGATCAACACTTCCCCTCAACGTGGTGTCATTTGCAAACTTACTGGGGGTGCACTCAGTTCCCTCATCCAAGTCATCAATAAAGATACTAAAGAGGATGGGCCCCAACACCAACCCCTGGGAAACAGCACTGGTGAACGGTTGCCAGCTGGATTTCACTTCATTCACCGCCAGTCTCTGGGCCCGGCTATCCAGTTTTTAACCAAGCAAAGCATGTACCTGTCCAAGCCATGAGCTGCCAGAAGTTGGATTAATTGAATGTGCCCCAAGCAGAGGGATGCAGAAGGATCATGGTTTATTAATGTTTCCCATCCAGAGGGAGTGTACAGAAGGCTATTTCCTCAAATGACAGAATTGCTATAGTTGTTAGAACCCAGATCTCAAACATCAAATGTTGTATCTAAGTACTTCAGTTTCCACAGGTAAAGACTTTAGTCTCCCCACACATATTTTGCCCAGCATATGTTCTCAGAGCCTGAACTATCAGGAGTTTTACTCTTAGCCAAAACACCATCAGGATTCACAAGACAGGCAGGAGAACACTTGTCTTGTTCTCTGGCTCCAGTGAAGCATAGCCACACAGCACACTTAGCCCCTTTTTTTTTCAGCCCCCCCTCCCCTCCCCCCCCCTTCCCTGCAGGATGACCAGGGTAAGGAAGAGGAGCTTTGCTTTTCCTCAGGAGCCTTGTAATTTAAGCTGTCCTCTGGGAGATAGGAGTCCTGACTTCAAAGTCCTTCACTGCCCCATATTTACCACATTCCAGGAAGGTGCCAGAATTTTCTGGGCTGTAAGCCCTCTAAATCATTCCTGTACCATCTTTCACACTTTGCATAAAGAGATTAAATATTCACTGGAGCAGGGCCTAGAGGCAGGTTTTTGGTCTTATCTTACCTGGGTGCTGCAGAGTCCTGGGTATGTTCTCTGTCTGTCTCTGCCTCTGCCTCTGCCTCTGCCTTTGCCTCTGTCTCTGTCTCTGTCTCTGTCTCTGTCTCTGTCTCTGTCTCTGCCTCTGTCTCTGTCTCTGTCTCTGTCTCTGTCTCCTCTGCCTGTCACTGTCTCTTTCTTGGTCTTGGTCTTGGTCTCTATCTTTTGCTCTTGCTCTCTCTTTATTTTCCTTTGTACAAAATTAGGCTATTCAAAATATGTGATCTTTCAGAGGAGAAACTGTAAAACTTAAATACCAAGATACCTTATATCTCTTAGCTAGGATCCTGTTAGACATTGTGGACTCAAGTCCCCACAAAGAAAGGATAGCTTTGAACAGACCTTGGGGGAATCAGTTGTTTCTATGTTAAAACAAACAACAAAAAAATCTCTCTAATACAGTGAGCTCTGAGGGGCTTTAATGATAATAAAAAACCTGGATAGCATCATTTTAAAGAAGACATCAGACATAAAAACAGAGCAAGGCATAGCTGGACTGTTGGAAATTGAGTACCTGCATCCACATGGCTTCAGAATTGTCACTGGAGTTCAGCTGAATTTATTTATACTCATCTGAGAGCTGGCCATGCCAGAGGAATGGCTTCATCCCCAGTCACAAAGCAGCAGCACTGATGTTCATTGTTTTTTGGGAAAGCTGAGATTACTCCACACACAAATAGCTCATGCCTTATTGGGTTTCTTAATTCAGGCTTAGTGCAGACATTCACTTTTGTACTGATTCTGGGGCAAGCAGGTTCTGGAGCACAGTAGCTGCCATGGTAAAGCTGTCCATGAAGTAATAAAGCTTATTTGACCTAAGTGTTTGTATTGAGACTGCTTCAGTCTCTACATCCAAGACATGGTTAATCCAGCAACTGGGCAGAATGGGAATTAACACAGAGGGTAAACAGATGCAATAGTACAACTGGGAGAAATTGTTATATATGAAGGATAGTGAAGGGGATATTGGCTTTCACCTTTCCTAGTCTTGGGTCTGGTGATGACACTGCATAAAATTCTATATATAACTTTTAAGACTGCTTATTAAAGGTAGAATCCATCCCTTTCAAAATCTAGATGTCTTGAAACAGAAAAAAAAAAAAAAAATGTGCATACTTCATTTCAGGAGAGAAAGCAGTAGAGACAAAGGAATTGTGCTTTTTACTAATTTACTGTGGGAGCCAATGTGAAACAAGAAAAGGAGTTCTAAGAACTATTGTTAGCACAGCTCTGTCCATTGATTTGTGCTGTCATTCATTGCATGCAAAGGTTTTGTCTGGTGCAAAAAAAAAAGTCTTTTTTTCTGTTGTTTTACATATTTATGTATATATTTCCAAATGCAAGTACAATAACTGTTGATGTTACAACAGTGATTTTGTTGTGTAGCAGCAATTTTACAGTAATTCTTGAATTTAAGTACCCTAATTCCTCCTCAGTAATTTCCAGCTCAGGATGTGTGTGGTAGAATTCCCAGGTGTGAAGTTCATCTGTGGTTTCCTTAATAAAAATATGAACTACTATTTATGAAAAGAAATTTCAGGGAACTCCTAGGTTGCAAAGCTGCAGGAGCCCAAATCCTATTAAAAAGCAATAGAAGGTGGGTGCCTACAACTCTCAGGGCCTCTACATCCAAATAACTTGGGCACCCATATTCTAATAATTAATTCCCCTCCACCTCCTGGCAGCACAGACCTCTCCTGAGCATAGTGTGTCAGTCAAATATCCCTGCTTGAAAGAACGCTTATTACAGCCAGATAAGGAATATTCCTTTGGCTCTGATTCAGATGGATTTGAAAAGTATGATTTTTCTTGGAAGAAAATTGAATCCCTGAACTGTTTTCTCCTGCCACCACAGCACAACTGCTGATTTACAGCAGCATGAGGTCTACTTTTCCATCTACATAATATTTGGGGAAAGCTTAAAGCAACACAACGTGTAAATGAGTATAAGCAGAATGTATTTGCTTTTCCTTCCTGCCTGTCTATACAGAGATGATCTTGACAGTATCTGTTTTGTGTTGAATGCTGCATGTCAGGGGTTCTTTCCACTGATATTTGTACAGCAGGTGATAGGTCCTATTTGCCTACTGGGAATAAGCTTTACAGTTTGCACCTTCTTGGAGGAAGAAAACCCAGAAAATCCACTCCTTTCTGGAGTAAAGCAGGTACCAGAATTGGTACCATCACCTCCCTGGATATTTACCAGCGGAAGACACCTTTAAAACCTAGATGAGTTGCCTGAAAAATGCCAGTGAGTTGCTGTGTTCGGGTAGCCTAACCTTACCTCTTCCCTAGCTGGCACAAGTCTTTTTTTTTTTTTTTTTTTCCTGTACTGCTATGGATCAATGTATATCTCTTCACACCAGTTCTCCACACTTAGACTTTCCCCAAGCTTTTTTTACTGTTCATTTCTGTAATTGCATATGTAACTCCATGGATGAAAGAGATAAAGGAAATAGCAATAGCAACAAAAGAAAAAAAACAAAAATCAGTGAACTTTAAGGCTAATGATTGTTCAGCTATTCTGTATTTTTCCAAAGCCCTGATACCTGTCTGTACTTGGCTATTTATTTTCCTTTCCATGCCAGTGGTAAGGGACTGAGAATATGCTCCACTGGTCAGAACTAACAGCTTTTTAATTTGTACATGTTTTCAGTTTGAAACATTCCTAACTTTCACAGGAGGAGAATTATAAGGCTTTCTTTCAACTTCTTGTAATTTATTGCTTCTTTCATGAAAGAATTAAATGCATTTGCTTCAAGCCCAGCCTTGCTTTCAGTATAACCCCCAAACCTCTATCAGTTGTAGCATGAGTTTTTGTGAACATACTTTTCATGCAATGCAGTTTCATGAATCTTTGGGATAGTACTTCAGATACTTCAACAGAATTCAGTTTAACCATACAATTAGTGAATACAATTTGGCCTTCAACATGAATGACTTTGTTTTCCACAGATATTTGGAAATCTTGTGCAGAATCCATTGGTCTCCAGTGTATGTCCTGCAACAAGCAGTAGCATGAAGTTACCTAGTATTAACATTAGAGGTATATTAAACTCTTTGTCTCAACAAACCATATAATTAGAAAAACACATGCCCTTAATTAAGAATATTTTCTCCTGAAGAAAATTACTATTACTAGATAGATTATAATCTAGAAAGATTGTATCAGTAGTTAATTTCTCTCACACTTAGCAGATTTCTACATGGAATCTCTCTTCCCTCAATATCCAGATCTTACACATATAGTTTTGACTACTACACTGAAAAATACAGACAAAAACCATACACACAGACA
>CM021765.1:8162273-8242767 GCA_011076525.1 Nettapus auritus
CTCCTCTCCTCTCCTCTCCTCTCCTCTCCTCTCCTCTCCTCTCCTCTTTTTTTCCATAAAAATTAAAATTCAACAGTGATCTAAAATAAATGTCTGCACACTTAGACAGAGAGTCTGAACTGACACCACCTCTTCCCATGATAGGAAGTGAAAGAGGCTTGTGAAAGGCTCTTGTACTCACCCCCCATAGAAGTCCAAATTATTTCACCTTTATTACATTTATATTTACAACCTTATTTTAAAACAAAGACAATTTTTTCTAGCTGAAATTAAAGCTACTATGGGAGCATTTCCACCACATTTTAAGATCTCTTCTTACCATTTCCATCCAGCTAGGGGTAAACTGCTAAAAAAATATTTTTTTGGGGATAGTTTAGGATAGCTGCTATTTCTAAAGTTTTTTTGTTTATTTGTTTGTTTGTTTGTTTGTTTTGAGCTTGAGCTTTTCTGTCTTTCCTGAGCTTGAACTTGTATGAAAAAGGCAACAATAGAGGTATGTAAGTGAGAAATAAAATACATACTCTACTCTCTAATCTGTTTGTTTTCCCTACTGTACAATTGCATCCTCCCCTTTTTATTCTTCTTCAGTGTTACACTAAGACATAAAGAGCTTAGATTTGCTCTCAGAATAGAATCCAGATTGCTGCTATAGGTGCCAAGGTTTTCTTTTCAGCAGCAAGAATAAAGAAAAAGATTAACTTTAGAAAAGTAACCCAGCCAGTCCTCTGAGCAAACCTAGTTGACTGGGAGATCTAGGCAACAGGAAACACACTAGAAATACAAGCTCTATGTTGTCTGAAATGTTACCTCTCTCTGGAACTTAACTGCATTACTCCTAACTTTTGTGGCTGCATATTTACTAGTGAGCAAAATAAGCCACAAACCATTCTGTGATCCTAAGATTAACTGGCATATGATATTTCATCTAAATTTTCTTCCCCACCACAACAGGACAGCCACAACAATACGGTCTGTTTGCCTATGCAAGCTCCTAAATCATATGTGGCTATTTCTTGAAAGAGTCTTATTTGGTCCAACTGAAAAATTCAACTGTTTCTGCCACTGATTTGACTGAGTCATTGTATGATAGTACTTGGTCTCATGCCTTGGCTTTGTCACATTCACTAGCATAGATGTAGGTTGTAAGGGTATCTCCAGCCCTCTAAACCTTTTGAGTTGACTCAAAATGTAGAAGGCCTAAACCCCATTTTTTTCCCTCTCAAATAATTTCTCTAATTATTGTGCTAGTTTTTAAGGGGAGGGAGACTCTCACATCCACTTTTTTTGGTACTTCATGTCTCTGAATTGTGCTTATTAAATTGTGTGCTGCCTGGCTCCCATGTTGTACTTACTTGATAATCTGGTGGTCTCTATTTTTCTGTGATGAGACCTGTGTGAATTCCAGCTTGAATCAACCTCATTATACCCAGCACCTACTGGAGCATTCTCACCTTCACAGCCTGAAGTAGTTTAACATCTCTCTCCCCTTCTGAACCAACTTTGTCTGGACTGATCAAATTAGGACACTATACCTTTATCTCTTTGGTTGATTTGACAAATTCTTATCACAGTGATACTCATTCCCAGTTGTCTTTCTATTACTGCTTTGTCATTGAAATCCGAAGAAAATTAAAAAAACATTACTTACCATTATTGCTACCATCCCCAAAGCAGTGGTATAAAGTGTTTATCAAATGTGTATCATTTGATTAGAGTAATGGAAATGGGAGGAATTACAGGATGACAAATGGAAATAAAGTAATCCCACAAAAGGCTGGAGAAGGCCACAGCTCACCTACACCTGCTCCCTTAATCTCTGTCTATAAACCTAAAATCAGAGGTTTGGGTGTTACATTACAAGTACAACCTGACCTCCATCTACTACAAGACAACCAACAACCCACTTAGCGGGTGAGGGCAAGGCAGCGGATGTTGTTTTTTGAACTTAAGCAAGACATTTGATACCATTTATCCACTGCCTTCTCCTGGAGAAACTAACCACACATGGCAACTACTGTTCTCTGTGTAAGAAACTGTCTGGGAGCCTGGGCCCAAAGGGTCATTGTGAATGGAGTTAAATCCTGTTGGTGGCTAGTCACAAGTGGTGTTCCCCAGGGCTCAATACTGGGGCCAGTTTTGTTTAATATCTTAATAATGAACTAGATGAGGGGATCACGTGCACTCTCATTAAGTCTGCAGATGACACCACGTTGGGTGGGAGTGTTGATCTGCTTGAAGGTAAGAAGACTCAACAGAGCTTTCTTTGAGAATGTGAAAAGAGCAACAGAGCTGGCAAAGGGCCTAGAAAACAAGTGTTATGAGTAGTGGCTAAGGGAACAAGGTCTGTTTAGTCAAGAGGAGGGGAGACCTCATCACTCCCTGTAACTACCTCAAAGGAGGTTTCAGTGAGGAGGGTGTTGGTCTTGCTTTGTAGGTAAGGCTTTTGTCACTATTTCCAACAAGATCCTGATGGAGAAACTGTTGAAGTATTTGCTGGATGAGCACACTGGATTGAAAATTGGCTGAACAACAGGACCCAGAAAGAAGTGGCCACTGCTGCAAGGACTAGTTGGAGGCCAGTAATGAGCAGAGTCAACACTTGGCCCAGTTGTGTTTAACATAGAATCATGGAATGTTTTGGGTTGCTGGGGACCTTAAAGATCATCTAGTTCCAACCCTCCTGCCATGGGCGGGAACACCTCCCACTCGAGTAGGGTTTCTCAAAGTCCCATCCAGTCTGGCCTTGAACACTTCCAGGGATGGGGCATCCACAGCTTCTCTGGGCAACCTGTTCCAGTGCCTCACCGCCTTCAGAGTAAATAATATCTAATATCTAATTTACATCTACATCTATCCATTTTCAGGTTAAAACAGTTACCCCTTGTCCTATCGCTACACTCCCTGACAGAGAATCCCTCCCCAGCTTTCCAGTAGGTCCCCTTTAGGTACTGGAAGGCCACTGTGAGGTCTCCCCAGTGCCTTCTCTAGACTGAACAACCCCAACTCTCTCAGCCTGTCTACATAGGAGAGGTGCTCCAGCCCCTTGATCATCCTCATGGCCCTCCCCTGGACAAATTCTAATATGTCCATGTCCTTCTTGTTCTGGGGGCCCCAGAATATAACACAGTACTCTAGGTGATGTCTCGATGATCTGGATAATAGGGTAGAGTGCATGCTCAGCAAATTTGCAGATGATATGAAACTGGGGCTTGTGGCTCATGCTGCCATCCAGAGGTACCTTGACAAGATGGAGAGGTAAGCTGACAAAAATGTCATGAAGTTCAACAAGGAGAAATGCAGAGTCCTGCACCTGGGGGAGGAACAGCTCCAGGCACTGGGGCATGCTGGGGTCCACCCAGCTGCAGAGCAGCTCTGCAGAAAAGGACCTGGAAGTCCTGGTAGACACTGAGTCAAACTTGAGTCAGCAATGGTATTCTTGGCTGCATTAGGCAAAGTATTGCCAGCAGGTCAAGAGAGATGATCTTTCCTCTGTACTCATCATTGATGAGGTCACACCTGGAGTGCTGTGTCCAGTTCTGGGCCTCCCGGTACAAGAGAACTGGACATACTGGAAAGAATACAGGGGAGGGCCACCAAGATGAACAAGGTATTCCAGAACCTCTGCTGTGAGGAGAGGCTGAGGGAGCTGGGACTGTTCAGCCTGGAGAAGAGGAAGCTCAGGGGGGATCTTTTCAAGTATTTAAATACCTGAAGGGTGCACAGAGGACAGAGACAAGATCTTTTCAATGGTGCCCAGTGCCAGGACAATGATTCCATATTAAATTTCTAAAATACTTTCAGTATATGAAATCCCAAAAACATACAAACATTTTATTCCACATAGCTTTCAGAAATGTGATCACCATAAAGTTCACTTGAGTAGAGATTAGCAAACTGGCTCTCATATCAGTATTCAAAATCTTGAAATTTCAGGTACTCCTTACAACATATGGAGAGAATTTCACCAGTGACTGCTTAACATAAAACATCTGAGTAGGGAGATAAAATAACTGAAAGGAGATATGATACAAGAATTCCACAAAATCATGTCTAGCTTGGACAGGGCGATGATGGCTTGATTGTTCACTGTCTTCTGTACAAGAAGGAGGGCACATCAAATGAAGGCAGAGATTTAAAAGAACCAAAAGGAGATGGTTCTTTAACAGTGAGTAGCAGTTCTGTAAAATGCCTTGTGAAAGGATGTTGTGCGTATAAGAAGCCTACATGGATTCAATCAAAGATAAGGCAAGTACTTGAAAGAGACATCTGTTGGGGGTTACAAAGCAGACAAACCACGCCAGGCTTCGAAAATTTCCCAGGCTGAAAATAATTGGAAAATGGAAAACTATGATGAGGGAAGTGTCCTCTATTTTTGGCTGCCTGCTTCCCCCTCTCAGGGCATCTGCTTACAAACACTGTTTCTTCTGTTTGCCTGCTTAGAAGAGCACCATCCACTGCTGAGAAAACCTGAAAGCCTTTCTTCCACAGAGGGGTGCAGAGGAAATTCATTGGAGGGAGAATCACTCTGCACAGGTGCTGGGCATGCCACACTGCAGCAGGGAGACCCGGGGTATACCCAGAGTCCTTGATCACTGCTATATGTGACAGCACAGAGGTTTAGTTTTAGTACTGGTAGCCAAGGATGTCTTTATGGGACCAATAGGGATCTGAGTAATTTGAGGACTGCTGCTGTTGGGGAAAATCTTATTAGGGTGCCTGTAGGTATAGGGACTTCCAGATCTACCATTATCATGACCTAGAGGTGATTTTCTGCTTCTTCTTATGAGGAAAGTTACAGATGGAACAATGTGCAGGGCTAGATCTAGGGAAAACGGCCTCTTGCCATCAGCATACCCCACTCACAGAGCAGCAGGTGGGTGGGACCAGTCCTCATTTGATTGGCCACTGATTTATTTTCTTTCTGTCATTTAATTTATGTATTTTCCATGCCAGCTTTATAGATTATTCCCATTAGAATGAAACCTGCTGTGAAAAAAATATCAAAAAGGAAGTTCTAGACTTAACAAGCTGTCAGGCAAAGTATGCTCAGGTTTTGTGCGCAGCTCCCTGTTTGTAGCAGAGAAAGTGATGTTACAGCCTTCAGCAAACTTGGTACTGAGCTTTTCAAGAACACATCAGAGTAGGATCTCAGGGGAGAGATGTCTCTAGCACACTCAGCCCAGCCAAGAATTGTCTTCATTAAGAGAAGAACAATAGCTTAGTCATCCCTCTTAAACTTGCTAATGTCTGGACTGTACACAAGGATCAGCTTCTATCAGTGGCCTGTGCCAAGACTGGATAAGAATTGTCAGTCCATGAAAATGTGTGTATGTGTGTTTGCAGGGGGGGTGTGTGGAGGGGCAGAGAGGCCAGCCAGCCAGGGCACATTACAGTTCTGCAATGCTTGTACATAGCATATCCCTAAAACCTTGCTTAACATCTTGCTCCAGGTCCCTCAGATTCCCAAAGTGCACTGCTAGAAATGGGTAAGAGGAGAGGGACCCCCACTTGAACCAGTGCAGCCGTTCTTACAGTTTTAATAGTGCTTGACATAGTGCAATCCAGGTTCCTCATTCCCAGTCCCTTCTCTAAGGCTAGAAATGTATTTGCGCTCTGACTCTAGACTGAGATAGGCAAAGAAATCCCTAATTAGTGCTTCCAGAATGGTATTTGTACGCAAAGATCGAGTTGTTCAGTGATATCAAGGATAAAATACTTTCAGCAAGAAGTTTCAATACCTGGAAATTTTAATTTCTTAAATTCAGATGCTTATTTAGCATCTTCAGAAGAAGGTGATGATTGCATGAGAGTTTTAAGGAATACTGGGTTTGACCCAACAGTTTCCATCACAACAGATGAGAGCATTCAGGGCTGTGTATGACCTTCAGAATGACCTATTCCTCTGTACCACAGGAAATCCCTTGACAAGCTGTTCCAGCAAGGGTCTGGGAGTGACAACGGCAGCCAAAAGGGAGGAGAGCTATAGAAAGGTGAGGCAGGGAGCACACTGCAACAGCCCTGAAGGGTCACTGAACATGAAGTGTGCTTTATGTCACTATGTCAAAATTATCTTCCCTTGGGATGGCTGTCTCCTAGTGTACAGACATTATTATTGCCACAAAGGGGACAGCCTACTCTAAATCCTCAAGTGGGGGAGGTAAAAATAGAATAGATCATACTGTAAGACTTCCTGTCCCAAGGGCAGCTTAGCATATGTCTGGAAAAGAACTTTTAAAATAATTTATTTTCAAAGGTTTGTCCTCATATGTCCAGCATATTGTAGCTATTCATTTGCCTTGAGAAACAGCTTCCTTAGTTTTCCCATTCATTGTGTTTATATTCACTTTTTAACACGGCAAGTTTCACAAGGATGAAGGTGCCCTCTCACTAGTTCAATGATCTGGTAGGAGAAAACTGTTTCAGTTAATCTGCAGTCTTCAGAGTTGACTCAATGGAAAATAGGCACATATGGCATCCTCAGGCTCTGATGTCATACCAACTCTGATATGCACATACTGCGCCCACTAACTTGGAAATCCACCAGAATTTTCCAGTCTTTTATAAAAGCATAATTCAGAAAACAATATGTGTATCACAGTGTAGACATATTTGGTTCATGTCTTATATTTTATACATCAGCTGTATACCAGCAATCCTGAAACATGTCAACGAATCTCTCTTATACTGACATAATTACCTAGAACAAAATAAAATGGCATTCAATGGATGGGGGGGAGGGGAGGGGGAAGGGAGGCAGGGGGGCTTCATTTACAATTTATGGTGTTAGTGATCTGACTCAGTCCATATGATCTTGCAAATAACTTTGTTATACACATTGAGCCTTCCTTCCTTCCTTCCTTCCTTCCTTCCTTCCTTCCTTCCTTCCTTCCTCATTCCTCTTTTCATTACATATACAGTTGTTCTATTAATTCAAGAGCATAGATAGTAGATGATAATTTAATACTTGTCTGATGAGTAATTTGAACAAAATTTCTACATAGTCTACTGGGATTACAACATTTAAATTTCTTGTGAGGCTATAGAGTTCAGTTGGAGTAAAATTCATAAAATAGACTATAATTGAAATCATTCTTACTGGCAGACAAACTTTTGAGGTCAACATTTGTAACTGATTAACTGCAAAAATCTTGAGGGCATTATTTATTTTATAGGTTTGTGATGATACCCATAATAGGTGACTGTTTGTTTGTACCTGTTTAAAAGTTATGAGGACATTTATAGTCATGTTTTTTAACAATATATATATATATATTAGGTTGTAAAACAAAACAAATGGAAGAAAAATAATTGCAGACTATGGTTAAAAAATAATATTTTTTAAAAAATCTAAATGAATAAGTAACAATTAAGCAATTAGAGATCTATTATACCCTAACCACAAAGTGGAAAAGGAAAACTAGCATTTCTAGAGGTCATGTAAGTCCAAGTTCTCTACTGGTATAAAAAAGACGTAACATTCTGAGAGCACTATGGAACTCCAGCTTTTCTACCCACAAATAATTTCAGTATGTGTATCTGCAAAAGCCATCAGCAACAGAACACCATCAGGCAGACTGGAGCAGATTTATTGTCCCTGCAACACTTGCTAAGAAGCAGAGCTACTGGTGCATATTGACGTGGCCAGAGCAGAAGGCTATAGCCTTCTGCTCCCAGCAGCAGCCAAATCACAGCAGGTTTTGTATATGGGCATACAGTGTGAAAGTTCAGGGAAAAGGCATTCCCTGCTTTTTTAAACTGATAATTTTTGGCTGTATTAGCTCCTTAACATTACTAAGCAGAAAGTCATGTGGTGCTCCTGATTGCTCATGCTGTAAAATCATAACGACAATCTACTATGAGGCAGTATCCTTTGTATCATAAATTGGCCTGCCCCCATTGTATTTATTTTCACCAAGCAAACTTTATACCGATTGAGAAGTTTTCTCATTGATTTTGCTTGAGAGGACATAAAGCAGACATAAGCTAGTGGAGTTATGTAGTGGTTTAACCCAGCAGACCTCCAGGGTATAATACGGCTCCTCACTCGCTCACTCTCTCCAGGTGGGATAGGTGAGAGAATCGGAAAATTAAAAGTGTAAGCACTCATGGTTTGAGATAAGAATAGTTTACTTGGTAAAGCAAAAGCTGCACACACAACGAATCCATTTGCTACTTCACATCAGCAAGAAGGTATTCAGCCACTTTCAGGAAAGCAAGGCTCATCATGCATAACAGTTTCTTGGGAATACAAACACCATCACTCCTAATGTTCCTCACTTCCTCCATCTTTACCCAGTTTTTACTGCTAAGCATGACTCTGCATAGTGTGGAATCTCTCTTTGGCCATTCTGGGCCAGCTGTCCTGGCTGTGTCCCCTCCCAGCTCCTTGTGCACCCTCAGCCTCCTCACTGTCAGGACAGCACAAGAAGCAGAAAAGTCCTTGGCTCTGTGTGAGCACTGCTATGCCACAGCTAAAACATTGGTGTGTTATCACTGCTACCTTTATCAAAAGTCCAGAACACAGCAACATATGAGCCTTTATGAAGAAAGTTAACTAGCCAAAACCATGACAAGTTACAAAGTCATTTAGACTGACATTTAAATAATGCATTAGCAGAAAAAGAAAAAAATTGCTCCATTTATTGCTTCCTTTCTACTTCATATATATGAACAGCCCTCTGATGACACTTTGATTTTATGCATTTGTGGTTAAAGACAGTCTCCTTCCAGACTATTCATTAATGTTGATTATTATAGTACTGCCACATCAACAACCCTTTATCAGTTTTATAATATCCATGTCCCCCTTTCTGGTTAGTAATCCCATTTACTTTTTGAGATTTTCTCTCTCTTTTTTTTTTTTTTTTTTTTTTTTTTTTTTTTAACTTAGAGTGCCTTTGTGCCTGTTTTGTGGTTTGTTTAAAAGGGTGTCCTTAGCTACACGTACACTGATGTAAGCTTTTGGACGACCTTTTCAGGCAATCATCTTGGGGTTAGGATTCACCACACCTTTTTGCTGAGTGGTGTCCTCCTTTGCAAACACTTCACATGTTTTAAACTTGTTATGGGTCATGTTACACCAGCTAAGAAACCAGTCTCAGTAATGAATTCTACACCATTAATTGTGAATTAAACAAGTACTGTTGTATACAAATGACAATCAATTTTTTTACTGCTGAAAGAAGCAGTACAGCTAAAACACCACTTGCCATTGCATTATTAAAAATAATCCGATAGTGATATCAGTAAGAGATTTTGTGCCATACTGTTTTGTGATAAGATGGAAAAAGGTATTAGAATTCACTCTGGTAAAGTGGAGACACACAATCTTCACTTCAGATTAAAGAGCAGATTTTGCTTTGGCTGTACCCAAAGTGTGATTTGCACTGAATAACAAATTGTCCCTATTCTGAACATTTTAGTGAGAGGAGGTGGGATGCAGGATGTCAACATCTTATTATGAAAATCCTGAAGCTCACAGAGCTGTATACTGAAGCAAGGCCTGGTTCCAGAGAGAACAGCCACTTGTGAAGAAGTGCAATGAGCTGGCTTTGAATTTACACCTGGTTTGGTTGTGCACCCAAAAACATAATGTCACTGAGAAGCTCTAAGGTATCCTTCCTGATTTCCAGATGCCCTTCCAGAAGTACAAAAAGAAGTGTCATGTTTTGGCTACCCCATGGAGTCTCATATTTTACGAGGTGCCTATGTACGAACTACTGAACAGAGCCTCCAGTCTACACAAGCAATGTGGCATAAGTCTCATTAGCATGTAGAATCAGGAGGAAATACAAATATTACACCTTGACTGTAATAAATTCAGATTCTAGCTATTTGGACAATAACACCCTGATTCAAGAAAAGACACTATCCTGAAAATAAGAGTAACGTAACCCATAATTATCAACACTCCATACTTTATCTTAGCTGTATAGATATGAAACAAAGGATACTGAAGTTGAATGTTGAAAGCTGTACTGGCAAAGCTCTTAGACTTAGAATTTGACAGATCTTTTGTTTTTAAAGCCTGTTTGCAAAATCCAAGGGTTCTTTAAAAGGTTTATTTTCCCCTCAAGGAGTCTAAGCTGTTGGTGCCAACAAGCCAGCTGTCAAGTCCCAGTATTATATGTGTGTGTAGAGGGGAGATGGATTAATGGAAAAATTCTTAAGAAAGCATTTTAGTGTTGAGCTTTCCAAATGGTTTGTATTAATAATAAATGGGTGGGGAGAAATCATTTGAAATGATTGACATCTGGATCTGGCTACTAAAATCTCAGTGTTAACTGGATTAATTCTAAGGCATGCCACATAGCTCTGGTTTTGTGGTAAAGAAGAGTGTTAATTCTTATAAACTCCAGAATGGGTAATGAATTGACTGTATGCCATTATCAGTCCTTAAAAGTATCAAAAATAACAATAAAACCATTTAAACATCCAGAGAAATACATAGCATTAATTTATATGGATCTCATTAACCCAACATAAAAAGGGCAAAGAGAATTTTGAATGTTAATGATTTATTGGAGAATAGGGAATTTAAATGAGATGGATTAAAAGGACAAGCGATCTAGAACATCTGTTAATTTACCAGTCTTAAAATAAACTTATGCTAACATTTGCATGTGAAGTCAAATCTGCCAAATATCAGTAATGTATTAAATAGAGCTTAAGATTTTAGCTAATTCATTTACAATGAATGGACATATATATATATATATATATATATTTTTTTTTTCCAAAAAGGCATTTGATTGAAGGATCAGACAACCTATTTGTCTAATATGCCAGGTTTTTTCTCAATGGGATCTTAAAATTAGGCTGGCTAAAATTGGATGATTAGTTGTCTAGTTATAATAATTTGTTCATTTTTTCTATAATAAAACTATTTTGGTATTCACCCACCAAAGAATTGTCCACTATATAACCTCCTCTGTGAGCCAAAACATTAAGACTTTGCTGCACTATAGTCTTCAGCCAATGAAGCCCTGTGATATTTGACCAGCAACTTCCAAAAGACTGCCTCTCATCTGTCCCTGGCGAGGAATAACCCCAACTAACTGGAAAGCAGCTTTGCAGAAAAAGGGCTTGGAGGTCCTGGTAGACACCAAGTCAGCCAGGAGTCAGCAATGTGCTCTTGTGGCAAAAAAAGAATAACAGTATCGTGGGCTACATTAGGCAAAAATCAACATTGCCAGCAAGTCAAGGGTGGTGATCCTTCTCCTCCACTTAGCATAGGTGAAATGCAGCTGGGGTGCCAGGTCCAGTCCTGGGCTCCCCAGTGCAAAGACATGGACATACCAGAGCCAGCCCAGTGAAGGGTCACAAAGATGATTAAGGGACTGGAGAAACTGTTATACGAGGAGAGGCTGAGAGACATGGCACTGCTCAGCCTGGAGAAGAGAAAGTTCTGAGGAATCTTTTCAGTGCATATAAATATCTTCTGGGGGGAGAGAGGATGTGAAAAAAAGAGACACACAGGCTTCCCAGTGGTGTCTGAATGACAGATAAGAGGTGATGAGCAAAAACTACAATGCAGGAAAATGAATTTAAAAATAAGAAAAAAATGTTTTTCTCTGAACATGGTCCAACACTGGTATACTTTGCCCAGAGAGACTGTGGAGGCTCCATCCTTGGAGATATTCAGACCTCAGCTGGACACAGACCCACAGCCCTAAGCAACCTGCTTTGAGCAAGGGCTTGAGCAAGATGATCTCCAGGGGTCCTTCCCATCTCAACTATTCATTGATTCTGTGATTTTTTATTGTATTTTTGTTTGTTTGTTTGTTTCCGTAACAACAGATACATGTCATCCTTTAAAGGCTGGAAGGGAAAAACATTCTTCTTTATGATTCCAATATGACAGCAAAATGTTTTTCCAGTGAGAAATATGATTCATCAGTTTCTACAGGAATGACATTAATATATATATATATGCCTGCAGACATAGTTAGTCAGCCAAGTACCAGCTACACTTTTAAAAATGTTGGTTTTGAGTCCCTGAAATGCTATGAAAATCAGACTAGTGTTACTTTCATATCCAGGAATCCCAGGTCTATCAGGTGGTTCCTTTTTAATTCTTGTGCATTTTTACATACATTACATCTCCCTTCTTCTGTCCTGTTTCACTGTTAACCTAAGTCTCGTGCAATAATTTGCATCACTGAAGTGATTTTTTTTTTCATTATTCAGGCAAAAGGAAAAGGCATATAAATCAATCAGAATTTGAAGGCAGAAAAAAAAAAAAAAAAAAGTGAATTCTTCTGGAGAACGTCAGTTAGAACTTCAGAGTGGAATTTGGACTCTGAAAACATGCTTGATAACTAGGGCAAGGTGACATAAATGATACTGTGTCTTACTTCCAAGGTGTCTTCTTTTTATTGATATATCTTTTAAATGCACTGTTTTTTTGTTGTTGTTTGGTTTTTTTTTTTTTTTTTTGTCTGTTGGAGTTGTTCACTAATTGTGGTGTATAAAAATGGACATTTCTTCATTTTAGTTTTTTGAGATGAGCCATCAGTGTTAGGATCTCAGACAAATTCCATTTTTGTCACCACTTTCTTTTAAGATGTGACTATCGAAAAGATATCAGTCAGTGTTTATGCCATAACTTAAGGGTTAGAGCACTGTCTGCAGAATTTGCAAAGCCGTGTTTCATTTCCTGTTCAGTCTGAAAGGGTCCATATTCAAAAATTCTCCATCTTAAGGAATTCCTTAACTCTGGGGCTGAGCTGGGAACAGACAAGCACTCCTGTATCCTTCTTTTTAGAAATATGCTATTAAGCAAAGGAATGAAAGATTTATGAGATTAGCAAGGAAAACACTGAGAGCTACCCAAGAAGTTTAGTCTTTCAGCTGAAAATGAAGATTTTTTTTTTTTTTCCTGCTTTTGTCCCTGCTTATGTATTTTATATTAAACAGTTGTTAAATGGAATACAGAAATCAGAGCTCAAAGCACTGTGACATCTTGCATTCAGCAGGGATGGTTCCTTGTGATGACACCTGCACAAGAGTTAGCTTGCTTCCTTAGCAAGTAAGAAAACCTGGTTCCAGATCTGCTTTAGTATTAGGGACTCAAAATTCTTTTCCAAAAGAGAATCTTACACACAAACACAGATTATAACCATTGCTTTCCAGTTGGCCCAGTGCACAATTTGCAGGCCAGAGAAGCACAAGGAAAAAAAAAAAATATATATATATATATATTTTTTTTTTTTGGGGGGGGGGGGGGTGGTGGTGTTGAAGACCTAGTTTCTAAACTGTTCTCTGCTGCTTTTCTTTTCTTTTCTTTTCTTTTTTTTTTTTCCCTGTTTCACTGACTGTTTAATGTAAACTGCATAAACAGCTAACAGCAGGAAATTGAATTCAGATGTAAGTTGGAATACTCTGAGGTGAAAGCAAATGTGAAACCATAAGGTCTTCCCTTTTGTTTGAAAGGCATCTGACCGCTCAGCTGCTATGAGAAAGCTGGCATAATGCTGGTATGGCACAGTATAAAAGAAGTGTTGGCTTGAACTTTTTTTCCTTTTTTCCAAATAACATTTTCATGGAGCTGGGATTGCAAGTGAATATAAGCATGTCTGTCCTAGCTCTGACTCAGACCATAGACTGGATGGTGGGGGAGCAGTTTTCGGGTTCACACTTGTGACTGATGGTTATGACAGGCTAGTCCTGGGCAACATTTCTCTTATTGTGTAGGCATTCGATTGTTCTAACAAGACACTTCATTCTCCCATGCTCTGTACACACAAAATTGCCTAATTTGAGGCACTGTGATATAGCTTCTGGGGACAGATGCATAGAAGTCATGCAGTGTGGTGTCTGAGTTGGAGGTTTCTGATCCTTTCACCAGTCCAGGCTCCATATTCTGCATTTGTTTTCTCTCCTGGAGGATGACTAATCATATACTTATCTGTATATTTTGAATATATTTGCACATATATTTGAAGAATTGTTAATGTTGACTTACAACAAAAACATTTTAAATCCCAATGCAAATATTTTAGTCCTCATTAAAATTAATAATATTCATTGATATGTGTATAATTCATTTTTCATTAAATAATAGAGCTGCAGCAAAAGATTCAGCTGTAATATATCTTACAAGGTAAAGATCAAAAAAAATAATTTTATGTGCTTTGCCATTAGGAAATCACTGGTTCTTTTTCCAGGTTGAAACAGGCATCTCAAGAGGGGAAAAATGACAGTAAATTAGTTCAACAGTAAATATGCAGTAACGAATTTCTGCATTAGAAGAACATGATTCTTGTGTTGCAGAAACTGGGCAGGGTCATTTGGAAAACTCTTTGGACGCAGTCGGAATATATCCCTAATGGCACTGGAATCTAATAAATAGAGACAGGCTTTTTAAGTCTTTTTGTTTCTTTGTTTCTCTTTGTGTGTGAAGTAGAAAAGGAGTTGAAAGGAAATCAGGATGCTTTAAAATTATACCTCCCAAAGACCCCAGCTTTGGATTCTCATGGTCATATGATGGTTATATGATCATTTGGTTAAAAATAGTCCATCCAAGGCATATTGGTGGATCATGCATAGTGACTAAACTGAGCAAAAGTTAATGGAGGTAAAGCAAAGATCCAGTCATATACTCAGCTGGTTTAAATCTGTATAGACCCACTGATGTCAGGAGACTGTTGCCAACTTACACAAGCTAAGAATCGGGTCTTGTATGTTAGCCTTTCATCCAAGCCCAGCTTGGACTCATTGCAGCTAAGCCATGGGATGGAGAAGATGTTTCTAAAAAGCCACTCTGTTCCCTTTATCACAGACAAACTCAGTGCCAAAGCGGATCCTTGCCTAATTTAGGAGCAGCCCTGTCTGGGGTACCTCCGCTGGCTGCTGCAGTGCTGCAGCTTTGAAGTCAGCAACACAGGAAGAGCCTCACAGGAAAGAAGCAGTGTGAGGAGGTTGAAGAGGTGAAGGGAAGAACAGACAGGTAGTTACAGAATGAAAGCTGAATGCTATTGTGATCTTTAGCACAAAGTTTCCTGTAAACAGTGAACAAAGATTATTGGCTTCAAATTAATAACCCATATTTTTCTGAGTCTCAGTGTTTGCCTTTCCATCTGAGTCACTACAGGGATTACTTTAAAGTCGTCCATTTATTCTCCCAGTCCACTGCCTCTGTAAAAGCGTGAGAACAACTCTGCTATTTATTGCAGTGTTTTTTTGGATTTCCAAGCTCTAGCACTTTAATATATATATATATATATATATAATTTTTATTCCTGAGTAAAACAAAACTAAACTAAACAACCCATTTTTTTCTTTCAATGGTGGCTGATGTCTGTATTTGCATGATTTATTATTAATATTATTATCATTATTATTATTATTTGCGATCACCATATGTACACTATTTTTCTTGAGTTTTATTTCAAAAAGTTGAATACAATTTAACTTGAGAGGGACTCTTCAATTAGTCCTATATGCAATTCATGACATTTTTTTCATGTTCTTGGGGGGGTTGTGATTATTCTGTTAAATTTTATACTAATTATTATCTTTACTTCTGTCATTTTATCATCAGAAACATTCTTCTTTGTGGTGGTTTTAATTGACCAAAAATTTTCATCTATCTGCTATCCAGAAATATTTCATAGTAAAGATATTATCTTCAACAGATATACAGAAACAATGCTGAGAGATGGAAAAGAACTGCAGGATTTGTAATAAGAACTAGTGCAGTCTGACCCTTTTCTATTATGTTTACTGGCAGCAGTGCAATATGGAGCTCTAACACAGATTCACTGTAAAATTGGTGGGAGCAATTTCAGTGGAGACAAGAATGAGGACATGTATCGATGCAGTGTGTTTGATATACGCAAAGTTTATTGCAGCAACTATGGCAGAACACACATGATCTTTCACTGGGTTGCCTTTAAGAATGGCTAACTATTCACTCCATGTGAAAGAATACAGCTGTATTGACAGTGGATATGCATGATGTCTTGGCTGAAAATTTGGTCTTCAGGCTGCTACAAACAGGATACTTTGCTTCAAAACCATTCCCTTTATTTATTTTATTTTATTTTATTTTATTTTATTTTATTTTATTTTATTTTATTTATTTATTTTTAATGCTTCTAATTGTTCTGGAGAAAAGAGACAAGAGACAAAAGATGAAAATTAAATCAAAAATCTCCAGACTTTGTATTTTGACTCTGTCAACCTATTCCAAAGTTTTCGACAAAGTGAAGAGTATTTAGGCTAGTATTAGTATTTATACAGGAAGGTTTGTCTTGTGTGAAACTTATGGCACTATTTTTGATTGACCCAAACTTTTTTAACCTGCAGAATATACCTTTTTTCAAAAGGAATTGCAATAGAAGGAGGAAAACCTCCTCTACGTGTACATATCAGTTTGCATATATTATTCTGATATCTCAAAAACTAAATCTTGCTTTCCATTCAGTGTGCTCCCTTGAAGTCAGTGGTGTTTGCAATGGCTAATTATTAACAGAATATAGCTATGATTTTATCTCCACAATTGATTTCTGAAATCATGCATTTAGAGAAGAAAGGAACACCAAGGATACAGAAAAAGAAAATGCTTGCACATCCACTTTTCTTCCAATGGCTACATATTATACATTGAAATATGCTTGAACTGTTGTAATGTTTTGATCTGAGATGACATACAGTGATAGTTTGTATGAGAAGAGAAGGTAGAAGGAAAGACATGCCAAACATATGCAGAAATAAAAATATTTCTAATCTGGAGCTTCCTTAGTTTTTTAACATCAGTCCTAGAAAAATATATATTTTGGCTAGCAGGCTTTGCTTAAACCTACTTTGAGGGCAACCTTCAGTATGATCAGAAGCAGCCAAACACAAGCTGCTATAATGCTACTGATTACACTGGTTTACATGTCTGTTGAATCTGGCCCATGATAACTATATTACTGTGTAATTAATGCTAGCATAAATTAAGCAATAAAGTCACCAAACGGAATTGCAAGTTAGCCAGAGGAAGAAATGTAAAAGAGACTAACACTGGGTTGAAAGATTTAAATTAGCAACAGTTTCCTACTTTTAACAACTGGAAATGAAATGTATTTTTCAGTTTGAAAAATAGTGGATTATTTCACTTCATCTCCTTTAACATATATAAAATCCTTGCTAAGAATTTAGATCTGCTATGTATTTAATAACACACAAGTCTAATACCTTTGTGAATCAGCAGTGTAAAAAATATTTTTTTATTGACAATGTATTTATATATTTATGTATGTGCATATGAGACTGATTAGACAAATGTTACTTTGAAAATGCTGTATTCTGTAGTCTGTTTCATAATAGATGCACATTTGCAAATAATCTCATACTTCACCTATGTGAATTTCTCATTTAAGGAATGTGCACATACTGGAGGGGAAGAATTGAATTTGCTCTGAAAGTGACTGCATACTTGTAATACTTTTCTAAAAAATGTACTGTCAGGGAGAAATGCAAACATTTAGGGAAAATGGATGTATTGCTCTGCATGCCTGAGGACATAACCTATTATCAGGCATCCAGGTGTGTTTTACTATGTAGTGTTGAATAAGAGCTACTGTATAGGTCAATAAATGTCTCATGTCTTATCAGAGATCAAACCTTGTCCCCAACTGTTAAGATGTGTTTTCACTAACACCTCATTGTCCACTCTATCTGACTGTTTTGAGTTTTAGTGGTGATACAATTTTCCAAAAGTCCAGATGGAATTTATTATGATTTGGACTATTATAGCATTATGAAAATATGACCTTTTCTGTCTTAAGATTATCCTGCTTTTTTAACTCTTTTTTGCACAATGAATCCTGTATTTCTGCTGACTCTTGAATTAAAGCTACCATCTCAAAAGAAACCCCAGACTGTATCTACACAATAATGTAACAAAGGCTTGCAGAATCTAATTTTGAGATCTAATTTTGGAACCAAGAACAGTGTCTCTGCAACTTCAATAAAGCTTTTTGGTTACTTGTTTATTATTATTATTATTATTAATATTAATATTATTATTTTTTTTTTTTTTACGTTGCAACTATTAAAAATGTATCATCTGACTCTGAAGTGATAAATTTGTTGATTTGGTAGCATGAAAATAGGAACACAGTTTTCTTGTCTACTCTTTCGATCTGCTGGAGACAGAGAAATACAATCTAAGTGATTTATAAAGATAATCGTGTTCTACATACTGTTTCTACACTTGTTAAGGAGATTCCTGCCAAAGGTTAACTAAAGAGTAGATGACATGCAAATGCAAATTCAATGAATTAGGACTGGAACTATCAGATTTCCTTGGGCAAGAATTAGGACAAATTATCCCTCTGTCTTTTCCATAATCCCAAAGTGAACAACAAAGTATTTAAACAGTTGGTGTTCTGAGCAGAAAAGAAACTTTAGCTGTTCCAGAGAAATAAAATGATGTCATACTTGCAGTTGTTCAAAATATCTAAGGCTTGAAGGTATTTAGTATAAGTGAAGGAGAATTAGTCAGATCCTTAGCTACTGTGAATCTGTGCTATTGCAGTGTTGACTAGATTAGCCAAATTAACGACAAGTGGTATTATACTCAAGAGGCTCTTAATCATATGTGATTAAGAAACAGAGAGTTTTACCATTAAGACCTGTTTTCATCTCACATAAATTTGATGTAGAAGTCCATATCTGAGCACATTAGCTGAGAAATAGCTCTCTTAAAATAGGATAAACAGCTGCTTTTCAGTGCCTGTCTCACTGCTTTGATTATCCAGTGTCTGTGCACCTAACAGACTTTATACATTTATCTTTTAAACCATTTTTACACAGTCATATAAACTCTATTATATCTATCAGTGATTTATAAAATAGACTGATGACCTAAATTCAATGTCTATGAAAAGATGTAAAAACTAAAATAAATAATAAAAAGTAGCCCCCTGTTATTTTTTTTCTTTTTCTTTTTCTTCTTCTTTTTTTTTTTTTTTTTTAACTAGGAAAGCAGTCACTGTATTTTGGAAAGTACAATTCCCAAGGTTTGTGAGGCTTTTCTTCTGATTTGTTTCTGATCTGTTTCTTAATCAGTTGGTCGTAAATAGACTTGGTTTTGAATATGAGATTTGGAAGGTTTTGGTAGTAACTGGAAGTCAAGAGAAGGGAGAAAAGGAAGAAAGCTAATTAAGGTCTTTTCAATACATTCATGGTCCCCAAGATATTTCATTGCAGGTAAGAGACAACAGAAATTTTATATTGATCTTTTGCTATTGTTGGTTGAAGTGGAAGGTGTATTTCTATTTTCATTTAAAACGTTTTCCATAATTAAGCTATTTTTAAAGTAGTTTCCTAATTTTCTTCTATTTTGAAGCAAATATTTAATTACCCTGGAGTGGCATTATTCTATCGAGAGAACTTTGTTAATAAATATTCTGATATTTTAAAAATCTGCCCATATTTTCCCCAATTCCTATTTCCTTTTCCAGTTTCCCCCCACCCACTGACTCCTTTTACAACAAATCTATAATTTTGAACTCCCCAGAAGATTCACATTTAGGTTTATTTTGTTATTTGATTAAACAATTAATATATATATATATATATCATGTTTAATTATAACCCTAGAGAGCAGTACAGAAAAATCAGAGTAACTGATAGATGAGCTCTATTTTGCCTGAGAGTATTCTGGCATGGTTACAGGAAAGGAACTAGATGATCTAGAGTTTGTCTTGGGGTCTCTACTACATTGCTGTCCATCATATAAGCCTGTTTTAAGGGATTTATGTACGTGTGCATTGCAAGCACATTTCTAAAGGAGATGACTATTTCTATTCCCCATCTCACCTACCCCTCAAGTTACTTGGAACAACATGCCAGTTAAAGGAGTGTTTGTAAATAGTTTTATAAAGTGTATTTACTGTTACAACCTGCTCCTCTGGAAAATATATATTTAGTCCATTTTTGTCATTGGGTCTTGTTTAAAACCTGATAACCAGATTATTTGACAAACTGGAATATTTCCAAGACAGCTGTTTCAAGTTTCTTGGTAAACAGAGTCTGTACATTGCACATTGTATATATTTGTGAAATGTACATTATTTACTTTATAAAGGCTTCTGATCTTCCATAAATCTTGGCTCACAGAGTGGGTTTTAATGCACCATGTCCTGCTTCTTAGCAGCTGGCCTATTCATCTCTTTAATACCACACGTGGCCACATGAAAAAGGTTCATGAGGGATGTCTTTTAAGTGTAGCCTTTAGACATCAGATGGACCTGCTTTTCAAAGTGAGAAATACAAAAC
This sequence comes from Nettapus auritus, assembly GCA_011076525.1. Classification (NCBI taxonomy): domain Eukaryota; kingdom Metazoa; phylum Chordata; class Aves; order Anseriformes; family Anatidae; genus Nettapus; species Nettapus auritus. Next base: position 8,182,548 of record CM021765.1, read on the forward strand.
ATCTCAATTTATTTTCTCTCTGAAAGAAATGAAGTGCATTGTTTAGAGCCTATACTGATGTGAACACATGCTTGACAGTCATTACTGAGTGACATTTCTTCAATAACCAAAAACAAAATTATGAAATCCTGTTCTTATCTATCTATTTATTTATTTACTTTTAAATTATGCTTCTTGGCTGATATGCTCTAAAGAGAAAAGATACTGTATTTATGTCACAGTTGGTGCTCATTTAATGCCATATGTATGCCAGCAGTTGCAAACAAACCAAGTTAGCTCTGTCTATCTTAAGCCCAAGGCAGAACAGACAGATTGCAATCCAGTTTGTTACTGAAAACAGTCTAGCCACATGCTTGTGGTACTAGCCTGATCTAGAAAGCCATGAACATAAAGATTTGCATACTACCTTCACTGAGTGTAGATATTCTTATGATAGAGTCCTGTTCTGCAGTACTTGTCTCTGCAGACGCTTGTCTCTCCATTTTACTTTGGAAATGTCTATCCTCACCAGCTTTAAAGATAATAAAGATAATATAATAGTTCTTTTTCCACCCTTAAAGCTAGACATCTTGGTGTAGCTTGATAGGGTCTCAGAGGAACATTTGTGCATGGACCAGAAACTGAAGCCAAAACTCCCATACAAAAATCTCAATATGAGATTCGAAATCTCACTGAGGTCAAATTATTTTTCCTCAAAAGAACTGGTTAAAATTTGCATTGCCCATTCTGCAATGTCAATTTGACTCAAGAACATAGCATCCTTTAAATAAGGCAATTTTTTTTTTTTTTTTTTTTTTTCTGGAAGAGTACCACCACCTTTTAAGCTTCTGATACAAAACACCTCAGAATTGGCATAAATTCATTATCTACACTTAGATTCATATCGAAGTGTTGTACTGTTCCTCAACGAGTTAAGCCAAGGGGACCCCTCTCCTAACATCTGTGGATATTGGGGTATTTGAAATCCAACTCCAAATTCCATCTTAAGCCATGCTCTAATGTAAACAAAGTTAATGGCTTGTCAGCATGGAGCTATAAAGCCATGTAGGTACTGTCATAATATTGATGTAAGGAAACTTTAAATATATAGACATTTTTCTGAATATAACAGTGGGTTTTGCTCTTAGGAAAAGTCATTAAATCAGTATGTTCAGGTTATGTAGCAGCCAGAAAAAATATACAATTGTGGCAGCCAAGAAATTACATGGAAAAAAAAAAAGTTATGCCTTGACCCACTGACTTTTTTCAGTGCCAAGCAGTGACTGCCATTTTATGTTGTACCATTTGCGTTGTATAACCATGTGCTATAGTTAATGTGCAACCATGTTTGTAAGGAAATAAGGAGAAAGATGTTCTTGACCCGCAACACTCGGGACTACTGGAATAGGAGGTAGGCAGAGAGTTTACTTTATTTGAAAAGGAGGATTGAAGAAATCAGAAAAACAGGTACTATTCTGGGATATGTCATCTGTTCTGGTTTCTACAAGTAGGGAGTTGTTCTCAGCAGGATATCACTCACTATTGAATCAAGATCAGTTTTAAAGATTCAGGTAGAATTTCTTAGGTGATATATTATAGACTGATAATATAGTTAATGTTGTTCATGTAAAATCTCTGCAAATTGATACAGGCTTTCCTAAGGATTATCTTCTAAATACAATGTAAAATTATTTCTTTTGTGCGGTCTTAATGATTTCCAACTGCTGGAAAATAAGCTTAATTTACTTTGCAGTGATCTGTAAAAGCTGTATATATTTAAGTATTTTAGCCCATCTCTGTAATCAATTATTTTAGCTCCTGAGTTAATTTATACATTTTATTTGATTTTCTCCAAATTTATCAACTTGTAATACTGAAGTGCTAAAAGAATGCATTGCATATTTAATAATTTGTGTGTATTTTTATTTTATATTTTTAATCTATGGGAATCACTACCACATACATTTCTAGTGAAAACCTGTAACCAAATAACTTTTTCATACAAGGTATCAGCTATTCAGTCAGTGTAAAATGACTGTACTTTGATACATAATCATTTTGTTGAGTTTTCATGAAGTATTATTCTCTGAGTCCTTGTTCAGTCTGTACCAGTATTCTGATTTATACCACTAAATGATTTGGGAACACATTTGTGTTCCATTAAATGCAAAGATACACATGATGGACTGAGTTCAGATGAAGATTTGTACTCATTTTAGAGCTAAGGAGAGATAAAGCATTAATGCTTTCCCAGACTTTAGCAATGATCTGGTTTTGGGTAAGGGCCCATATCTGATTATTTGTAAATATTTTGACGTGCTTGGTATTCTATTATATAAGATGGATAGATCATAAGAACCTCATTTGTGCTGTTAGTCTGCACAATGGAAACAAACGACATGTTTCACCCATATTGAAGAAATTCACGATGAAGAGTTCACAACATGAATCACATTAATATATAACACATAAACAGAAAATTCTGGACATCCGCATGCTCACTATGATAGTTCAGGATCCAGACATTTTTAAAGTTAATAAAATTAAGAATTTTCAGATGTGTCTGAGGATAGGTAATAATTACATGGGAGAGAAGTTTTATTAACCCAAGCTTCCAAGTTAATTACTAAGACAAGTTTTCAGATTTCTAGGCTGACGTGAGCAAACAGTGGTAATGTATTACTAAGGTAGAGAGTTTTATTTTAAGTGAATTTGGAAGGAGTGGTAATAAAGGTGAGACAGCTTCTCTCCAGCTCACAAATTTGATGTTGGACAGTGTTCTGACTCCCATTCTGAACTGGAATTCTGTGAAGCCTCTGAACTTGTTCAGTGTCTCCAGCTGTAACTGAATCTAGATGCTTGCTTATCATATCTGCCTTATCTGATGTTAGTTTAAACTGGAAGAGTTATGGAGAAGATCATATTGGAGGTGATTGAAGAGTAATTGCTGAAAAAACAAACAAACAAACAAACAAAAAACTATTATCAGGCATAGTCAACTTGAGCTCATGAAGGGAAGTCCTGCCCTAATAAGCTGATCTCCTTCTACGATAAGGTCACCTGCTTGGTGAATAAAGAGAAGGCAGCGGACAGAATGTTTCTTATTTTAGTAAGGTCTTTGATACTGTCCCTCACAGCATCCTTCTGGACAAGTTGTCCAACAGTGAGCTAATCAGGTTCACACGTTGCTGCTGGGTGATAAACTAGCTGAATGGCAGAACTCAGAGGGTAGTACTGAATGGGGGTACATGTGGTTGGCGGCTGGTCATTAGTAATGTTCCAAGGGCTCAATTCTAGGGCCAGTCCTCTTCAACGGTTTTATCAATGATTTGGATGCAGGAGTGGAGTGTATCCTTAGCAAGTTTGCTGGTGATAATAAAATTGGAGGGGCTGTTGACTCCCTGGTGTCCCTGGAGACCTTGCAGAGAGATCTAGATAACTTGGAGAACTGCCCAATCACCATTGGCATGACGTTCAGAAAAGGTGCCAGATGCTGCAGCTTGGATGGAGTAATGCCAGACACTGGCACAGACTGGGAGATGAGAGTCTGGAGAGCAGCTCAGCCGAAAGGGATCTGGAGGTGCTGATGACAGCAGGCTCTGCATGAGCCAGTAGTGTGTCCTGGAAGCCAAGAGGGCAAATTGCATTTTAGGATGCATTAAATATGGCATAGCCAGTCAGTCAAAAGAGAAACTTCTCCCACTTCCATTCCATTCCGTTCCATTCTGTTAATACGGATCTTACTTTCTGTTCTGACTCTGATTCAGCAAAGTGTCTATCTTTCTCTTTGATCGCAATTACCTTTAAAGAAACCTAATGCTTATGACTCTTAGTATTGGCCTAGACTGCCCTAAACCAAGTAAGTAGTAGCCCTGCAAGATGAGGGGAGAGAAGGATTCAGCTGATGCCACTGATTCATCAGCATGGCAGAGGACACTGCAAGCAAAATCTAACAAAGGCTAAGTTGATGACTTCTAACGTTTGCCATTGGTTTCTTCAACCACTTCAATATATTTTCCACCTATTTGCATGATGTTCTTTATAAACAGATATGAGAGCACCTAGTGAAGAATTTACATCTCCATAAGTCTAGTAACAGCTGACATTAAGTTCTCTTGCAGTTAACTAGAATGTTGACTGAAATGCTCAGTCTTTTAAATTTTGTACACAATCTGATTTATTTTCCTGAAATGAGTACAGAGTAAGCATAATAAATATGAGATATTTCAAAGAATACTTCAGTTATTACAATTATTATGTAAATCTCCGGGTGATTTTTTTAAATCTATAGGACTGTCATTAAGCTTACTTATTTAATCTTGACCAATGTTTCTCATTTCTTCTCTTGCATTGTTCCTCACTTATAAATTCACCAGCATTTAATTACATTAGAGTATGTGCTTACTGTAAATATGTCTCATGTCATATTGAGTAACTCATGAAGTTACTCATCTAAAAAAACAAAACAAAACAGAATTAGATCCATATTCCACTAGTCATCCTGCAATAGTTGCAAGAAATCCTAGACAGGAAGAGATGAGCTGATTAATCTACCCTTCTTTCTCACCCTTTACTTGAATTTGTGGTTTAGATTCATCCTAATTTTACTGCTTAGAAACTGGCTTAGGTCTGCATCACAAAAAGGACAGAGGTAATGGTTACCCTTGAGAAAAATCTTTGCTTATATATTGCAAAAACAAAAAAAAAAAAAAAAAAAATTTTTTTTTTTTAAAGTTTTAAAAAAAGTTTTTTTTTTTTTAAAAAAAGAAGTTAAAAGGCTAAAATCTGACACTGGCTGTGAAGTTGAATTGTTTATATAAACTGTTAGTTTGTTTAAACATGGTTAATTATCAGGTATTCTGAAGTGTCATTACATTTTATCACATAAAGCTAGAGCACAGATTCATGTTTTATTATTAAAAGTAATGAATTATGAATAAACTCCCTAATTGCTCTGAAGTACAGATGGAAGCAATCTTCATGAAATTATAAATAATCACCGTACATCTCATTGCAACAAGTGGAATTTAAGCTTGCCATGCAGTCTTAGAAGTTTAATTAAATGTACTAAAAAAGCAATTTGATACTTTAAAAACCAAACTGTCGTATGGCACTGAAGCAAATCAAAACCCCAGTTAGGTTTACAAACCAATCTTTGCTGCTAATATCAGAAATGGCAATATTCCCCATTTAAATATGTTATGTTTTGCAAGTTCAATGCCTTCAATAAATGTAAAACTTGGCTTTTGGAAGTATTATTTAGGTGGAGATATATAGGCTTCTAAGTAACTTTTTAGATAAGCAAGAATGATTCTCAGGCATTACAGATCCACATGCTTAACCAGACTAGTAATTGAGAGAACAGACCCTCTGTATAGTAAGAAAGAGTAAGATGTGTCAGATGTCGTCAGGCAAGTTTAGCATTTATGGAGCTATAGAAGAATATAATGAAGTTTATGTTTAAGATTGTACCTTGGCTCTTCATGACCTTCTAGATCTGTGAATCTAAGCTTGGGGTAACTAGGTCAAGAAGAATAAAAATGTGGCAGAATCTTGGCTCTATCCTTTTCAGCCCTGCACAGACATACAACCTGGTAATTTTGTTCTTGCTAGACAATTCCTTCCTCAATGTGTTCTTCAGGTACCACAGCTGAGCAATGTAGGGTGAATCAAGTCTTTGGCGTGGTAAGTAATGCTCAGATCCCAAAAGGAATTTATCTCCTATCCCTTTTAAAGTACTTAAATTAGGATTTAAATGAAGCTGAGGTACAAAAGTTGAAAACTGCAATGCAAATATATTTCACGTAGATGCCACCAAATCCCACACTTACATGTTGAATCTGTACTTGAATTCTGGCCTCTGTCTCTGCTTCACGTTCAGCTGGAAACTGCACTAATCTGAGAAAGTCAGAGATCATTTCAGTTTTCTAAACATATGTGTACAGAGACTTTTTGGAAGACTTGGGTGTCCTGCATGGTCTTTTTCTTTTGATCAGAAAGGGCACAGAATTTTTGGGAGGTATATATGTATGCCCAGAAACTTAAGGGCATCTCAAATCAGAACAGCCTGAATTGGCTAGGGAACTGAACTGACGCCTTTTTGTTTACTTTCTGCCTAATTGAGATTGAGACAGAAAAGGTACTTCCTCATCTGAGGCTTCAACAAACTGGATATGACATATTATTAGAGTGGATCTAATGCATAGAAAGATGATGACTCTTTTAAATCCAGCTGGGACAAGCCCTAATGTGTAGACATAAGATGAATAATTGCCGAGGCTGCTTTTAATATAATAATTTAGCACTTAGACTACTTGTACAGGAAGTGATGAAACTGATTTCCCTTCCTTCCTTAGATAGAAGAGATAAGACCTGTATTTCCTCATTCCCAGGACAGTGAAAGGCAACCAAAATTTATGTCAGGAGGGATAATGGAGGAGGGCACAGACACATTCTGCTTTTCCAATGGGGAAGTGGATAAAAGATTTAATGTCTCTTTCCCAAAGAAATGCAACTGTGCAATTTAGTGGCATTTTGCTTTTAAGAAAACGGGAGTCACAGGCTTTGTTTCCTCTACAAAGACCTATTTTGTGTTTTCCGTTAAATGGTAATTGGACAAAATTAGACCAGAAGCCATAATTTTTTGTTGTCAATTGAATGTTCCTATTCACAATATCAGAGGCTCTTTTGTTTTGTTTTTCCTTAGTTTTTAATACTGCAGGTATTTAAATAATAATAATAATAATAAATTTAAGTTAATTACAGCTGTAATTTTGCTAATCCATTCAACCAAAATATCCCAAATGAAAAATTTTGGTGCCTGGACAGCTGAACTGTTAGAAAAATGCAGATAAATATTTTTCATGAAAACTGCAATACTGAAATGTTTTTTCTGCAGCTGTGTCTTCAAAACTGCAGCACATCTTTTTAGAGGAATGTGTGGAAATATTTAAATTCATAATTACAAAAATTAACAATGAAGTTTTAAAAGTGCATGGCATATTCTTAGTGTCTCATAGTACTTCCCACATTAACTCAAAAATAGTGACCTGTGATTTCACACACAGCATCTGAAGCACACCTTAGATTTCTGTGTTATATATTAGCTCTGTAGCTGGATGTAACATATCAGAAGATTATTTAGTGGCACTAAAAAAATAAATGGGAAAGCAGGGAAGTTGGAATTGATCTGAAAGACCATATTTTCTAATTTGCCTTGCAGGATATTTGGCAGTTTCTATTCTCTATAGAAGTGGTTATATAATGGAAATACAAAGTTTCTTTGATCTAAAAAAATCTCTGTGGGATTTAATAATTTATATCAGAATTTAACAGCACAGTAGAAACCTCTTTATATACTAGTCATTTTGCTTTTCTTTGTCAGACCAGCTCTACTTGAAACAGAGACTTACTATTAATGGAACTGAACTATATTTCAATGTCTCAAGTACTTTGGTGGCTTTCGTTCTACTATATTTCACTCTGGTCCCAGTTCAGCAAAGATCTTAAACATGTTCTGGAATCCTATCACTACAATGGGACAGAAGCCCTTGTTTAAATGTAAATTTGTAAATTTGGGCTAGATCATGCACTCTTCTTGATGATCACTGAATCACAGAACTGTAGGGGTTGGAAGGGAACTCGAAAGATCATCAGGTCCAACCCCTCTGCAAAGAAGGTTCCTCAGAGCAGGCTGCCCAGGTTGGCGTCCAGACGGGCCTTGAATATCTCCAGAGAAGGAGACTCCACAACCCCTCTAGGCAGCCTGTCCCAGTGCTCCGTCACCCTCACCATGAAGAAGTTCTTCCATATGTCGCTGCGGAACTTCCTGTGCTCTATCTTGCGGCCATTGCCCCTTGTCCTGTCCCCACAAACCACTGGGAAGAGGTTAGCTACATCCTTCTTTCTCCCACCCCTCAAATATTTGTACACATTCATAAGATCCCCTCTCAGTCTTCTCTTCTCCAGGCTGAACAGACCCAGGTCTCTCAGCTTTTCCTCATAGGAAAGATGCTCCAGGCCCCATATCAAAAATGATGTTCTTGATAAAGAAAATATATTGAGATAGAAACAGTTTGTTGTTGTTGTTTCATTTTCAGTAGTGTCTTATTCCACTGGGCCGAATGTGCAACTTGTCATTCTCATCTAAGACTATAGTAATAAGATTCAGACATTTATGACCTGACTTATGGAAGAGAGGCTCTCATTTAAGATAGATGTACTTAGATTCTTTAATATTGGTGCATGGAAATATATATGTGTACAGCTCAGCTAACTCCTAGCAGTATAGATGTCTGAAACAATCCAAACAAATTGTACTCCAGAAGAGTCTGCTGCTCCTATCTGGCCATGAAAGTGGCTTCCACATAAACATTTAATAGACATAGATATTAATTTGTTCCTTTTTCACTGCAGATGTCACTACTTTGTTCTTTTTTTGATGTTTATGGACAGGGTGTCTTGCATCCTATAGCATAGAAAGAAAAAGACCTAACAGACCTCCACTTCTCCCATACTGTCTCAGAATGGACAGTAGCACACACAGAGCCAAAGAGAAACAAAAAAAGGCATGTATAGAAATGCCTTGGTCTGGCAAATTTTCCCATAATCTATGGCTTCAGAGCTTCCTGAACCAGAATTTCTTTCTGGCTTATCACGTTTATAAATAACATCAGTTGATTTACCCTCCATTAATTTGTTCCTTTTTACATCCCTGTACATTTCTGACCTCCGTGGAATCCTGTGGCCATGAGCTCTACAATGTAATTATATGTTGTGTGGAAAAAGTACTCCCCTTTGGTCTATAACTTGCTCCTTAATGCTTTCATTATATGTCTGCTAGCTCTTGTTCTGTGAAACGGAATGAGTATTCATTCTCTGTTCACGTTTTTCCATTCATGTTCTGCATATAGTTTATGACTTAAAGTCCTCTGTCATTTCCCCCTATCAGTCATCTCTTTCCTAAACTTAAGAATCTTAGTGCATTTGCTCTTTCCTCATATGGAAACTATTCAGATCTAGGCATTACTGATGTGAGCAGGATTTGCAAAATCAGAATTTAAGTGGGTGTGGTGTAAAGAAAATAAAGAATGGCAGAGGAACTAGGTTTCATTAGAAGAAATCTTCATGCTAGCAGTATGATATGCAACAAAACCCAATAAAATATTGAATGATTATTAATAATTGTGGAATCTATCATATCAAAGTTATTTGGCAAATTTATTAATTTATAAATTTATTAATATTAATTTATAAATTTATTAATAATTACAAATTTGTTAATTTGTAGATGCATTTGACGTGAAATTGATTGAAACTGTCTATTGTTTTGGCTATTAGAACAATAAATTCTTTCAGAAGAAAAAAAAAAATAAACACAGTAGGTTACTCCTTTTATCTCCAGTTTTATATATGAGACCTTTCAAGTCGGAATGAAGGGTATGATGACTAGAAGGGCATGCTGACTCTTCATTTTGATATTAGCAGTTACAAATCAGCCAATATCTGATAGTCATTTGCTCTTCTCCATCACTGTGAGGAGATTGTATTGTGACATGGATTGGTGGACTTGGTCCAATTCCTAATTGAAAGAGTCCTTGTTATTAACTCACAATAAGAGGAGAGAGCAAAGAATTGAATAAAAATGAAGGTACTTCATCTCCCTTAAGAGATTTTTATTACCCTAATGTGAGCAAAACCAGTGGTGTAGCTAAGCTTGTGTACTGGGTTTTCTCCTGTTATATATTACCAGTATTAGTGCAGCTCCAAAATGCTCCCCTCAAAACTGGAGTCCCATTACAAAATAACATATTGGTTTCCAACATATTTCTTTGCACACATCATTCAGTAAGAAATGTGTTCTTCCAAAGCAAAACAAAACAATGTGTTTGTATATGATTCACTAAGACTTGCTGCAAGAAATTCAAAGTACTTGAACAAGGCTGCAGTAACACTCCAATACTTTTTTTTTATTATTATTTTATTTTTTATTTTTTTTTATTTTTAGCTGTATTTAGCAGAATAAAGTGTCCCTGGTTCATAAACTCCCAAACTGTAACTTGCAAAAATGAAATTACAGATTGAAGAATTCTGTAGAGGACTTAACCCTGAAGGCTGACCTTTAAATTTGGTAAAGTTCATACAAAGGTATAATGATGTAAAAATTAATGTCCTTTTCTCTATGACGTGATAAGTTCAAGCTGACACAGTTTTACTTGCAAAGGTTATGTCAGAGAATAATGCATTCAGAAATTTTCCTCTGCCTTCATCATTTGAATTTGTGTACTGTTTAGAGCACTATTCTTGCTAGCTGTATAAGCAGGGGAAGAACATTATTCCCTTTCTTAAAGAGTTTATGATTCAAGCATAGACAGGATGAAACCAAGCAGGTGGTGGGGTTTCAGGTGATGGCAGGCAGGCTTCTTTCTTGTTGCACCAGAAAGCAAATCCCTGTCAAGGAGTATGTGAGCCACTGCGGCAGAGAAGTGTCCTGCTGAGCTGCTCTGCCTCACATTGGAGCAATCTTCACTCATGCCTCTGCAATCAGCATGAAAGCAATTACCAGCTCCACAGCCCTATAAAGGACAGACGGGTAATCTATGACAGATTTGATGACAGCAGGGAAAATGCCCCTGAGAATTGTAATTGTAAAGGCTAACTGCAGACACAGATAGCTCTCAGCTGTTGGGAAGAAACAGCCCAATAGTCAGTGGCTACTAAAGCTTCAAAGATAAGAACATGCTCTGATTTAAGAGCTTTTTTTCTATGGGCAAGGCTGTGAACTGCTGTTCATGACATCCATCAGCCCTTTGACATTAGTGTGACTAGTTCCTGGATAGAAGGGCAGCAATCTGACTCTGACATTGATGAATTTCTGTTAGTGTATTGCCACTTTATGTCAACCACATGCAGGGAAAAAAAAGAAAAAAAAAAAAAAAGAAAAAGAAAAAAAAAAAGATATAAAACTGCATGGTGCTGAGTTGCCTAGAATATCTCTGCTAATTACAGACAAATTCCTATTTGAAGGAAGGAAGTATATGAGCTGAATACAGTTCTGAGGATTTACCTCTCTGGGATCATTTCCTCATTGTCACCTTATTTCAGCCTGGTCTGATTCCCATGCATCCCATGCATCAGTCACCTGGTCTGATTCCCATGCATCACTGTCTTACAAATGTGCATAAAGGAGAAAGCGTCTATTTCCTTTTACACAGAAGGAAAAATAAGCTAACATTTTATAGAAAAGGTCACCTTTAGGCATGTTGAATCTGTCAAGCTCTTTCAGACCTGTCTTTTTTTTATAGAGTTTTAAGCTAGGTGCAATGCACAAGGAAGCACCATGTAAATTCAGGAGTACAGCTCACAAACTCATAGGCAGTGAATGGTCCTCCTTTTTTTCCCTCTCCTTAACTTTATGTAGTGTTAATTAATCACTTTCTAAATACTTACTTAAGTTACTAATATCATAAACCAGGTGAAAATGGGGTTACTTTGCATAAAATGATGTGCCAAATATTTTGCTTATTTTTTAATACAAAAAACCTGAAAAAAACCTACCTCTACATAAAATCTGCATAAACTTTTCCAGGTGACTGCAGTGATAATTCCCATGGGGCATTGGTTCTGTTGTCCACCCATCAACATTTAGATGGCCTGGGAATTTATGTATCACCCTCAGTTATGTCAATGGACCATAAGGAGTTATTCAGTTCATGTGGAAAGAGACACTGAGGGCTTGGTTTAGAGGCTCACATTCACATGTGTTTGGAGGAGTATGATAGACCTGTAGTGATATCTGAGACAGCCTTGGGCATCCAAGACATCTGCATGGGTTGGAAGTTATGACATTTGGTTTATAAGTAACTGCGTGCCTCTAAAGAAACAGCTGAAGACTGTGTGCATTATTACATAGTGCCTAAAATAACACCAGGTACTTGTGTTTCAGCAACTCTTCTTCAGCAAGCTAGCATACATATAGGCACCAAATTATAGGTATCTCAGTCTGGAGCTGACTCTCACCATCTATGAGTTCTTCGTTAAACTGATTTATATGACAAAACTGTGATGCTGGCAGGAGTATCTTACTCTGCAGGGTGAGAAGCAGCACATCAGTCCCTCCACATCTTGGTTTCAAATGGCAGAGCAAGTTCCACCCTCAGGTTTGTGGAAGTGAGACAACTGGAAATGTGAGACAATTGTTGCCTGTGCACAGGATATTCCTGAAGGAGAAAATTCCATTGCAGTAGAGAAGCAGAGGAATTACGATTGTGCCTGAGAGCTACATACAGCTTCTCTTCAGTCTTTCTACAACTTCATCAACTGCAAAACAGCTGCATATAATACAGATTAATGCAGTCATTCTGCAGGTGAGCCAGTGCTTTGCACGTGGAGTAGTGATATTTTGTATGACTATTTGGCATTCTATGAGGACTAGTGCAAAAGAATTGGTGTGTTTTTTGTTTGTTTGTTTGTGTTTTTTGTTGTTGTTGTTGTTTTTTGTTTGTTTGTTTGTTTATTTTGGTGATAGCAGTATGCATATCATAGGCTATACTATTCTCCAGGTAAACCATTTAACAAAATTCAACCTGTGAGTTAAAGATATCCATGTGGTGACAAAATAAAAATTGATCTCCATGCTTCATAAGGTCTTTTGGAATACTAGCTGCATCAAGAAGACAAAGTCCTGAAAGTTTGTTCTCAGTTAGGAAGTACAACAATGACCATAAAAAGTTTTCTTTGGTAGAAACCATGACATGTTCAATTCTCAGAGGTTAGATGACAACAGTTAAAGTCAATAATATCTTGGGCTTAATTTAGATATATGACTAATCTTGTAGCTACACTAACCTATTTATCTGCAACACCATTAGGGGAAGCTATGGTAACTCAGCAGCCAGACAGTCCCTGCCACCCATGATAAAGCCTATAAGTAATATAAATAATAATAATAATATAAGTAATAATAAACCAAAAAGTTAACATTTTGAATTTGGCCACTGAAACACACGCTTCCAATTCCAACTCACTGAAATGAAATTAGACAACTTTGTTGTCTTTTGGTCAGACAAAGGCAAATAACAAGTAATTTTTCGCACGTAATTTCAGTCATCACACAATTTATGGATTACGTTATTAATGCACTGCAGTTAGGTAACAAGGTCTGATATAATGTCAGCAAGTGGATTTTTTTTCCAAATTTCAAAGTGGATATGTTGACAGATGTGTGCAATCTTTTGCCTCTGACAGCTATTTCTAATAACCATGCTTTTGACTCATGCATTAGACAATGAAGGCCTCTGGATCAGAAAAGCTTAAGTTTCTGTGGTTTGAACTAAAGCTTCATCCCTGAGAACTACTACAGCTCATCTCAATTGTGGAGTGGCCTGAAAGAGATGCTAAGACATACCAGTCAACGGTTTATCTGAATGTGGGGTTTGTATATGTTGTGTACGGAATATAGAAATGTAATTTAATTGTATTCACATTTTAATATGTTGTACAATAAAGACCATATTACTTTATAACATTAGACAAGCATGGTGTCATGAGATGAAGCAGAAAATCTCTCAGGCTTGTTTCTTCAGTAAGGCTTGTATTTTTGCTCAGTCCCTAAGGTTTATGGCTTATCAGATGCAGACAAAGTGAAAAGAAGCAGTACAAATGAAAACAGTTATAGATCCATACATAGCATGATGCAGTATGGAATGAGACCAAAATGTATTCTTTAATAATGAATAGTAAAGTCAACATTTGTAATAGTAACAGGAGATACTGAGTTTTCTTTCCATTTGAAGGTCAAGAGTTAATGTCATATCTCAGCTAGGGAGCTTAGGCACACAGTGCCCCATTTATTACTACTGCAGCGTGTCAGTCAGACGCCAGCTGTCAGTGTTAGTATCTGGCACAGTTTCATGAGGAATTAATTACTTGAAAATAAATGGTCAGTTTTGTATTAAAGTTTGATAGTGTTATTTTCTGAAGTGAACGACAGCACCCATGTTGGTAAATGTGTTCCATCTGACCTGAAACATTTGATGTGAATGAAAACTTTAATTTTTTCCGGTATCTGCAACCATTGCCCATTTTAATTATGAAAAGAAAAAAAGTTAGAGAATGCTGTCCCTTGCAGTACTAACTAAAGCAAAACTCTTTTCTCCATTCTGAACCCTCTGTGTTCCATATCAATAAAATAATATGCCAAATTTTATTTATTCATTTGTATGCTGGTGTGCATGAGTTTATAAAAGACTGATGTTTGATCATAAGTTTTGCCAAACACAGACTTGTACTGTCAATACCAGTTGACACCAATAAGCAGAGCAGTGTGAAGAGAACTACATGCATACTACTGTGTATGCTGCTCCAATGATGCAGGTAAAAATTAAAAACCAAATTCCCATGACTATCATTGCCATTTTGATTTTCAGCACCATCTGCATAGCATCAGTGTTTTCAACCTGCCATAATGTGAAATTAAGTTGTTGTGTTTTGTTTTGTTTTGTTTTGTTTTTCCACATTACTTCTGAGTATCTTCGTTACTATTAACCCTCAGTTGACTGAGGCATCATTTACATGCTTGGTGGTGAATATTGTCTAGCATCTTAAGTTTTAAAATATTCCTTGTCTCTTCCTGCAGATATAGAAGCCACAGATTAACCAAAATTGCTGTTACTCAAATGGTCGTGCCTTTGAAATAACAGGAAATCTTGAACAGAGACACTTCCAGAAGGTTTTCTAATACAAGGATGCAAGGAAATAATGATAGCAGGTCAAATCTATACTTCTGTCTTATGAACTATCTCTACTATATATTTAGGGAATTCAGATGCTCCACTGTGGATGCTGACAGATACAGGTGCCTAAAAAGGCACAAGTTTACAAGGTAAACACATCCTGTCCTGAGCCTTCAGATATCAATTTTAAAAAGTGTTTCATAGAATCATAGAATGTCTGAGTTGGAAGGGACCCACAAGGATCATTGAGTCCAAACCCTGGATCCTGAAAGGACCATCCAAAACATAAAAAATAAATAGATCAGACCTTGTGTCTGAGCGCATTGTCCAAACACTTCTTGAACTCTGGCAGGCTCGATGCTATGACCACAGCCCTGGGGAGCCTGTTCCAGTGCTGAGTGGTGGTTACCTCTCGGTGAAGAACCCTTTCCTAACACCCACCCTGACCGCCCCCTGTCCCAGCTCCATGCCATTCCCTAGGGTCCTGTCGCTGTCTCCAGAGAGCAGAGCTCAGTGCCTGCCCCTCCACTCCCTCCCCTCATGAGAAAGCTGCAGGCTGCCATGAGGACTCCCCTTAGCCTGCTCTGCTCTGGGCTGAACAAACCAAGGGACTTCAGCTGCTCCTCATACATCTTCCCCTCTAGACCCTGCACCATCTTTGTAGACCTCTTTTGGAGACTCTCTAACAGTTTTATAACTTCCTTATACTGTGGTGCCTAAAACTGCACACAGTACTCAAGGTGAAGCTGCACCAGCACAGAATAGAGTGGGACAATCACTTCCCTCAAGCAGCTAGCAATGCCATTTTTGATGCACCCAAGGATGTGGTTGGCTATTCTGCTGCCAGAGCACACTGCTGGCTCATGTTCAGCTTGCTCTTGATCAAAACCCCCAGATCCCTTCCTGCGGAGCTGCTCTCCAGCATCTTGTATCCCAGTCTATATGTATAACCAGGGTTATTCCTTTCCAGGTGCTGAATCTGGCACTTGCGTTTGTTAAACCTCTTATTGTTGGTGATTGTTCAGCTCTCTAATTTGTCCAGAACTCTCTTCAAGGCCTCACCACCCTCAACAGAGTCAACAGCTCCACCCAATTTAGAATCATCTGTGAACTTGCTTAAAAAACCTTCAAGTCCTTTATCCAAATTGTTTATGAAAATGTTGAAGAAGACTGGTCCTAAAATGGAGCTCTGGGGAACCTCATTAGTGACAGCCTGTTGTAACCTCATTTACAAGAACCGTCTGGGCCTTACCCATCAGCCAACTGTTCACCCATCTTATTATGCTTTTATCTAACTGTATTCTGGTCATTTTTTTCCAGAAGATACTGTGAGAGACCGTATTGAAAGCTTTACTGAAACCCAGAAAGATTACATCAACTGGCTTCCTTTGCTCAACTTTCTGGGTGATCTTGTTGTTGAAGGAAATTAAGTTTGTTAGACGTGCCTTCCCGTAGTGAAACCATGTTGGCTCTGACCAATGACTGCATTGTCCTTTAGGTGATTTCAATAACTCCCAGAACAATCCTACCATAATTCAATTTAATAATAATATAAGATTTTTCAGAACTCTCCACTGGCTGAAAAAATTACTGACATTTAAGAGTAAAATCACTGAAACATCCTGGTAGACAATTAAGTCTATGGTAGCCTTCAGAGATATTGCAAACAAAATCTTTCACCTTTTTATCCTCTCGAGAGAGGCATCCTTGAGCATATGCATCCTCATGGCTTCTCCGAGGAAAGGAAGCAGAGAACTGAACAGGCAGCAGCTCAGAGAGGGTATCTGTTCTTGTTGCGTGACTTCTCGTGGGGAGGAGACCCCCTTTTTTTCTTTTTTTCTTTTTTTTTTTTTTTTTTTTTTTCTTTTCAGAGCATTACAGAACACAGCTTGCTTTCTGTGAGCTGTGGCCAAAGTTTTCTGTCTTTTTTTCATCTCTCCCTGCTCCCCTCCTTCCTTCCCCCCACATGGCGTCTGCTTTCAAGATTGCTTCAATAGCCAGCATTGTAACATACAGAGATGGATTTCCACAAAATTAATTTCAGCACTTGGATAGAAACTGATTATCATTCTTTGTAGTCCTAAATATGAAGTTGTTAAATGAGAACTGGGAGTGGAATGCAGCCAAAGTTCTTAGTAAGAGCATTGACTGAATAACACAGAATATGGGAGTAAGAGAAATGACAGAATAAAAGTATTTTATGCCTTTCATTAGTTAGTCCAAGCAAGGAATACAGTGGCATACGTTAAATTACATGTAAGCCTCTAAAGAAGGTAGAGAAACTACATGTATGCTCCAGATGGATTTTACATTGAAAGATATTTGAACATTTCTTAATTGTCACACATCTAGCTGAATTACATCCATTCCATTTATAATGACTTCTACAACATTTGAAAAAACTAATTTAAAGTTCTGCAGTTATGCACTATATTAAATAAACAAATGAAGTTATATACTTAATTGTATTATAACATAAATTTATAATTTTCCATCTTATTGTTGATATAAAATAGTTTTGCTTAAACTCTTAAACTGATTATTTTCTGAAAAAAAAAAAAAAAAAAAAAAAAAAAAAAAAGAAAATAGGAATAGCAGTAGAGACAGGAGAGTGTTAAATTTCTTAAGTGGTCTAAATTTGTCATCATGTACTTTCTCATGATGCTCAGCTAACAGTATTACCCACAACATTCACTTCCCATTAATACCTCTTATCCTAGAAGAGATGTTTGAAAAAAACACACATTCAATATCGATTAATTAATTATCTTCCTGTAATTCAGTAGTCCGGGGCATAGGACCACTGCTAGAATTCCGGAAGACCAAGGATCAGTTTCTTAATTTATCTGATTTGCACTTGGGACACCAAGGAGAGGTGATTCCCAGGAGAGGATTCTAAGCATTATGAACTGGATTTGTTGAAGGTCTTATAATATGTAGTATTTATCACCTTTTACATATACTATCTAGTTCAGACAAAAAAATTATCTAGTGAACAGCTAAGACACGATTCTCTTTTTGAAATTGGTTGTGTCTATCTCTGTATTGCATCAGCAGTGATACAGATGAATACAGTGTACATTACTTGAGAATAAATATTTCTCACTTGCTAATGCTATGTACATGTCTCCTGTATTCTAGTTCAGTGACCTTAGTAATTGGCTGTAGTCGCTGTCATTTGGGTATTTAAGTGCTTTTTATGTACAAAGTGTAACTGCTTCAGAGGAAGAAATTTTGAGAGACACATGCTCTGAATTGTCCTCCTAATGTGGAAGTAATAAACTACATTGCTTAATCTGCACTGAGTCAAAAAAACTTGATGTCTTAAGGCAGAAAATGATAGTACTCCCCAGAGTGTACAGAGTATCATTTTTTTTTTTTTTTTTTACTTTTTAATAAAAGCGGGATCAATTCAATTCTGGTATCTCATTTCCAATGTCTGTGACATCCTAGATCTTTCAGCATAAGAGCCAGAAAAATATGACTAATATGACATAAAGCTTTTATGAATCTATGTGTTGTTGACTTTATTCTGAACATTAGATAATGCAGAACATGAAAGGAACATACAGGAGAAAGTGGTCTCTAGAAGTGTTTCAGTAACTGAAATACAGTCTCACCAGAGGACTTGAACATCAGGCATTATTTCTTGTAAAAGGTTTTCATTTCTATTGTGGGTTACATCTATGCAACCCAAGTGTTTTTTTCAGAAAAAATGTTTTTTCTCAAAAACAAGTGGAGACACTATAACAGACCTATATGAAAGCCATCATACCTTGCTTCTAAACTGGAATAGCTTTACACTGACTTTCCAGAGCTGGTTTCAAGGCAAGTGCTAGCCTAGTCTTCTTGCTCATGTGTCTCTGGATACTATAAGGGTTGCACAAATGTCCTCAGTTCAGATGAAAATAGTTCTCGACATAGCATCAAGGGTGGTGTTATTTAATTCATGTGGATAACTGTAAGCCTCTATGGTTTGAATTTCTTGTTTATCTATCTTCCTATCTTCTGTCTTTTTTTTTCTTTTTTTTAATTAATTATTTTATTTATTTATTATTCAGTGAAGAGAAACATTGATGGCAAAATTCATCATCATCCTACTGAAATGGCTCTGATGGCTCACTTAAATACTCCTTTTTATGTCTGATTACTGTAAAAAGAGCATTGGTTCAGCAGCAGATGCTTATGTTGTACTTAGGTGAGAAGAATCTCACTCTAGTTGTCTATCACAACATTTATATATCAAGAACATATCTCCATATTGATACTGAGTGTCAGTGATTCAGACACAGTGAGCAGGACTCACTGATGCACTGGGAAGTGAATAGCACAGGGGAAATGATTAGATATGAAAGAGTTAAAGTGATAATGTGAATCAGATATTACGGACTGATAATGCAAGAAAGAAAAGAAATTGCAAAAGAATTGCAGAGAGAGAAAAGGTTCATATGTGCTGACATGCCTCTCCTGGCATAGTTTAACATAATCCACCATACATGTTTTTTTTCACCCTATTCTTCAATCCTCCATTTCAGAAACAGATTTTGGTATCTCTTTATCTATGGGAGACTATTTCGGTTACCTTCACTAGTAACTCATTCCATATGTCTCTTTCTTTGAGAATGAAGCAACACTCTACAAGTCCCTGTTTGCTCATTGTTACCTAATATTTCAATTTAGTCCTTTACTTTTGCTCTTTAAACAATAACAAAAGCCCACCCTTTGAGTTTACTTTAATTTTTACTTATCTCTCTTTCTCAATACTGAAATCTTCAACTACACCACCTCCCAGCTTTTTCTTTTCTATGGAGAATAATAATCAGATTTTTTTTTCTTCAATTCATTAAAAATAAAATAAAATAAAGTTAAAAGTCTGTACTTATGCAAAATACAATCTTTAGTCAGGTGACTAATCCAGTTAATCTAGTGTAGCAGGAAAAATGTAAGAGTTTCTGAATGATTAGCTGGAGAACAAACAGGACATATTCTTATGTCAGGTAGTCATAACACACATGGATTTCTCCAAGTCATGTCACCAGAATAGATAAAGTACCATAATATAAGCAGGACTGGCAGGGAATGACTGAAAAGCTTTGACATTTCTTCTTGGATGGAAAATATGTTTTAAACATTTTTGCCATTAGCTCTTATATACATATAATATATATTTAAATTATTATTATTATTATTATTTTGTTTTGTTTTGTTTTAAAAAAAGAAAACAACATGCATAAATAATTTGGGAAATAATAAGTCACTGAGATACAAAAATAAGTATTTTTTAAACAAAGATTATATTTAATATGATTATTTTCATATACCGTCAAAGAGAATTAAAATTGAAAAGTTAAAAAATGGAAAAGAGGAGAGGAATAAGAAACTGTTTACTGCCTGAATCTCTTCCGCCTTACACTAAGCTTTGGTTTACGCTGGCATTCCTCCAATAAATTACTGATGATTTATACCTGCATTGAACTTCAGACTCTAAGAAGGGGACTGCTATTATGGTCAATACACTAGACTCGAACTCAGAAATCTGACTTTAAATCCTGAGCCCTAAGAAGTAATAATCTATTGAGGATGATGTTTCCAAAAGAAGATATATGGTTTGGGAGCTTCCTGACCGTTTTGCTAAGTAGCTTAGATTCTTTCTCTAATCAGTATTACTTGAAATAGATTTATTGGCTAAGCTCACAAAAGATCCGCATCTTTAGATTGAAAAATCTAAATTGAAGTCCTTATGGACAATCTTTTCAACTGTTCTTAAACCTAGACATACTGTAGGCTCATTTCCTTCTTTTTAGCAACTGTCTACAATTGTCTATATGTCTCAGCTTCATCTGTCCTCTCATCTTTTCCATCTACAAAGTAGGTAGAAGACCTACTAACTAGTAGAGTTGAATATACTTAGTGTTCTTCAGATGTACTAGAAATATGAAATTCAAAACAAAATATCTATGAAGATGGATCCCCTTTGGGCTTAATGCATTAAGGGGTTAGACACTTACATGGGAAGTAGAAAGTCTGAATCTGGCCTTCTTTTTACCTTTAAGGAATTTGAACTTGATTTGCCCCACTTTTTTTTTTTTTTTTTTTTTTTTTTTCTTCTCCTTTGAATGGAGAAGAAAATTTACACATAGTAAATAAATATTAATCAGACCCAAAACAGTAAGCTGTTTTATTTCTGACCCTTGCTCTACAGACTAGTTAATACAAATCAGGGAATTATTCATTAGAAAAAGAAACAGAAGCCAGGTTAGTTGTTATTGCTGCTGTTTGTTTGTTTGTTTGTTTTCAGGTGAGTTCTGTAGCTACTTTAAAAAAATAAAAAATAAAATTCTTACTTAAATAATATTTAAGCATTCCATGCAAAATGCAGCTGTTTCCACTGGGAAGAAAGGAGTCAGTCTTGCAGTATTTGTGTCATGACATTTGTGTCTTAGAGAGTAGGTGCAGTGGATTCAGATTCCTGTTGTCAGAGTGAAAGAATAGACTCATTTCAGGCAAGAAAACTGATAAAGACCCAGTTCCAATCCCAAGTCAAAGGAGACCATACAGACCAGGGTAAGGTTACTGGACGACTTAACCTGCTTCTAACATTTCCTATAGGCTGTATTAGGTACAAATTAGGGGATCTTATATATTAGAAAATATTAAGGGTTCTTAGATGCTAGAGATGATAAATTTTACATATATAACCTCCCAATGGAACTCACAGTCTTTTCAGTAGTCATACCATCTTCCAGAGCAATGAAAATTAAAATAAATAAATAAAACATCTGAAAATGGAATTTAGGGAAAAAAAAAAAAATCAAAAACAAACAAAACAAACAAACAAACAAACAAACAACTTAGAGTGAAAAGGTCCATATAGCCAAAAAGGAAACCCTGGAGAGAACGTAAGGATGAATTCTTCCACTTCTGTTCATAGAGAGGAATCTTAAGCAGTAAATCCTTCCATGCAAAAAGAGAATAAACCACCTTCACTCCACATTAAATAACTCGGTACACATAGCTCTCTGTTGTTAGATTAGATAGCTTAAACTTAAATCACACTTAAAGGATTTGAACCCACAACGCATACCTTCACTGTCTAAATCTTCAAGCTATAAAACACCTGAGGTGTAGTTCTTGTTGAAACTTGTCTAAAGTAGAGTCTAAAAGAGAGAACGAGAAAACTCTACTGCTGGTGACTGGGATATTTTCTTCAGAGGCACACTACAATCTCTTAAAAATTCTTAAATATTTTTTAATGGAGTAGCTTCTGCAAGAAGAGGGTTTTGAACTCAGACCAAGGGGCAGGACATCTCTGAAAGTGGACGAGAAGTCTTGCTTCTAATGTGGGAGAATGTGATGTGGATGCATGACTCCACAGGCTGTCCAAGACACCGTCATTTTGCAGTCTTTTTCCAGGATGTGTCCTAGACCATAGCTGAGCCTCTCTATATATTCAGGGTGTCCTTAGAAGTTTACCTTGACAACCTACTATAGAATAAATAATTGCTTACAGGATTCATTTAATTCATTTATGTATTTTATTTCAGTATGGAGAAATGAAGGATATGCTGTTAAGCATTCAAGAAAATTATCTCCTTAATCTCTCTGTGTTCTGTAAAATAAGAATGAGGCTTTGTCTTACTTTGTCTTTTCCAGTTTTAGGTTCTTCCTACATTGTGCTACCCATTGACAGCCTTGTGGTCACAATCCCAAGGCTTGGGAAAACAATTTGCTAAAGTAATAAAAAGTAATAAAAATACTTATAAAAGGATCATTGCCTTGAACCAGTCATTGTCTCAATTTCTGACTGTTTAGGCTGCCTCTGAGGCCTAAGTGGTGTAATTGTGTAATTAACTTTTTTTTTTTTTTTTTTATCATAGTTTTTACTTAATTTGGCAATAGCTATTAAAACGTGATAACATATTTTGAACTGGTGCTGTTTCAAAATATCTCTATAATATTTTTTATTGAAAAAATTTTTGTTTGCTCTTTTTGGTTTCATTGTACCATGATTTGTACTTGACACCCTTTTTTTACATTGTCAGCAAGATCCAGTACTTCCAAATGTTCATTTTACTGTTCAGAAGTCTAAGAACAGTACAAAAAAACCACAACAAGCTGGTATCCATTACTACAAGTATAGAATTTTAAGATTAAATTTATAGTTTAATAACTCACTGATATTTTCACCAGAAATATGTTCACTGTTGGATATCCAGTTAATTTTTTAAATTTAACCCAGGCATCAGAAATTACTGCTTGCTTTTCTGAGTTTAATCTGATTTAGAAACTACAGAGGATACTCACACACATGTCCACACTCTCTATCATCTTACACAAAGTGCAAATGATATGTGACATGACATTGCACAGCCTGTTGCTTTAAATCAATATTGTCAAACCCCAAGAGTTCAAAGCACTGGCTTACAGAAATTCCAGCAATACATGTAGAGTATTGTTTCTTTGACTTCTGTTTCTCAACTCACAATTTCAAAGCTTTTTTCAATAATGGAAAAAAAATCATGAGGATGTTCCTCACCATATATATAAAAATAGTTGACAGCTATGTCTTCAAACTTAAATAATAACCTTGGGCTACATAATACTTCATGCTCCAAGGCACACACACTCATACATGTGTACATATAAATAAATAAATATATATATATATATACGCAAATACCTACCTTTGAACTTTTAAGTTAACCAGCTCCAAACCTGAATGAACTAGTCATATGAATAATACCTTTTTATCCAGTATAAATACATGTAGCTGTGCTCAATCCAACAGATCTGTATCAGGTAATACTAAATAAAATTTAGCACAAATATTCTGAGTTAGACTTGAGAATGTAACGGTTGAATATTTTTATGTCAGCTGCTAAATTTCCACTAATGTAAATATTTGTTAATTCTAATGATACAATGATGAAAATATTTTGGGTTGAATACTGTATAATTCTTGTAAACCTGACAAAGAGCAATATCTACCCATGTTTCCCTCCAACTTAATGTCCTTGGTAAATGAATACATAATAGAAGATGGATTGAATCAACATCTAAGTAATGAAAATGAACTGTGTCAATAGCATAAGGAAGTGTGAGAACAGCTGTTCTTTTAGCATTTTTGTTAAACTGGTAAGGGATTGGTGTAACACTATGAAGAGACAAAAGCAAATTTTTATTTTAAAACATACAAAAATGATGTCTTGAAAAAAAAATCTGACTTGAAATAAACAGCTGTTTTGTATTTAAATTTTAGACTACATTTAGTATCAAAAAACAATTTGGAAAAAAAAAAAAGTTTTAATGTTGGGGGAAAAAACAAAACAAGCAATAAAAGTAATGCTTTCTTGCCCTTTTTTCCTTCTCATATATGTTCATTTTTGAGGCTGAGGTGATTCCCCCCCGCCTTTATTTTTTTTTTTTTTGTCAGATATACTACTTTATTGCAAGACTGTCTAATTCACCTGATGATTTCAAATGTCATTCTGGCTGTGTTTAACTTTCTTTCCTTTCTTTTACAGACTGCAAGCATAAGGAGAGATTCCATGTAATGAATGATAAATATGGTATTTAACAAAAAAGATGTAGGTTTCACCTGATGCAAGCACAAATGCAAATGCTCTTGATTTAATAAAATTTCTTAAAGGGTTGAGTGAAGAATTCTGAAAGGGTTAATTCTAGGTTGAGTGAAGAATTATTTTCTCACAGAATCATATTGCCAGTGACCTGGGCCTAGGTCAACTTAATTTAAAAACTTAGTACCTTGTATCTATATAATTACTATCTACACCATTTGCCAATGTAAGGATATTAAGGCTTATGAACTACGAAGACAAAACTCAACAAGCCTTACTGACATATCTGGAGAAGGATTTAAATACCATGGGGATAAGCCAGAGAATTTAGGGTTCATGGGTGCTTTTATTAGAAGCCAGATCAGCACTATTTATCCACGTGGCTTACTGATGTTGGTAGCAGTGTTTTACTCCTTCTATGCACAGGTATAAATAACTATCCAAGGAGAATTGGGACCAATGAATTTCAAGCTATATTTGTCTTCCTTGACCTCAACACAAACTCCACACTACATGTGTTTCTCAATCAGGATCATATTCTTTTAGAACTTTAGACTTAATGTGTTTCCACTAATTCCAGTCAATCTATTTTAGATTTTTTTCTTCATTTGCCTGGAAAGCATCCAATGCACCACATGTTTCCCTCTTCCTCTGCATCAGTTATTCTTATGCTAAGTGGAGATATGAAAAACACAGAGAAGTTCCCAACATCACTTACTATTTTGCACAAGCTTTTACCCTCCCACACTGCCTGCTGAGCACAAAATCCCTTTTATTCAGTTACATAGTTAGTTAAATATGTTTCCTTTAATGTTAAACTATTTCAAATGTAAATGTGAAGGGCATGATATTGCACCCATTGAATTCTTTCCAATGTGTAAAGATGGCTCAGCTATAGAAAAATAACCAAGGGAACTCTGACTCAGTGGGAGAGATGAAGACACTGAACTACAGGCTGGTTAAAGACGGTATTTCTTAAGTGACTGCATTTGAATGTAGATGGCAATGTTGTACTTTCTCTCTCACTGGTCATTCCCAGATGGGCAATATCTACAACACCAGAGACTTGACTTTATCGTCATGTCGTTCTTTGTCAGGCTGATAGACAATTAGATTAATGTTAAAGGTCTCAGGAGACTATCAGCAATGCATTAAGGATTTTCCTCTCCTCTTTCTCACAAGGCAAAGGTTCCTCATTGCTAACTGTCTTAGACCTGGCATACTGAGACTTTTGTCATTTTTCAGGAAGACCAATATTTTCAGAATCAAGAGATAATCTTTCTTTTAAAAATCAAATAGTAATGCCTCCCTATAAAAAATACTAGATTTTGTTGACATTAAAGGCATTGCCAGATTATTGCTTGTTTCTCTAAATGAAGTTATGTCATTTGGACTTTATGAAAACCATCACATATTTTTAAGAACATTGGTATATGCATCCAGATCTGAATTTTATACCAGTGAAAAGTTTCAAGTCACCAATTAGATTGGAAATTATGGAGAATATTTGGTGTTCTGTTTTCATTTTTGTTTATTTCTTTGTGGGAGGTTCCTTCTGTTATGGGTCTTTTAAAAGTTTTTTTTTCTTCAGTGTTATAAAGGCAAGAGTGGCAAACAAATGCATTTATACCAGCATTCTTGTACAGTAAAATGGTTCTGAGACTAAAGTTTTATGAGAAATTAAAACACATATAGAAACAAGATTTTCTAAATTACAGACAAGATGGCTCAGCTTGAAAAATACAGGAATTTTCAATGGTCCTTTCAGTAATTAATGTCACTTACCAGAGTTCTGTGGTAATATTCATGTTCCAGACATATAACTTGATTTTCATTCTTCAACCCATGAAACAATTTCACATGTTTTCCAAGCCAAAATAATAAAAACCTAAAGCAAATGGTTGTATCATATAACTGATAGTGCATAGATATGTTTAACAAGGATTTTAAACAACTGGAGTTATTCATATCCTGTTACTCCTGTTCTTTAGCTAGTTTAACTCCAGAGTGCAGAGTGAGATTTTGAACCACTGATTCACAACTGATGGATTTGCTCTCCACAATTTACTATGTTATGGTAGATTTGAAAATGGAAAATTTACAGGCAAAATAATTTCTTATCACTGATGGGATTCCTGTATACCTCTTTCCCACAGCTTTGATGGCAATGGTTTCAGTTAATAGCATGCAATAAATATTTTGTGAAATATAAAATATTTCTGTGGTTTTATTAAGGGATATTTTAAAGATATACAGCACTTCCTGAAGGATTTAACCTCAGTTCTCTTTAATGAACAAGTAATGCTGATCACAAACCTGAAATGTATTACTGTAAATTTCCAGTGGTTATACAACACCTTTTCCTAGATGTTTATTTTAAATCACTATTGCAAAGGAACATGTCCTGGATTCTGTATTTGCTTATATAATGCTGGAAGCCAGAATATTATTTTGGCCACCATTTTTAAACCTCAAAATTAGTAGTTAATATGTATATGTATGTATATTCTGAGCAGAAGCAAAGTAGACTATTAATTTCCATATAACCAACTAAGATAAAAGTATAACAACTCAAAATATATATTTTCAGAGGGAAAATATATATAGATATATAAAAATTCACATTATTTTTATAGCAAATGTAATTATTTTAATTCTAGAATGTAGAGATGAGTCTAAATCATACAGTCATGTCTGGGAGGAACCTCCAGTCTCTTCCAGATCGTTGCTCAAAGCAGGTCTAGTCAAAGCAGGTGTTCAGGGTCTTGTCCTGTTAAGTGTTTATTATCTTGAAGGACAGAGTCTTGCACAGCATCCTGGGTAATCTTTCCAATGTTTGACCATCTTCCTGGTTAAAAATAATTAAACAAATCTTAACATCTAAGATTTTATGTTTTGCAATTCACAGTCATTGTCTTTTATCCTTCCACTGTGCACCTCTAGGAGCATATACACCCTTCCATTACGTATTGATAGACTTCTTTTCTTAAGGTTGAATTAACTAGTTCCCTCCTTAGATTCCACATGCTTCAACCCCCTGAATACCTTATACCAGCTTGCTCCAGCACATCAGTGACATTCTTGTACTGGGGAGTTCAACACTCCTCACAGTTCTCCATATAATGTTCTCAGAAGAGCTGAATGGTGGGGAATCATCACTTCCTTCAATCTGTCAACTGCCCAGCGTGCACTTGGCCCAGCACAGAGCTGGCCTTCTTAACCACAAAAGCACACTTCTGAGTCCTGTTCAGCCTGTTGTCTACCAGCACCCCCAGGTCTTTTCCAGCAAATTTGCTTTCTAGACAGGCATCCTGTGACCTGTTACAGTGGATTAGTCCTCTTGACAGGCAAGACTTGGCATTTGTATTTTTTGACCTTCATGAGGTCCTAGTCAGCCTACACAGCCTAGAGCCTGTGAATTCTCTGTCTAGGGCATGTTCCAGTGCTATATAATCAGTGAGATGCGGATGAGAAGTCCCTGCTCAGCAGGGGAAAATCTTTCCATCTTCTTAGAGCTGCCTATTAATCCCAAACCTGCCTCCTACTGCCACTATTTGAGAAAGTAGTAAATGGGCGCTCCCAGTAGAGCCATTCAGTGGCTATCGCTGTGGTTACACTACAGCCACAAGACCATCTCAAGGCTATGCTGAGAAAGGAATTTTATTTCTGACAAGAATTACCCAAAATCCAGGGGGAATCATGTGTCTTGATCAATAAATGAATGAGGGAGGGTGATGGGTTCCGATGTTATTCTTGCTAATTACATGCCTAAGTCATAGAATTGATTTCTGGATGCATTTCTGTTCTCTGTTCTAATGCAAATGTCAAGAGTTTCCAGCTTATTGTGAATGAGATAAGCCACAGTTTCTGGCTTTCAACCTGTAGTTAACAAGTAGTCAGAACTGAAGAAGCATATAATGGAGGCACAATCTTGTAACCTTATGTCTTTGTATGCAGTTATTTCTACTCCAGAAATTTGACAGCTAATTTTAATTTTGCACTTAAAGTCTATTGCAAACAATGAGAAGTATAAGACCTGCTTATACAAGATTTAGTGCAAGAATGAAGCAAACTGGAACTTTCATCAGCTGTAATTTGCACCTAATTAAATTATCCTCTTTCCTTGGATTATGAACTCAGCCAAAAGCAGTCTGTAGTTCAGAAGTCCCTAGGATCATGCAAGATTCATTATTCTTGGGGTTCTGTGTAACCACACCAAGAAGATAGCATATCTGGTTTGGTTTCTTTTTGAAAAATAAAACTAAACAACAATAAAAGAACATTAATTACTAATTGGGATAAGAAAAAGGAAAATCAAAAAATAAACTATAACAACAAACTTGTAAAATAACAATACAATTATAAGCAAAAAGTAATTCCCTAACACTGTGAACTAAATCTCAACCACAGTAGCAGTTCAAAACCTGTTGAAAATAATATATATTAAAAATTTGAATTTCAGGTTGAAATAATACAACTCTCTTCTGGGAGTTGTTATTGATGAACCAATACTAATGTAATTAGTGCTAAACAGAAGTCAGGATTGCGATGTTGTCCTCTGTTAAAGGTGTTACCATTTGAATTTCCTTTGGATCCAGGTGCTTTTGCTCTGCTATGCATAACCCTTTTTATTTTAGACCACAACTATGTGAAACTCGTAAATCTTCTTTTTCATATTTCACTTTATTTCCTGCAATAGCAAAGCTGCACAGTGAGCGTCAACACAAATGCAATCTGAGTGATTGTTGCTTATTTCATGTTCTTTTACTAACAAAGTAACATCCAGTAAATAAAAGATTATTAAGGCCCTGAAGTTTTTATGGGTAGGGTTACAGAGAACAGAGTTTTCTTAATAGGAAGTGTCTTTCTAAATCCTTTCAAAGTGCCATAACCACAGGAATAAATAGATTGTAAACAACCAGATGATAATTTTAGTTACAATTTTATTTTAAAAATTATATAAAATTTTCACAGGACAGTTGCATCATGAACTGATTTGTACTTCTAAATCATTAAATACAATCTTCCTGGTATGTTTTCAGGTTCCTGAGCTCATGAGTCTATGATGAAAAGGCAAATCCTGTGCAAATTAAAAAGAGTGAAAAGAGATCTGGCAAAGTACTGGTGCAAACAGGTAAGACGTCAGCAAAATCAATGCAAATAATTAATTTATAACAGCAAAAGATCTGGTCAGAATTATTTCCTCTGTTCTCCTGAATTTGTGTGGAAAATGTGACATTAAAAGAAACCTGTTAGAGAGATTTTCAGTATTTTTTGGTTTCAGATAAATTGTGAAGGTTATAAAGACACTCCCTCCTAGCCAAATGTAGTAAGTGTAGAAATACAAACACGTAGCTGATATTCATTTTCTTCATTCTCAATGAAAAAGTTTTAGCTCAATTGATTGTGAGTTCAGATTAATTTCTTTCTACTGAAAATGTGATCTGCTCACCTGCTCTACACATATTTTTGAAATGCATGTTATATATTACATGTTTGGTAAAGAGATTGGAGAGGTTTGGGCTTAGTAAATAATTACCCAATAAAAAAAAAAAAAAAAAAAAAAAAAAAAAAAAAGGCCTGTGATCATAAGTACTAGGTTTTCTTATTAATTCAGCCCCTAGTTTAAAAATCTTGTGCTGGAATTGTAGGCTCACTTTAACCAGTGGGATTGTTGCCATTGTTTTCCAAAGCTCAGGGATTTCAAACTTCCTTTGAATATATCTTGCAAAATATTCCATTAGAAACTATTTCTATCAGATATAATTTCTACCCTTTTTACTAGGAGATGTTCTTTATTATCATTTGCTTGGTCTTCAGACTATCTTTGGGAAAAAAAAAATGTCCAAAATTACCTTCTTGCTCCTTGTTACAAGACATGACAAAAGCTGTTCTTTTGTATGTGTGTGTGTCCCAGGCTGCTCTCCATATACTAAGTTGTGTTGCAATAAAACAATTGGAAATAAAGCCCTTGGAATTTTCTTTTTTTTTTTTTTTTTTTTTTTTCCAAGAACCTAAGTGAAGCAGTATTCAAACTTCTCTCAGAACTCAGTAGCAATTTGTACATCTAATTCTTTAGGCTCTTGATTATTCCATTCTCCGGTTGCTAAAATGGTAATTTTTTGGGCCTTCTTTACAATAAAATATTCTATAGATCCAAATGTACCTTCTTTTGCAAAGGAGTTCTTCCCTGCTTATTTCTTAAATTCTCTACTTTCATCTACATACCTTTTACCAGTGTCAGTAGGCAAGCCAAGGATTTCAATGTGTCCAAATATTTTATTTCTAGGAACAGATTGCAGAGCCTATCAGACTTTAAAATTTGATTGGCCATCAACTGTTCTCTACATTTATTTATTTATTTTTTTTGCTTATTTTTTAGCATTAACAAGACACAGAGAAACACAAAGCTGGGGTTACATTGCTTTCGGTTTAACTCTTTTCCTTTTTTTTTTTTTCCTTTTCTTTTTTTTTTTTTTAATTTCACATTGTTTTTATGAAGTTGTTCTGTAACATCTGTAAGAGAGGATTTTAGCCCTGAATTTCTGTAATTGGACGTTCCCTGAAGCACTCCAAATTCAGAAATACTTACATAAACAAAGAAGTTAGAACAATATAGTAATATCACTGCCCTGGAGTCTGGTATAGCAACTTGCCCTTCACAACAGATGATAGGGACAAAATGTGTTCCAGTGGAACAGCTTTCTGTCAAAAAGCAGTTCCATCAAAATAAAAATGCACTGTTAGAGGTTTGTTTTGTTTTGTTTTGTTCGCCACCCCCCCTCCCCTCCACCCCCCAAACAGTGACGATATACTCTTGGATGTTAAATCAGTAACAGGAGTAGGAATTTATATGAGGTCTGATTATTTAAGCTGAGGCAGTAGAATATGCTTGTAGTCTCTTTGGCCCCAGGACACTTATCTACCTGCATATTTGATACTGTCACATATAACTTCCTTGTCTCCAAATTGGAGAAGTGTGGATTTGATGGATAGAACACTCCATGGATAAGGAATTATCTGGATGGTCATGCACAATGAGCCAACTCATCAAGCCAACAATCATATTCATAGAGCCAAGGGCTTAATACCTGAGTGGAAACTGGCAACAAGTGGCGTTCCTCAGTACTGGGATCAGTACTATTTAACGTCATTATCAGCAACATGGACAACGGTATCAAACACGCCCTCAGCAAGTTTGCAATTCACACAAGCTGAGTGTTGCAGTAGACACTCTGGAGGGAAGATATGCCATCCAGAGGGACCTTGATAGGCTCAAGAAATGGACCTATGCAAAACTCATAAAGTTCAACAAGACTAAGTGCAAGGTCCTGCACTTTGGTCAGAGCAATCCCAAGCATACAGGCTCCATCTCATGCATTTTAACATAAATAGAATTGTTCGTGACTTTTTTTTTTTTTTTTTTTTTTCCCCACTAATTGGTGGAACCTTGTTATATATTTAGAACAACCAAAACAACAACAACAACAAAAAAAAAACACCACCATATGGAATACTTGGAGCAAATAGTTAATCAGAGATCACTAAACTGAAATGTTATGCACCTCCAGTTCTGAATTACCAACTCTGTGTGTTCAGCAGAACTATAAGGAAAATGTCCATGTTCTTCATTATACTGATCTGTGACCTATAGGCATGTGGCTGGATGTCCCAGGGTAATGTTGTCCTGTACATTTTTGGCATGTCAGAATCTCATTTATAGTGACTTCAAACTGAATCACGTATGTGAAATGGATTTATAAGTCCCTGTGTTGCATAACCCAAGGGTGGTGGCAATGAAAGAAAAGGAAAACTGAAAAATCTCAAATATCTTTTTCAAACTTAATTAATACAGTTCTCCACTAAATGACTCCAGTCATTGCAAGTTTAATCCCATAAAAATATTCTTCTTACAAAATAGAAATAAAAAAGAAGAGAAAGAGCAGATACTAACAGCATAGTTTAAAAATAATAATAATAATAATAATAATAATTATGCATATGTAAACTCTACAGAGAAGTGGTGCATTGGGTTGAAATTTCTGTTCCAAAAGCACAAAAAAAAAAAAAAAAAAAAAAAAATTAGAAAAAAAATCTAATGCAATCCAAGAGGATCATGATTATCCTCCCCTCCAAAGATTCTGTGAAAATGGAGAAATTAATTATTTTGTCTTTGCAGGCATTATTTCAGTCCACCGAGACTTCAGAAATATTAGAATTAATGTAGCAAAACTGTGGGTTTCTG
Source organism: Nettapus auritus (assembly GCA_011076525.1). Taxonomy (NCBI): domain Eukaryota; kingdom Metazoa; phylum Chordata; class Aves; order Anseriformes; family Anatidae; genus Nettapus; species Nettapus auritus. The sequence goes on from CM021765.1 coordinate 8,215,082, forward strand.
TCAAGTCCAGCGATGTAAATGCAGGTTGCAAGGAGCAGTCTCTTCAAATGCTTCCAGTAATGATGAGGGAGAGCCCCATCAAATCAAAAGGGGTTATTTATGTCCTTATAAGTGGGAAAATAATAACAAGAAGATATGTTCAGAGTATTTTAAAAGCCCCATATAAATTAACTCCTAGGAGTAGCCCATGACTTTTGACCAGGTCAATGAAATGGAGTGGACTGTAATGGGGTACTTCATTACAGAGGACGGAAGCATAGAGATGGACCAACCAATCTGGTCATAGGGGACCAATTTCATAATGAGAGAAGCACAGTCTCTGTGTGAGTATCGTATGCTGTTAATATTCAAATTTTGTGGAACCATTCTGTAAAAAAGCACAGGAAAATTAATCTTAGCTCATTTTTTTTTTTTTTTTTTTTTTTTTTTTTTTTTTTTGACTACAGAGTATAATATCCTAAAGTCAAAGCCTTAGGTTAATGCCTTCTTTCAAAAGCTGCCATTGGTTTCTTTATCATCTTTATTTAACGGAGGAATTTTGCAAACACCTGGAAAAATAAATCATGAAATTGTAAAAATAACGGTTTAAAATGAAATAAAAAAGAGACTGACCTAGACAACAGTGAACTATTTTTCCTTCACCCACAAAAATGTAATCATGATTGGATTTGGAGTCTCACAAAGCTCATACAATCACTCTTTACTGTTTTTTGTTTGTTTGTTTGTTTGTTTTTAATACCTCAGACCTTCTCTAAAGCTGAACCTGATTGAACTCCACACCCAGTGGCACCTTCGGCAGTTGCTTGACTTGAGACTCACAGGAGTGAATATACCAAGTAATTAGTCTTTTATTTTCCTTCTACATCTTAAGAATAAAACAAAACAAAACAAAAAATGTGTGATATCAAAGAGTGGTAAAATCAGTTTTTCCTAAAGATTTTACTTTCTCTGTACTCAATTTTGTCTGTAAATCCATCTCTGTAGGCACTCAAAAAGTGACTGATTTCCAGACCTTTGAAAGTGGCAGTTATGGCACACACCCATCTGACTTCAGACGACGCAAAAAGGAAAATATAGGTGTTCTTGGGATAACTGGCATTTGGGCTTATATTTATTTGTCCCTAAATTTTGGTCTTACTTTGTTTTCTTAGTAGTCGGGATTTGAATATACTGCTGGAATACTCCAATTTATTAGGACTGCACACTCAGGCAATATTCAAAAGAGTAAGGTAAGTATCCAAATAATAGTTTTCAGGATTAAAATGCCTTTCCTGGGTGTGCCACTCTCACAGTCCTGGAATACGTAATGCCTTCCATAAAAATTAGGCCATGATATATATATGTATTTTTTCCATTAATTTGTGGCTTTCAGGATTAATAACTCATTAGAATTGCATATATTGTGAAGAGTTCTTTTTCTTCAGTGCTTCTCTCCCAGTTATGCTTTTAACTACCATTATAGATTCCACAACAGTTTAGAACAACAAAACAAATACACCATGAAGTCATCTCTAACTATGACAAACATTCAAAGAAAGGAAAAAGAGAAAAAGAAAGAGAGAAAAGAAAAGAAAAGAAAAAAATATTTAATCTTATATTTACATGTTTAAATTTGTGCAGCAAAAGTGTCCTGCTCATACTGACCATGGGTATTTCAGAGGAATTAATCAAATGTACAAAAACTGGGGAGAAATAAATAATCACAAGCTTGCTGCTGGTATGCTGCCTAGTGAGATGAGACGTGATGGTTCATTGTTGGAAGTAGAAACACTACAATATGACCAATTTCCAGATACATCCCTTGAAGCGGGAGCATGGGCTGCCTCTAACAAGATGACACAACATGGGTAGAGAGAAAGCAGATTTGCTTATAAATCGTTTGCAAAAAAAAAAAAAAAAAAAAAAAAAAGCTTTGGATTTGTACTTACATATGCATATGTTTACATCAACAAATGTTTACATACATATAACCAAATATTTAAGTATAGAAACAAATGCATTGATTTGTTACGCATTCAATATTTTAAAATATGCAAATATGTGCATACAAACATATAAAGTTGTTTCTTGAAGCAGTCAGATAACAACAATCAATAATAAAGGCATAAAACTCGACCTTTTATTGTTTTCTTTTACTTCTTTACTTTGTTTTACCACATTTTTCCTTCTTTCCTCTTTTTTCTTTCTCTCTCCATTTTTCTTCTATTTCTTTCCTTCCTTCCTTTCTTTCCTTCTTTTTATTTCCCTTCTTTCTTTTTTTTTCTTTTTCTTTCTTTCTCTCTCTCTCTTTTCCTTTAAAATCTTTTACTTAAACATAAGCTGTCTGCTAATATCTAAACAGGATGGAGACATTTACAAGTAAGAAGGCCAATGTGCCAAATCAAATAACATTTATTTTACCAAAGGAGGGGAAAATGTCACAAGTAAAGAAATCTGTTTTTACATTTAGAATATATTCAAAATGCTTTAGGGGAAGCAAAGTAATCTCCCACAGTTTTCTGAACAGAACATACTGCATGACCAGTAACACTGCATCCAAAAACAATAGTTTTACATCTCTCTTCTTCCACTTTGCCCCCTTAGTTTTTCTCTTACTTGAAATGGTTCACAGAGATTCCAGAATAGTTATAAATCATAGAGTTAACCACCCAGCAGCCACCCAGATCAGCTAGGAGTGTCTCCCTGCTGAGAGCACCCAGTGTGAGCACCATTTAAAACCTACACTCTCCCTTTAGTGAATCAGTAAGAGCTGAATTCCTTTGAAAAGCAGTCTGCCATGATAAGGGTATTTTAGAGAATTTGACTAACTGTATATAATTGCATCAAAAAAAAAAAAAAAAAAAAATCTTTACCAAAGAAGCAATCAGTAACAAAGTTTGTTCATTCACTTGTTTTGGCAGGAAAATTGGCTCTTTTGAAACTAAGAAGTGCCATGATATTCCCCAAAAAATAAATTATAAGAACATTCCATGTTTTGTCTTTTTTTTTAAATAAAAAAAAAAAAAAGGAATCCAAATCAAAGACTTTACATTTTTACGTAGTCATTGATATTATTTTTAGGGAGCAATTATTTCAGAAAATCCTTTATATTGGCTTCAATCTTCAAGAAAGTTTCCAAAATAATCTGAGACTGCCATTTTTTGTTTGTTTTGATTGTCTCTAATGGGTACAAGTATTTCGCAATGGAATCTGAACTGAGTATCACATGATCATCTCTGTTCCAGTCTGCCTATGCTTGCAGACCTGTGTGATAAAAGCAGTGTTTATTTATTTATTTATTATGTGGGGGTAAAATTTTCCTTACTTCTATCTCATAACTTATCTGCCAGAAGGCATAATGATGGAATTTTTTGTCAGACATATAATTCTGTAGATAAACATGTTCTAACTCTTGGCATATTTACACTAAATTAATTCTACATACATTGGACTCTTTCCCTCTCATTATTATTTTGCTGCTAGCTAGTTTGGCCTCCATTTACTTCTTGGCTATTTGTTTCCAAGCAATTCACCTATGACAGAGACAATAACTCCAAATGATGATCAGGAAGGTGTGCTGAACAAGTTGTTTGGTTAGGTTTAATAAAAAAGTATTACTAGTGGTGGATTAGTTTAGAGATGAGAATTACCCCGCTCTGAGCTTGTATGCTCTGATAATACACATCACATGCTATTGCCACAATGATTCATTACGGGTAATTATTCATAATGTTCATAACTTATTCAACTGTTTATCTTGAGCATTTTCTCCTCCAGCTCCTTCATAAACATTTCCCTGCCTTAATGGCTTGGCATTATGTCTCCCCAGTGAATATTTCTAGGACACATTACTATCTCTATAAATCTATGCAACTTTTAAAAGAATAGATCTTTAAACCACAAAAAGGTGATACTATACTAAAGAGCATTATTAATGGAGCTGATGGAGGCTGAACCACACTAATTAATTCTACTTCTATGCAGTTCTCTAACCCTTGTGGAAAGTTTCAGGAAAGCCTTTGTTGGGCACCCATGTCCCTGAAAGGAGGTTTTCTTCTTAAATTTGGATTTTGCTTGGGTCCTGCTTGATTGGTTTATTTCTGCTTTTCACTTTTTCAAGTAGTTATTTGTTCTGCTCTTCCAATTTCTATAATTTAATAAATCTATGATTTAATGTGCTGTTTTATTGGTTGAAATACGTTTTGTATTAATAGAAAGGTTTTTTGCAATAAGCTGGAACACAGAAAATTCAGCAAGCCGCTTATAATCATAATTTCATTTTTATTTTTATTTTTTAAATATTTCTTTCAGCATTCTTGGAGCTTTTCATTGAAGTTTATGTTAGTCTATAAGTAAACTCATACAACCAGAACACCTTACAATTGGTGATTTTACTTTTATCCAGGTAGCCTGAAGCTTTGCAGCCTTGTTTCCACAAGTTCACTGACTCAGGTCTGGGGCTTAGCTTAGCTGGAAAAATTCCAATGTCCCAAGAGGTGCTAGAGCAAGCACTGCTGGCATTTCAGTGGATGGCATTTTGCTCCTTGAATATTACATAACACCTTCCTTAGCATCGTGGTAAACCCAGGAGTCATCTTTCAGTTTCAACTTCTGCAGTTCTTCACATAGATTAATTACACTAGTGTATGTAGAATGCATACATAAATTATTGCATTTTATTCTCAAAATTAAGAAGAAATAAATAATTGGATTTTTTCATAAAATCCCATGCTACTTGAGAAAAAAATCCAGCTTTTTTTTTTTTTTTTTATTCATGTGCAATACATACGTATGTCAAACACTGAAATCAGCAGTCCTCTCCAGGAATTTAAATGTAAGCAATATTCTGAGTCTGCATAATTTTTAAAAGGCATGAGTCAAATTATGATTTACTAACACTTCTATACATTGTTTATTGATCATCTCATTCCTTCTGTGGTCAGCAATATGTGTTTTCAGCTTGCCAGCTACTCTGTGTATCTGAAGAGAAAGAAACATACTTTCATGAGCTTTTTCACAATCTGTGCGTCAGTAGTCCAAAGAATCCAATATTTTGCTCTTTAATATAGATCTACTTCACAGATATGTTCTGTGGGCACATTTCTGCCATCTAGTTTCATATTTTATTATATTTTCCACTTCTTTAAATTGCCCCTTTTCATGATAAATACATTTTACAAATTAAATCAATATGGCCTGACCCAACACACATTAAAATGCCATTTGAATCCATTCCAAATTCAGGTGCTTATAAAAACAAATTTGAGGAGCAACTGTAATTCCAATCTCTCCTATGTTATATGGGCAATTTAAAATTATGGAAATACTTCCAACTTTATAGGCAATTTGAAATGAAAAGCAACCAGAATTCTGGGCATGTACTCTGTATATAGGGATTTTGCAAATAGAAAGGCTTTTAAATGAAACTTCCATGTGCACCCATTTACCTAGGGGTTCTATATAGGTTCCAAATGAAAATTGCACATTTGTATTAAAATTCAAAATGCTGCCTTTATTGGACTTCTAGCCAATAAAGAGAACATCTGTACTATAACTGTAAACTGTCTGTTCAATTTGTACTAATTCGTGGATTATATAATGGACCTATATATTTACTATTCTTTCTTTATAATAGAGTACATTTGAGGGGAGGGGAAAGTGGAAGATGGAAGGCTAAGCAATCATTAGCTCTGTAAGCAATAAAATATTATAATAAAATATATGGTCTTCTGCTTCTGCCAGTATATTTCTGTAAGATATGTGTACAAAGAAGAAAGATTTGTGTAGACAGCTGTGCTTCTATATGTCATGCTTAACTTTTCTTTGTTCATTGCACACATGTATATAATCTCATTTGATCAGTTTTCCTGCCACAGTGAATCACTTCCTTACAGATGATTGCAATGGTAGTAAAATTTGGTTCAACTGTCTGTGTATTTCAAAGGTAGAACTTCATTTTAACAATATCATTATTTATTCCTAAACTAAAGGAACATTATCCATGGATCCTCCCTCCTGAAGGCAGTGTACAATTCTGACAAACTGTGTTTAAAAATATATAGAACTATTAAAAGCAGAGCAAATGGTCGGCAAGTTAATCAAATGTATAAAACTATGGAAGAGAGGAGTTTTTCACCTTGGAAAAGAGATTATAGAAAGGAAATGAGAGCACTGTATAAAACAGCAAACAGTATGAAAAAGATAAGGATGGAAAATTGTTCACTATCTCTTGTAAAATAAATTGTATGAAAGTATCTAATGAACACTGCACAGAGCAGGTCCAGCAAACAAACAACAAAACATATAAGAAAACCACACTAACAACAACAACAACAGGCAAGTAACTCTTCACAATATATTCATAAAACCCAGGAATTATTTGTCATTAAAGGAAACTATAATGAGCAGACAATAACAGATTAAATTAAGAGAAATCCACCAAAAGCTAATAAATTTTCTCTTGCACAAGAGGTCTGTAAGCAACAAACACTGGAGGTTAAAGGAACACTTCTAAGAAACAACGTTCCATTTTCATCATCTTTAATTTTTTTCCCTAGGCAACCAGCAGCAACTAGTGAGAAAATATATGAATGGAAATGTTATTGGCCTAACCAATAATAGCTTTCCTTAAGTTTTTAGGATCTTCAGTTCCAGTTGTAGCACATACAGTATCAAACGAACATATACAAAACCAGAACATAATTATTAAACGAACATATGCAAAACCAGAACATAATTATTAAAGCATAAAACTGTAATTATATAGGTTTAAAAAATCCTCTAAAATAAGGTGATTTTGACCTAGTTATTCGTATTGTGAAATGTCTCATTTAAGGCTAGATGAGATGTTAGCAAGGTGGACAGAAGCTTCTTCCACTCTCTTTCCCCAGACACAGGATCATGTTACATCAACTTCAGTGAAGTTGCTTTTTTGGCATTTCTAGTGGGTCAAACATTACTAATGCACCCTTTCATGTCATATATTATTAACTCCCACAGAAAGCACAGAGCATATGGATTATGTGAGATGGAGACTTGGTTCTTATTAGTGAGAGGCTTCAAAGCCTACCATTAGTATATGAAGTCTGAATTTCTGTTACCACCTCACCGTTCTCAGTTCTCAATGTTTCATTATGTGTCTAGGGCTCAGCTTCTTTCCTTCTAGCTCACAACGTTGAACTGGGAAAGGTTCAGAGATCTGGATTCTTCAGTCAATGCAGTTTGCTTTCTTGAATCATGTATTATCAGACACAAGTTTAAATAGAAATAAATGGCTTGGTTATGTATTTATATATAAATATATTAAACAGCACAACATTTTCTATTTATCTGTCAGCCACTTCATTACATATGCCATCATAACCTCAAAGCAGCTATAGCTATATATGTCCTCTGGGATAATGGTTTTCTGCTAGTTGTGGAACCACCCAGTAATTTCATAATTCCAATGCCATTTGGAACTTTTTAAAATAGGCTTTATTAATTTCTTATGATTTTACCCAGTTTCTTTCCCAATTTCCAGTCTTTTTTTTTTTTTTTTTTTTTTTTTTATTTTTAAAAAAAATTAATTATAAAATGTAAATTAAGAAAAAAAAAATAGAAAACACTTCCACCAATTATGTCTGTTGCTGCCATTCCTCAAGGGCAAGTTCTATTTCAGAGTGTGGAAGCCACTGGACTGGAGACACTGGGCAGCAGCCACTGGACACTTTTCCTCCTACAGGATGTATATAAGCAACGTAAAAAGGTTATTGACTTCAATGGGGAGAGTCCAGTGTCTTCCATTAATCTTTTACTAAGCTTAAGAAAGATAATTGGCCAGCACAATATTGCAGTTCTGCTGCCTGAATCTTGTACTGCGTTATTTTTCTCATGAAGATGACAATTTCTCTGTACTTAGTTTTTCTAAAATAAGCAGTCTTTACATCCTTACCTAGAGGAATTTATCAAGTTGGGAATCATACAATCCTCCTACATAATTACAAGATACATTTCAACAATATGAAAGAGAAGAAAAGCTGTTGTACGTGCTAAAGCATGTTTTTTATTGCCTTTGACTTCAACAGACTCAAATACTTTTAGGCTTTAACTAATTCAACTGATTCAACCTGCTCATATTCTATGTCATTATAAATGTCATAAAAATGGTTCAGACAAAAAGTAATTCAAATAGTCCCAACTCAATATTTGTCTGCCCCGAACACCTGAGTTTCCAAGAATTCAGTGCTTTTGCAATTCAACCTAAAGCAGAGTTAACCTAGAGTCCTCAAAGTCAAGAAGCATATGTTAGAATTAAGGACAGACATATAACTGTTTTGAACACCTCAGGGGCAATGAATCCACTAAAGTTTCTCTGTGCTGGCTCTAGAGAAAGAACAAATGATGAGTTAGGACAAAATGACTAACAGTCAAATGGCTGAAATTAGGGTGAGTTAAATGCCACCTACACGCTTATGAAGGAAATGTAAGAAGTTTGTTGAAACCACATTCAGGCTAAAGATGGTAAAGTCTTGATGAAAGAAGGGAAAAGCAAGAAGGAACACTTCAGCGATTTACTCAACCACCCTGTCCCAGACAGCCCTGCTGTGCTTGGTGGGAATGATTCATTCATTCATTCTCAATGCCAAGGAAAACAGTGATCTGAAATGAAAACGGGACACCATGAAGTTGAGGAACAGCACATTTCCTGGGGTAGATGATATCCATGCAAAACTACCCAAGCAAAAAGGAGTTTGTGAGACATTTGGTGGATTGTTCATCTTTGTTTCTTTCAGAAGTGAGCTGGATGACTGCCTTTCAAATGTTGAAGCAAGAACAGTTATGTAGTGCGGACATTTGAAAAAATATGCCAGTGACTTGGATATATAGTCCTAGCAGATTTTACTGAGATCTGAGTGCATACTATTTATTTAATAATGCCAGCAGAGGAAAACTAAAGTCTACCAAGTATTGTGGCAAAAGAACATTTTTTGGCGTCATGACCAGGACTGGGCTAACACTGAGGGAACAAAGTTGGTTTCTCATCTTAGGAGAGAACACACTGGCTAGTGACTATAAAGGACTGAAAGGAAATAATTAAGGGAGTCAAAGATTGTTTAAAATGTTTAGAATAGCACTGGTAAAGAATGCCAGCAACTATTTATGTCAATATGCCAGTATGATAGCATTACATCAATATTATTTTTTTTTTTTAATCAAGATATAAGCAATCCTATGAATACCATATCATATATACCCCAGTAGCCCAGAGAATCTCACTTCAGTTCAACAATTAAGGTAATTAATTTTACCTTCCTTAGTGCACTATTACTCTTTGTAGACAAAAAGGAGAAAATTAAAATTTACCAGCAGTACAGAAGGCATTTTGAAAACAGTCTGCTCAAAGAGTCTTAAAGCCAGGTCCAATTTCATGTACAAAATGGCCACATGCTTAAGCAGGAGCCTGAACTTAATTGTAGAAACTGCTGCAGTAAATTGAGAATAACTCAATTAATGGTTGTACAGAGTTTGCTACAATCTATGCTGAGTTAATACACATGTGTCGGGGTGACCCTCAATCCAAGCACCTGCAAGTTGTTTGCATTTTATTTCATGTATTTATTATGATTTTATTCTATTTATTTTGATTGGATGGCATTTGTTTTTGCACAGGCCCCCAGGTATTGTAAAGGCAGGAGTAATATATACATAAATGTTTAATTATTATTACTATTACTATTACCAGTGTCTGTAGGTTCAGGAAGTGGCCTAGAGAACTTTCCCAGATGTTAAACATGGTTTATATCAGTGAGGAATGAACAGGAGAATAAGGATAGAACAAAAGTGACATAAAAGAAACAACTGCAGATATGAACAGAAAAATAATAGATCTATGCAAGGAACAGACTTGACACCTTCTGAATCTGCAACACAGCAGCTCTACCATGGGGGAGAGCACCATGATGAAGGAGTGTTTGATTTAGCTGCTGATTACAATCTTAAATTTTTAATGTCACCAGCCAATCTAATCCTCATTAGCATTATTAGGCAGAAGGAGGAAATAAGGGGCACATATGTCAGCTTCAGAGGCAGTTCCTAAAGCTCCACATGATTCCTATTCTGCTGAAATATCTTTTCCTCTGAACACATTCAAGCCAGCTGCTTCTCTTGGAGTTCATGTCTAAGATAAGGTCTTTTTCTAGCAGTGGGAAGATCAGAAATGGCATTAACTTGAAAGAATGATTGTCACTTAATAACACAGAAAACTCTATGCAGAAAACTCGGTTTATGTGACTACAACTAGGTATGTGGGAAAAGAAGTTGAATATTTGGAGCCGTGACTACAAAGCTGAGTCTTCAAACGAGCTTTTGGGGCCTGCACTGTAGTAGATTATAAAGACAAAAACTCCACCAGCTTCCTGGTTTATCATCAACACTGATGGAAACTAAAACTGGAGATCCTTTGTTCATCATGACAGAGTCAGAAAGTCAGGCACTTTTTTTTTGATCCTAAATGGACAGTTCAGGAGTTTTGTAAAATTAGTCCCATTGCCTTCTACATTTTTTTTATGACTATGCAAACAAATCACAGACACTGGCTCCAGACTAGGAAGGAATTCAAAAATCTACCTAATTTTGCCTATCCCCTTAGTTTTAGTGGGATGTCTCATATGCTTATCATCACATTTAGATCCTTTTCTGGGTCAGGGCCAGTGGTTGTTAATGTAATGATGCTTTAATCTTTTTGTCAGTAAGGTGATATTTGTACTCCATTATTCTTTGACCTAATCATACAATGTGTTTTCATTCTGATTTCAAAATATATTTCTGGATTTATGAAAAGTATTCATTTTCTAAATGAATTTGCCTTTGAGATTAAACAAATCTCTTGTAATATCCTGTGATTCATTTTTAATGAAAATCCACTTAAAAATTCCCAAACACTGGGAAAAAAAAAAAAAAAAGTAACTACTTCCTTCTTATACCCTTTTTCCTTCTCTTCTTACCAGCGATCCTCTAAAGTATGAAATATACTTATACAAAAAAATGAAATTCAAGTGCTCTTTTTAAGTAGAGAAATGAGTAATGCAAGAAACACAGAAAAAATAATCTAAATTTAGTTGGATTTCTCCATATCTTTTTAATCAACATTTGTTCATGCTTGGAAAACCACTTCCGTTTTGAATGCTTCCCTAACATTAGGGCCAGAAACTTTCATCAACATTTTACAAGCATGACTGAAGCTAAACAGCATACTTTCACTGTATAGGATAAACCCATTTATAACTTCAAGGAGATAAGTTTATTGCAGTTGAATGTGTCAATGCAAAATTGTGATGAAAGAAGAAGTAATTTCTATATTCTGCTCAAGGATGCATCCAAAAGGTGAGATGGTATTTGACTGGGTGTGGAGATGAATGTTCCCAAGGAATTTGAAAGACTATTACATATTTTGAATAACTGCACTTCCGAAGTTTATGGAAGTTATACCATTGATTCAGAAAAGATGATTTTGTATAAAGTTGTTCATCTGCAAACCTTTAGTCATTTGGTTGTTATTTTTATATAAGAACAAAAATATGAGATCAGATTGAAAGTCCATTTGTCTGTTCCAGACATGTCAGCCAATGGACATAGTGAAGACAGAAGACACCATTTGAAGAGGGCAAGAATACAGTGACATTTTGCTGTTTGCTTCCAGCTTCCAGGGATATCTCCTAGTTTCCAGCACTTTCAGTGCCAGAAATAGAATCCTTGTGGTTTGAGGATTGTTAGAGAAAGACATCCATAATTTATAATGATTGAATCCAGCTTTTTTTTTTTTTTTTCATGATCCCTCAAACTATTGGAAATATGAACACAATTTTTTTATACTTGATCATGGAAAGGATAGCTATTTCTCTCCTGTGCCTAATCATATGTCACAGGAATGCACTTCCTTGCAAGTCTCTGTATTTTCAGGTTTCCAGCAGAAGCTGAAGTACTTCTAGTATATACCAAAAATAAAAGTAAAATAAAATAAAATAAAATAAAATAAAGGTGTTAAAAAGTGTTTTTTGGAACAATTCCCAGCTTACTGTTACTGTTACTAAGCAAGTATCAGAAATCAGGAAAATTAGTTCTTGCGAGATTTTTCCTCCATTTGTAATAATATTCAGGTACTTTTTACTTTTCTTAGATATTTTATTCTTAAAGGGCAAAGATTACTTTCCTTTAATAATAATTTCAGATTAAATTTAATGAAGGTAAAAAAAGAAAAAAAAATGGATCAAAGTACTTGAGTTGTATTATTCTAATGTTATTTATGAAATGTAGTAAGTTGCATACATATATGTATGAACAGTATAGACAGTATGCTAGGATAAAAAGACAGGTTGTACAGATGCATATATCTGACAGTTTAGGGTTGTTTGTTTTTTTGTTTGTTTGTTTTCCCCCTGATATTATGCAAATGAATGTATGACCTGCCTTTGCAGATGGGAGACAAAATTCCCACCAGGCCCCTGTCCTGCATTATCTGTAGGCCAAATCCTCAGACTCTCTTCAGAAGCAGCATGTAACTGCCAGCCAGTCATTTACTTAAACAGGCATTGTTAGAAGCTGTTTTGTTGTTGATGTTGTTTGGCAAATTATATAGCTTATATAATTAAGCTATAAAATAGACAAATAGAAAGGACCACAGTCATCCTATATGCGTTCTCCATTGTATACATCTATCTTAGTGAAAGAAATGGACCAGTGACTCTTCTCTGGATGAGAGGTTTTGGCACAGCACAGCTCACATTCACACACCTGCACTCTACCCTGGGAAAAAAAAAAAAAAAAAAAAAAAAAAAAATCCTCCAAATAGTGGCAAGCCATAGTCTAGGAGAAGACTATGTGATACAGACCAAAATCATGACACATCTTGGGCTAACACACCACAGAAATGACTGGATACAGGTCCCCAAGCCATGATCACATTACCACTGTGGTACTTAAGGGCTTTTCTAACAAGCAGTAGCAATTCAGACAAGTGATTCTTGAAGATGTTATTAAAAAGTGCAGTAGGTGAAGATCAAGATTAATTCATTAACTTATATTATAACCAGTCCTACTGGAAGGCTTGAGTGTGCAAGGACAGCAAGACCATTATCTTAATCTATGTGATTTAAGAAAGTCATTTCACAGCTAACCTTGGAAAACAGTGTAGACCTTGTCGTCACTTCATTTTCTTTGAATATAGGGGGTGGGTGGCTATGTTTGTTGTGGAAATCTTGTAAAATTAAACAGTGCAATTATTTTAATCTCTTAATATGTTTGGAATTATGGCTCATGGCTCTTCAAAACACTCCAGTCACTGGGGTTTGCATAACACATATGCCATAGAGTCAGCAAATGTCTACCATATGAGCAACAAATGTCGAATGATAAAATAAATTCAAAAGAAGACCTTCCAACCCTGGATACCCAGGAGATAAGGGAAGCAAAAGTGACAGCTGCCTTCAGCAAGAGAAAATCTATTCAAATACTGTTTTTCAAGGGGTTTCTCTAAGTAAGGAAGATTTATTTTATCATGCGCATACCAAAAATGCCATATGTTAAAAAAAAAAAGAGTTATCTGTGACCCAAACCTCCACCATACCATGAGTCAATTATTAAAAAACAAATAAATGGATATTTCAGTCCTCAAACACACAAAGAAAACAGATAACAGATTTTTTTTTATTTTTTTTTTTTCAGCATTTTATCCTTTTTCTCTAGAATAAATTATTTTTCTGTATTAATCTGTAAATTAAATGGAGCCAGATCATGACATTTATGCTTATATACAATTATAATTTCGCCTCCCCCCCCGCGATGAAAATTACTAGTACTACCTATGGATTAAAAAATTATATTCAGAGTTAGTTAGGTGTAATAATTTTGCTGGAGATAATTCAAAAAGAACAGTATCATTGGTATAAGTACCACTGATAATTTTTATTAAAATTACATATAACCTAAGTTGTTCTCTTTCATTTGTTTATTATAACATATTTACTTTTCGTTTATTATTATTATTATATGGTGTATGGCAAAGATCTTGAATAATGTAGGTCTTTTTCAGAGGTCTACCTTACAACTAGGATTTCTGCTGACTTTCACTTCATTAGACAGTATTCAGTAAAATGTTAGTTAGAATATGATGTATGTTAAGAGTAAAAGAACAAATAAGAGATTAATTATTCACAGTGAGAGTCATAAAATCCTTTAAAAAAATCTAATAGACTAAGAAGCATATGTCATGAATCTGAAAAGTATTATATTGATATTATATGATTTTTTTAAAAATATTAGTTGTTTAGTTCATCGGCAATAAAGACAGTTCCATTAAGTAGCATAGACTCAGTAAGTCATTCCCAAGGCAAGAGAACATAAGCTGATTCAGATAAAGCATAAACTGAGTACAGGAAAACATACAATTACAAGAAAGCTTTCTCAAAAGCAGTGGTTCATTTAATTTTGATCAAACTATTGGAGATTATAAGATGCCTGTGCTTATATACTCCTGCTCACCCTCATAGGAGCTGAATGGGTGTTGGAAAGTTAGCTTGTCAGCTTTGTGGGGTTTTACCTGGGAAGAATGTGTATATATACTAGAAGGAAAGATCTCCATAATAATAAAGTCAGATATGTCTGTTGTCTGCTTTGAAGGACTTAAAAAGAAGATCAAAATAAAAGGAACAATTTATTGCTACCGTACACTGGTCAGTGCAAGCCTTTGTGTTTTACCAATAAATCAAAAAGAAAATGATTATAGGATTGAGGAGAAATTAAAAAAGCTATTAAGAAATTATAAAGACTGTTCCTGAAGATGTTACATACATCTTGAATTTCATCTTACAAGGTTATTCTAAATTTAACTTACTCCAGCCTAGTGCTTTTAAACTGAATTTGGAATAATGTTTTGCATTAATGGTATATATAGGAAAAAAAAAAAAAACAAAAAACAATAATTGTGTTACCATCTGGAATGTCCTTTGTGAGCAAACCATGCTGTGCTGCTTATCCAATTGCAGTCTATCTGGGCTATTTGTCTGTGTTGGGACAGTCTAAGCAAAAACTTTTGCATATGAAGAGTTTCAGGAAGCAGAAATTGAGATGCACCCAACAAATACATTTTCAGCAGCTGGAAATGGTGTAGGGCTTTAGAAAATCATCTAATAAATTAAAAATTAAGTAAGAAACAAATGGGGCCTGGGTTTCTGATGGTGTGTCTCAAAAGACTGGGGTCATATGAGGCCAAGAGGGAAAGGAGAAATCTAAACACACTAGGGGTTTGATGAAAATTCAGAGACCGGTCCTAAAGACAAAGTCAAGAGTAAACCTTCATGTGCTTTAAGTTGCCCCTATATATATGT
The DNA here is from genome assembly GCA_011076525.1 of Nettapus auritus. NCBI lineage: Eukaryota > Metazoa > Chordata > Aves > Anseriformes > Anatidae > Nettapus > Nettapus auritus. The sequence continues at coordinate 8,230,423 of CM021765.1, forward strand.
TTGAACTTTTTCAGACTTAGCTCAATTAAATTGAAATGCTTGAGATTCAGTTATCATTCTTTCTGTAAAAAGTCATTATTAAATTTAGTCAACAAAGAAAAAATATATCGATAAATCTTTCTTGGCACGTAACTGAAGGTGCTTTTTGAAACCATCAGCAAGTGTATTTCTTAATAATATTCACTGAGAGATGGAAAGAGGGAAAGTATGACTGGGGGTGAATATCTAGCAAAACAATTTTGGTCTTGAGAATTGAAGGCTATAATTTTAAATAGATTAATGACTTTGAAAATGTGTGCATATATACACAAACATACACATACATATACATAGTATGTGCATATATACACATATATATGCATCTACATCTACATATCCAAGACGTTATGTGCATTCTTCCCAAATTGTAACAAGTTTCTTTTCTCTGGAAACAAAACATTAAGCACTCTACAAGTGTGCCAATTGCTGCTTTAAATAAAAAGAGAACCACTGACATCCCTTCCAGCCTGCCAAAATAAACCTACCCTGACTGCTGAGATGTAGACCAATGGGACATATGTGTGTGATAACCCCATTCCAGAGTAAATCCAGCCACAATAATAAGGAGTAATTTGAGTAATAAAAAAGTTTTGTGAAATGTAAATCAAAACACATTTTATATCTGGTAGGCAATTTTGAGCTTTCGTCTTCCTATTCTCTTCCTGTACCTTTCATTACAATATAATCAATTAGGAATGAGCTTGAACCAAATCTGGAATGCCAAGCAGCCCTGAACACCAAAGAAAGATTGAAATTCTGTGTATCTAGTCAGTGGATGATTACACATTATTAATTTTAATAAACCTGATTAAAGTGTGCTTTAACAAAAAGGTAGGTTTCACGTGATTGGAAAAGTTCAACTTACTGCACTTTTGCACTTGAGTCAATTGATTAGTAGTAGATTTCTGTGTGATCTCCCACCCTTTCCAATTTGCAAAATAATATATAGCTTAAGTCTCCTGAATAATGGTTTATGCTACAACATTTAATTCACATTTGCAGTTAGCTGGAATGCTATGGAAGGCAATCACAGTTCAGCTGGAAAACAACAATGCATTAATGCATAAAGCTGTGATAAATTAATCACTTGAAAACTTGTGAACGTGTCCTAAGGAACTTATGGTTGTCCCTCAGCACAGTATTTTTTCAATTTTATTATTTTAATGGCTTTAGCCTCTCAGCACTACTGTGACAAAAGCAAAACCTTGCCGTTTTCTTTTTTCTTTTTCTTTTTCCTTTTCTTTTTCTTTTTCCTTTTCTTTTTCTTTTTCTTTTTCTTTTTCTTTTCCTTTTTCTTTCTTTTTCTTTTTCTTTTTTTTTCTTTTTCTTTTTCTTTTTCCTTTTCTTTTTCTTTTTCTTTTTCTTTCTTTTTCTTTTTCTTTTTCTTTTTCTTTTTCTTTTTCTTTTTCTTTTTCTTTTTCTTTTTCTTTTTCTTTTTCTTTTTTCTTTTTCCTTTTTCTTTCTTTCTTTCTCTTTCCTTCCTTCCTTCCTTCCTTCCTTCCTTCCTTCCTTCCTTCCTTCCTTCCTTCCTTCCTTCTTTCTTTCTTTCTTTTTCTTTCTTTCTTTCTTTCTTTCTTTCTTTCTTTCTTTCTTTCTTTCTTTCTTTCTTTCTTTCTTTCTTTCTTTCTTTCTTTTTCTTTCTTTCTTTCTTTCCTTCTTTCTTTCTTTCTTTCTTTCTTTCTTTCTTTCTTTCTTTCTTTTTCTTTTTCCTCTCTCTGCCTCTTTCTCCCCCCCACCTCTTTGTCTCTCTTTCTTTTCCTCTTTCTCTCTCTCTCTCTCTTTTTTTTTCCCTTTCTTTCCAGGAAAGCTGAAGCACAGAGATGAATGGAATTACCCAAAGTTACATATGACATCTATGTCCCAAAAGGATATTAAGGCTGAATACTCTGAATCCTAATCTGTTTCACTAATCCTTCCTCTCAGGTTGTTTTTAGCTACCAGTTTTTAGGCTTTTCGGAGGAATATTACTACTATTAAGAATAAAGAAGACCAGATTCAGATAAAGTAAGAATTGGCTGAGATCCTTCCTCAAACCTCAAAGCCATTCTGAAGTTTGAAAATGTTTAGTACACTACTTTTATTTTATTTGTTTGCCTCAGTGGAACTTCCTGATACAGGCTAGGACACAACAATGAAAATGCTATATGAAAAGCTGTGGTTTGAATAAATTTTGCCAAGGGTACAAACTTTTTTATCTTTTTATTTTTTATTTTTTTTTAAGATTATTTTTATTAGGTTTCTATAAACAGAGAAGGCCATACAAACAATGTATGCTCAGATATATCAGATATCTGAGCATCAGACCTAAAGAATGCTGTGGTATGTGGACTAGTCACAGAGCTCTCTGGGTCTTAATTTGCAATCAAACCCTTTAGACAGACCCTGACATTGCACAATGACTTTTCTAAGGCTCTGGAGAGCCCATGCTTTGAAGTGACATTGCATACTTAAAACTTACTTGATCATTTTCAAACATATGAAAATAATAATAATAATAATAATAATAATAATAATAATAATAATAATAATAAAAAAAGGTAGGATATACCAAATTCTGTTTCAACAAAGTCTTTCAATTTTCCTGATGCATTTTTAAACATGAACTCTGACATTCATAGAAACATCAAAACCACTGCTGAGATGTCTGGATCAATCATATGTTGGTTAAACATTTGTCAGGTTATTGGCAGAACATTTGTAAGAACACATGCATGGAAGCACATCCATACTGTCAACATTAATCTCCTGAAAATTCAGACAAGTAATGAACATCTTCTTTAAGTGAAATAGTGCTTTACAAGAATAACATCTGATGTCCAAGAAATACCCAGTCATGTTAACTGTCATGTTAATTAAGTTCAGTTTTTTTGTTGTTATTGTTGTTTCTTTGTTTGTTTTGTTTTTAATTATAAATTGCAATTTCTTTTTTAGCTTGAGGTTTTGAAAAAGCCACATATCTGTACAAGGTCTTTTGGAATCACATTGGGTTTTACGCTGTATTTGACAGCTGCTTTTTGTTTTATCTAGTAGGCCCACCTTCTAGTATCTAGATATGTTAATCACAAATGAGAATTTGTGCCTGAAAGATCCTGGCAGTTTTTTGGTCTAGATGAAATGAGTTACTGCTATCGGCCCACCATGTAGAAATCTCAACAATTCAATTAGCACTAATTGAAATGGTAATTGATAATGTCAGCTCAAAGTCTACAAAACAAATGAGTCTTAAATCTGAGCTGTTCCCTTATCTCCAGAATTTAGATTTATATTCTGGAAATGTTTATTGACATGCATTGAAATGCATTTGTGGGCACATTTATCAATAATAATAATAATAAAAAAAATCTTATTAAATAAAACTGGAAGAAATAGTGAATGTACTATAAGGTACAACTCCATCTTGAAATGGAAGCAAGCAAAATGTCCAGATGTTATCAGTTATTTTAAGGACGGAATTAATTTTCCGTATGTTTAGATGTTTCCAATGTAAATGTCTACTTCTAAGCTAAAGGTTCAGTTCATGTGTCTAATAATTGGGTCTTAGTGCCACTGTTGGTAACCCATGAAATCCTGTATAGTGTCCAGCTGCTGCTCCAGAAGGTCATAGTTTTTCTGTGAATCCTCTGTCATTATAACCAGCTACACATGCATGTTTGGGATGCCCTGGAGCAACTCATATGGCAGTAGATACCAAAGCTGAAGCAAATGAATCACTCCTGCAGTGTCTCAACTCATCTCAGGGGAGAAAAGATCTACTTAATACAGTTAGCACAGCCTAGAGAGAGATTCTTCTCGTAATGTGAACAGATTCTTTTAGTCAAGGAAATGGCCTCTCAATTTCTGTCTGTAATGGTACGTTTGGTTGCCCACATGTGCCATTTGATATGCTTTTGGATACCCAGCCTGGCATCCATTTGCTCTTGGTGGTCATGGGTCCCTCTTATTTAAATTTCCTCAGACAATATCAAACACAGTCCAGGGCACCTTAAATGGAACTGGATACCTGTGTGTGGACAACTGAAAAGAGCCCAAATATCTCTGAATTTAAAACTGGATCTTAACTTAGGTGAAGTGAATCTTGTCCTTCATATCCCTACTTTATAGTGTGCTCCTCTTGTTTCTTGTGGCTGTAACCTGTGAGTTAATACCAGGAATCCATGCAAAAAGGATATCAGTTTTCTGGACTATGGATTGAGCACTTCTCAGGTTTGAAACTGAGTATGTGGAAATGAGAATTATGTGGGTCTGAAATCTTCTTACCTTGCCTTGAAGAGTTATTTAAGGGCTGACTTGGTGGGTTATTGACATAAATTTGTCTGGAACACCTATCAGGATTTGTCAGGGCAAACTTAGATACCTAGTGAAAAGAAATACGTAAGGACACAGAGAACTTAGGGTAAAAATTTCAGCTAAAGGAAATTCAGCAGAGGCAGGTACTTGGCTAGGAAACATATCTATATAGATATATAGATATATAGATATATGTAGATATATATATAAATGGAAAACTTCATAATAGAAAATCTGTTTGCACAATTACTAATGAGATCTATATGCCCATGACATCGTGTGTGTTTTAGAATCAATAGGACACGTTAGTTTCCTAAACTTATAATTTATTGAGAAGCTTATCATTTTTGGTCCAGAAAGACACTTAAGTGTTCAAGTATCTTTCATCATTGCTGTCAAAGGGAACAGTCCTGCAACCCCACAAGTGCTTAAATATTTTATTCTAGTTTTCCAGAAAACTAGCTTGTCTGTCTGATCTATTAAGCTGCTCCAACCAGCTGGAATGTACTATACACTTTCATGTCATTCTCCCATTCTGTTTATTTTACCCATTAATGAGAATCCTTTTAGAGAGGCTTAGATATAATCAAAATATTATGATCTCCTCACCTTCAAAGTTTGGCAGGGCATAAAGCACAGGCCAGTTTAACTGACCTGCCAAAGAATAGATTATCTGCGGTAGATAGTGTCAAGTTGCTGTTACTAAACAATTCCCTGCATGTGAGTGACAGGAGAGAATGCATTATAGAAATAAACTTGCAGAAAAGTAGGATATATTTGTAAATATAAAACACTCATCTAGTGATTGCACAACCTAATCATTTCGTATGAGTGCCACTTGAAAACCTACTTGCATATTCAAAATAAACTTTTAAATGAGGATTTAATGATAAGATGACAACACATTTCCTGAGCCCAGCTTCTGAGAATACTGAAGGTCACCAAAAGTGACAATCTATCCTTCTGTTGATTTTTTTTTCAAGATGGCAGCAGCTTCAGACATAGAATTTTTCTTAACTCATTGCTCATATAAGCAGTGAACAGGTCTACATTTCCTACATAACAATGCATAGGATTTTTCTACAGAATATTAATTACAATTTTACCGAGTGCTACATTGGTATAATGATTCATTTTAAAATATACACTGGAAGAGCCTAAATATGAGAAGTGTCATACAAAAATAAATTAAAGCATTATATATATTTGTATAGCTCCTTCTCTGGAGACTACTAGGAAATTAACTACATTAATGAATGACAATGAAAAGACAAAGCACTGTAGCAAACTCAGTCCTGCTGTATATACACACAGCCCCATTGGTGTCCAAATCTGTTTTATCCAGAGCCATTTTTTAGTTTATGGGATCTCTCTCCTCACACTACATTCATTGCTTCTGCTTCACACTAAAGCAGCTCCATTGCTTTCACTAAATGGAGCATATCATTTTCTTAAAGAAGTGCTTGACTGTAAAAAAACAAGCAAACTCTGAACATAGCATGAAGAACACAGCTTCCTATTCTAATTAATGCCTTTGATTTCACAAGCCCTATTTCTGTCAATGAATTCCCAAAAGCACCACATTTATACAAGTGAACAGACTCATATTACCAAAATGTGGACTTGATATGGCTCCATGATTCACCTGGCATTACACACTTGACCACAGTCCTTGAGAAAGTATAGCAGGTGGATTGTGCTGTGGCTGGGAATCCAGGATCTGTGAGCCCACGATTCAGACACAAACAACAAAATTATAAATGTGAAATTTTTGCATTCAAACCAAGTTCTTTGGGACCTGTATATACCTGAGATTTGTCTCCTTTGAGCTCTAATCCAGAATCAAGTTTCTCTCAGAATTTCAAGAAACAACGTGATTCAGTACTTAAAAGTGCAGGTATCTTGGGATCCCAGATTTCCTACAATGCTTCAGTATCACTGTTAAAAGAAAAAATGACTGGAAGTTTCATTGGCCTCTTCCTGGGCTTTCATTCCGCTATCTTCACTAAGTTCCTCTTTAGTACACTGAAGCACCTCCTTGGCCTATTTGCTTGAATTTCCTTTCTATGAAGGAAACAAATGGCAAATTGCTAAATGCTTGTTTCAGGGAGATTGGCACAACTGCTATGTTCAATCTAAATTGTACATCTAAAAATTTATAAAGGATCAAAATAACTTTAAGATTTTCTTCTGCATTAAGAGGTTGTGCGTAAAAATAAACACAATTTTTTCCTAGTTCTAATTATAAAGCAGTCTTACCACAATTGCATATTTTCATTATTGCAATTTCATTCAAGATCATACTTCATCACTAATTCACAGATCTTGTTATTTTCTACTATTTTGAAAGTTTTGAAATTATGTCTATTTCTTCCTTTGTGTCCAAAAAAGTTTCTTTAAACTCAGAAGCATCTGTATCAGATATATGTGAAGGAAATTTATTCAGAGTATCAGGAAGAGACAGTTTTGAACAGACTCCTCAAATTGTTTGAGTGTTTGCAACAGCCTTCACATTCCCACAACTGGTTCCTCCAGAAGATGGCCCTTTCTTTGTTCATGAGTAAAGAGTTTTCTACCTCCATATAGATATGAATTAAATTGATGTGGAAGTAATTGAGATTCTTCTACTCATTTTATAAAGAGTTGGATTAGAATTGTGATCCACTTCTGCTTCTTCACAGCTTGTAGAAAAAAAAAAAAAAAAAAAAAAAAAAAAAATAAAAAAGAATGAGCAGAACTCATTATAAATCACAATATTTCACTGAAAACTCTCCATGTATTGAATAAAATTCAACATTACTTTGAATCTTTAAGCAGATTCTTCTGGAATGGAATTGATTTGTTTGCATCAGGGTTGCATAGGAAAGGCACTCAGATAAATTACCATACTTTAATAGCTGTATGCAAAAAAAAATAAATTTTCTGTTACCATTAATCCTGATAGCTGAAGTAACTGAAGCATGGAACCAGAGCTAGAAAAAGATACACAGAAGAAAATAAAATATATCAATATATATGAATTTAAATATAGGAAAGGGTGGAAACATAAGGTTAATAAAGTCAATGTGACTTTCCTCTCTCTGCAATTTAGAGTAAATAAAGCAACCCTACTTTCTTTTCCAAAAAATCAATCAAACCACACCACATGTACAATGACACCCTATTGTGTCGTACAGCTTTCAACATGGACGTGAAGTTATGTATGTTTTGCTTGGCACAGTTGATTTTTTTCCTCACATCCCAACAACCAGGTCCCAAACCTTATCTTTCTCTGTCAGAATCCCCTGCAAATCATTGGTTTTCAGTTGAAGGGTGTCTTTGAAATCTGTTCTGCACTTCTTATTCCAGGCATCTGAAATAATGTAATATGTTTTTGGAACACAAGGGAAGTGGTTTTTTCAGCTCTCTTGCTGTCTAAACCTAGCGACCACTATCATGTTTAAAGAAAAGTTGGAATATTTACCTTCACATTCTTCTCCTTCTGAGTTCAAAACAAGTGGTTTTTTTTGTTGTTGTTGTTGTTGTTGTTGTTTTTTTTTTTTCAAAACAAGATATATACAAGATACATAAAGAATATATCACTCAAGATATACAAGTATTAATAGTCACAGATTTTATAATTTCCAGCAATAATGTGGCCCCTATTTTTGATCTCCTCCTACTGCAGCCTTCTGTTAGGGAGCAGTGGGAGCGGCTGTACCAACAGCAGGTACAGTCCCTCAGAAAAGCATAGCAGATCTGAGGACCATCAAGGAAGTCTGCTGTGGCAAGGTCAAGCAAGTCAAGTCAGTAAAGCAAGGTCAGGATCAGCAAGGGAGGAATGGGCATAACTTTAGTGAAGCTCAGACAAGGATATGTTTGAAATGGGTCTCTGGGATTGAGTAGGCTCCAGGTGAGGCTTCTCACTGTCATCTCACACACTGTGCTGATCCAGTGAAAGCCTGATCCAGTGTTATATGGCTATGCCCATATCAGAGCTGAACACAAGCAGCTAAATCCCTAGGATGGAGGGAACAGGTTGCAGACTCTCTTGACGCAGTTGAAACCTTGGCACCTTCTTGGTCACCATGATTACTGATCTTTCAATGCATCCTCTTCAAAATATCCACAGAATGGATGCTGTCTGGAAAAGAAGCCTCCATATACCTCAAAGGGGATAGGAGAACCTTGGTTCTGCACATTTGGGTGGATGTGGAACAGTTCTATGAGCTGTGTTGCAGGCATTTTTTTTTTCTTTTTTTTTTTTTTCTTTTTTTTTTTTGTTATGTCTGCAATGATAGTACAGAAAAGATGAGATTAGGCTCTGCAAGTCATGCTCAGACAACCTAATATCCTCTTAGAATGAGCTTAGGCATCTGCTGTGCTATCAAAACTCAAAAGAAAAGTTATACAAAATTTCTATTTCCATGGGCATCACATCTTAAACACTTAGAGATGAAGGACAGGATCTGTAACTGAGCTGCTTATCTTAAGTGATCCACTTACTAAGTCACAGTTAGGAATTATTTGTCACTTTGTTGGACCTGGATGTCATTGCAAATTCTTATCTCCAATTTAATAACAGATTTAGATAGGTCCTTGTAGAACCAATCTGCAGAACACCTTGTTATAATTATTCACGTACAAATATTATTATTTAAAAACTAACAAAATTATCACATAAATATGAAAAAAAAGGCTGGTCTATATCCCTAAAATCTCTTCCCATTTCAACATTTGTGTACTCTAATCAACTTACAAGCAAATGAAATGGGATCTACCCAGTGATTATTCATGTAATAATTTGCCCTTTTCTAAATGTTTTTTTTTTTTCATCCAGTTCAGTACTAAAAGTATTCTTTAACCATCAGTACTGTTTTTGTGCTTGTATTGCAGTACTGGTGGTCATGCTCTGGATTTCTCTGCTAGGCTTCAGCCATATGTAGACACCAACAATACCGAAAGGGACTTGTTAATGTAATTGGTCTGTCACTAATGAACGTTATAATAAAATGAAACTAAAGATTAAGTAAAAAGGGATGGTTATTGTAATGATGGCTGAGTGTTGGACATCTTCAGTACAGTTTTTGAGACAGTGAGTTCTGGCAAAGAAACTCATGGGATTTTGTGTTTTTTCAATGAAGTATAACAGCACTGGATGCAGTTGTTTCATTTGAATGATTCTCCTTGTGCCTTAAAACAATATTTGGTGTCACAATATGTTTATTTCAACTGCATTAATTGCACATAAATATTTCTGTTTGGTCATATGGGAAAAATAAGACTGCTGGGAATATTTCATGTATGCTCATTTCTTCTTCTAATCTCTTATGTACTTGAGGCAAATGATTTTCCAAGAACATCATCTGTGTTTAAAGATGCAATAATTCTTCCCAGAAAAAGCTATAACACTATCCAACAGTATCACATTCCCACTTTTAATTAAAGCTCTGTGCTTTTGTTACACATTCACAGTAACCAACATACACATATTTCTGTATAATTATACCACAGGTTCATTAGGTTGTGCATATATGTGTGTTTGCCATTTGAAACACACATCCTCTCAAGCTTGACAAGTCATTTTAATTAAACAAAAGTAGTCTTAATATATGAAACATAGTAACCTAGGGGTAAAAGCAGTTGAACATTTTAGGGAAATTGGACTTTATGTAGACAATCATCTTTCCACAGTAATTACAGAACACAAAAGTTCATAATATGTCATAATTGTAGGAAATATACACTAACAACTGGGATACCCACTATTTTACAGACAATGGTGAAATTCTGCTCCTGATATTATGCAATGTGAATTACATTCAATTTGAATAGTGTTACCTTGGGACGTCACAATGGGAATTAACATGACTTTTTAGCAGAAAATTTCCACAATTGGCAATAGAAAATAAACGCATGAATTTTAATGACTAAAGCCTAGAATTTATGAGAAAATTTACATGACACCTAAACCACAAACTCTACTTTAAACTGTCCTATGCAGCAGGCTGCATCTCTCAGGGCACAGATACATGACCAGATACAGTTTGCCCCAATTTAAACATTTAACTGAGAATTTTAAGAAGGGAATTGTGGTCATTGTAGACTCTTTTCCCCATTGTAAACTCAATTCCCCAAAAAGTCACCTAATCATCTATAACTGATATTGCAAGCACTATCTACTCCTCTTGCTGAAAAAGATATCACTGTACACAGAGGAATTCAATATTCAGAGACGAAGAGAGGAGAAAAATAAGTCTGGTTTTAACCTAGTTACATCAGCCTCAACTTGGACTGGGTTGGGGAAAATTCCTTGAACTCAAAACCAGGGATTTCAAGAAGTCACTGCTACCCAACCCCATCCATCTTTAACACATAATTCCTTTATGAAGCTGGTCCTGAAATACCCATCTAGGTTGGATACTTTCAGCAGTAACATGCAAGACCCTATTGCCAAATTACAGGAAAATGGGATGATGATGATGATAATAATGATAATAATAATAATAATAATAATAATGTGAAAGAGTATCTAGGAAATATTTCATTCAAAGCAGAAACTTGAGATAAAACTTGTTATAGTGTCTGGAAAACAGGAATGGAAGAGTTTTTGCTTTAGGAAATTTTCAGGATACTGAACTGCTATTTGCTGTCCACTCAAAACTGTAAAGGATGCTAGAGCAAAGCTTTAAGTATGAACTTAATAATGAATTTCATTTTTGAAATTTATGAATTATTACTTTTGCTGAAAACAGAGTTTTTAAGTAAACATCTTTTTTAATTTCAAAACCTTTTGATAAAACTGATTCTGAGTGCTGTTTCACCTTCTAAGACATCTCTGTCCATTAAGGGCAGTGGTCTTTAAAAGCAGGAAATTAAAACTCTTACAAAGTAATCAGAACGTTTTCACACATTTCTCAGGGTTTCTTAGAAGTATCTTAACTGATCTGAATAAATTACTCTGAACACTGGAACTCATGGATCTAAAGAAAGATCTCTTAGGTAGTAGCTAATATTAGTCAAGAACGCTTTGTGGCATTCTTACATTTGAATCATGAGTGTTCCAAAATAGTTCATAACAGCTGCCTAGAATGATAACATCCACCAAATGTTGGGTCAGCTTTTGTGAAATGAAAGATGACATAATGGTAAACTAAATATTCCACTTCCACAGCTTTATGTGAAAAGCACAGAGCTATAAATCTCATATATTTCCAGTTACTTAACTTTCATTCTTCCTTCCATAATCAATTGCACCAATAATAAAGAAATCTGTTTATTCTGTTGTTGTTTCATGGCATCCTCATGGTGTGAAACATGAGCAAACAAACAAGGTTTCATTGTCTAAAACAAGGTTAACAACATCTCTTTAAACATCTCTTTAAACATTAAGAGGTTGGACTCGGTGATCTTGTAGGTCTCTTCCAACCTAGACTTTTCTGTGACTCTGTGATACCCTTGTGTATACATTTTGGTTGAACAAAGCCGTCTTGTAAATTGTTTCTGTTACAAGGCTAACGTAAAACTGAACAAAAAGCATATTTTGATCAAAGCAAAATACAATTTCGATCTGATTGTGCTGTCATTCTAAAATATCATTTCAATCATATGCTCTGGGGAGTCTCTGCAAGCCTTTTCATTCTATCTGAATATAAGCTATAGAAATTAAAATAATAAGCAGTTGGTTAGCTATTCATTCAGCATGGTAGCAAGTGCATACTCAAACAATATGGAACTCTTATGTTTCATATTATCAACTTCACAGATTTTTTATTAAAAAAAAAAAAAAAAAACATGAAAGTTGTGAAAACAAATTCAATAAGATAGAAGCACAGATATTTTATGTTTGTCTTGCAGATTTTTCAGATAAGGAAGAAATCACTGAATACAATTCCGAAGAACATTCATAATAGTATGGATTTTTTCAAGCTGCCTGTCATCTGAAATTTTTGCAAGGACACTTTTCGGAGGCTAAAGACTTTTAGGGAAAAAGAGAAAAGAAAAGAAAAGAAAAGAAAAGAAAAGAAAAGAAAAGAAAAG
>CM021765.1:8242777-8286730 GCA_011076525.1 Nettapus auritus
AAGAAAAGAAAAGAAAAGAAAAGAAAAGAAAAGAAAAGAAAAGAAAAAAAAAGAAAAGAAAAAAAAAGAAAAGAAAAAAAAAGAGAGAGTATGTTTTTAATTGTTTCTAAACAGTGTTAGAATCAAGGGTACTTTATTTTTAATCTACTTGTAGTCTTAGATTGTTCTTATCAAGCTTCAGCACATATATGCATGAAGTTTCCATCAGCAGAATGTTCAATAGCTCAGAGAAAGAAATAGGGACCTCCATTTGTAGGTTCATCCTATAAGCTTTCAAAACTTAGGTAGGTGACTAATAAATCTGTAATTCAGTGATGGTGCTGAGACATGACAAAACACTATCTAGCTCTCCCTCAGACAGGGATATTTCATAAGGTAGATTGAGTTCATTAAGAATACAAGTTGTCATTTTAATTTCTCTTTAACTTCATAAGTATTCATACTAAAGTCTTTGTTCTTCCAAATCTTCTTGTTGAGAACTTCACAAAGTCATATATATTGTGTTAACAAGCCGTCTGACCTCTAAAATATGTGCCTATGTAGTCTAATAACATTAAAGAAAGGGATTCAAATACAAGTGATAGACTGTTTTATGTCCATACAGAGAGAGAATCTAGTCATTAGGGATGTGGGATATGGGCAAAGGCACAAGTCTGTGTAGGTCTGGATTAGAAAACAGTTTCCAATTGCTTCTGTGTTTGGTGTTGTGGAATTTATTAGCTTTGTTCTTGTAAAGTCTTAGGAGAACTGGTAGGGAAAAAATATAAAACTTTGAACTCACAGCAATACCAAGACCAGGTGCACAGAATTAAACAAAGACTTTTTAAAAGTTCATATCCAGCAAACCCTATGAAGCATATAACTCTGATCTATCCTTCCTTCCCTAGGTAAAAGTTCAGTGAAAGGAAAAAAATAAAAATAAAAATAAAAATAAAAATAAAAATAAAACAAAGTGATACAATGTGTCAAACAAAAGGTTTGTAATTTTCCCTTCTGTATTTGACATTTAAATTGGATGGACATGAGCCAAAGACTGGAAGAGTAGAAGTTACATGGGACAACTTAATATTCATTGGCACAGAGCTTTTTTTTTTCATGCTTGCTTGCTTAGCTCCTGCATTTGTTATAGAAAGTTCTAGATAACCTGCTACAAGACTTATGTACTTTAGCAAACTCGACTATGTTTACTGAAAAAAATAAAATAAAATAATAACTTTCTTATAATAATGGCTTTCTTAACTATAATTTCTTGCTGTAGCAAACAAAGCTATTTGAAAGTTCTAGCTTGTGTTGCAACTTGAAACCACAGAAATATGGCAAAAGAATATATAATGCATATGTACTTTTTTCCCCTCCTTTTCTGTCCAACTATAGTATTTTGATCTCTTACCACCATAACTCCAACTGGATGCTAAATATAGCATTTCCACATTTTATATCATTTACTAAAATAAAAATACTTTGTGTTTCTTTTTCTGACTGCAAAAGCTTGACTTTGCAAAGGCTAGCTAATACTTTACTATTATAAATGTGAAAATATCTTCCATTTAAAGAACTGGACTAGCTACAGTTGGACCCCTTGATCCATTTTTGCAGTTTGCTTCTGATCATGTGACTGAGTATAAGTATATATGTATATGTTTATAATGATCCTCTAGTTTTCAATGATGTTAAGTACCGTGACTATGGTTAGACTTATATGACAGAAACACCCAGCAAAGAGAGAAACATATTAGCTTACTTTATTTATTTATTTATTTATTTATTTATTTATTTTCCTGCAGTAACAAAACAAGTAGGAAGAAATTTTGTTTTGGTTGATTGGTTGGTTAGTTTGTTGGTTTGATTTTTTTTTTTTTTAAGAAAAAAAAAAAAAAATATATATATATATATATATATATATATCACTATTTGCAGACTGGCTACTTGGGGTGGGAGTCAGTGACTAATTCAGACACCTAACTGGAACATTAGAGCTAGACATTTATAAATGACTGAGGTATTTAAGATGCAGTTGGAGTCCCTGAAGATCTAGTGAATAATCACAACAGTTGCAAATGGAAGGATGTCATATATTAGTCACCTACATAGTTCTCTGTACTTAGTTGACTTTATTGAACAGAGGTACATTTGCTTAAAAATGAATGTCTGATGCTATATTAGACAGCATAGGGTATCCGAGATAAATTCATAGAGCTTGCAGTTAGATATAGGACCTGTATGAGCCCAGTGCCCTCCTTGAGTGGCAGCCAGAGTTCAGAAGAATAAAACTAAAATAAAATGGCACTGTCAGTCTATTTTTAGGCAGGGGAATCTCTCCTTAGAGCTGAACTTGACTATGACAGGAGTGTAGATACCTAGAGTATATGAAGGAAGATAAATTTAGGAACCTGAAACATTTGGAGCTGAATCCCACATTTTGGGCTCAATTTGATTGCACAGTTATACATATTAGTGCCATTGGACATATCCTCAGATATGCTCATGATGAGGTAGGAGTAATGACACCTGATTTACTGTCAGCCCTTGGGCCTATCCTCAGATATGCTCATGATGAGGTAGGAGTAATGACACCTGATTTAATGTCAACCCTGCAAGCTTTTGGAGCAAGTTTTGGAAATTATATGAGTTAGCCTAGAGCATCTCTATTTGTATTAAATGCATTTGCCAGCAGAAGAATTGAGCCTTTTGTGGTAAAACTCCTGGGGCAAGACTCAGTTGATTAAATACTGGATACTTCATAAGCTATCAAACACTCTACCTGACTCACAACTACCTCTCCAGAAAAATGTGGAAGTACCTATGGGTTTTATATCAGAGCAGCCAGACTCTTACCTGAATCTGTATACTTAGACAACTGAATCTCTGTAGTTTGCAAGGCCATAAAAATCTGCCTCAGGCATTAACAGCAGTGGATGCATGTGTTACAGGAGCATCACAAAGATGGGAAGTTCCAGGCTATTTGCTGCCTATGAGAACAGTCTTTTATTGTGTTAAAGAAGCACCTCAACAATGAGCAGTATGAATTTTCTTGGTGAGAGCAGCAGAGCTCCCTGACCTCTCTTGCTTGCGATTTAATATTAACTGGAGTAGATGAGGTGATAAATGCTAGGATTGCACTAGAGCAAGAAGGTGGCTGTGATCCTGGGAACATCAAATTTACTGAATACCTGCAATAGGCCCATTATTGAAATACTGAAAGTTATAGTATCTGGATTTTCCCTAGCACAGAAATAATATTCTTGTCCTACTTCTTCCACTTGTCAAAACATAGACCACCATTGGGACAGACTACTGAAAGTTATTACTTTCAGCAGAAGCTTGTTGCAAAGAAGAAAGTAATGGACTATTCTCCATCTCTGTTCAGCTATTGAGAAGTAATAGGCTTACTTTGCAGTGAGGGAGATTTAGACACAGAAATCCTGTTTTTGTTTTTGTTTTGCTGTTTTTTGTTTTTTTGATGGGGGGAAATCAATTGGTTTAATCAAACCGCAGTGAGGTTGTTTGGGTTTCTTTCTTGTCTACTGCCAAGCTAGGCAGGACAGGGAAAAAGGGAAAGCAGATTGCTTTTTCAAAGCAAAATTTTTAAAAAACTTTGGGAAAAAAAAATAGAAAAGAAAAAAAAAAGTATTTAATCTTCAGAAAGGATCAAATGAAAAACGATCAAATTAAATTTTTTTTCATCCTTTCTTGTGACTGAAATTATTTGCTGAAGCAGTATTCACTGATTTAATTGCTCCTAAATTACGTTCATGGCAATTATTCTATTGGTCTAAAAAAAACAACAGAAATTAACCTAGTTTTAACAGTTGAAGATTACCATTGACTTGTCTTCTGGGAAATCATTCTCTTGAGGTCACGTGGTTTCCTGTGATAATGTTGCAGTGTCTGGTGTATGTGCAAATCCAGGTCATAAGACTCCAGTTATGTCAAAATTCCAAATAAAATTGATCTTTTAATTTTAACTCATGTTGGGTGCATTTCCATTTTAACAATATTTATTTTTATTTTTCACTGACATTACTTTTTGTGTACAGACTACATTCCCCAAAAATGGATACTAGCATCTATTCCAAGAACTAGTTTAATCTGATATTAGGAAATATGAAGTTCTCATCCCATCCAGCTTCATTGGAAACTTCTGCAAATCCTCTTCCCTGAAATAATTTTGTCTAGGAATTGCGGCTTGTTATATTTTAATTTAGGTTCTTTTTAGTACTCTTTGGGGCCATATCACTGACTTATCTGACAAATTTCCCTGGTATTGCAGTGGATACGTACATAATCTTATTTCACTTGGGATAAATCCTATGTTATTTATTGTTGTTTCTAAAGAATTCTAGGTGCTAAGAGTTAAGTCATGTAAAAACAAAACAGGAGAAATGAAAATATTTAAATCTTTCCAATGTGTTTCATTCATAGAGAAAGATGAGACAAAAGAGGAGAAAAACTCAGTCAAGCTTTTTTTGTTGTTTTGTTTTGTTCTTTTTGGTTATTATTATAATAATTATTTTCCTTCAATTCTTTAATATTCAGTTTAATTTATAATGATTCCTGGCTCAATAGTCTGAATATGCTATAGGGTCAGTGCTACACAGGTTCACAAATATTATTTTAATTTTCATTTCAGTCTAGAGATATATGTTAATAATTATATTCTAATTAAAAATTTTCTGAAAAACAAAATTGAGTCAAACACTTTTATATTTTATTTTATTTTATTTTATTTTATTTTATTTTATAATTTATTTTAATTTTGTTTTGTATTGTTTTGTTTTTATATTTTTATTTTATTTTATATTATTATTTTTAGTATCATGATCAGTTCTTCTACACTAGGCCAAATAATATGAAAGTCCAGAAATCATCTCATTTTAATTTGGTCATCCTTAAAACCTGACCTGTCTGCCTATATATATATATGTGTGTGTGTGTGTGTGTGTGTGTGTGTGTGTAATTAAAGTTAAACTTCTGCATACTTATGTTGGGGATGATGGTACAGGAGAGAAGTAGGAATATGCCTTTAACACTGCACGTCCTCCTCCCTTCCACATGTAGGAACTTTATTCCCTACCAGAAAAAGAAGGCATGGAGTAACTACATGTGAAAAAGAACAAACTTGAAATGTCACTTTCTCTTAGTCTATGTCCAACTCAACAGCCATAACAAAGATTTCCCTTGGCCAAGTGCTTTGAACACAGTTGTGTGCATCTGTTCTTGTCTCAGAGTTTTTCAGGTAATAAGATTGAGACCATACAACTTATAAGAATCCCGGCATAAACAAACAATTACAATGACAGTGCAAGAAATATCTGGGTCTCTCTTTCCAAAACATGATTTTTTAGCACATTCCAGACTCTTGACCAATCTGTGAGAGCACAGGAGAGTCACTCTTATGAACAGAGAAGGCTGTAAGCTACAGCTGGTCCTGTAGAATATTGACCCTGGCATAGACTGATCATCCTTTGTGTGATTGAGTGAAAAGAGAGAAATCGCTTAGCAGTGTAGATGCACATTTACTGTCCACCGTAAGAAAAAAAATTAAAAATAAATAAATAAATTACATTACATTACATTACAGCCACCTTGTTTTAATATAATTGAAACAAAAACCACAAAGAACTGGAATTCACTAAGCCTGTGTTAAGAGATTTCTGTGGTTGAAAAATATTGCTACATTTGTAAACAAGCTAACACCAAAGGATAGTAGGTTTTAATTAGTATAATTCATTTGTCCAGTAGTGTCTGCGTGTGAACAAGTTGAAAATCATGTTCTAAAAGGTTCAGACAAGGACTGTGCAATACACTATGTGTGTGCCATTTCAATAAGAACCTCTCCTAGGATTTCCCTCTAGCTATATCTTGTTGCTCTAGCCATTACTTTTTACACTGTAAGGTTTCATTACAGGAGGGAAACAGTGACTTTTGTGTGTGTGTGTGTGTGTGTGGTTGTTTTTTTAACCCTCTCATGGAAATGATGATTAAATATTTAGCCAAAATAATTTAAGTTATACTCACACCTGCTTTATAAAAGTAGATCATTACATAAAAGAGCTCATCAGTAGGGCAAATTCAGGTCACTCATTCACTGTATACAACAACATGGACATCTCTTAAATATTCCTGTTTTGCTTCAATAGCTATACTTTATATCAGGGTTTTCATGTAACAGTATTGATAATGTTTTTTCTAGCAGCTCTGAGAGGCTTAACTAAAGATGCATGTGATCTATTTGTTTCTTTGTGTACATCAGGTAACAATGTATTTGTTTTCGAAGAAAAAAAAAAAAAAAAGTATATCAATTGGGATAAGGCCACTCTACATCAAGATATAGATGTGTATGTAGAAGTAGCTTGTTGCCACTGTTTGTGTAAGCTGTGGGAGTGAGCAGATATCAATAAATCAATCTCACCCTTGTCTGTGGTCTTGTGTAGGTTTAGAAAAGCTAGCCAGATGCATCTCTGATGCATCCCAGGTATCTCCTGGTGTGTTTGAATTTCGTCAGACTGTGGTTAAAATGTAATATAAAGCATTCCTTCACTAACAGACATTTAACTACTATATAATAATTTTGTCCTAGAAGGAATCTTGGCAAAATGCTGTTAATAAAGGTGTGTAGAAAAGTGGAGAACTTCCTGGCACAGCTTCTGAATGTTGGCTGGTGTTACACACTTATAACTGAAGCTGTTCAGAAATGTTGTGGTACATTTCCGTTCCTTTCGAATGTCAAATCTGAAATCTTCTGGTCACAACATTTGGTGAACATCTTCCACCAGATGCAGTGTTCTGACTTCTGGCCATCTTCTTGAGCCAGTATCTGAGAGAGCTACATAAGTGGAGGCTTCTGACAGGGAAATGATGTCACTGGACATATTGCATCTTGGGTCTGCAGCAATGTGCCATGGGAAGTGCCAGGGACAAGAGGGGCTCCAGAGACTCCAGTGACAGGGACACACCAGCTGGGAAATGATTAGGCACAGACAATTATAGACAGTTGTCAAAGGCAACAAATAAGAGGAAAACATCATCAGCTCCAAGGAAAACCTAGAGCTCACTGTGTGGTATGTTTTTGTTCCGCTGCCCTGCTGGGAGAGGGTGTAGGTAAGACTGTAGCTAGACAGAAGTTTGGGCACCTTCTTCTGTCTGGAGAGGAGCCTTTATTTTGTGAGCATGTAAATCTTTGTATTTTTAGCAGGATTCTTCTCAGAATAAAGGATTTTTCTGTCATTCAGTCACCACTAAACAGCTTACATCCCATCTTTCAATCACTTCTTGCTCAAGGGCATCAAGTACAGTGCTTGCATTGCAGCTATCACTACCACCATCTTCCTCAGGTGACAGATACTGATGCTGCAACACACTCAGATTTGTTGGGGGTTAGCAAAGGTAGAAAAAGGGCAGTAAATTCCCTGGCACCACTATGCCTGTAACTCGTTTGAGACTTTCTGTCGGTGGTACAAAATGCATTTTTCTGCAGTTAGAATAAGGGCACAATTGTGAAAGAAAATATAGTCAATAAAGTATATAATGCCATCAATGAAGAACTTGACAGAAATGCATACCAAGCTCCCTTCTACTTCGGAAGGCTTAGATTCCTAAATCCATGAAGCTTTGCTTGCTCCTACTGTGATTGCCATGGCTGGGTTGTACATACTTCAGGATTTCTATGTTATAGATTTAGAAAAAAAAAACTTTTTTTTTTTTTTTTTTTTTTTTTTTTCCAAATGTAATTTTCTGGATTGTATAGAGTAGTTGTCCTGGTTTCTGAAACCAGGACAGTAGTGAACCTCCCTCAATTATTTTCACATTGTAATTTCTACATTATCTACAGCATACATATTTCTTATACATCAAAGATTTCATGTGTTAAATAAATTGATGTTAGATATTTCAGTGAGCTGCTGCAGTGCTTAATTGTTTATACTGCTACAAATGCATATCTGTTGAATTTCTAGGCCAAATTTGCCTAGGGTCTGCTTCTAGCTATTGGATCTCATACATTCTGTTTCTGATGTGTTAAACATGTTGTCAGAAATCACTCCCTCTGTTGCTCCTTGTAATATTGGTTTTCAAGATAAGAACATACCAGAGGAAAAGGACTTTTTAACTATTTGAGGCACAGGTGCCTACCTTGTATTCTGAGTCTGAGTTTCTTGCCTTCTTTCAGAAATCTGAAAGCTGTCTAGACAAATCTGTCCATGAACAGTTTCATGAGTGTAGTGAACTTCCACCACAACACAGGGGTAAAAAATAGATGTGAAGGTTAACCCTCTGGAGATGTTTGTTTTTGCTCCTCATCTGTAAAGGGAACATAGTGAACTAGTGAAACTAGACAGCCTTTAGAAGTCTGAAGTTAAGTGAGATGGATCCCTCTTTACGTGACACAGACTGTTCAAAAGGACAGCTAGTACTTAGATACCACAGTGATTGACATTCTCAGCTGAAAACATAGGGAACAGGTCCAGCATGCCATAAAACCTTGTTTTCTGGCTGTGGGCTGTGATATTTTAAAGTGCCAGCATTGTACATGCAGCAGGGAAGCCCGTGGGAACTCAGACATTTCTTACTGCAGAATAACAGTGATCTGTGGGTAACTTGCCATTGCTAACGTTCATTTAACTTTTCAGGCCAGGTCTGTTCAGGCCCAAAGAGCAGTCAGAGGACCTTGATTCAGCTGAATTGTAACACTCATGGAGCAAACCCACTGTATTGTGGAGGATGGCCACAACTACCGAGGGATATGTGCCCACGCATGGCTGGCTAAATGAAAAGGAGACATTGGCAGTGGCAGGCTGAAGGCCCAGATGTGTGCCTACATGCCCTAAGGAGTCTAAGTTGGAACGGAAGGAAGGGGACTCAATGCAAGCCACAAAACCAGGAGGTGACTTCATCATGTTTACAGAGGACAAAGAATGATTTAGTAGAAAAACAAGACAGACATACTATAAGCAGTTTTCATTGTTGTGTATGGTGAGCATTAGAAGAGAAAGTGATAAGGAATAAGATGTGATAAGGGGCTCTGTCCTGGCATTTGATAACATCTCACTGTGTGTTTCTATGTCTCTTAGAACAACAAATGTTGTCCCCGACTTTCTTTTAAAGGATCTCTCCAAGATCAGTTTTCAGTGAAGCATTGTCTGTTTTTGGAATGACCAGGGATATGCAGGGCAGGGTGGAGTTCAGAGAACAGTGGGTAGCTGAAAGGAAATGTCTGATGCCAAAGCCTTGGAAAAGCAAGCCGAAATCTTGATGGAGCCTGGCCATAGCTAGGGAGAATCTGCCCTTTGTCACCACCTGCAACTAATTTAAATTCTTAAGGCCTGCTGGGACCTCAAGGCAACCCATCAGCCGTGGCTGTGCTTGACCATTTTAGTCACAGAAAAGCTGTCCTTCTGTTGTAGGTGTTTTGCAACCTTTAAAGTGAAAACTTCAAAGTAGGGCAGTATCCTGAGAGGCTACTGTACAAATTACTGTGTGAATCAGCTGGCTGCAGAGAATTCGGACCAGATAGGTTTCTGAGCTCCCTACAGATGCAGCTGAGTTCTTGGTTAGAGAATTCAATTCTCACCGGACCAGAGCCTGAAGATACCTATAAAATGATGATTAAGTATCTACAGAGGAGCCAGGCATCTGGGTTTTGTTCTCATCCAAGATAAAATGTCCTGGTTTTTAGGTGAGTGTCCCTATTGAGTTGAACTGCTGTTGAGTTGAACCACAGGAAGATAAAATCTTTTCTCTTTGCTCAACTTTCTGAAATGTCGTTTTGTTTCTGGCACTAAACAACATATTTTCTTTCAGCATCTCCAAATTTATTACTATTTTTTGGACTGAAGAATGTCCAGTTTGCAAACTGCGTTAGTTCCCCCAAACCCACATAGTGAGTGAATAAATAATTTTTAGGAGAGAGAGGAGAGTTGCTCTGCTTTCAAACAAATTGTGGTGATGCAGTCAGACGATTCCCCTTGAAGCAATCTAATTCAGTAGTACTGTGGGTACCCTGCATGTCAGATAAACATTTTCTACAGTAACTCGGGATTTAGGCTGTGGGAGTAGTGTGCTTTACTGTTTTCATGCTACTACTTTTTTGATTCACTATCTTTTTTTTCTTTCACCAGTTTATCTCATATTTAACTAATCAATGCTCTTAAACTTTTTCAGTTTCATTATTGCATGCAAAGAGTGCTTGGCATAATGAGCTCTTATTTCCAATATACAGATATTGCCCAATATAAAAGCATAGCTGACAGAAGCTATTTTCATACTAGTAGCAAACAAAAAAATTCAAATGATCATAAAAAATAAAACAACTCAGACTTTCCCAAATGAAAAGACAATAAGTTTGCTTCTCTGCCCAAAGATTGCAGATGGGAAAGTGGGATCATTGACAAGGCCCAGTGGCAGCACTGCCCTGCAAATCCAGTTTACTGTGCAGTGCTTCAGGGCTGTGGTGTTCGCTATAGGAAAACATTTGTAGCTGAGAGGTGGATAATATGATCGGTGTAAGCTGTTTTTATTACTCACCACATACTCTCATACTTTGAAACATAGCAGTGTACTATTAGGGGGCCTGCTTGGACCGATACTGGACTGTGATTTTTTTTTATTATTATTATCTGCTCTCTGAGCTTTACTGCCTGCTCCCAGCTGAGCTTGGCAGGCTGTAAACACTGATGATTGGGCTGAGCATGAACCTTTCTCTCTGCCTGAGTCAATAGGGCAGGGTGGATGACCACAAAGCCAGGCGTCCACCCTGCTGTGCTGCTGAGTCAGGAGATGCATCCGGCAGCAGCTCGTGGGTTGACGTGTCCAACAGCACAGGCTGACACCTTGGCATAGTGCTGAGCCTCAGCAAAAAGCTGAGAGTGGGGGACCCAACTTAAACCACAGGAGCAGACTTATCTGGTCAGCACAAACTCTGCATGCAAAGCTAGTAGGAGGACAGAAATTACCGGTAGGAATATAGATGCATTATTTTACTTCAGGCACTTACTGCAGAGAAAAATGCGTGCCAAGGGAGTAGTAAACACAAACACACAAAGTATGC
Organism: Nettapus auritus; assembly: GCA_011076525.1. Taxonomy (NCBI): domain Eukaryota; kingdom Metazoa; phylum Chordata; class Aves; order Anseriformes; family Anatidae; genus Nettapus; species Nettapus auritus. The sequence continues at coordinate 8,253,822 of CM021765.1, forward strand.
ACTAGTTTGCTTTGTAAAATTAATACCAAAACATAAACATACCAGAGCTATTACAAATTGTAAACCCTGTAGCATGCACGGCTTTTCCAGCCTGTTTGCAGCCCTCCTCTTGTTGGCAACAGCAGAGACATCTGTGAAAACACAGATTTAAATAATGAAATGAACCACAAAAAAAAGCAGAGACACTGGCTGATGTAGCTTTTGGCTACAGTATGAGGGCATCAGTGGTTCTATGGGTGTCACAGCAGTTGTTTCTTCCTTTTTTCCTCCTCCTCAGTCCATGATTTTCTACCAGATCACTGGCATCCCATTATCTGTCCCCACTGGAAAATAAATAGATAGACAGATAGATAGATAGACAGATAGATAGATAAACAAATCAAAGGGATTGTGATTGTTTTTCATGGCAATGAGGCTGCTGGAGTCCAGGAAGTGTTTGGACAATGCTCTCAGACGCATGGTCTGATATTTTGGGTGGTTCTTTGGGAGCCCAAGAGTTGGACTCAATGATCCTTGTGGGTCCCTTCCAATCTGGATATTCTATGATTCTATGAAATAAATAAATAATCCTCTTTTTAACCTGGATATGCTCCTACCTCTGATTCAGAATCCATCCATTCAAACAGATGTCTGAGAAAATGAGGGGGCAAAGCATGGACAGAAGCAGTCCCAGAAAGAGGGGAGGAGTTGGCAGGTTACTGAAGTTATGAGTGTTTCAAGGAAAATTTCTATAGAACACAAGCCAGGTGGCCCAGGCTTTTCATCACTCCAAAATACTGTGTACGGGTTTGGTGGGAGGCACTAGGAGTCCCAGTGAGGGACTCATATGTTTTGGCTTTGTGCTGGCCGTTGCACAAACTTACAATGAAAAAGACAGTTCATGACCTGGTCTGGTTAGAACAGCAGACTATAATCAGTCTTGCTTTTTTGGATGTTGCAGCAGTAGTTTAAGATACCACTGCCTCCTTCTGTTCTTTACAAACTCTCTCATCAAGTTGACTATCCTTCCCACATCAGTAAATACCACACAGGCATCCCTTACCAAGCTTATTACAACTTTCAAAGCCACTCAGCTCATTTTGATCCTACCTGATCCTTTACAATGTCTCAGCAACAGACAGAATAAATTCTAGACAGTGCAGAGTCACAAACATCTGTAGGTTCTGCCTCCCTCAGGATATCTGCTGGATCTGACAGAGGACATCTGAATATGTTGCAAAAACAGGACAAGGTCAGGACCTTACTTGACCTGGTAAGAAAAATATAAAAGAATATTCTAAGCACTTGAGTTGAGAGTCATCAACATACAGTATCTATCCCCAAATCTCAAAAAAAATATTATGGTCATCCATTTGAAAGGGACGGTCTACACTTGGAATTTATGAAGAGGATGCATAATTGGTGTTATCTTGCATTAGCAACTCCATTCCTGTAAGAAGGGTCATATTTTTTGAATTAAGTTATAGAGAAGAAGCTTCAGGAAACAAGTTCAGATCACAGATCAAGATGCTCAATGTAGGTGTCTATAGGTGTCCCTCCTCTCTCACTGCTGATGATCCTTGTCATCTGAAGGATTATTGTCCCTAAAGCATACAATTTCTTTGGTCAGTTGATGAGCTATATTAGTAATACCAACCAATTAGAAATCTGGCTTGGTTTAGATAGTTACTCAGACACCTAGTGTAATCTGCTTCAAGGTATCCTGCCTGTTCTTCTGCTGCCCTGCAGGAGCAGGTGTCCCTTAGGTGTCTGTGTCTTTTTTGTCCATGTCTTGGATACCATGTAGGAACATCCCAAACTGTAAAAGACAGCCACATTCAGACAGCTGAATCCCATTCCAAATACCTGTTTCATTCTAAAAAGTATAACAGCATGGGGCAAGCAAATTAATAGAGTGAAATGGGCCTATGGAAAATTTCAGTAATGTCTGTGAGGTACATATATGTGCTCATTGGTCCATGGGTGGGGACCACAGAACAATGCACAGTCCATGTATTTAGGAGTTCACAACCCAATGTCATGATTCTGCCAGCACTGCCATGAATAGATCCAGTGAATGATTCTACCTGTACAAGTGGTTGCAAGACTAGGTGGAACTATGAATAGTGAACCAAGGACCAGTCTGTGGTTAGCAAAATTCTTACAATAACTCTGGGAAGCTTATGTTGGAGCATGCATTGATGCCTAGCTGAAAGTTTCCAAATAAGAGCCAAGAGGAGCTGCCTCTTTGCTGCCAACACCAGGATCAAGCGCACATTAACTTTTATGTACTTTGTGTGTATATTGGCTTGGAGATATAGTTATACCTGAGGTGTAGATAAAAATCAGCAGCTATATCTGGTATGGAGGTGCAAAGGTCTTCAGAGCTAGCTGAATATTCTGCTAACATGATGTGAATTAATGGTGATCCTGTTGGCATACAGCACAGGCAGGCAGAGTGCATTATGAGGTGTGATGCATATGTTGTGCAAACACATGGTAAAGGTGGTCCCAGCGTGAGTAAACATACATTTCCAGAAAAAGTTGGGAGATAACAGCTACATAAGCGGTACTGTGGGCTAGAGCAGTCAAACAGCCTTGTAGTTACACCAGCTCTTTAGAGGTACATTGTTAAAAACATGTATCGTGTCTTCCAGGAGGTATATGAGCCTGAAGAAACTTGTACAAGTGTTAACAAGTGTAGTTTGTCACAAAATCTTTCTTAATAATAATAATAATAAAAGCATATTACCTATATATGGCCAAACAGACAAAGTTGATTCTTGAAACTGAGACTCCATATACAAGGCAATGGAACACACACACAAGCAGACAAAAAATCAAATGCAGTTTAGTTTCAGTTTATAAAATATACTTCTCGGTCAGCTTAATTTCTACATACTTCTCTTGAGCTGCACCAATGAGTGGCTGTCTTAGCTACAGAACTAACAGCAGACTAGATTGGACATGACTTGGACAGCTAAACACATCAAAAGTGGATGGTGAGCACTAAAATTCAAAATTCTGATTCCAAAATTCTTCACATGGAACTATAGCACTCCTTTGACCTGAAAACTTAATAAACACATGCAGCTTTATTTTTACATGTGTGTGTGTTTAGGGGTGGCTGCTTTTCTTGTAAAATATGTGTTTGGTTCCCTATTCTAGTGTAGAGTTCCCAGTCTAATAAGACATCTGTATTCAATTTTCTGATCAGTTTCAGAGATTTCACAGCTATGCCTCTTTACTTTGTTAATGCACCTTAAACAGGTGACAAAGAAAGGACGTCTCCCTCTTGTCTGGAGTATGGCACACTTCAAAAGGAATGCCAATTCTGTATGATGAGAGAGGAACTTGTGCTGCTAGGTCAGTTGGATACTTGGTTGAGAAAGGGGAGTCGTATATATGAATCCCAATTAATATGATGTCACTTACTTGAGTAATCAAGCCCACTCAGAAATTCTTAATTTATGTACATTTTTAATGAATGTGCAGACACTACTAAAGCATTGATCAGCAGTTCTAAGCAGTTCTAAGAGTTCTAAGCACCTGACAGCTGTATTGCCTATGCTAACATGGACTGGCATACTTTTGGTTCTGGAACCCCCAAGCCTTTATACACCTTAGCCAGAGATCAACATAACCCAGGCAGAAGTCTTTAAAAGAGTGACACAATTTAAGGTGCAAGCCCCAACTCATTTTTATGCTAAGTGCACCATGTAGACAAAGGAACAGATCTATGAAACTAGAACATTTTGAGCTGCCCTCATTTACAACCATGGTTCAATCTGACCTTCATTTAAAGTGTATTGTTTTTCATGTGCTCGACTTTTTCCTTATGAAGGAGCAGACTTGTCATCTAGCAATTTAATGAGGCAAGTTGTGTACTTGCAAACAATTTATGAGCAATCTGTGAGATTATATCAGAATCTGTCTATAGCTCATTTTAAACTGGATTAATAAACATCCTTAGGCACTATTTATTTATTTATTTGTTTTTGGATTCAGACCACTTGGGAACTTATTACTTGGAAACTAAATCCTTTGAGCTGCTAACCTGCATTACTTTGCAATCTTTTTCTATACAGAAGCACACAGAAGAAAAAAGATTTAATTTTTATTTTCTCTGAATATTGTAATGAAAAACAACACAACATGTATTATAACAATAGTAAAAAGATTTTATTCCAGAAATAAATATAATGTTTGTATCTCTTTAATATCCCAGAACAGAATTATAGCTGAAATTCAGAGCAATACAAGCAAGTCATTTCTGTTGTTCCAGTTCATTACACTATTTTAATACAACGGTTTCTAAAACAGTGGGAGGAAAGTGTTTTTTTTTGTAGTGCACCTTCTGGGATTGCATGTGAGTCAGTAGCTGAGTACTCTTTGAAAGCCAGCTATCATATGGTTGTAACATTAACAAAACATCTTATTGCTGTCACCTCCCATTAAGAATATGAGTAATATGGAAAGAGACACACAAAGAGAATAAATATATACTTCATTTATAGTAAAAGTAAGTTGTCATTTCAAACTAAAGAATCCCAAATTATCTGTGTCCAAGGTAATTGCATCCTTTGTGTAAGGCACACTGTGTGACATGCATCAAACTGGAATTTATTTACCTTATAAAAATTACCTTAGTGCTATAGAAGCATCATTCATACTGCTACGGTTAAGGTTATGACAGTGTTTCCAGTAAAAACTTCACTTTTCAAACATACAGGATTCAGCTGTGTAAATCTTCCAGGAACTGAAATAAATGTAAGCATATTAAATTGCTGCCGTGGTGGGATCTTATATATATAAGTGTACAGAGAAGTACCATACACCTGGTAATTTTTATGCTAAAAGAATGATTAGTTGGGCAAAAGGGGAGGGGGAGAGACATTGCTGCTACCCTGATGGCATTGCGCAGTGTAGAAGGTGACCTGTGTCACAAGTTATGGGAAACAATGCTGTCTTTTCCTCATCTCCTTCCAGCCTACAGGGCCCATCCATTCTCCAGCCTGAAAACATTTTGGTTCACCATAAGGATGGGAGAAGTGGCCACATTTTTTTTTTTTTTTTTTTTTTTTTTTTTTTTTTTTTTTTTGCCTTTGGGTTCTGATTCATGGATGGAGACCACAGAGTGGAGGATTGCCCCAGCCTGGCCACCCTGCCCCAGAGCAGCAGGCACAGGAGCAGAGGGGCCACTCATGAAACAGCTCTTCAGTTACCACAATTTACAGAGCAGTAGATTAAGGCAAATCAAAATTGATGACATTTATTTTAGAATGATGCACATCAAACAGTGCTGTCCCTTTTCCATCAACAGCTGACTTGTTGGATGTATGTTACAGAAACTTTGGTACACAGCCTCATGACCCCTCTCAGTACATCTTCACTACTGTCTTCTTTGAGATCAGGGGTGTGAATTTGAATCAAATCACCTACTGTCCCTAGAATTTTGCTTTGGTTTGCTCAAAGGAGCAGTCCCAGGGCACACAGAATGTTTCCTTTCACTAACCCACAACTGTTTTGCTAAACCAGAAGATATGGCCTGGGAATGAATTAATGCTGAGGGGCTTTCTGGCAGATTACAACCAGTTTGAGGTTTTATCCTACTGATCCACCCATACTGGGATGGATTTCAGGTAAGGAACACAGCGCTGATATTTGTAGGTTACATTTCTGATTTCCTCAGGGATATGGTTTTGTTGGAGTTTTGTTTTGTTTTGCTTTGCTTTTATTTGTTTATTTGTTTGTTTTAAGTAGCACTCATGCAAAAGAAACAGAAAAACGTCATCGTCCCACAAAAATCTAAACTTAGCAGCTAACAAAAGACAGGAAGATATCAAAGTGATATATTTTGATTGATGTGGCTGAAAAAGTTGAATGTTGAACAGAATTATAATGAAAACCTGTCAAACACTAGCTTTTTGAATTCTGTTTCCTTTTAAATAACTATTTTTGTTTGCTCTAAAATATAATCAATGCTTTACCTGCCAGGGAAAGAATGTATCTGGACTTTTTTTATACTTTCTAGACAGTTTGCCTAAATCAAAAGAAACATCCTCTGCCTTTGATTAAGTTACATTAGCATGAATGTTATTTCTTGATAAAGATTTTTTAGTGTATGTTCAGGTCAATCCCCAGTCCTGTAGTTTCACTTAGAGTCAGTAGATGGAGAAAGGATAAACTTATTAGAGAGTATTGCAGGTGACCCAACAGACGAGACATGGTAATCTTATGGAAGTGAGCAGGCGTTTAAGAACTGCTGTGCCTGCTGGTGTAAATATGGAATCCATCAGAAAGTTAGGGATACATCAAAGGTCTGACAAAACTTTATTTGACAAAAGAGAAGTATAATCAAAGCCTGACAATCTGCACTTATGTGGTTGTTGTCGGCCATTTAATGACATGCTAACTAAGCACAGCTGAGTAAAGCATCACTAATTGGTCAAACATATATAGCTTGCTTCTCAGAACAGTATAATATGACATTTAAGAGTACATATGTTTTATATCTATCTTCAGAAGTAGTGTGTGAAGGTTGCATGTAGAATACAATACTGTATAGCTCTAGAGTTTGCAGAGGTGTCGTATATGTAAACAGAGTATGGCACAGCCCCTGTTATGTGAAATTTAATGTAGAAGTTTTTCAAATGGAAAACAAACAAATGAAAACAAACAAATGAAAACAAACAAACAAACAAAAAAAACCTCTTTATTCATTATATATACTCACAATTAATTGAAAAATTTCAGCTTTCACACTTGACAAAGTCATATACACGGTCACAAACCTATCTTGCATGCTAGCTATCTCTATAAGTGATTAAAAGCATCAGATAAAATATTTTGGAATTAGAAAAATAAAACAATAGTGTTATCCATCCAACAAAAAATACACAAATGAGTAAAATGTTTTAATGTCCTTTTTATCCTTTTAGTAATAATTCTGTCCATGAACAGAAGCAAACATAAATGAATGAATACAGAAATGAAAAGAACTGTAAACTGAAGGAAAATGTAACAAAGAAGGTACAAAACTTCAATGAATAAAGCAGTAATGAGCAGCTTCTAAGTCATCAAGTCCTTAAAGGAATTCAAGCCCCATTTAACTATTCAAACTAATCAAGAGCATTTTGTAGAAGGCACAGGACTGAAAATCTGAGCAGCAGTCCTTGCTCTTGCATGAATGGATGTTCTATTCCATTTCTTTTTGCTCTTCTTCCTGGTGCTGCCTTCTGGGCCTGGAGTTCGGGACTGGATTTGAGACAGATATTTACTCCTCTTGTGCACTACATCAACTGCTCTGATCCCTATCCTGCACAGAGGCCTGAGTGTGTGCTTTTTACAGTTAGTAGCAGTAGGATAAAGGCCGAGCCCTCCAGACTGTCATTCTGCAGGTGGTTGTCATGCAAAAAAAGCCCAGGGTCACCCCAAACTTTTCAAGGACAGACAGGAATGAAGCCCCATGGCTCAGTGAAGCTCCCTGCCCACATGCAGCCCTTCCCTCAGAGCTTTCCTACACTGTGTCTGGTGGGGGCATATAACAGCATTTTACCGATGAGAAAATGAAGGCCAAACTACCTCCCCAGCTTCCTGTCTGTGAATCCATCACACAGGCAAGAGGGCAGTGTAGTGTTCTCATACCGAGCCATGTGGCTTCTCTTTTTTCTTTTTTTTTTTTTTTTTTTGTTACCCTTTTTTTTTTTTTTTTGTCCCGATCTCTTAAGAAATTTGAAATTGCTTTTTTTAATGAGATTATACCACTGAGGGGAAAATCATCATGACTTCAGTAATTGCTGTGAACTATGGTTTATCTCAAACACTGCTGCCTTTGAACCAAATTAAATAAAATAATTAGAAATAGTTCAGCCCAAAAGGTGAACACATGCATAAATCAATATGCCATAGTTCTGACAGCAGTACCAAAGCTGTAGTACTGCTGACCAAGGTAGCTAAAATGTGATCAGGTCAATCCTAACAAACACTGTAAGACCAGCATTCTTCTTATCAGCTTGCCAGAGGTCCAAATAATAGTTTGCTCCCTCTGTGAAAGGAATAGCAACCCTTTCTCAGAAAGTACAGAAATTACCCTGAAAATGAAAAGCAGAGGGTAAGCTCCTGAAGAGACTTAGTTGTTTGTTCTTTCCATATATTTGCTAAAACAAACCTCCCACTTGCATGCTATGAGCTGTGTAGGTTGCACACATTGCACACTGCTTATATTCCATAAGACTGGGTGGACAGCTTAGGAGTGTTTGACTTTTTCTGTCACTGTGATGTTACAGAAGAGTTGCCCTTTAGTAAATAGTGGAGAAAACATGTTTTTCGGAGTTAACTTACTCACTCTTGCCATATGTAGGAGGGAAATAATGGGGTGCTGACTAACACCGTGGGGAAGCTTGGAAAATCCTCTGAAAACTGAAATAGGAGACTATCTTAAGCATTTCCTTCATCTATGTCTTTTAGGCGTTTTCTCTTTCCTCTGCTCAGTCTGCAAATGCTTCTATGTTCTGCCGTCTACATTGCTTATTTTGGGCTTCTGCTGGAAACAGTTTTGAAAGTAGAAATACATTTTTTTTTTTTTTTTTTTTTTTTTTTTTTAAGCTAGACAAAACATTGGAAATGCATTACTATGCATTCCAATGCATTACAGGGGAAGGAATAACTATCTCAAGTTGGAGTTTTCCTATTTGTAACTTTCATCTTTTCCTGTAAGTTAACATATATTCAGGGACATTAAAAAAAAAAAAAAAAAAAGTACAAATTTATACCTTTGTTCTTCTCAGAAGAGCCAATGAGAAATCACTAGTGACATTAATGGGATAAAAACAGAATCATAATTAGTTTAAGCAAAGACATTTTACATTTCCATTTTCTGGCATATACAAAATGGAAATGGCCACAGACACATTATTGTTATTATAATTATAGCTGTAAGTTATAAATTGTAATTACTATGCAACCTTCTCCCTTTTTGTGCTTCTGGTTACCACATTGATAACCGGCCAGAGTGTTACTAGAACAAGCCCTGAGGGAACAGATTTTCTACAAAAGCAGTGAAATGGAAGGGTTACTCCTCACAGAAAGGAAGAAATGACAAAAGACAAGGTTTTCATAACAAATCACAATAAAATGAATGCTAGCATTCCCTTTGGCCATTTCAATGTCCCTTAACCTTCTTTTTCCCCATCATGCTTTCTTCCCTTCCTCTCATGGCTATTCTATAGTAGCAGCACAACTCCTTTCTTATCCAGGGCTTAAAAGTCATTATACTGTTAGGAAAAAACTGTTTCTCCTTACAGCTGAAATTTCAGTGACATTTCTAATCTGTGAAGTATTGGGGCACAACTTTTACAGACATGACCAATTTAACAACTTACTTACTATCCCTCCCAGCTAAATGTGTGAAGCTTTTGCATGTATAATGAACAATGTATTAGTGCCAAAAAAATGCCAATTTGTTTCAAACAATTCTGTTTATCTTCATTACATGCTGTTGTGCAAAGAATAGTATAGCATTGCACCACATAATATTTGCCAGAAAGTGTCCATCTCCAACAGCTCAGACCATGCATAACCTGTTTCAGTTCACACAAAACAATTCAATCTTGTCTGTGCGGCCCCCAGCACTCATGTTCAACACATGCAACATCTGTTTTCCCCTTCCCGAGGCCATTTTGCTTAGTTTGGATGGATAGGATAGGTTCATTTTTGAAACACAAAGTGATGCCAAAGTCCCCAGAGCTGGCTCCAGAAATGGTTGCAACAGGTCTGTGTCAGCTTAGTGTTTACTGACCTAAGCCATACTGAGCACCTGAATGTGGTAAAGAAGTAGTACTTACTGTCCTTGCATCCAAGCTGGTATATATAGTGCCATACTGTGGGCTGCAGATGAACAGGTTTTCTTGGAAAGATATCTAGTACACAGCCCCAAACGCTTGGAAGAAGATTTTCTGTGCAGATTTTATCAGCTTTGTCCAAGTCCAAAAACAAGGAATCAGTATTGGAAAACATGAAGAGATCTTATGACTTGCCTTTTGCTCTCCTGTTTTGAACATAGAGTTGGGATATAATAATATTATCTAGCTGGTCACATGGAAACAAATTCTTGGATCCTGTTCCTGGCTTTCTCTAGGATGTGATAGATTTTCTGGGGGAAATATCTTTGTAACTGCCTGTTAAGACAGTTGTACCTGTTTTCTTGCTTTGTGTTTGCACAGCTTCCAGCATAACAGCGTAACCATAACATGGATTTCAAAAGTAAATTTAATACAAGACAAAAGCTATGAATTCTTGGAAATACAGGGATCTATTAAATAATATACCATTTTTTTGGTTTAAAAGTTCACTTTAGAAAGGTGAATTCTTTCTCCTTTTACTTTTCACCTTTTGGAAAATTCTTTTCCCCATAAACACTTTTCATCTTTCTTAAACATCTGGTGAGTGTCTTTTAGGGACAGACTAAAATTGTAGAAGGGAGAAATGCAAATAGCATAATTACGGCTTTATTTTGGTCCACACATGAAATTGAAGGATTAGCTGTATAGGACAGCTGTTTGCTAGGGAGGTGGCCCGAGGTCAGAAGGTTATTCTCTTGACTACAAAGAAGATCCCTGGACTGAAGAGAAAAAAGCTTCAGCTCATTACAAACTAATATTTTAGCTTAGTCTTTTAAGAAAATACAGTTTTATGATCAGTTATATTCATATATACACACACAGTTTTGCTTATTCCCTTCCCCACAAAACCTTTTGAATCTATTTGTCAAATCCAGTACAATTTGACAGAGATTTGGAGTTCTCAGAGATATTTTGTTCCTTCATGTTTTGAAGCAAATAGCCTGTTGACTAAAGGGGAAGATCGTATTTGTTTTCCACTGAGTGAAAGACTTTATCAGGGGGTTGGATCTGAGTAAACACCAGAAAATCCACTAGAAAGGGTGAGATGCTATGAAAATGCCAATTATGGTGAGGACTTCTATTAGGATTCACCCTAGAGACATGATTTGTGAAGGATCCATTAATAAGAAAAGAGATTTACTTAGTAAGTAAATTTTACAGTAGTTTAGATGAAATAGTACAGATAAGAGGTTTATGTGAAGTATGCAATAGTGTGTCTGCAGAGATGGGTGTACTTTGTTGTGATCTGGCTCTACCTGTCCTTTGAGCTGACAGAGGCAGCCCCAGAGCAAAAGACAGTTAACCGTATTAATGCAGGTTTTTTTTGTTTGTTTGTTTGTTTTGTTTGTTTGTTTGTTTGTTTGTTTTGTGCTGATGTCTGCCTTCCAGCAGGGTTTTATTACCTCAAACACAAAATTATATCCTGTCTTTGAACTACATGGGTAGAGAAGGTGAATGCTCAGAAAATAATACAAAAAGATACTGTGATCAAAACTTTCTTCATTTGTTTACTAGGACCCTTTAAAAACTACCTTGCCATCTTCTATTGATGATGCTTTTATCCTGCCATCTGTAAAGGTAGATGCTTAAATAAGGAATGATGTGAAGAACAACAGAAAAAATGAAGCTGTCTGTTCCCATGTTGTTGAAATTTCTAGTGTCTATCTAGTAGGTAACTTCAATTGAAATACTCTCTGATATTGGGCAAAAAAATAGTCCCTCTTCTTCCTCTTTCCTCTGAAGTTTCCCTGTGAACAATCTCTCTCTTTCTCATGTTACTTTGCTCACCCACTGTACCCTTTCTTTACTTGCTTTCCCAACACCCTTATCTTGGAACTAATCTTCTAATGCAGCAGCCATTAGCAGCTAACTCTGTGCTTATTTCATGTTTTCTGTTTCTCCAGGAGTCATCCAGGAGTATTTATCATGATTTCAACTTCTTATGTCTGGAGTGTTCTTTGGGGACACTCTCATGAGGCAAGTCCTATACATCCATTCCATCAGTAGATCCTGCTTTTACAGTGATGACTCTGCTTCTAGACCTGCAAGGACATGGGTACAGTGAGAGAATTTAGGCAGCTAAACTGATCACTGCATGATATCATATTCATGACCTCACATAACTGTGGTGATATACATGCTGGCAGCAGTTAGAGAGATGAAGAACAGTCAGGAAATACTTTTTTCCCTCTGAAAGGTGTAGAAGGAGCTACCAGATTGTGTTTGAACCCAAAACTCAGACTCCTGAATTCCTTCCTGCCTCCCCAGTAGCCAGAGCTTTATTCTGCTGAATCCTTTTCATAAGAACTTGTTTTTACCTGTGCCACCAACATAACTTTGTTTTGTAGTACACACAATCTATGTAATGATATAAAATATCCAGTAAACAAGCAAATAACAACAGCAAAAACAACAACAACAAAATCCTGAGCTGCATCTTTCAGGTTGAGCAAACTGAGTGTCTCTGATCAACAAAAACAAGCAACAAAATACTACATATTTATATAGATCATCAGACTAGAACCTTTTAAAAATGTGTTCACATCTTTCTCTGAAATTGAAATTATAGTAGGCCATTAAATTAGCAACACAGACAGTTCTGAAGGAATACTACATAGGCTCATGGAAAAAAAAAAAAAAAAAAAAAAAAAAAAAAAAAGGGGGTGGGGATTAATTTACACCTGCTGTATATTCCATCCATACCATAGGAATACATTACAGATTTTAAAATTTGTCTTGCCTACAAAGCATGTTAAAAAGTTCAGGTGTTAATGGGAGAAAATATGGAAGCTTCTGAATTCTTTCTTCTGCTTTCCAGACCCTCGAGGCAGTTTGTGCTATAAAAAAGCTCAAATTCCCCTTTACCTCAGAAAAGGGAGGGAAGGGGTTGCTTGGGACTGTCCCTGAGGGATAATGCCATACATAGTTGAATAGCACAACAGAAGACATGAACGGCTGCACTCCCTTTATCAAAGAGGAGAAAGAAAAATATGAGAGCTGACAGAATACAGCAGGACCCTTTTTCACAGGATTATCTCAAAGTGCACTGTTAATTTAAAACAATTTTCTTTTGGGGGGTTTACTGGGGCTTTTGTTGTTGCTGCTTTTCATTATGTTTTAGGGATAATAAGATTTGTTGTCAGTGTCAAAAATGAATAGTTATGCAGAGGCTCTGAAACCTACCAAACCTGAAGGTGCCACTCATGAGAGACAGTTTATTGATTGACATGCTTGGATCAGGATTGTCCAACTGAAGTAAATAACATCCCTGCAAGATAAGTTTTTATCCCTGTATTTTTGAAAGACTCTCAGAGAAAAAGAAAAAAATCTTGACATGGCTTACAAAAGATTGAACAAACAGCAACAGAAGTAGAAAATCTTGTCCTAAGTATAGAGGTGAGACACATCTCACCTCATTTCAGCTATCTGAGGGCTGGCTGGCATTTAGTGTAAATGAGTCACGTCAGTACTCTAGTTTATAAAGAGGCAAGCACCTACAGAGGACACTTCATCTTTTCCAAGAACAGATGTATAAGAGGGCTGAGAGGGAAATCTGTCTTTCATCACAGCCTACCAGGGTAGCCTAGATGATGAGTTGAAGCCAGATGCCTAACCTTTAGACAGCTGACATTAAAGAAGATGAATCTGTGACTTTATCTGAAGATGAAATGTGATTGTACTTTCGTGTGACCTGACACAACAAACTGGTTTCTGAAGAATAGGTGCCATGGATTCCTTAAAATATTTTTCTCTTCTACTAAGAAAAACATAGCAATATTTGATACTTAATTCCCTGGACTGCCCTTGCATTGATTTCTCCATTACTTTTGGACAATGCCTTTCTTGAGAGCAGAACTGGAACATATCTAACAAGAATTCTTTAAAAAGTGAATGAGAAATGGGAGGACCATGGAAAAAGATGAGCTTGCTATTTAAGTGAATAACACTAAGTAACTGCTACATTAAAGAACAGAGTATTATGCTGTTTCTTTGAAGTGCAAGTCTCTTAAACTCTTGCAAGAAATATAAACGAATGTAACAGAAATTCACCAGTGTTTCAGGCGGTCACAGCAATGGATAAGTGGGATCATGCATCCAGATGACCTGAGGTTTTTATTAATGTCACAAAATAAAATACAAACACCAGAAGGCTTTCTCTTTTTGGTAAACATGATACAGCTTCAAGGCTAGATGTAAGAATTCTTAAGGTACTTAATGATACATTACCTTGAACTACATAAAATACTCTCTGCTTGCACATAGAGTTTAAAAATTCTCATACAACAGCGATTCATTCCATAAGCCATCCAAAACTCACAATTTAGTGTTTCCTCCCATGACCAATCATCCTGTAGCTATGCACTTTTCCACCAGTAGAACTGTATTTGACACACAAAATTCATCCCACCACCCAGACCAGCTGTGTTTGCCCTGGTAACAGAAGCATCTCCTGTTGACTTTTTACTTGATTAGAAGGGTGGCCACGCTATGAATCTTCAGCTGCTTACATGAGAACTCTATGATGCATTTGTGATACCTGACTAGCAACACAGCCTCCTTGATAATGGCATCACTGCTGGAAAATGTAAAAATACAGAAGGAAATGAACCAGATACTGCTGTTGCGGTTACTCTCATTCGATCACCTTTGACGGCCTCCACACTAGTGTTGTGGGACCTTTAGGACCTTTCTTCTCTGAATAATTTGCTTCCCATCAGCTTTTTGAAGTTGGTCTTTAACTTTCATTTTCAAAGGTGGTTATCTTCTTGGACAGGCAAGCCTAGAGCTGTGCTTGTTTTTTTTTTTTTTTTTTTTTTTTTTTTCAGCTGACACAGTAGACACCTACTCTTAAGAGAAGGTCCCGAACTTTGGACTGCTAAGAATTAGAAGGTGACAGCTTACAGCCTCCAATCAAGTATCAGATTTCTCTGGATACAACCACATGCTTCCTTTTCTATAAGGTGGTTGTAAATAACCCACCTGGCACACTAAATTTGTGTAAAAGTACTTCATTCCCTCCAAACTTTCTATCAGAGTGCTTGATTTCTGCTCTACTAATACATAATTTTGATTCCCATTCTAGGGGATGGAGCAGTCAAAAAGCTAAGCACTTTGGCATTTCATCTGCAGACAGAGAAGCCTTTTACAGAGCTTAGCCCTTTCCCTGTAAACCTTGTTATTCAAGGAGGTGAACTCGCATATCACTATCTACAGCAACTTACATGCATAACCAGGGCAGATGCAATGCAGTTGTTGGGTTTCCTCCTGTAGGCCTGCAGCCATACTATTCTTTGTACAAGACAGACAGGAAATTTATAGCCATGCAATTATCGAATAAGCTGTGATAAGTCCTTGGGAAATCTCTATGTAAAGGAATCCTTGCAGAAAGCGACAATCCTTTCAGATTTCATGCTAGACTTCCGCATTGATAATCAAAGCAGATATATCTACAGCAACCTCCTCCCTATTCATTTGCCTGGGGGCTCTTTGCCTTTACTGTCTTCAGTAGAGAAGAACCTCAAAGTCACAGTAAGTCCATTATTTCTCTTTCATCTTTGTACCATGGTAAATTTCTACATATTTCCCATCAGATGTGTTTAATCCAATTGTAGCTGAAATAGCTATATTCAGATAACATAATAAATATATTTAATTCAAATTTGTGTTCATTTCCAGCCAGTGAATCAAATAGCTTGGCTAGTTTCAATACAGGCCAAAAGCTGTGGAGAGACTCAAAGCAGAGACTCAAGACCTGGGCAGTCTTTGGCTTAAAGGACATGAATTGTGACTTGATGAGAAAATAAACCTATTTATAACATTCTTAATGCACCACCAAAAATACTGCAGAACACTGAGATAGTCTATGCTTCTGGTTTACTTACTGCACCAGTAACTTTTCTAGAAAGTTTGTTCCAAAAACTGTGACTGGCTAACTTTGTGCCAGCAAGTCCGCAATTGCCTTTGCTCCTGCTGCTGGCATCAAAGCAGATTTAGCAATCATACCATTGTATGTCCATACCTACCCTTTCATATCCTGCTGATCACTGAATCATGTATCCATACTGGGGGAGGCAGCCAGAGACAGGACGTTACTGTGGCAACTCTGCTCAGAGGGGGGCAGTGAATCTGAGCAAGGATTTTTAATGGATTGTTTTGTCTTTTTCTTAGAAATACAGAACGCATAAAGGGAAAATGTAGTTTTCAGTAAGTGTCCCCATGTGCTTATTTGGGGAAATATCTCTCAGAACATTTTCTGTTAATATGCTCTAAAAGGAAGAAAAGGAAATAGTTTTTAGAACAAAACACTTTGGGGCTAGAGATTTAGCTTTTAAGCAAAACAGAAAGTGAGAAATCAGAATACACAGTTTTGACAGTTTCACAACATTTTAACTGTTCCAACTTGTACTTATTAGTACAATAAAAGTTGGCGATTTTCATTTTTCATCCTGATCTGTGAACGGAGTTCTTAGATTTGTTTGTTTATCTTTTTTGGAAAGTCCAAATCTCACAGTTCGGGGAAAACATCTCCCTCAACGTAAAGCTCCCCCTCGAATTTAAAAGCCTGTCAAGCATCTCTCTGTAGTTCTGATTTATTGTAGCCATGCCAAAGGTGGACAGCACAACTCTGTGCTTACTTGACCAATTCAAAGGGGGTGTTTATGGCAGACACTGTGGCCTAGAGGATGTTATCGCTTTCCCACCCCCTGCCAGGAGGGAATCTGACACTTCTCGCTTTGCTAATGTTTTCTTCTCCCTTGCCCCTGGCTGTGGCTAAGTGATTGTTTATGGCAGATACTTTAAATCATTATCACCTCCTGGGCCTTTGAATACAGCTACATAATCTACTTTTGCATCAGGGAAACTCTTCTATCAGTACAAAGCAAGGCCAAATGTTTATCTGGTGAGATGATAGTCAAAGCGTCTCCTCTAATACTTGGAAACAAATAGCAGTACCTTTGCTCTGTTGCAATGAACACTGGCTAGGTAAAACTAAACAGTATTTATGACACTTCCCACCGTACAGAGCAGGACTGCTTGGATTACTATTCACTATTTATTTTTAAAGCATCAGAAATATCCAGGGAACTTGGAGGATTATAGACTATATGAATAAGCTTCATGAAATACGACTGTGTTTATGGTGTTGCCTTAGCACCTAAACTCTGGTTCCCAGTGTGGTGGTGCCATCATAGCTATAACAAGAGCTTTCCTCTGGTGGCTGTAGTGCAGTGACTCCAAGCACAACCAGCAGGCAGCTGTTCAGAGCAGGAGATTGCTGGAGGCTCCAGGGAGGCCATGACCTCTCTGCCCAGCTCGGGAAAGCAAGGCTTGTTGTTGCTCCCAGGGGGAAGATATGGGTACGAGGACTGTAATTAGTAATTAGCAGGGAAAACAGCCTCTCCTTGAATCATTAGTGACTTCAGCCATGGACCTCCCAAACCTCAGGGATAACCAAGCCTGATTCTTCAGGATTGTGTTCCACAAACACCACCTGGCTCTTGACTCCATGGTTGTGCCTCTCATTCTCTTAGCTCTCATCTTCAAGGTATCAACATTCAGCCTTTTTCGAGCAGTTAAAAGGCCTTCAGCAGGCTCAGTCAACTGCCATAGTGATTATTGCAGCTCACTAAGGGTTTCTAGCAGCAAAATCTTTTGTTGGCAGAGGAGAATTCATAGGAAGCAGTTGAAGGACAACAGTTAGTCAACTGGTAATAATTACAGAGCTCCTTTTACTCACTGAGGCCAGGGTTATGTTCTGGAAAGCTCCTATTTGAAGAGGAGTTTGGAAACAAAAGTCTCACCTATTGAAAATGCTCAAGTGGGTGTTGAATAGGTGCTGAATGGAAATTGGCCCAAATTTCCAAGGTTTAGGGTTTTAGATCACTTGTAACTAACTAGATGAGAAAAACACTGTCCAATATTGTTGGATAAAATCCTAAAATGAGAGTTTGCTTTAGACTCTGTATGGAATTTCGGATTTATAAAGAAAGTTTAATGCTTTGCTTGATAAGAATTTAGTGTTAGTATAGGAGTTGATGTATAGGCTAAAATCCTGGTCCAAATGAAGTTGCTCAGGGCTTTGGCACGAACTGGAGTTATTTTGGAACCGTTTTCAGAGGAAGTGAATGCAAGAGGGAAGGGGAAGTAGGAACAATGTTTATAAAAGAAAGAAGCAGGTTTTGTCAGTATTCTTATTCATCAAAGGGAAGCTTATTGTCCAAAAATATTAACATCAACAGAAATGTAATGGGTTTACATTTCTGGTTAACCATACAACACAGCTGTTACCTCACTTTACTGTTCTATATGTTGCAGGTTTAGCCCATGAAATTACTCTGACATCCAAACTAATCCAAAATATGATAGCAGGAGCAAATACAACTAAGTAAAGAAATCTTGGTTGTGGCTTTGAAAAATTTCTACTGTTGCATTGCAGTGAAAATGTCCAGAGTTGTCAGCACAGCCAGCTCAAGGCTCACAGCATGAGTGCCTAGGAAATGTTTTAAGCTGCTAAAGAAACAGAAGTTACAGTTCTCAAGCCAGAAACACAGTAGTTGCTTTGTCCTTTCTATTATATTACCCCCTTCCCAGTAATTGCCTGACAAAGAAAGTCATGGGGAAGAGCACAGGAGCATTTTTGTTGACTTTGTCCCTGTGAGCATGGATTAAAGGATTTTTTTTTTTTTTTTTTTTTTTTCTGTACATAGGAGCAGTTTAAAAGTAGCATTGTTTCCTAGCTTCAGATTGTAAAATCCAGGCATATACCAAAATAGTGAAGTTTACATTTTAAGCATTTGAGGACAGCATTAGTCTGGCATTTTCCTTATTTTCTTGGCTTTGCATTTCATAATTTAACCATACTGACTATGTTACCTTTGCACTCATATCTTTCATTCAGAATATTCCTGCTGTCATACTTACATCTTTAACACCTAACACAAGTTAAGCTTGGAAGGACATTTAATCACTCAGTTCCAATACTTTGTGAATCTGACCTCAACAACCACACTTTCTCTCTTTCAGATGACTCTGATTTATTCTCAGAAACATTTCCTTCTCCCTGCCTTGTCCAAACTGTCTAAGCAATATTGTGCATATTCATTTTATGTGGTTTATAAATAAACTGTTTCCTGCCTCACTGGCATCTCTGACACAGCCACAGTTCAGCTGTCCCCTTGTCCTATTTTTGTTTATATTATTTCTTTATATCTAATCTCATAATTGCTCACCCAAACTTTTCTTTCTACTGACACATGTCTCAAAATCCTACATAGTCAGCTCCTTTTCTCTTTCTCTGTTTCCCCCCTCACTCAATGACTTCAGAATATGAACAATTCCCTTAAAACAAATTACTCATTTACCCTTTTACCGCTAAGCAATTCCAGACCACATAATCACTGTGAAGTTATTTTTCTGATATGCCCTCTTTTATATTCTATTACCAATTCACATTTCAGTGCTTCTGAAGAAATAAAAGTACCTATTCACCTGATTTTTCTGATAGCTTTTATCCACATCTATCTGCAGCTACTCTTCTCTATGCTACTCTATTACATGAAGTAATTCAAATTGTACTTCTCCACTTCCAGTCTTCCAACAGTTACTATCATCTCCTTCGATATTAACATTTTTGTTCTTTGTCCAAAGTTATATTGTTTTGCTATTAATCAGCCTCATATCTCTATTATCTCTTGTCTTAATTAATCTAGTTTTCCTCCCCTCCCCCCCCCCCTTTATTTTTTCTCTTTTCTTTTTGTAGATATTGCATTCATCCCTACTTAGCTTTCAGTGTCTCCTAGGAAATCAAAATATCTTTCACTATTGGTATGTTAATTACTGTCACTTTTCTTCAATTTGTGTTCAGTTTCAGTGAAACAACATAACAATAACAATAGAAGTACTTAATGAATGATCTGAAGCTGTTTTTTCCTCCCTCCCTCCCTTCCATTAAAACTATAATAAAGAAGCAGATTCTAGACTGAGAAGAGTTGTTGCTACATGTTCTTTTGTTGAATAGCCCAAAGCTATCTAGGATCTGAAACATCCAGATTTAAATAATAAATGCCTGAAACAGAGCAAGAGATTTAGAACATTATTTCTTACCACCTGTTGTAGTTTAAGAATATTCTACCTTAAACTCTTCAGGCTATGATTCCTTAATATTGTTTTCTCCTGTGGAACCTGGTCTACTCTTCAAAATAATAAAATAATTAAGATTGCAAGAAATTAGGATTTGGCAGTCTGAAATATTAGATTATAAAGTTATTTCTCTTTCTTGGTCCAATTTCCTTCATTCAGACACAGAGGAATTTTAATCTAAAACACATTTCATATTAGCCCAACTTTTGAGTCATAGGGAACCATTTACTCTAGAGATGTCAAAATTAATAGTTAACATATAGGAATCATAATGTTATTAACTTTTTTGTTGTTGTTGTTAAATTTGGCCATACTTCTAGAGTGACCAAAATCGGCTATATGTAGTGAAATATATTTTGAAACTCACATAGCTAATTCTGTCTCACATGACTGAGCTTTGGTTGACAAGACTCAGTGATGACTATGGGGATATTTTTATGTGTGGTAACTTACAATGATTTGTGTAAATCTGAAGACAGAAGACTAATGAATAAAGTAACTGTCATTTCTCATACTGTTACTGAAGATGTCAAAAAAAAAATTAATTTGTATTAAGGTGTGTTTCTTTCCACTCTTCCCACCCCCTTTCCTCCACCTGAGTAGCATTATTTAACTGAAGTAACTGGAAAAAAAAATAAAAAAATCCACATTTGTGGCTTATAATGAACACAAAGAAACTGGCCCAAAGTAGGAAGCATGTACTTAAATTCTCATTTCAGTGCAACAAAAGCACTACACAATGCCTGAAGCTCTTTCATTAACATGAAGGTTTTAGAAAAATGACATTTCACACATCCTCATGCCCTCCTAGGAACTTTGTCTGTAACATGGCCAATACTCATGAACTTTAATTGCCTTAAGGAGGAAGTTCTCATGTACTTAAAATTTTATTTGAAATGTTAATCATGATGAGTAGGGGAAAGGGTTATCCTTTCAATACTACCTTCTAGCCTGATGAGCATTTATTTTCCAATAACTGTAGCCCCAACTACTCATTAAAAGACTTTAATACACAGTGTGATGGAAACCTATTCATCTCTGGAGAACACTGTTCATACTGTCTTAGATCATAACACCAGATGAGCTGTTGATCTCATCAGTTTTCATTTGTTAGCAGTACAAAGTCCACCACAAGGTTTGCAACAGTCAGCATTCCTTGTCCAGGGAAAGCTATGGCTTTTGAAGTGTGTAGCAGGTTTGACTATATAACTAAACACAAGAAATACACTGGAAGTAGTGTTATTTAAGCATTGAACTAATTTACACATGGAAAAAATACGTTTTTGTTTGTTTGTTTGTTCATTTGTTTTGTGTGTGTGTGTGTATTTCCTACCAGTTACCTTTAAGGCATGAATTTTTCCCTTCTTTTTTTTTTTTTTTCATTCTGTGATCCTTTCTAATGAAGGGTTTCATGTTTTCAACCACTACTGTGGAAACAGTCTAGTCAGACTATGAATTCATTGTCTACATGCTTGCATCATTTACTAATAAACACAGCTGACACTGTTTTAGCTGATCAACTGAAATTAAACCTTCCTTTCTCAACAAACAAACCTGACCTGAAAGACAATAACACCTTGGTCCATTGCATGGCCTTTTGTTATTTTCTGAAATTAATGTTAAATGAATAGGATATTGAAAAAGGCTCTTTCAACTGTTGTGAACATGAAACTTGATCCTTCCCTGAACTATTGCATGCTAATTAACTTTTCACTATTGGAAGTCAACACACAATTACATCTTCTATGTCAGTGTTCAAATTTCGAGGAGGAGGAAGTGTTTAATTAGCATTGTCAAGTGAAAATGTAGACATCCACTATATAGAATGAACCTTTTGTTGATTTAGAGTCAAGCAGTGTCAAAAGAACAGCAGGAAATTATCATTAGCCAATCTGGACTTTTTCAACATCCAGCTCTACATCTCATAATCATCAGCTTCTGAAGGAAAGCAATTTAGGTAGAAAGTCAGTAACATCTGTAACTTTGGTCAACCTATCTATGGCATGCACTCACAGATGGGATGAAGATTGCTTACACATTCCAGCTCCTGGACCCAGCGCTTTATTCTTTTCTTTATCAGATGTGCTAAATACCATTTGAAGACTGTTGTTATTTTGGAGGCAAGAGATTAATGACTTATCTTTAAAGTTACAACAGCTGTTTCATTTTATGAAGATTATTTTTGCAAATATTCATGGCTGCATTGGTAATTGATATTTATTGTCATGCTCAGGAGATTAAGTTCTTTGAAAATGGGATTAATATTCAAATGGTGGACGGAGTCATATGGAATGTTTTTAAACAAATTCAGAAAGATGTGCTGAATATGAGCCACACGTCACTTCCAAAAAAAGGCAGTATTGAAGCCATGTGTCGTGTTCATTCTATTTTTCCACCCCACAAGTGATAGGCTATGCTGTGGCTGCATGCAACAATTATAAAGTGATAAGCTCTGGCCGACATTTTGCAGCAGCTGTGTTATGATGGGGGAATGGGGTTCCAAGTATCCCACTCACTCAGGTGTAGGGAAATTTAGCTCACGTGTGTACCCTTTGTGAAAACATTACAGAACTTAATGGAACACAAAACATTTTACATGATGGTGATAGAGGAGGACTGTGCTCCTGTTAAATGACCTAAGCCACTATTTTGGTTTTAGCTAAACAAAAGGTTAGGCTCAACATTGAAGAACACCATTACGATTCATTCAGTTTCTCTTGAAGATTCAGGTTAGTTGCAAGCTTTAGGATTAGAATTAATTTCATTTGTGAAAGCCAAAGCAAAATGTGTTGAGATAATATATCTTCAGATTCCTATGTTGTCTGTTATTTTCCTTTCTATATCATTTTGTGAAATGATCCAAATCAGATATGATTTATTTAACTTTTAAGTTGATTTGAAGGATTGGAAAAAATAATATAAATAGTAAATACTTTCTTTAAAAGCATACTTTATCTGGAGGGTAAACTTTGCTGTAGATGTGTAGATAACTATGGCTAGCAATAAATAGTATGAGGTAAATGTTAACTTAAGACAGCTCTCTATGTGTATTTATTGCCTAAAGAAGGCACATCAAAAGATAAAACTAAACACTACTTTAGGCTATAGTTATAGAATACCATAAAAGATTGAGCATGTTACTTGCAATAAAATGCCTTAGTAAGGTCTAGTAAAGTTGCCAAATAGTTTCACTTTATCTTAGCCTGACTTGCTATTTTTCACGTTAATTTGTCTTTACATGGGTTTGAATAATTGCTGAATGCTTAAAAAAAAAAAAAAAAAAAAAAAAAGGCAAATTTTGGCAAGAATTCCACAATGTAATGCTGAAAGGAGTAACATATAGGGTGATAGGTTTGTAACTCAGCTGACAGATGGAATAGATTCTGCTGTGCTGGTCTATATTTGTCCCCCATAAAATCACTCCTGGCTGAGAAAAGTAGTTCAAATTTTCATGGAGTACTTTTCAATTATCTTATAACACAAGCCCAAGTGTTCTTACCTTGTATAGCTATGAAAACTTTAATTTAGACATTAGGAAATTGCTGTTGAATTTGATCTGCTTACTATTGGTGACACAGTGGCAGATCCATGAAGACAGAATTATTGATGGCATATCACACTACTGATGAGATAGTTATTACTGATCTATATTTTAATAATACAGCAAAAAACATCGTTACTTCATTACTGCTGAACAAATCTCCAAGCACTGAAAGAGTGATAACAAAATAATATTTCATCACAGAAGATCAATCACACATACGCACATACAAAAATAATTTTAAAAGAAGAGAGAGCCATGTTTTCCAAGTAATGTAATATGGTATTATAATATGAAGAGCCAGCATTTTTTTCCTAGTTGGTAAAACCATAGTTGTGTTTGAAGTAAAATATAAAACCCAAGAATTTTGTTTATAACATTAAGATTTTGCTTTACATTAATTGGTATAACCTCCACTAAGAATCTGATGCATTGGCTGACTTGAAAAGTCACAAAATTTAAAAATCTGTTCTATGGGTAACTTCAGTATTTTTGTAGAAGTTTTGTTCTAAATCTGAATAAAACCCAGAAAGCCTGAAGTTTCTCCTGGAAGAGAAATCTCATAAAATTCTACTAAGGTGTCTGACATTGGGGGTTTAACTGCTGTCCTAACTCAGGAAGTCCCTGATAGTGCTGAAGGAAGTAAGCACTGTCAAGAAAGAAAAAATTTCCTGGATCTAAATAAGTGGACCAGAAGACTGAAACTGACAGAGATCTCTCCCACCATTATCAGGCAAGTGGGATTCAGTCTGAATCATTTTGTTATCCACCTTACTAAATGAGTCCCATGTGAACAAGGTGTATCAAAGAAAAAATATAGATAGATAGATTCATATTAAATAGATAAATAGATAGATTCAAAGAAATTAGTTTGACCTTCTGGGAAGAAAGTCTCAGCTAGAATAAATTAAAAAGTTCTACTGATAGTGTTATTTTTCAGACTTTTTTTTTCCCTTGATCCTTCTTGTGCAAGAGCAAAACTTCGGAACTGAAATTATCAATTCTTGCTTTCTCTCTGCTAATAAAAATAAATAAATGTTGAATTTAGTATTGTATGGAATGTATATGAAGGTAGTCAGGAAAAAGAACTAATTCAAAGGCAGTATCTTGCTTGCCTGGGTGTTAGTAAGCAGGGCTTGAGAACTAGAATGTAGTAGTGTTTTCCATTTTTATGTGTCTGTGTGAAAAAGATGATAATCTTTTTCTGTCTAATAATAATCTGGAAATGTACACACCTGATAAAACTAACCTCTCTCTGCTGCACATGAGTAGAGACATGAATCTCTCTCTCTTTCCTTAGTCTGTAAGAAATATAATTATTTTTTTAATGGAAATATCTTTTAATTTTGGAGTAGGTATCTGAATTAACCATCCATCCAGTTTGGGGTTGATAATGGAGAGGGGGGAAGTAATCTATATTTAAAGGCTCCTATATGACTCATTTTTTTTTTTTTTTTTTAATGTCTCTTTAAAGTTTTGGCCAGTTATTAAATAAGACATAGGTAACAGGGAAGAAAAAAAAACAAAAAAAAACAAAAAAAAAAAAAACATAGGAAATAAGTAGTCAAAATTACAAAACCAGATAAATACCTTTGGGAGAGATGGTAAATATATGTAATTCTAATATTGAGAAATTAACACCTTTATGAAGTTTAGCCTGGAAATACATTACCTGTGAAAAGGAAATCCTGTGTATATTGTAGCTTCAAAATTTAATTTTCAAGCTTGACTGTGACTTTTTCCATTACCAGTTCTTGTATTGAATTACGTTTTGTTTTGTTTTTTGTTGTTGTTGTTGTTTGTTTGTTTGTTTGTTTTTTCCTCTTAAGTCTTAAGCATTTCAGAGCATGTGACATTCCACTCAAATCAATGAAAAGCATATCACCAGCTGGCTCATTGTCTTTGTTGTGCCCCAGTTAAAAATGTCTTTCATTTCACTGACAATGCCACATGCCATGAAATGAATTTCTTTTCACAGATTCTTGATGTCATTTGTGCAAATGTAATTAGATCTGCACCTTAGTCAAGTAAGTAATCCCAATAAATGAAATACTGACTTTAGAGGCTTACTGGTTTTTAGTAGTGGTATAAGGCATGAGTTGTGCACTTCAGCACTTCTGAATTATCTGGGAAAGAGTTAAAATCAACAGTTAAAGTTTCTAGCTTTTCAGACATGAAAATAAATGAAATCTAGTGGGTGAGTTATTTTCTTTCCTCTGTATTCATTCCATTAGTAGTTTGCTTGGATGATTCCTTCAATATGCTTGGTAAAAATGACTCAAATATAGACCTTTTCCCAAAGCTTCCTGACTCATTACTCCAACATTGCTAGAAGAATTAGCAATCAGGGATGATGCATGGGATATTTTGGTGGCATTGTGTAGGATGAGTACAAGGTAAATTTGAGGGTTGACTAGGAAGTATAGAGCATAGGCTGGGAATAGAATCATAGAATTGTTTGGGTTGGAAGGGAACTTAAAGATCATCTAGTTCCATGCCTGTGCTGTGGGCACCTTCCACTAGACCAAGTTGCTCAAAGCCTCATGCAACCTGGCCTTGAACTCTTCCAGAGATGAATAAAGAAGAATTAGCACTTCATGAAGCTTCTATGTAAGATGAAAATAAAGATTATATGCTACACAGGGCTACCAGCCAAGTCATGACATGTTTCATCTGACCCCTTGTGAAAAGCCTATTAACATCACTGATTGATAGAGATACAAGTGTTGGATGCAAAAGTTAGTAAAGGATACAAATATTAAAATTTGTATCAATTTAGTGCTTTGACCTATTGGTTACTAGATATTATGGCTTGGATGCTACCTGACTTGGATGTTCTGACTTAGGTTTTCAAATGCAAATAGATCTGAGATTCAGTGTGTGAAAACCTCTTCAGATTAGAAGCTGGAGGTGGCTCTTTTAGGGCCACCTCTAACCTCTTCTATTTCAGGAAAATTCAGAAAGATTTTCGACAGAATTCCCTATCATAACCTTGTTACACTCTCTTTTATTCCAGGCAGACTCTTTCTACTTTCTCTTCAAGTTAGAGGATTTCTAGTTGTGATATAACTCTTAAGAGTGAGAACTTAAAAAGTTTCACTTCAGCAATAATCAGGGAACATTAATTATGGATCTGAAAATATTTCTAAACCAATAACAATCCATGACATACCGTATTCCTGTAATTAAATAAAAGATACTAAGTAAATGTACTTTTCACAAATTAAAATGTGTTAAATATGTCGTGGGCTTTGATTCAGTTGATTCAGTACAACAGCAGGGTTGGACACACCTGAAAAATGGGTTTGTAAAGGAAAGGCTTCCAGACACTACTTTATAAGAATGATAACAGGCACCACTATGTTGGAGATACTGATAATAGCCCAGTTAAGATTATTTTTACTGTAGTCATGTGTAATTGAAAACCAGGTCCTGACTTCGCTCTTGTGTTGGATTCACAGTGGGTAAAATTTGATTTTAAGAGTTCTTCTTTATATGGAAATTTAAATACATTTTGTATATTTCTTTTCTGATGAATTTCTACTTTGCAGATGTTGTTAGTCACAAATTAGTCTATAAACCATCTATAAACGAAGGATGGTCTCAGCTGAAGAGAGTTATGTTGGAAAGTGTGGCTTGCTATTTCTATCCACATACATTATTATTTTGGTTGATGCATTTTATTATTTATTGGACCAGTAGCTATATATATTGGTCTTCTTCACTTTGGTTCTATCAAGAAAACCACTCCTACTAACTCTCAGTGGGAACATTTTTGTTTTCATTTAGCCCTTACAGAGTTATGAACAGTTAAAAACTGTCATAAAAAAAAATAAAATAAAATAAAAGTATTTTACTCATCTCATCATTCTCTTTTTCAATAAACTAAAACAGTTTATTTACTACAGTAGTTCTGCAAGCAAAGATAAAAATCATCCTAAGTCTGATAGTCATCTGTTGTTCAGCAGACATTACAAGACTGTCTAATTACTCAGTAAGGCTTAAGCTGTACTTTAGGACTTTTCTGAAAAGCAGAGAACATTTCAGTTGTACTTCAGTCTTTTCATTCTAGAGAAGCAAGAGAATAGGAGAAAAAGTCTTCCATGGAAATCAATATGAAGCTTCCTGTTCAAAAAGTTTCTGAAGTCTCTGGTCCTAAAATCTGTCTCATCAGTGGTAAATACTAATAGCTACAGTGCTCCACTGAAGCCATTGAAGGTTTTCTTAAGTCTGTATACAATAAAATATGATGGTAATGTGAAAGCAAAGACAAAAGATTTGTAAATCCAGCATATAAAGTCAGCAAAATAAAGGAAAAAAGTCTGGAGAATTTAAGTCTGTAGGGACAAAAACTAGCGGTGAGTTTATTTTCTCATTCTTGAAACCTATAGGAAATTAAAAAAAAAAAAAAATCACTAATTGGTAAGAAGTGAAGATTTGAGTACATGAAGAGAAAGGAGAAGTGTCATGAGTGGTATGAATATGGTGGATTGAATGATATGGCTTCTAGGAAGTTGTGCTCAGTGATGGGGAATGGAGAAGGAAAATGAAGAATTCCATTTTAGTCAATAAAATGTAAAGGAGAAGCATTGCTTGAACAGGTCATTCATTAGCGGCTTGATTTCTCCATGTTGAATCACAGAATCACAGATTAGTCTAGGTTGGAAGAGACCTCCAAGATCACCGAGTCCAACCTCTGACCTGACACTAACAATTCCTCCACTAAACCATATCCCTAAGCTCTGCATTTAAACATCTTTTAAAGACCTCCAGGGATGGTGACTCCACCACTTCCCTAGGCAGCCTATTCCAGTGACTAACAAACCTTTCAGTGAAGAAGTTCTTCCTAATATCCAACCTAAACCTCCCCTGGCACAACTTTAGCCCATTCCCCCTCGACCTGTCACCAGGCATGTGGGAGAGTAGACCAACCACCACCTCGCTACAGCCTCCTTTAAGGTACCTGTAGAGTGCGCTTGACTCTAGGTACCTGAGCTTCCTTTTCTCCAGGCTAAATAGTCCCAGCTCCCTCAGCCACTCCTTGTAAGACTTGTTCTCCAGACCCTTCACCAGCTTCTTAGCCCTTCTCTGGACTCGCTCAAGCACCTCCATGTCCTTCTTGTAGTGAGGGGCCCAAAACTGAACACAGTACTCGAGCCTTACCAGAGTCAAGTACAGGGGGACAATCACTTCCCTGGACCTGCTGGCCACGCTGTTTCTTATCTAAGCCAGGATGCTGTTGGCCTTCTTGGCCACCTGAGCACACTGCTGGCTCATATTCAGCCGACTGTCAACCAAAACTCCCAGGTCCTTCTGTGACAGGCAGCTTTCTAACCACACATCTCCCAGCCTGTAGCTCTGTTTGGGGTTGTTGTGCCCCAGGTTCAGGACCCGGCACTTGGACTTGTTGAACTTAGAATCACAGAATCATAGAATCATAGAATATTCCGAGTTGGAAGGGACCCATAAGGATCATCAAGTCCAACTCCTTGCACCGCACAGGTCTACCCAAAAGTTTAGACCACAAGACTAAGTCTAAACATTTCTTAAATTCAGACAGGCTTGGTGCAGTGACTACTCCACTGGGGAGCCTGTTCCAGTGCGCGACCACCCTCTCAGTGAAAAATCTCCTCCTGATATCCAACAGTTGAATGTCCTTTTTGTACTGTGGTGCCCAGAACTGCACAAAGTACTCAAGGTGAGGCCTTGAGTGCAGGGTAGAGCGGGACGATCACTTCCCTCGCCTGCCTAGCGATGCCGTGCTTGATGCACCCCAGGATACGGTTGGCTCTCCTGGCTGCCATGGCACACTGCTGGCTCATATTCAACTTGCTGTCGACCACGACCTCCAGATCCCTCTCTGCAGGGCTGCACTCTAGCGTCTCGTCGTCCAGTCTGTATGTATGGCCAGGGTTGCCTCATCCCAGGTGCCAGACCTGGCACTTGCTTTTGCTTTTGTTAAACTTCATGCGGTTGGTGATCGCCCAGTTCTCCAACCTGTCTAAATTCATACAGTTGGCCTTGGCCCATCGGTCCAGCCTATGTTGTGTTCTCCTGAACTGTCAAATGCAAGGGCAATAAATACTTTGTTGTGTTCAGGAGAACTTTCTGTGATTTTTTTTTTTTTTTCCAGGAACAGCTCTTTTTTTTTTTTTTTTTTTTTTTTTTTTTTTTTTTAAGTATATATATATATATAAATCAATGATTTTGTATGCTACATGTAAACAGGTAGCAATGCAGGAAGGTGAAAATAATAAGAAAAGGTTAAATTGCCACTGGAATAACTGCAGGGACAAGGCTTAAAGGAATTAAAGTTTGATATGTTACTTTAAACTACAGCTAGCTGTACTTAGATTAATTTATAGTCCAAGAAGAGCCACCTTGTTATTCTGCTCATACAATTTCAGTTTATGAGATAGAATAACAATAACAATAATAATAATAAACAATTCTAATAGGATATAAAATTAACTCTTTTAACCTCAAACTGTTGATTGTTTGGTTTTTGTTTCATTTGTTTTTCCTTTTTTTTGTACTCATGGATCAAACTTAATTTCTGAGAAAAAATAATTTCCCAGAGAAAATCCCAGGAACATCCTGGAGATGGGCCATCCTGGAGATGGGATGAAACAAGACTCAGGTAAAAAAAAAAAAAATATATATATATATATATATATATAATGAAATGTACAAAGTTGAGCATGAGAACAGTTCAGCAAGGAAAAACGGCAGATGTTAGAGGGAACTACAGGACTGTTGTGCTTTGTATCCCTTGCCAAGATGTGGCATAATAGTATCTGAAGGCCTCTGATGAGGTCTTCATTGTGGGTATCTTTTCTTTATGCCACTCAAACTTATGAAGGATGGGCATTCACTTTTTTTTTTTACACCATCCTTTTCTCAGTGATTCTTTCTCTGGAGGAGGGTGACTGAAATTTCCAAGACAGACTGAACTTTTCTGTCTTTGTTTACCACAACGAAACATAGCTACAATGAAGAAGATGCAGCTTTTATCTCATTTTTCTATCGTCACTTTTCTAGTCTGCCCTCTTTCCTGAAGGCTTCCTGCTCAGATTTTTTTTTTTTTTATAAGTGAATGCATTTTCCAGATATACTTTCTTTCTTTACTTTTTTTTTTTTTTTTTTTTTTTTTTTTTTTTTTTCCCATTCCTCTCTCATTTCTGAAAAAAAGCAATGAGGGGGAAGAAATGTACTGTAAAAGAAGCACAAAAGCAGAGATTTTGCTGAATGATGACAGCAGACTCAAGGAGCCTCAGGGTAAAAATGGGGTATTTGGACAGCATAATATGATATGACTTTGAGACATGATGCGACTAGAATCCGTATAGCATTCAATTATACATGTCCAAACACTAGTGTCTTCAATCATCCTTCTTTCGGGGCCTTTCTCCATATCATTTATCTCACAGTGAAGGATGCTTTTTTTTCTTTTAGGCACAGAGAGGCATTTGTCAGATACCCTTCCGCCTGTGTTTAGGAGGAGGGGACAATATATGTTCTCAGCCCCTCTCAGCAGCACTGCCAGTTGAAGCAGGTATGGCAGGTCTGATGGGGACTGCCCACACAGCTGCTCACTTTCCTCTTCCTCTGTGGTTTTGATATAATCTTTGCATCCAATGTTGTTTTCATCAGTCCATCTTCCTGGACACACATCCCTTTGCTCCTTGACTTTCAATATATTCCAGTGAAGGGCTTTTGGGTTTATGGTTGCTTATGATGCATATTTCTCTTCTTGCAGAAATTTTAGGTCACCATAGTACTTCTCTGAAAATATTCACAAGTGAGGCAGTTGGGAATAAGGCCTAAAGTATGCAAGACCAAGGTGGTGTCTGAAACCTTTTCAGTATTTTTTTTTATTTCTTAACAAGGAAACATAGATCTTGTACTTTCTTCATTATGCATCTTCCACTTAGGAAATCTCTCTGTAATACAGGCTTGTATACAGGCTGTATACAGGCTGTATTAGAGTCTCAAACTGCTATAACTAATGAAGATGAAGGGTATGGGAATTAATTTTTAATCACAGCTTAAGATCCATAGCAGCTTAAAAACAAAACAAAACAAAACAAAAACAAACAAACATACAAACACTTTTAAGCCATGCTGATTAGTGCTGCTATCTTGCTTAGAAAAGTCTGAGAAACAGTCAGTATCTAGAATAGTTTGAAATGTGCTTCTATTTCAAACTGTTTGGAATATTAAAAATATGTTTTGTGTATGTATAACTGCATATAACATTTAAATGGTATATGTGAGTGACATTGTGTGGATGACTTTACCAGCATGGCACATTTAGTTTTAGTATTATTATAATTTATTTTGTCCTAAAGAGGATATTTTTTTCTACCTGTATACAGCCTGTAAATGCTAGGAATAATATTATTTAAAAAAAAATAATTAAAAAAATTACAAAAATCTCCTGATACATAAATCATATCACATAAATCAGCTTTGAATATACTTTGAATATACTCTTCAGACAACGTAGCTTGTACAGAGCAATTCTGACAATTATTCTATACCTTCAGGAATGAAACAAACAAACAATCAAAAACACAAGAACCACCAGCAGCCCATTTACACAAAAACATGAGGCTTTTCCTATTTCTGAACAATATATGTGAATAGTAGACTCTAAATATCCACTGGAAGTGTCTGCCTCAGGGCTATGGTACTGTCTCCCTGGCCTTTCTCTGAACATTTAAAGTTAGCTATAGTCCTTTGTAGGTTTACAGAAATAGACTATAATATTAAAGACTTTGAATTAATGAAACTTGCAACCACTTGAGCATGTTGTACCCATTCCAGTCTCTTAGTGAAAGAGGTGAGAAAACTGAACATTGCTTTGATGAGAGAAAAAAGAGTGAGGAGGATCTGTGGTAAGCCAGTGATAACTGTTCTTCTGTCTCCTTTCCTGTGACTAAACTCTTCTAAAAGAGGTTTATTTGTACCTAGTGAAACATAGAAAGCTTCAGTCCTGCAGCAAAACAGGTAAAGCAGTGTTGGGAACAAAACTTACCCTCTGCTCTGATAATGCTGGTATTTTTTTGTACCTTGTAGAGCTCTGTGATTTGCACAAGGAGGCTTCTCTCCTAATCCAGGGAAGGTAGAAAGGACACAAACTAGAGGGTTTAGTGTATGCAGAAAGCAAGATCTTTTCCTCCTCTGGGTTTTTCCCGAAGTCTTCCATTGCATCACCCTTTCCTACTGCAAAACTGTAGTAGTGGTAGTGGTGGTGTGTATGGAATTCAGTCTGCCTCACTTGCCAGCCACTGTACTTGGCTTTTTTTTTTTTTTTTTTTTTTTTTTTTTTTTTTAAAAAAAAA